>JBBDGP010000766.1:1200000-1800000 GCA_037952835.1 Lithobates septentrionalis | reverse complement strand
CAGACGTCGCCTAAATGTGTGCCAATATCCAATATTATAAATAAAGATTAAATGAGTTGAAGACAACTCAAAGAAAAGGCATTTAAGGGCACAACATGAGACAGTATAAAAAAAATCATATACATTTTTATTACAAATATGCTAATTAAAATGACATAAAACAGACCAAAACACCTAACTGACTGACAGGCTCAACAAGTACCCAATACAAAAGGCATAGAAATAAGGATATAAGTGGAATCCATATGGACAACTAATACTGTAATACTGTATCAGTGAGTAGAGTCCATATGTTTTTCCATGCGTTCTTGACAACGCGTTTCGCAAATTTCTTCTTCAGGACATTTATTGGGTAGGTGCTAATGCAAAATTAAAAACAATAAAGAAAATAAGCATGAGTATTCATAGTATTTCAGTATATATTCATAATAAACAATGTACATTGATCTTGGAACATGAACGGACAACACCAAACAGACATTTAAACCAACACCCATCACATATATGCTTGCCTGATGAGCCAAAAGGACAGATGTGGGGAATACCACAAAAAAGGGTAGAATCGAGATTAGATAGATTCCTGTCCATCAACTATCAATGACAACTGATTGCTCTGACACTTTATTGGGAAAAGGAGTTCCACCTCTGCTGTAGCCACAATTAATGGCCGTTCTAGAAAATAAATACATGCATGAACCAGCAAGGGTTGATGACTAGCACCCACAGGTTTGACTTACCCATAATCTGTTCTATTGTATATAAAATATATCTTTACCTCGAATCTAAGAATTAAATAGATTCAAGTGAATGGATTGCAGTGGATATGAAAAGTGGACTATACATTGGGACTCACCATCGATGTCTATAAAATAATCGATACATGTATACATTAGAAAGAAAATTTAAAAAAGGTAGGGGAGACTGCCGGGCTCTGAGGAAGAAGGGATGGTCCCTTCGAAACGTGTCAGCTGACAGTGACACCTGTGAGTTCCTCTATGACTTCTGGAGGGTTTCGCTCATCTTTGATCGCATGCTGCTAGTATATGACCATTTACATTGTGAAATCTTCTGCAATTGCTTGTGAGTAGTTCCTTTTTATCATTTTTTAAATAAATTTACATCCAAAGGATAATGCACATGGCTGGTGTGCCCCTTCTTTCTTTTTCTCTTGTTGATTTACCCATAATCTGTTCTATTGTATATAAAATATATCTTTACCTCGAATCTAAGAATCAAGTAGTTTCAAGTGAATGGATTGCAGTGTAGTTGAAAAGTGGACTATACATCGGGACTCACCATCGATGGCTATAAAATAATCGATACATGTATCCATTAGAAAGGAAAAAAAAAGGGAGGGGAGAGGGAGAAGAGAAAAAGAGGGAAGATCCTTGAGTATTGGAATATGTTCCTACGCGTTACGTCACTGAACATGTGACATTTTCAAGTCACGTGTCCAGTGATGTAACGCGTAGGGAGGAGTCAGAGACTTTAGTGCTGTGTGAGCACGGACAGCTCAGTGAGGAGATTGTTTCGGTTATATGCAACTGACTGTCTTAGATGCGATTTCATTGCGGGGCATGTGTGAGTGTAACTGTGCTTTTATTACACACATGTTGATTTTAGCCTATTTATTTGCACAATGAGTTTGTCATTTTTTCTTGTTTGAGCAATACGGGTCTATGAAGCATTGAAAAGAATGAAGATTTGAAAGCAATCCATCACATGTGAACACTATCAGAGACTCCACACCTGATCATCTGGGTATCGTTGTCCCTCTGTGTTTTATTTCACCATCTATGGGTGTATTGATTATTTTTCAGTAATTCTTCAGAAATCTATGAGCAATTTATTCATATATGTTTGGAAGCACTGTACTTATTTTATTAATTTTTTGGTTGGGTTCACTGGACATTTATATATTTTAAGTGTTTTTCTAGGTTTTTATAGGATTTTATAGGATCACTGTGCAATATTAAGGTTGATGGTAGCGCTTTATTAATTTTTACTTCATATATACAAACAAATAAAACATAAACAACAATAGACACCAAACAAAATATAAAAAAAAACCCAGTGGCCGCAAAGCCTCAATTCTATAAAAAGGGTTTGTAACTCCGGGAACATAGTAGCCCTTAAAGTGTGGATCCATCGCATCTCTCTTTGCAGTATTTTTTTTCCATTATGTTCCAAGGCTGCAAATTTAATGACCATATTGTTCCCCAAGTGCTTGAGGTTTACATGTCGGCCAATGGGCGTATATAATAAATTGCTGCCGATGTAGTAAACATGATCTTTAATCCTTTGCCAGAAACATTGTTTCGTTTTGCTGACATAAAAGCTCCCGCACTTCCAGAACATAATATACACCACGCCAGTTCTCTGGCAGTTGACATGGTGTGGAATCGAATGTAGCTTTCCATTAGAAAGATACATGGCATGGTTTTCAAAAATCCAGGGGCAAAAATTGCATGAATCACATTTCCAAGTCCCCCTCTGGGCAGTGTCCTCACCAATTTGATCTACATAGTGACTTTGTGTTAATCTATCTTTTAAAGATTTTAGCATTTTACATTTGATGTAACATTACAATTTTTGTTTGTGATCTTGGAGACGTTCCCTTTTTTTTTTTTTTTTTTTTAGTTTATTTTTTACATTTATATTGCTTGGTGGCCCTATATAGTTTACGCATCCATTATGGCGGATTATGTTGGCACAGCCTGGGATGGTTGGATGCTCAAAATTCAAAGAAACTGTTTGGGGGAAGAAGGTGCATCATTGGAATTGGAGGTATTTGTGCATGAGTTATACAAAGCACTTGAAAGGAAATCTAGCCTATCTTGGCATTATACATTTCTGACACGATATATAGATGAGGAGATAAACCATAGTGGCTTAAGAATCTAAACCTTCCTGAACTTACCAAATATGTTACCGGCGTTCAAAAATGCCTGGGAACAGAATTTACAGAAATGCTCTAGCAAAATGATGGAATTACTAGTGGCAGAATATATGAAAAACATCAAGGAAGTAGATGAAGAAATTAAACAGCTATATACGCAAAATAAACTCCTTTGTTCCCATCCTCTATATGGCACAAAAGATAAGGAGCTAAGTGACTACCTTGAGAAATTTAATGCTGAGCTAATCAGGAAAAAGGAACAAAAATTTGCCAGAGATAAAATTGCATTCGCTAATAATGAGGCATACAAATGGTCTTCTCAAAACCCCAGACGTTCCTGGCCGGGAAAGAGGGGGGACCAAGATATAAAGGGAACTAATAGCGAACAGGAAGTTAGAGACTCTGACTCTTCCAATACTTCTACTAACTCTCGCTTTTCACAGGGTCCTGGCAGATTACGTCAGAGAAATCGCAATCCACATAAGAAACCTTTTAATCATGAGAATGGACATACACAAACTGGTGGTGGTAAGAAAAGACCTTTCTTTCGACGGTCTGCATTTGGCAGGACTTTCCTCACAACAGGGAATTAACCTCTCCCTAGGGGATCCCAGTATTGCAACTAATAGATCCACTAAAGAGCACACTGATAGACATTACTAGTGCACAATTTTCCTCTCTATCTAGTATGTCCACACCAACGTTATTTTTCCGGGCCCAAGGAAGACGGGATTCCACCCTCAAAAGAATACAAACTAAGCAACAATATAGACCAATATGTAGTGAAAGCGACGCAGGGGACATAACCAGCAATGTCATTAATCTATCTATCTTCTCATATTCTTACTGAAGCTGAGATTGAGGTTTTCAGTTTAGGACTCACTTTTTGTCCCACTCAGGAGATAGATCAATACGAGACAATTAAGGACGTAAACTTGTTTGCACGAAAACTGACATTTAAGTATCTTTTTGATAAAGACAGAAAAAGAAAATTTAGAGATAAAAAACGAATGGACCAATGGAAGAGTTTCTCGGTAAGAGATTGTAAAGCATTAAAAGATCTAACAGATCTACTAGAGGAGAATGAGAGATATGAGCTCCAACAGGATACTCAACCCACAGGTACAAGTAGTACACCTAGCTCCCACATAATTGGTCAATTCCACACAACCACACACATGTCACTAAGGAAATCAAAAACATTGAAATCTACCCCCATAATGTTGACAATCTATCCATATCACAAAAACATGCCTTAAAAAGTTTAACCTCTGATGAGGGGATTATCATCAAACCCTCTGATAAATGAGTTGTTGTTTTGTTAGACAAACTGCCATGTGTTACAGGATTTTGAATAATGGTGATTGGTACAAAAAGATTTCAAGTGAATGTGTGGAAAAATTCCAAAAAGATTTTGGTCTCCTTCTCTTGGATGCCTTCCATCAAGGCATACTGGAGAAGGACATATATGAAGCAATTCTTGTAAAACATCCCAGAAAATCAACCTTCTATTCCCTACCCAAAACACACAGAGATGTTATGTGTCCTCCTGGAAGGCCAATAATATCAGGCAATGGCGCCCATACAGAGTTAGTCAACTAGTTGACAAGTATTGACGCCCCCATGTAGTGTCCCTTCCGTCCTATCTTCAAGATACACCAGACCTCCTACGACGTCTTGAGAATATACATGTACCCAAGGACACTATCCTTGTAGCTATTGATATCGAGGCACTGTATAGTAGCGTCCCCCATTTTTTCGGGTCTTGCCATCATACAGGATTTTCTCAAAAAAAGAGATCAGGATTCATGGTCATTCAGCCAGTTCATTCTGTCCATTCTGGAACATATTTTGCACTGTAATGTGTTTACATTTGATGGCTCCCACTACCTCCAGGTACAGGGGTGGCAATAAGGATAAGATATGCGAAACACTGGGCTCATGTCCTTATGTGGAATCAATATATAGATGACGTGCTAATGTTGTGGACAGGGAACTCGGATAAACTGGCTGAATTCATGCTTGAGCTAAGAAACAATATTTACAATTTAAAATTTACTATGCAACATGATAAAACTCAAATCTCATTCCTGGATACCAAAGTGATAGTCCAGAAGGATGGCAAAAAACCCTATATCGCAAGGAAACTGATTACGACGGATTTGTTCGGATGATGAACTCTTTAGGCAGGAGGCTGATAGATTATCCAGGAGGGGTTATTCCAAAACCTCCCTTAAAAAAGCTTATAAAAGGGCATTCAAACAATCCAGACAACAGGCCCTAGTTAAAAGAGCCAGACAAGATGAAGTGAACATATAAAAGGGGACCCGGGATGGAAGCATGCCATTGATATTTAGTTATGCGACTGGTCACTTTTTCTTCTTCTTTTTATAAGATGAAGTGAACTTTACCAGAGTCATAGTGATATACACTCAACAACATCCATGTATACGGGTAATCCTAAAAAAAATTGGTACTTGCTCACCAATGACCCCATTCTTCAGAAATATTCGGGGGATAAACCCAACATAACCTTTATAAGAGCAAAATCTTGAAAAGATAGATTAACACAAAGTCACTATGTAGATCAAACTGATTAGGACACTGCCCAGAGGGGGACTTGTGAAATGTGATTAATGCAATTTTTGCCCCTGGGTTTTTGAAAACCATAACATTTATTTTCCTAATGGAAAGCTACATTCGATTCCACACCATGTCAACTGCCAGAGAACTGGCATGGTGTATATTACGTTCTGCGAATACTATAAAGAGAGATGCGATGGATCCACACTTTAAGGGCTACTTTGTTCCCGGGCCTGAATGAGGCCATGAGTTACAAACCCTTTTTATAGAATTGAGGCTTTGCGGCCGCTGGGGTTTTTTTTTTTATATTGTATATGCTATATGTTTGGTGTGTATTGTTGTTTATGTTTTATTTGTTTGTATGTGTTCCCATTTACATTGCGCTTGCTCTGTTGCCTGACTATCTAATGGCCTCATAGTGCAATCAAGGATTATTGATTTGCCCTGGAGGTCACACTGCGAGACCGGCAATGATGTCGGGTCTGTGTTTTCATCTGGATTACCATGGAGTAGCTATGCTGCTTGGATACACTGTTTGAGCCAATATTGTCTGTTATGTGATTGAAACTGCCTTGTCTCTATGTGGAATTAATCTTTTCCAACTATGGGTCATATGTTCCTCTTCCTCTATTTCCGCCTGAGCGCTGGCCACTGGTGAGGCAGATGTGGCTCATGTGTTGCATCACAACGTGATACAGTCCCGCCCCTGTGTCTATTTCCAATCCAGTGCGGACCTTTCGTGACGCGCATATTGCGTCACAACATTCCTGACATTAGGGGCGTCAGTCCGCCCATGGCTGGTGACTGAAACACATGAGTAGGGGTGGAGGTTTGGCGTCTGATGTCGCATCGCCCCGCCCATGTGGGGGGCGGATGCTGCGATTGTTTTTGGCGCCAAACAAATTTAAGTGGGCTTTACCCATTGGAAAATGCTGAACCAACGGGGACACTCTTGGTTACACCCATTTTCTTGGATATCAGGTAAGCCTTATAACATGAAGCAGATGAAGCCTCTATAACCAAGGTGACAGTGATATCTCACCGGGCTGTATTTACAGCAGTGTATAACTGTACACTGGATGAAGAGGTTTTGTCTTGGACTCCATCGGCTTTTTATCTTTTTGTTCCAGACTCCCATACTCCATCTGGGAAGTGGTCTGATTGTGACTATACCTTTCCAGCCCCCCTAAACAGGAGGAAGTGCTGGAAACAGATACTAAAGGTGTGTGGGATTGAGCAGTATGTTTTGATGCCAGATACATGTATATATTTAACCAACAATAAACACCTGACCCCCTATATATAACTATTTTATAGGCTCCGGTCAGCATATTTAGCTGAAAACTGGAGGTACACCTGGGTGAACACATCCAGCTGACATCTGGGTCCTCTAATTTCCCCCCCTTAGGGAGTTGATAACAGTAATCATTATTGGTAAGCACATATTTCAATACTCAAGGATCTTCCCTCTTTTTCCCCCCTTTCCCCTTTTCCCTTCCCCCTCTCCCCTCCCCTCTCTTTTTATTTACTTTTTTCTTTCTAATGGATACATGTATCAATTATTTTATAGACATTGATGGTGATATCACGATGTATAGTCCACTTTTCATATCCACTGCAATCCATTCACTTGAATCTACTTGATTCTTAGATTTAAGGTAAAGATATATTTTATATACAATAGAACAGATTATGGGTAAATCAAACCTGTGGGTGCTATTCATCAGCCTTTGCTGGTTCATGCATGTATTTATTTTCTAGTAACTGGGAAAAAATGCAGCGCTAAAAAATATTGGGAAGTTAGGGTGTAGTGAAACAATTAAGTAAGAGATGCTGTACTGAACAGTAAAGCATATGTGCAAAAACCATAAGTGAAGTGAAATGAACAAACACACTATAAAGTGTCTACATATGGTAAATGGATGATTCCAAACTCAAATTAATAAGAGGAACTGGTATGGACCAAAAAATGATGTGAGACTGGAAATTAAAGTCAATGGTGCACGGTGTGGATCTGTGACTGTGAGTCAACAACGGGGTACAGAACTTCCGTAGCTGTAAACCAACATCTCGATATGGGGCATCAGAATGAAAACATCAGGAAGGGCCGCCAACTGGATACCAGCCAATAGACCTCAAGGATGTGTTCCAAGGAGAAGCCGGGGACAGATTTGATCCAGACCCCGTGATGGAAATAGGGCCCCTGTTGAAGACCCTCTTGGTCGAAACGCATCGGGCGATCTCCCCTTCCTTACGCTGCTTTGATTTTATTTCAATTGTGATCACTTTTATCCATTTTTTGTATGGTATTTTTAGAAATAAAAATCCCTGGTTTACCTGCACTATGCAGAAGCTTTTTATTTTTTATTTGCATATTATCCTGATGCAAGAAACTGCCTTCCAGTAGCCCTATTTCCATCACGGGGTCTGGATCAAATCTGTCCCCGGCTTCTCCTTGGAACACATCCTTGAGGTCTATTGGCTGATATCCAGTTGGCGGCCCTTCCTGAAGTTTCTTCACCCCACCAGAGAAGTCGAGAAGTGAGACAGAGGTTCCATCGTTCCGGATATCGTTTTCCAGCCTAGGTTTGGCTCCATGCACCATTGACTCCATGTCATATGACAGTGGAGTCCACGTCATCTGGTAAGAGTACCCATCTTATCTTACTTCCTGATGTTTTCATTCTGATGCCCCATATCGAGATGTTGGTTTACAGCTACGGAAGTTCTGTACCCCGTTGTTGACTCACAGTCACAGATCCACACCGTGCACCATTGACTTTAATTTCCAGTCTCACATCATTTTTTGGTCCATACCAGTTCCTCTTATTAATTTGAGTTTGGAATCATCCATTTACCATATGTGGACACTTTATACTGTGTTTGTTCATTTCACTTCACTTATGGTTTTTGCACATATGCTTTACTGTTCAGTACAACATCTCTTACTTAATTGTTTCACTACACCCTAACTTCCCAATATTTTTTAGCGCTGCATTTTTTCCCAGTTACCAGTTATTGTTTGTCACAATGTATGCAGCTGCTGGCTCACATATATTTTATTTTTGCTATTAGAGCGCAGTGTTTTTATATTCTCTTGTAATTTATTTTCTAGAACTGCCATTATTTGCGGCTACAACAGAGGTGGAACTCCTTTTCCCAATCAAGCGTCAGAGCAATCAGTTGCCATTGTTTGATAGTTGATGGACAGGAATCTATCTAATCTCGAATCTACCCTTTTTGTGGTATTCCCCACACCTGTCCTTTTGGCTCATCAGGCAAGCATATATGTGATGGGTGTTGGTTTAAATGTCTGTTTGGTGTTGTCCGTTCATGTTCCAAGATCAATGTACATTGTTTATTATGAATATATACTGAAATACTATGAATACTCATGCTTATTTTCTTTATTGTTTTTAATTTTGCGTTAGCACCTACCCAATAAAAGTCCTGAAGAAGTAATTTGTGAAACGCGTCGACACATGTTAAAACTTATGGACTCTACTCACTGATACAGTATTACAGTATTTTTTGTCCATGTGTATTTCACTTACCGGTATATCCATATTTCCATGCCTATTGTATTGGGTACTTGTTGATCCTGTCAGTCAGTTAGGTGTTTTAGTCTGGTTTTTTTGTCATTTTAATTAGCATTTTTGTAATAAAGATTTATATGATTTTTTTATATACCGCCGAAAATTATAAACAAATTTAGCGCATGTGATAATAAATATGTGTTGGTCCGAAGGAACACTATTAATCCACAAGGTGAAGTAAATAGAACATAACAATCCGTGAATGGAAAATAAAAATTAAAAAATAAATAAAAAAGACCAGAGTCCCTGGAAAATGAGCATAAAGAGAGTCTCTCAGCAATAGTGGATATTCTGAATGTTGAAAGGAGACTTGAAGGGGATTTGGAAAATCACTCAATGGACACCTCCTCTCCTATCAATGGCATCAAAACAGATGGTTTATAGCTCAACAATTCATAAATATGGAGATAGAAGAAAGAAGCTGACCATAGTGAAGTCTTTTCTTGTTCTAATCCACGTTTCCGGACATCTCCATAGAGATGTCAGGAAACGTGGACTAGAACAAGAAAAGACTTCACTATGGTCAACTTCTTTCTTCTATCTCCATATTTCCATAGAGATGTCGGGAAACGTGGATTAGAACAAGAAAAGACTTCACTATGGTCAGCTTCTTTCTTCTATCTCCATATTTCCATAGAGATGTCGGGAAACGTGGATTAGAACAAGAAAAGACTTCACTATGGTCAGCTTCTTTCTTCTATCTCCATATTTATGAATTGTTGAGCTATATGGATTAAATTGGAAACAGGGTTATCTCGCTGAGTGGTTGCCTTGTACCTGCTGGAAGACCAGGATTGGAGCTGTTTATTGTATTAAGGAATATACTGACCGCCTCATTATGGTCAAAAGCTTCTGATTTCCCACTGGATTACACAGATCTATGGTGGTGAAAGAATGTTTGCTGTGGATGGCAGATCTGCTCATTTGTGAACTGAAATGAATGCCTGAGCTCCACCATACGTTGTGCATTCCAGATGACATCATTTCACCTGCATCCCTTGAGAACATTTATCCGACGACCAGGTCGACATCGGTGAACCACTTACCTGCCAATCGTGACCGTCTGGATATCGTTCTGCATGCCCAGGGTGGCACCATGCCTTCATGACTCCATGTCTAAGACAGGGGAGTCCACTGGATCTGGTAAGAGTTTACGCCTACCATTATCTGTTTTGATGCCATTGATAGGAGAGGAGGTGTCCATTGAGTAATTTTCCAAATCCCCTTCAAGTCTCCTTTCAACATTCAGAATATCCACTATTGCTGAGAGACTCTCTTTATGCTCATTTTCCAGGGACTCTGGTCTTTTTTATTTATTTTTTTATTTTTATTTTCCATTCACGGATTGTTATGTTCTATTTACTTCACCTTGTGGATTAATAGTGGTCCTTCGGACCAACACATATTTATTATCACATGCGCTACATTTGTTTATAATTTTCATTGTTTGATTGTCACATTGTATGTAGCTGCTTTATCCTTTTGTTACCAGTTAACGCAGTGTTTCTTCTCTTTTATATACCGTCTTATGTTGTGCCCATAAAATCCACCCTTTCTTTGATTGAGTTGTCTTCAACTCATTCAATCTTTTTCTTTAATTTCAGTATAAACACAGCTGTTCTGTGAAACCCCCAGAGGTTTGTTAGAGAACCTTAATGAACAAACAGCATCATGAAGGCCAAGGAACACACCAGACAGGTCAGGGATAAAGTTGAAGAAAATTTTAAAGCAGGGTTAGGTTATAAAAAAAGCTTTGAACATATCATGGAGCACTGTTCAATCCATATCCGAAAATGGAAAGAGTATGGCACAACTGCAAACCTACCAAGACATGTCTGTCCACTTAAACTGACAGGCCAGGCAAGAAGAGCATTAATCAGAGAAGCAGCCAAGAGGCCCATGGTAACTCTGGAGGAGCTGCAAAGATCCACAGCTCAGGTGGGAGAATCTGTCCACAGGACAACTATTAGTTGTGTACTCCACAAATCTGGCCTTTATGGAAGAGTGGCAAGAAGAAAGCCATTGTTAAAAGAAAGCCATACGAAGCCCCATTTGCTGTTTGCAAGAAGCAATGTGGGGTACACAGCAAACATGTGGAAGAAGGTGCTCTGGTCAGATAAGACCAAAATTTAACCTTTTGGCCGAAAAGCAAAATGCTATGTGTGGCGCAAAACTAACACTACACATCACCCTGAACACACCATCCCCACCATGAATCACAGGGGGTGGCAGCATCATGTTGTGGGGATGTTTTTCTTCAGCAGGGACAAGGAAGCTGGTCAGAGTTGATGGGAAGATGGATGGAGCCACATACAGGGCAATCTTAGAAGAAAACCTGTTAGAGTCTGCAAAAGACTTGAGACTGGGGCGGAGGTTCACCTTCCAGCAGAACAACCACCCTAAACATACAGGCAGAGCTACAATTAAAAGGTTTATATCAAAGCATATTCATGTGTTAGAATGGCCCAGTCAAAGTCCAGACCTAAATCCAATTGTGAATATGTGGCAAGACTTGAAAATTGCTGTTCACAGACGCTCTCCATCCAATCTGACAGAGCTTGAGCTATTTTGCAAAGAAGAATGGACAAAATGTCACTCTCTAGATGTGCAAAGCTGGTAGAGACATCCCCAAAAAGACTTGCAGCTGTAATTGCAGTGAAAGTATTGACTCAAGGGGGCTGAATGTAAAATGCATGCCACACTTTTCCCATATTTATTTGTGAAAAATTCTGAAAACCATTTATCATTTCCTTCTAATTCACAATTATGTGCCACTTTGTGTTCGTCTATCACATAAAATCCCAATAAAATACATTTATGTTTTTGGTTGTAGCATGACAAAATGTGGAAAATTTTATGGGCTATTAATACTTTTTCAAGGCACTGTATATGATGGGGGTTATTACATGCTGTTTGTTTGTAGATGATGGGGGTCACTATATGCTTCCTGTGTATATATGATGGGGGTCACTACATGCTGTCTGTTTATAGATGATGGGGGTCACTACATGCTGCCTGTGTATATATGATAGGGGGCGCTACATTCTAGCTTTCTATAAATGATGGGGTCACTCAGGGCCGGTACAAGCATAAGGCTGCTTAGGCAGCCACCATAGTGCGCCAGGATAGAGGAGGCGGTAAAATGCGCCTTTGACTGTGTGGACAAAAATCCTTGCATCTGTCCTAGATGCAACAAGCCTGTCCATAGATAATTGGAATCTTGGCTGGTCCCTACTGAACTGGCTGAGATTTGATCATTCTATGGCCAACTTAAGTTAAAGATTTTGCAAGACAAGAAGAAAGACTATTTGAAATTTTGTAGTGTGACGGATAACTGTGATGCATGACTTGCCAGTTCCAGTTACTTGTGTAATGTGTATTCTTACAGGCAATAAAAAAAAATCAGTCTTCTTCGGAACCTAACTTTTTTTTTTAATGTGGTTTATCATTTATTTCAGCTACTTTTTTATTTGTCATATAATTTAATTTCTATGTTGAGAGGCCCCCGAACTTGAAGTGCCCCAGGCCCTCCAAGGTCAAAATCCAGCACTGGACGCAAGCTCAGCACATCCCTCCTAATGCAATATACATAAGGATTACAATTAGAACCTCGGCATGGGGGAATGGGTTGATAGTTGTGCCATTGATCTTGATGGAGAAGTTAGGGGAAGAGGCATGTGGGGGAAGAAATATTATGAGCTCAGTTTTGGATAGATTGCGTTTGAGAAAGTGGTGTGACATCCAGGCTGATATGTCTGTTATTAAATTGGTGATGCGTGAGGAGACTGATGAAGTGAGCTGAGGGGAAGAAAGATAGATTTGGGTGTTATCAGCATAGAAATGGTATTGAAAGCCATAGGAGGCAATCAGCTGACCCAGGGAGGAGGTGTATATCAAGAATAGGAGAGGTCCAAGAGAAGAGGAAGTAGAATTGTAAGTGACACTGAAGGTGCAGAAGGATACAAAGGATGAGAACCAGCAAAGAGTACAGTCGCAAAGACCAAAGGAATAGAGATTTTTGAGGAGGAGGGAGTGGTCCACCGTGTCAAAGGCAGGAGTCAGAGGCAGAGGTCCAGGAGTGGGAGTACAGAATAGTGTCCATGGGTTTTAGCCATTAGTAGATCACTTGTGAGTTTAAGGGAGCAGTTTCTGTGGAGTGTTGAGGGCAAAATCCAGACTGAAGGGGATCAAGAAGGACGTTCTCAGTGAGATGGTCCACCAGTTGGTTGTAGACCAGACGTTCAAGGAGTTTGGAAGAAAAGGGGAGTAAGGCAGGAGTCAGAGGCAGAGGTCCAGGAGTAGGAGTACAGAATAGTGTCCATGGGTTTTAGCCATTAGTAGATCACTTGTGAGTTTAAGGGAGCAGTTTCCGTGGAGTGTTGAGGGCAAAATCCAGACTGAAGGGGATCAAGAAGGACGTTCTCAGTGAGATGGTCAATCAGTTGGTTGTAGACCAGACGTTCAAGGAGTTTGGAAGAAAAGGGGAGTAAGGAGATGGGGCATAGGTTTTTAAAATTGGTGGGGTCCAGTGAGGGCTTTTTAAAGCAGAGTTCCACCTATTAAAAGTCAGCAGCTACAAATACTGTAACTGCCGACTTTTAATACAAGGACACTTACCTGTCCTGGGGGCCCGCGATGTCGGAACCCAAAGTTGATCTGTCCATCGGCTCCGGGTGCAGGTGCCGGCAGCATCCTTACTAAGGGAAACAGCCTGTTTCCTACTGTGCATGCGCGAGTCGCGCTGTGCTTTCTGTCTTCTGGGACCTGTGTGCCTCCCAGAAGCAGCAGTGTGTGTGGGGGGGGGGGGGGGCTGGACATCGCGTAGATCGACGCACAAGATTGCAGGGATCTTTCCCCGGGAGTAGGTACCTGGTCTTAACAGGTATCTGCTCCCCCCCCCCCCCCAAAGGGAGCCAAATGTGGCACCGGAGAGGGGGGCGGAATTAGATCCGTGGAAATTCCATTTTTGGGTGGAATTCCACTTCAGGTATGGGGTGACTAGTGTATGTTTAAGACCCCTTTCACACTGAAGGTGCTTTACAGATGTTTTAGCGCTAAAAATAGTGCCTGTAAACTGCCTCTCATGCCTCCCCAGTGTGAAAGCCCGAGTGCTTTCACACTGGGACAGTGCACTTGCAAAACGGAAAAAAAAGTCCTGCAAGCAGCATCTTTGGGGCGGTGCGGGAGCAGTGTATATGCTTGTATGCGCTTTTCAGGCACTTTTAAGCCTTTGTTAACCCCTTCTTTGGGGGTTAAAAGCACCCTGCTCCCACCCGCACAGCACCGGTAAAGCGCCACTAAAACTAGCTGCACTTTACCGCTAACGCGGTGCGGTCTTTGGTGTGAAAGGGGTCTTAGCGAGTTGGGGAAGAATCCAGAAGAGAGGGAAAGATTGAAGATGTGAGTTATTGCCGTAGCACATAATTCAAAACGAGAAAGTGCACACGATCAGATATTATAGAAATTTTTTTTTTTTTTACCTTTGTTGTAGTTCTCCTTTAAAGCATGAGCTTAAAAATGTACATTTAGTTTCTAAGTTACTTGTAGGAAATGAGCTTGTCTATGCTAATTACAACATACTCACCATTATTCAAAGAACAGAAGACTTCCAATGCAAGAATGTATAAACAAGCAAAGTCATTTCTACAAATGTAGAAAACAGAAGCACAAAAGTATCACAGAAGAGAACATCTACGCCCCCTGCTGGAAGATTGGGGCAAAACAGTTAAGCAACAGGTAAATGCAGAAAACACATCGTCAAAAGGAAAAAATTGAGTCAAACACTTGTCAATGGGGCATATTTATAAAGCAGAAAATCTGACATTCAGCAATAGGGATGAGCCGAACACCCCCCGGTTTGGTTCGCACTAGAACTTGCGAACAGGCAAAAAGTTTAATCGAACACCGCTAAAATCTATGGGACACGAACATGAAAAATCAAAAGTGCTCATTTTAAGGCTTATATGCAAGTTAATGTCATAAAAATTGTTTGGGGACCCGGGTCCTGCCCCAGGGGACATGTATCAAAGCAAAAAAAAGTTTTAAAAATGGCATTTTTTTCAGGAGCAGTGATTTTAATAATGCTTAAAGTAAAACAATAAAAATTAAATATTCCTTTAAATATCGTGCCTTGGGGTTGTCTATAGTATGCCTGTAAAGTGGCACATTTTTCCCATCTTTATAACAGTACCACAGCAAAATTACATTTCTAAAGGAAAAAAAGTCATTTAAAACTACTCGCAACTGTAATGTATTGTCAGGTCTCAGCAATATAGATAAAAATCACTGAAAAAAATGGCATGGGTCCCCCCAAGTCCATTACCAGGCCCTTTGTGTCTGGCATGGATATTAAGGGGAACCCCACACCCAAATTAAAAAAAAATTGTATGGGGGTCCCCCCAAAATCTATACCAGGCCCTTCATGTCTGGTATGGATATTAAGGGGAACCCTGTGCCAAAATTTTAAAAGAAAATGGCATAGGGGTCCCCCCCAAAATCCATACCAGGCCCTTCAGGTCTGGTATGGATTTTAAGGGGAGCCCCGAGCCAAAATAAAAAAAATGGCATAGGGTTCCCCCCCAAAGTCCATACCAGACCCTTATCCGAGCACGTAGCTTTGCAGGCCGCAGGAAAAGGGGGGACGAGAGATCGCCTCCCTAAACTGTACCAGGCCACATGCCCTCAACATGGGGAGGGTGCTTAGGGGCCCCCTTGTCCCCATGTTGATGGGGACAAGGGCCTCATCTCCACAACCCTTGCCCGTTGGTTGTGGGGGTATGGGGGCGGGGGGCTTGTCAGAATCTGGAATCCCTTTTAAAAAAAGGACACCTAAGATCCCGCCCCCCATGTGAATAGGTATCGAGTACATTGTACCCCTACACATTCACCAAAAATGTGTCAAAATGTTAAAAATGACAGTAGACAATTTGGGACAAGTCCTTTATTAAAAAAGAAAAAAAAACTGTCCCGCGATGTCCATTCATCTTCGATCACAGCGTCCAACGACTCGATAAAAAAAAAATGGAAAAAAACTCTGCAGTCATTTCTTCGCGATGACAGCTGTTATATAGCTGAGGGAGGGACCACCCTGTGACATCACGTAATGTCAGAAGGAGGTGGGGTCACCCGTTTACGGCGGGGGCCCCGCCCTCAGCTATATAACAGCTGTCATCGCAAAGTGGCTTCAGTCAGCGGGAGCCTCCCATGGAGGCGGAGTTTTTCAGTTTTTTGTTTTTATTTAATCAGGTCATCGGACGCTGTGATCCAAGATGAATGGACATCGCGGGACAGTTTTTTTTTAATAAAGGACTTGTCCCAAATTGTCTACTCTCATTTTTACCATTTTGACACTTTTTTGGTGAATGTGTAAGGGTACAATGTACCCAATACCCATTCACATAGGAGGGGCCGGGATCTAGGGGGTCCCCTTGCTAAAGGGGGCTTCCTGATTCCGATAAGCCCCCCACCCGCAGACCCCCACAACCACCAGGCAAGGGTTGTGGGGATAAGGCCCTTGTCCTCATCAACATGGGGACAAGGTGCTTTGGGGGGACCCCAAGCATCCTCCCCATGTTGAGGGCATGTGGCCTGGTACGGTTCAGGAGGGGGTGCGCTCTCTCGGACCCCCCCTTTTCCTGCGGCCTGCCAGGTTGCGTGCTCGGATAAGGGTCTGATATGGATTTTGGGGGGACCCCTTCGCCATTTTTTTTTTCAATTTTAGCTCGGGGTTCTCCTTAAAATCCATACCAGACCTCAAGGGCCTGGTATGGATTTTGAGGGGGACCCCTATGCCATTTTTTTTAATTTTGGCGCAGGGCTCCCCTTAATATCCATACCAGACCTGAAGGGCCTGGTATAGATTTTTGGGGGACCCCCACGCAATTATTTTTTTAATTTGGGTGCGGGTTTTGCTGTGTTTTTTCAATGATTTTTCTCTATATTGCCGGGACCCGACAATACATTACAGCAACGAGCAGTTTTAAATGACTTTTTTTCCTTTAGAAAGGTCATTTTTCTGTGGTACTGTTATAAACACAGGAAAAATGCGCTCCTTTACAGGTATACTATAGACACCCCCCAAGCACGATATTTAAAGGACTATTTAATTTTTATTGTTTCACTTTAAGCATTAATAAAATCACTGCTCCTGAAAAAACTGCCGTTTTTAAAACTTTTTTTGCATTGATACATGTCCCCTGGGGCAGGACCCGGGTCCCCAAACACTTTTTTTAGCAATAAATTGCATATAAGCTTTTAAAATGAGCACTTTTGATTTTTTATGTTCGTGTCCAATAGACTTTAACGGCGATTTGCGGCCTTGGAATTTGCCGCGGACGCCACATATTGTTCACAGTTCGGCGAATGGGCGAACGCCTGATGTTCGAGTCAAGCTTACGTTCGACATGAACATCGGGCTCATCCCTATTCAGCAATCATCTTCTGCAGGTGAATCTTCTAGGTCCATGTGTTCTAAGCCTTTGTTCACACATATTTGATTTGACAGTTCAAAATCGCATGACAAGTCGCACCCTATTTTTGGCAAAGGAACCGTGCAAATTTTTGTGACTCAAGTCGCAGTGCCTTTAAAAAGGTCCCTACACTACTTTTCTGTGATTTCATTGCGACTTGCATCGACTTCTGTTAATTGAAGCTGCAAGCCGCAATGAATTCGGAGATCCAAATCGCATTAAACTGAGGCTTTGAAATCGTGCTGAAGTAGCATAATTTCAAAGCTGCACTGGTGTGAACCAGGGCTAAATGTCTGATTGATTATGCGCACAAGAATGTTTAGTGAAAGCCACATTCAGTGCTTTATAAATACACCTAAAAGTGTCTGCTTTTTGTTCCTGGATGCAGGACCTGTATTAGGGAATAGACTAAACTCTTAGTCCTGCTTAAGGCCCCTTTCACATGTGGCATTTTGGGATCTTAAATCACATTGCAATAGTGGCAAAATGCACCACGTGTGTTCAATGGCACCTAAACGCGGTGCAGTTTTACCATGATTGACAATGATTTACCATGAACTACTTTGTGCATCCAGGTGGATTATACCTTTTTTTCAGGATAAATTGGGCTTTAATTTGGTGGTAAATGGTAATGATATCTCTTGTTTTTTTAAAAAAAAAATGTATTTAAGTGTAGCGGTGCCCCCGTGGGGTCGCTGCGTGTTTCAGCATCCACACATCAACCTGCTGGTCAGACATCCATTTTAGACACACTTTCTCCAATCAATGAACAGTTTCTTGCTTGTTTTTTCGTTTTTATTAGGGGATTAAACTTGCATGATGAAAAGGGACATGGCATGCCCAAATGATAAATCTTTCTTAATAGAATAAAGGTAGTTGAATCCAAACTGACAGTCTCTGCTACTTCACATCTCCTCCAGCACAATACTTGAGATCACTTGCTTGCCTCTTACTGTCCAATTCTAGATTCCTGTCACCGTTAGCACATGGCTAGGCCTCACTCTCAATAATTCATAACATTTTCCTAGTAGCCATTTTAGATGAAGAAGATAATTATGCTAACTGATCCTTAGTGGACTACTGCTCCCGGCACATCCGATGCAAATCCTGCCAACCCTCCTGGCTGCAGCGACTTAACTTCAACAACACCACAGTCTCTCCTTCTAGCTCCACATCCAATCCTGGCCTGTCTCTCCCAGAGCTTCTCACTGTGCTTCTCACTCACCAACCCCAGCATGGATCCCTCCTGAATGTCTTTCCTGGCTGTGTTCCCTGCTGTCTTCCTCCTGCTCCTGTTCCAGGACACCTCTCAATGACTGTGTAGAGAGAGGCTCCCTCCCAGCACCCAAGCTCCAGGCCCGAGGTACACCCCTCCTCCCCAGAAAGGGGGTCCCTCAAGGGCCACCACAGCCTAACACGTCATCATCTCAGTTCTTCCACCTGACAACTCCTCAAACAACAGGCAGACCATGGGTATATATAGGAGGCCTGCCCCCTACCAATCCTAGTTGGGGATTGGTCAGGGCTCCCAAATACACCCCATGTCACTCCAGCACTCTGCCCTGCCTCTTTTCCAGAACCTTCTCACTGGAAACAGAGGAGGCGCCCAAGAGCTGAAGCACACGTCAGTCACCTACTGCTACACTAAACCACTCCCCTGTCCCCAGATCAAAAACAAACAGGCCTAGCTCACAGCTAGGCCTGCCTAAATTTACTTGCACTGGCAGCAAAAACACAAACACTACTCTAGCACATACCTACCTAAGGTAGAGGGTGCTACATAAGGAAAACTGGCCCAAAAAAGTAAAAAAATGTAACTGTATATTTCTTGCTACTACCATAACCACATACACTATTATACCAAAAGTAGTGGGACACCTGCCTTTACACACACCTGAAATTTAAGGGCATCCCAGTCTTAGTCCGTAGGGTTCAATATTGGGTTGGTCCACCCTTTTCAGCTATAAAAGCTTCAACTCTTCTGGGAAGGCTGTCCACAAGGTTTAGGAGTGTATCTATGGGAATGTTTGACCATTCTTCTGGAAGAACATTTGTGAGGTCAGGCAGTGATGTTGGACAAGAAGCCTGGCTCGCTGTCTCCGCTCTAATTCATCCCAAAGGTGTTCTATCGGGTTAAGATCAGGGCTCTGTGCAGGCCAGTCAAGTTCCTCCACCCCAAACTCGCTCATCCATGTCTTTATGAACCTTGCTTTGTAAAGCAAAAGATTGACGCTCCAATTTCCCAAATATGTAAGAAAACACCCGCCCTAATAGAACTCACAGGTGCTGGCTTTGCACAAGCTTGAGGAAAAAAAAAGAGGATCCTGGACGGCCGCACACCATAGAAGGCATCTTTATTGATATGAAAAAGTAAAATCCAAATGCGGTCACTTCATGTACAGGGAAAAGATAACACGTTTCACACCCTATTGTGGCGCTTATTCATAGCTAAATGATTAAAAGTTTGATCATGGGCATATATAGAGACTTCAGGTTTTGATGGCCAATCAAAAAATGGTCTCAAAAGGAGACCCGCCTACACAATCAAACTAGGACAACACCCAAGAGATAGGATACACCTGGGATATGAAGTTGAATTTTAAATTAAAGTTTGAAGGCAAAGTAGTATAATAATGTGGTAATATAATGATATAATAATGCCTGCAAAGGTCCACCAAACTAAAAAAGTTTATTAAGTGAACCAATACGCATACATATATACATGTGTACTAGACACATGATTGTTTTCATTATTTGCATAATTCAACTTCTCCCATTGTGTGCATCCATAACCTTGGGATAAGGACCATGATAAATACTAAAACAATACAGAACAATGGCAGAGTATCAAAATAACAACATTGATTTCCAAATTGTAAATGAAGAATAATCTCAAAGGAAACCTGTATAGAAATGATTAATAAACAAAATTCATGAAAATGCAAAACCTGCTGAATTTATACAAAATCGCAAAATGACATATACATGAAATTGGTGTGTAAATACTTTTATTATATCATTATATTACCACATTATTATACTACTTTGCCTTCAAACTTTAATTTAAAATTCAACTTCATATCCCAGGTGTATCCTATCTCTTGGGTGTTGTCCTAGAGTTTGATTGTGTAGGCGGGTCTCCTTTTGAGACCATTTTTTGATTGGCCATCGAAACCTGAAGTCTCTATATATGCCCAATGATCAAACTTTTAGTCATTTAGCTATGAATAAGCGCCACAATAGGGCGTGAAACGCGTTAACCATTTTTCCTGCTTTTCCCTGTACAAGAAGTGACTGCATTTGGATTTTACTTTTTCATATCAATAAAGATGCCTTCTATGGTGTGCGGCTGTCCAGGATCCTCTTTTTTCCTCGACCCTGCTTTGTACACTGATGCGCAGTCAAGTTTGAACAGGAAGGGGTCATCCCCAAACTGTTCCCACAAAGTTGGGAGCATGAAATTGTCCAAAATGTCTTGGTATGCTGACGCCTTAAGAGTTCCCTTCACTGGAACTAAGGGGCCAAGCCCAACCCCTGAAAAACAACCCCACACCATAATCCCCCCTTCACCAAATGATTTGGACCAGTGCACAAAGCAAGGTCCATAAAGACATGGATGAGCGAATTTGCGGTGGAGGAACTTGACTGGCCTGCACAGAGTCCTGACCTCAACCCAATGCAACACCTTTGGTATGAATTAGAGCGGAGACTGCGAGCCAGGCCTTCTCATCCACATCAGTGCCTGACCTCACAAATGTGCTTTTGGAAGGATGGTCAAACATTCCCATAGACACACTCCTAAACCTTGTTCACAGTCTCCCCAGAAGAGTTGAAGCTGTTATAGCTGCAAAGGGTGGGCCAACGCAATATTGAGCCCTACGGACTAAGACTGGGATGCCATTAAAGTTCATGTGCGTGTAAAGGCAGGTGTCCCAATACTTTTGGTAATATAGTATATGTTAGTTGTTGTTTGTACACATAGTACAGCCCAGAAACAATAGTGTGCATTTTGCTTTTTTTTTTATCCCATCTAAAACACACTGACTAACTGACACGTATACTAATGAAAAAAAAATCCTGTCCAAAAAATACTGACCCTGACCTTGACTTTTGACCTTCGCCTTTGACCCTGGCAGCCGCCGTTCACGGCACGGGCTCAGAAGGAAGGAACGGCACTTGTAGGCCGTTCCTTCAGAGCACATGCGCCAGTGATGTCACTGGATGCACTGGAAATATCTCCTAAACTGTACAGGTTTAAAAGATATTTTCAATACCTATACAGTGGCTTGCGAAAGTATTCGGCCCCCTTGAACTTTTCAACCTTTTGCCACATTTCAGGCTTCAAACATAAAGATATAAAATTTTAATTTTTTGTGAAGAATCACCAACAGGTGGGACACAATTGTGAAGTGGAACGAAATCTATTGGATATTTTAAACTTTTTTAGCAATTAAAAAACTGAAAAGTGGTGCGTGCAAAATTATTCGGCCCCTTTACTTTCAGTGCAGAAAACTCACTCCAGAAGTTCAGCGAGGATCTCTGAATGATCCAATGTTGTCCTAAATGACTGATGGTGATAAATAGAATCCACCTGTGTGTAATCAAGTCTCTGTATAAATGCACCTGCTCTGTGATAGTCTCAGGGTTCTGTTGAAAGCGCAGAGAGCATCATGAAGACCAAGGAACACACCAGGCAGGTCCGTAATACTGTTGTGGAGAAGTTTAAAGCCGGATTTGGATACAAAACGATTTCCCAAGCTTTAAACATCCCAAGGAGCGCTGTGCAAGCGATCATTTTGAAATGGAAGGAGTATCAGACCACTGCAAATCTACCAAGACCTGGCTGTCCCTCTAAACTTTCAGCTCAGACAAGGAGAAGACTGATCAGAGATGCAGCCAAGAGGCCCATGATCACTCTGGATGAACTGCAGAGAACTACAGCTGAGGTGGGAGAGTCTGTCCATAGGACAACAATCAGTCGTACACTGCACAAATCTGCCCTTTATGGAAGAGTGGCAAGAAGAAAGCCATTTCTCAAAGATATCCATAAAAAGTCTCGTCTAAAGTTTGCCACAAGCCACCTGGGAGACACACCAAACATGTGGAAGAAGGTGCTCTGGTCCGATGAAACCAAAATCAAACTTTTTGGCCACAATGCAAAACGATATGTTTGGCGTAAAAGCAACACAGCTCATCACACTCAACACACCATCCCCACTGTCAAACATGGTGGTGGCAGCATCATGGTTTGGGCCTGCTTTTCTTCAGCAGGGACAGGGAAGATGGTTATAATTGAGGGGAAAATGGATGCAGCCAAATACAGGACCATTCTGGATGAAAACCTGTTGGAGTCTGCAAAAGACCTGAAACTGGGACGGAGATTTATCTTCCAACAAGACAATGATCCCAAACATACAGCAAAATCTACAAAGGAATGGTTCACAAATAAACGTATCCAGGTGTTAGAATGGCCAAGTCAAAGTCCAGACCTGAATCCAATCGAGAATCTGTGGAAAGAGCTGAAAACTGCTGTTCACAAACGCTCTCCATCCAACCTCACTGAGCTCGAGCTGTTTTGCAAGGAAGAATGGGCAAGAATTTCAGTCTCTCGATGTGCAAAACTGACATACCCCAAGCGACTTGCAGCTGTAATCGCAGCAAAAGGTGGCTCTACAAAGTATTAACGCAAGGGGGCCAAATAATTTTGCACGCCCCACTTTTCATTTTTTTATTAGTTAAAAAAGTTTCAAAAATCCAAAAGATTTCGTTCCACTTCTCAATTGTGTCCCACTTGTTAGTGATTCTTCACAAAAAATAAAAATTTTATATCTTTATGTTTGAAGCCTAAAATGTGGCAAAAGGTTGAAAAGTTCAAGGGGGCTGAATACTTTCGCAAGCCACTGTAGGTAAGCCTTATTATAGATTTACCTATAGGCAGGGCAGGACTGGCCTAACGGCATACGGGGAAATTTTCTGGTGGGCCGCCTGCCCTGGGGCCACTTTGAGCTGTGGCTCAAGCAGGGCCAATCCTGCGCGACTGCACTGCGCACCAAAGCTTCCGTGCTGTCCTCCCTCCTCCTTGTATTTGGCACACATACACAGCGGCGATCTCCTGCTGTGTCATGGAGCTGGGGGTCCGTCTGAGCTGTTCGGTGGCGCTGTAAGAAAGTCCCGCCTCCTAGACCGGCTTCTGTAATTGGCGGAACACTGATCCAATGGGGCATTGCATCAGTGTGACGTGTGTCACAGGAGGCGGGCCTCAATTACAGCAGCCGCCTAGGGGGGCAATCAAAATCCAAACTCCATTACACAGGAGATTGTGATCCAGGTACTGGTGGGCACTGCACAGGTTGGCTGCATCTGGTGGGCTGCATCTGGTGGGCTGCATCTGGTGCGCTTCATCAACAACTACTTTGTGCATCCAGGTGGATTATACCTTTTTTCAGGATAAATTGGGTTTTAATTTGGTGGTAAATGGTAATGATATCCCCTTTGTTTTGTTTTTTTTTGTTTATTTAAGTGTAGCGGTGCCCCCGTGGGGTCGCTGCGTGTTTCAGCATCCACATATCAACCTGCTGGTCAGACATCCATTTTAGACACACTTCTCCAATCAATGAACAGTTTCTTGTTTGTTTTTGTTGTTTTTATTAGGGGATTAAACTTGGATGGGGAAAAAGGACATGGCATGCCCAAATAAATGATAAATCTTTCTTAATAGAATAAAGGTAGTTGAATCCAAACTGACAGTCTCTGCTACTTCACATCTCCTCCAGCGCAATACTTGAGATCACTTGCTTGCCTCTGACTGTCCAATTCTAGATTCCTGTCACCGTTAGCACATGGCTAGGCCTCACTCTCAATAATTCATAACATTTTCCTAGTAGCCATTTAAGATGAAGAAGATAATTATGCTAACTGATCCTTAGTGGACTACTGCTCCCGGCACATCCGATGCATATCCTGCCAACCCTCCTGGCTGCAGCGACTTAACTTCAACAACACCACAGTCTCTCCTTCTAGCTCCACATCCAATCCTGGCCTGTCTCTCCCAGAGCTTCTCACTGTGCTTCTCACCCACCAACCCCGGCATGGATCCCTCCTGAATGTCTTTCCTGGCTGTGTTCCCTGCTGTCTTCCTCCTGCTCCTGTTCCAGGACACCTCTCAATGACCGTGTAGAGAGAGGCTCCCTCCCAGCTCCCAAGCTCCAGGCCCGAGGTACACCCCTCCTCCCCAGAAAGGGGGTCCCTCAAGGGCCACCACAGCCTAACACGTCATCATCTCAGTTCTTCCACCTGACAACTCCTCAAACAACAGGCAGACCATGGGTATATATAGGAGGCCTGCCCCCTACCAATCCTAGTTGGGGATTGGTCAGGGCTCCCAAATACACCCCATGTCACTCCAGCACTCTGCCCTGCCTCTTTTCCAGAACCTTCTCACTGGAAACAGAGGAGGCGCCCAAGAGCTGAAGCACACGTCAGTCACCTACTGCTACACTAAACCACTCCCCTGTCCCCAGATCAAAAACAAACAGGCCTAGCTCACAGCTAGGCCTGCCTAAATTTACTTGCACTGGCAGCAAAAACACAAACACTACTCTAGCACATACCTACCTAAGGTAGAGGGTGCTACATAAGGTAAACTGGCCCAAAAAAGTAAAAACAAATTAACTGTATATTTCTTGCTACTACCATAACCACATACACTATTATACCAAAAGTAGTGGGACACCTGCCTTTACACACACCTGAAATTTAAGGGCATCCCAGTCTTAGTCCGTAGGGTTCAATATTGGGTTGGTCCACCCTTTTCAGCTATAAAAGCTTCAACTCTTCTGGGAAGGCTGTCCACAAGGTTTAGGAGTGTATCTATGGGAATGTTTGACCATTCTTCTGGAAGAACATTTGTGAGGTCAGGCAGTGATGTTGGACAAGAAGGCCTGGCTCGCTGTCTCCGCTCTAATTCATCCCAAAGGTGTTCTATCGGGTTAAGATCAGGGCTTTGTGCAGGCCAGTCAAGTTCCTCCACCCCAAACTCGCTCATCCATGTCTTTATGGACCTTGCTTTGTAAAGCAAAAGATTGATGCTCCAATCTCCCAAATCTGTAAGAAAACACCCACCTTAATAGAACTCACAGGTTCTGGCTCTGCACAAGCTTGAGGAGAAAAAAGAGGATCCTGGACGGCCGCACACCATAGAAGGCATCTTTATTGATATGAAAAACTAAAATCCAAATGCAGTCACTTCATGTACAGGGAAAAGCAGGAAAAATAGCTAACACGTTTCACACCCTATTGTGGCGCTTATTCATAGCTAAATGACTAAAAGATCACGGGCATATATAGAGACTTCAGGTTTTGATGGCCAATCTCAAAAGGAGACCCACCTACACAATCAAACTCTAGGACAACACCCAAGAGATAGGATACACCTGGGATATGAAGTTGAATTTTAAATTAAAGTTTGAAGGCAAAGTAGTATAATAATGTGGTAATATAATGATATAATAATGCCTGCAAAGGTCCACCAAACTAAAAAAGTTTATTAAGTGAACCAATACGCATACATATATACATGTGTACTAGACACATGATTGTTTTCATTATTTGCATAATTCAACTTCTCCCATTGTGTGCATCCATAACCTTGGGATAAAGACCATGATAAATACTAAAACAATACAGAACAATGGCAGAGTATCAAAATAACAAAAATAACAACAATAAAAATTGTAAATGAAGAATAATCTCAAAGGAAACCTGTATATAAATGATTAATAAACAAAACCTGCTGAATTTATACAAAATTGCAAAATGACATATACATGAAATTGGTGTGTAAATACTTTATTATATCATTATATTACCACATTATTATACTACTTTGCCTTCAAACTTTAATTTAAAATTCAACTTCATATCCCAGGTGTATCCTATCTCTTGGGTGTTGTCCTAGAGTTTGATTGTGTAGGCGGGTCTCCTTTTGAGACCATTTTTTGATTGGCCATCGAAACCTGAAGTCTCTATATATGCCCAATGATCAAACTTTTAGTCATTTAGCTATGAATAAGCTCCACAATAGGGCGTGAAACGCGTTAGGTATTTTTCCTGCTTTTCCCTGTACAAGAAGTGACTGCTTTTGGATTTACTTTTTCATATCAATAAAGATGCCTTCTATGGTGTGCGGCCATCCTGGATCCTCTTTTTTCCTCGACCCTGCTTTGTACACTGAAGCGCAGTCAAGTTGGAACAGGAAGGGGTCATCCCCAAACTGTTCCCATAAAGTTGGGAGCATGAAATTGTCCAAAATGTCTTGGCATGCTGACACCTTAAGAGTTTCCTTCACTGGAACTAAGGGGCCAAGCCCAACCCCTGACAAAAACAACCCCACACCATAATCCCCCCTCCACCAAATGATTTGGACCAGTGCACAAAGCAAGGTCCATAAAGACATGGATGAGCGAATTTGCGGTGGAGGAACTTGACTGAACTGCAACCCAATGCAACACCTTTGGTATGAATTAGAGCGGAGACTGCGAGCCAGGCCTTCTCATCCACATCAGTGCCTGACCTCACAAATGCGCTTTTGGAAGGATGGTCAAACATTCCCATAGACACACTCCTAAACCTTGTTCACAGTCTCCCCAGAAGAGTTGAAGCTGTTATAGCTGCAAAGGGTGAGCCAACTCATTATTGAGCCTTACGCACTAAGACTGGGATGCCATTAAAGTTCATGTGCGTGTAAAGGCAGGTGTCCCAATACTTTTGGTAATATAGTATATGTTAGTTGTTGTTTGTACACATAGTACAGCCCAGAAACAATATTGTGCATTTTGCTTTTTTTTTATCCCATCTAAAACACACTGACTAACTGACACTGATACTAATGAAAAAAGAAAGTCCTGTCCAAAAAATACTGACCCTGAGCTTGACTTTTGACCTTGGCCTTTGACCCTGGCAGCCGCCGTTCACGGCATGGGCTCAGAAGGAAGGAACGGCACTTGTAGGCCGTTCCTTCAGAGCACATGCGCCAGTGATGTCACTGGCTGCATGCACTGGAAATATCTCCTAAACTGTACAGGTTTAAGAGATATTTTCAATACCTATAGGTAAGCCTTATTATAGATTTACCTATAGGCAGGGCAGGACTGGCCTAACGGCATACGGGGAAATTTTCTGGTGGGCCGCCTGCCCTGGGGCCACTTTGAGCTGTGGCTCAAGCAGGGCCAATCCTGCGCGACTGCACTGCGCACCAAAGCTTCCGTGCTGTCCTTCCCTCCCTCCTCCTTGTATTTGGCACACATACACAGCGGCGATTTCCTGCTGTGTCATGGAGCTGGGGGTCCATCTGAGCTGTTCGGTGGCGCTGTAAGAAAGTCCCGCCTCCTAGACCGGCTTCTGTAATTGGAGGAACACTGATCCAATGGGGCATTGCATCAATGTGACGTGTGTCACAGGAGGCGGGCCTCTCTTACAGCGGCCGCCTAGGGGGGCAATCAAAATCCAAGCTCCATTACACAGGAGATTGTGATCCAGGTACTGATGGGCACTGCACAGGTTGGCTGCATCTGGTGGGCTGCATTTGGTGGACTGCATTTGGTGTTCTGCATCTGGTGGGCAGCATTTGGTGGGCTGCATTTGGTGTTCTGCATCTGGTGGGCAGCATTTGGTGGGCTGAATTTAGTGGGCTACATTTGGTGTTCTGCATCTGGTGGGCTGCATTTGGTGTTCTGCATCTGGTGGGCTGCATTTGGTCTTCTGCATTTGGTGGGCTGCATCTGATGGGCTGCATCAGGTGGGCTGCATCTGGTGGGCTGCATTTGGTGTTTTGCATCTGGTGGGCTGCATTTGGGGGGCTGCATCTGGTGTTCTGCATTTGGTGTTCTGCATCTGGTGGGCTGCATCTGGTGGGCTGCATTTGGTGTTCTGCGTCTGGTATTCTGCATCTGGTATTCTGCATTTGGTGTTCTGCATCTGGTGGGCTGCATCTGGTGGGCTGCATTTTGTGGGCTGCATTTGGTGGGCTGCATCTGGCTGGCTGCATTTGGTATTCTGCATCTGGTGTTCTGCATTTGGTGGGCTGCATTTGGTGGGCTGCATCTGGTTGGCTGCATTTGGTGGGCTGCATCTAGTGGGCTGCATCTGGTGGGCACTGTACAGGTGGGCTGCATTTGGTGCACTGCATCTGGTGTTCTGCATTTGGTGGGCTGCATTTAGTGGGAATTGCACTGGTGGGCTGCATTTGGTGGGCACTGCTCAGGGGAGCTGCATTTGGTGGGCACTGTACAGGTGGGCTGCATTTGGTGGGAATTGCACTGGTGGGCTGCATCTGGTGGGCTGCATTTGGTGGGCTCTGCACAGGTGGGCTGCATTTGGTGAGAATTGCATTGATGGGCACTGCACAGGTGGGCTGCATTTGGTAGGTACTACACAGGTGGGCTGCATTTGGTGGGCATTGCACTGGTTGGCACTGTGCAGATGGGCTTCATTTGATGGGCACTGCACAGGTGGGCTGCATTTGATGGGCAATGCATTGGTGGGCATTGCACTGGTGAGCAGCAACTGGTGATCATTGCACAGGTGGGTTGCATTTGGTCGGTACTGCACAGGTGGGCTGCATTTGGTGGGAACTGATAAGACTGCATTTGGTGGGCACTGATTAGCTGCATTTGGTGGGCACTGCTAGGTTGCATTTGATGGGCACTGGTGAGGCTGAATTTGATGGGCACTGGTGAGGTCAGCATCAGCGCCGTCAAGCCAGTTTGAAGTGGGTTAGTGATGTAAGGGGGGAGTGAATACAATAATGTAAGGGGGCACTGATATAAAGTTTCCCCCTTAAATTAGCCACCCCTTACCTTAGTGTATTCTTTCTGCGGAAAGTGGTCTCTGGTCACCAGAGCCCCCCCCCCTCCCCTCACATTCACAGAGTCCCTGGGGTCCCCCTTGATGATTGCTACACTTTTACCACTTTTAACTTTATATATAAAGCTCTAGGTGCTTTCATATCTGTCTTATCTATATATAATACACTCTTCAAATATGCTTTTAAAATGCATGATTTTCTCTTTTATGAATAAGAAAATGACATAATGATGTTGGGCTGGTATAATAATGCTATGGGGCTGGTATGAAATTTTTTCCAGGGCTGGTTTTTATTCCCAGTCTGGCCCTGCCTATAGGTAAAAGTTTGTAGAGGAAGTTTACTTCCTCTTTAGGCTCATTAAACATGTTACAATCTGATTGTACACTCTTTTTTAGATCTACCAAGAAATATGTATTGACTGTTTGATTAGAAGCAGATTGGATACTTTAGGTAGGTCTTCATAATGTATAGCTTTGGTAGGTTTAAAGTGGATTGTACAGAGATTGTATAGTCAAATTGTAATGCGAGCCTTGGGGTCCTTTCAGATGAGAGCTCCAATCAAATCCGCCTGTTAGTTTTACAGAAGCTCAATGTTACTCTAACTAGGGCCAAAAAAAAGGCTTGAGTCCTATTCTGTTTGCAGAATTCAAGGATATATATATAGATATATATATATATATATATATATATATATATATATATGCCCTTGTGCATGCGATCAATGATTAGGATCGAGAATTTTGGGCAGATGCCCTCGTGCACACTGGCCTGTCAAGTGGTAAATTAGGGTTGCAGGTTTTCATTGATATAATGTGTCTGTACGCCCTGCGCCAGAATTCTTGGATGGTCTTTCCTACATAAAAGCTATTGCATTCACATATGAGGAGATAAACAACCCCGCATGTCTGGCAATTAGTGTAGTGCCTGGGATTGAATTTTTCACCATTGGGAAGGATAATGTTTCTGGAGGTATTGAGAAATCTGCAGTAATTGCAGCCACCGCAGGTGAAAACCCCTTTGTTCTTACATGGATCACGTTTGCCTCCTCCTTTGTATTCACTACAAATCAGCTGGTCTCAGAGGGAGCCAGCTCGTCTGTAAGTGAATACTGGGGCTGCTGGTGCAAATGGACCGATCTGCGGGTCCATTGTTAACATGTGCCAATATTTGGTTATAACCCATTTCATAGCTAAATGCTGGTTTGAAAATTTGGTAATGATGGAGATGGGATGAGTTTTGTTCTCTTTAGATGAAGAATTATAAAGTACATCACCATGGGTTCTTGTACATACTCGCTTGTAAGCTCTTTTGAGGAACTTGTTCGAGTATCCCCGTGCTCGTAATCGTGATCTTAGTATATTGGCCTCTTTCCTGAAAACTGTGTCATCAGTATAATTCCTCCTGGTACGTAGATATTGGCTGTAGGGGATTGAAGCAATGAGAGGTTGCGGGTGGAAGCTGCTGGCATGAAGTATTGAGTTCCCAGCTGATGGTTTTCTAAACAGACTGGTTGTTAGGGATCCGTTAGTGTCTTTGTAGATAGTTATGTCAAGGAATGTGATCGATTCCTTGTCCCAGGTCATAGTGAAAGACAAATTGAAGGTATTAATGTTCAATTGTTCAAGAAAGCATGGCAGTAGCTTAGTAGGTCCGTTCCGTACCAGGAGGATATCGTCAATGTAGCGGAACCGCATGACGACCTTCTCCATGTATTGGGCAAGGGGTGCCGAGTAATGTATCATTTGTTCCCACTCCCCCAGGTACAGGTTCGCATACGATGGGGCACACAAAGTCCCCATCGCAACGCCCTGCACCTGGAGGTACTGGGATCCGTTAAAGGTAAAATAGTTGTGGGATAGTATGAACTCCAAAGCAGCCAACAGGAACTCATTGGTCTTGGGTTCGTGCTGGCTGTTCCGGAAAATGATGTGCCGTATACAGGCAAGACCTTTGTCATGTGGTATTGAGCTGTATAAGGCTTCAACATCCACAGCCACAAGTACAGATTCAGGTGGAATGCATATCCCATCTATGTTTTGTAGTAGGTGTGGGGTGTCCCGGATGTAACTAGGGAGTTTGAGGACTTGGAGAGGCAAGAGCCATTCCCAGAAATAATGGGTCTCCCTGATGGGTGTGTCATACTCTTATGCAGTTTGGGCAAAGAGTAAAAAGGGGGTGCTGTGTTCGTATGAAGTCCCATTCAGCCTTATTGAGAATTCTCTTACTGTAGGCCTGGTCAACCAGATTATAGAATTCTTGGTGGAATCTCTCGATTCTGGTTGCCGGTATTCTGCAGTACCACTCTTGATTGTTTAGTATTGAAGTACACATATTTACGTAGAAATCATTGTCCATCACCACAATATTACCTCCTTTGTCGGAGGGTTTGATAGTTATTGTGGGATGATCTCTAAGTGAACTTCACGTTCGAGTTTGGACAGGATATCATTTTTAGTGTCAGGTGATTTGATTTTACATATGTCTCTAGTTACAAGTTTGACAAATGCCGATACATTAGGATTGGTGTTTAAGTTTGGAAATTTGTCAGACTTCTTTTTGACAGTGGCAGGTGAGGAAGTGGGGAGATCTGATTGATCGAACCGGCCTAATAGTTGCTCAAGTTCTATGTGATCTATAAGATCGGATGTGTCATTCTCCTCTAATAGCTTGACAAGAGTGTCAAGTGCCTCAAGCTCATATGGTTGGAAGTCAGGTTTGTGTGAACACTCACCAGCTCTCCTGGATGCCTCTGTGGAAGACCTGGAGACTTGCCCGGCAGTGTTCCCCCGCTATCTTCTTCTGCTCGTTCTGTGCCTCCTGGTCAGGACACCATTGTGGGTTGTAAGAGGGTCCCGTCCGTACCTGAGCCCAGGCCCAAGGTCAACCCCCCTCCCAGACTAAGGAGCTCCCTCAAAGCCCCTGACAGCCTAACACTCCATCTCCATCTTCCACTTGATCAACTCTTCCCCAGCTGGGCTGACCCTAGGTATTTAAAGCAGAGTTCCACCCAAAAGTGGAACTACCGCTTATATGCCCCCCCCCCCCCGTATCACATTTGGCACCTTTCAAGGGGGGAGACCCGTTTTTGACAGGTCCCCTTCCCCACTTCAGGGAGACGGGCTGCAGCCCGATCTCCCAGAAGTTCGCCCCCCTCCTCCTTCCCCTGTCGCCGGGTCAATTAGAAAGCGCAGCGCGCTTCGTGCATGCGCAGTAGGGAACAAGCAGTGAAGCCGAAAGGCTTCACTGCCTGGTTCTCTTACCAGGATTGGCAGCTGCAGCACCCAGGAGTCATTTCGAAGTTCGGCTGGTGTGCCAACATCGCAGGCTCCCTGGACAGGTAAGTGCCCTAATATTAAGCAGCTACAGTATTTGGGGGAGAGTGATAATGCAGCACGCTGCAGCGAACAGTGGGTGTGGCCAAACTGCTCTTGCTAACATCATCACCCCCCCAAGTGATGCAGAACCTGCCCCCAGATAGCGGCCCGCAGCTCCCAGGCAGCAACAGGTTTTTGTGTAACTATCTCACTTACTTGGGGAGCTACAGCCCAGTCTAAATAATGTGTCTGGGTTTCAGGCAGACTGAAACCCAGACACATGATTCAAAACACATAATTCAAAGCCTGGAGTGTCCAGGTTATTTCTGGACAGGTGGCAACCCTACCCGCAGCCTGTAAAAGCAATCCAGCGGATCATGAGCCGCTAGGATAGCTTTTACAAGATAGGGAATCGCTGGCTGAAAACAAAGATACCTACAGCTGCAGCTACAGGCATCATCCAGATACCGCCACTTCAAGTCCAGGGCATCATATGACAGCCTTTCGGCTGGAAGTGGTTAAATGTAGGAAAAAATTAGATTTTTTTTTACATTTTTTATTGGATATGTTTTATAACATAAAGTAGAAAATATCGTTGTTTTTTTTCAACATGTATACGTTCTTCTTGTTTACAGAGCAAAAAAAAATAAAAAAATTGGTGATCAAATACCACCAAAAGCTCTATTTGTGGGAAAAAAATGTATATAATTTTCGTTTGCATACAACATTGCAATTACCAGTTAAAGCGGGATTCCGGCTGGGAAAAAAAAATGTAAAAGTCAGCAGCTACAAACACTGTAGCTGCTGACTTTACAAAGGTACTTACCTGTCCTGGGTGCCCGAGATGTCGGCTGCCCGAGGCTGACCCGTCGATCGGCTCTTGGGTCCCGCCACCACCATCCTAACTAAGGGAAACAGGCAGTGGAGCCTTAAGGCTTCACTGCCCGTTTCCTACTGCGCATGCGCGAGTCGGGCAGCGATTTGTGAATGGGACGCGATGTGTTGTGGGACACACACAGTTCCCATAACACACCGCGCCCCATTCCCCAGAAGGCAATGCGGGGAGGAGAAGAGACAACATCCCCGTGGCGTAGGAAGAGGCAGATTAGGAAGACTGCCTAGCAACTGCCATTTCACGTAAGTAAAAAAAAATTTTTTTTCCTCCATTTTTTTAGGTATTTTTTTGTGCAATTTTTTTTTTCAGGGTGGACCTCCACTTAAAGGTATAATGAAAGATGAAACTTTTTTTTAGTTTTAAATAGTTTGGAGAGGGATTAGAACCCCTGTCATGATTTTATTGCTTAGATATAAAATAATTCTGCGCTACCCCAAAACAAAAGACAAAGGAAGCAGCCAACACAACCAACAAAGTGTAAAATGGAAAGGCAACAAAAAGTGTGGCGCTGGGCAATGTCATATACAAATGTAAACAAATCAATGAACAAAAAGGAGGATCATTAATAACTGTTTTAAACATGTAGTCCTCATATGAACCTCAAAGATGCATAGTCTATAAGGCAATATGATTGAAGAATTGTATAAACATCTTGACTGAAAATCCGCTCACTACCACCAAGAGTTGAGAAGGCTTACCAGATGTGGTGGACCCAATGGGGCGTACGCCGGATTGGGTCGGACAAGGCTTAGGTGGTGAGTGGCTGTATGTACTCCAAGAAAGATGCGGTCTCACGGGTTGGTTGTATTAATCCGGATGGTACCAGGAACTTGAGAGGTGTAGGTAGTCTCCCGGATGTGGGAGGTCATGTAGATCTCAAGGGGGTGGTGGGGTGTTCCGTAAGTAAACCCCTCCAAACCAACATTCAGCGGACCAGGAGTTGATGCGGAAGGGTGGGAAAAGAAACAAAGGGCCACATAGTGTAAATCCGAATAAACTAAAAGTATTTATTTAGGATAAAATAGATGTACACTCACATGTAAATCCAAAACTTAAAACAGCGCTGTATGAGAAAAAGTGGCGACAATGGGGTCCTGCCCGACGCGTTTCGTCCTCAAAAGATATCATCAGGATCCCCCCTGATGACGTCTTTTGAGGACGAAACGCGTCGGGCAGGACCCCATTGTCGCCACTTTTTCTCATACAGCGCTGTTTTAAGTTTTGGATTTACATGTGAGTGTACATCTATTTTATCCTAAATAAATACTTTTAGTTTATTCGGATTTACACTATGTGGCCCTTTGTTTCTTTTCCCACCCTTCCGCATCAACTCCTGGTCCGCTGAATGTTGGTTTGGAGGGGTTTACTTACGGAACACCCCACCACCCCCTTGAGATCTACATGACCTCCCACATCCGGGAGACTACCTACACCTCTCAAGTTCCTGGTACCATCCGGATTAATACAACCAACCCGTGAGACCGCATCTTTCTTGGAGTACATACAGCCACTCACCACCTAAGCCTTGTCCGACCCAATCCGGCGTACGCCCCATTGGATCCACCACATCTGGTAAGCCTTCTCAACTCTTGGTGGTAGTGAGCGGATTTTCAGTCAAGATGTTTATACAATTCTTCAATCATATTGCCTTATAGACTATGCATCTTTGAGGTTCATATGAGGACTACATGTTTAAAACAGTTATTAATGATCCTCCTTTTTGTTCATTGATTTGTTTACATTTGTATATGACATTGCCCAGCGCCACACTTTTTGTTGCCTTTCCTTTTTATGATTTTATTGCTGTCTGTGCCTCCAATAGGGAGATTCGCCCTCTGTATTTCTCCTGTTTACCATTATCATTGAAAGTGAAAGTAAAAGAAAAACCCACATTTTGGGTTGTCCCCAGAAAAGTGATAGAGGGGAAACCTTCTTTTGGGGACACTAGTTCTGGTGACCTGGGAGTTCCCCAAGAAATTCCCATAATTTACAAGGATTTCCTCTCACTTCCTGTTTGGCTATGGGACAGGAAGTGAATGGAAATCTCTGCAGTGGCACACAGATGGTGAAGAAAAAAATCTGACAGGGGTTATAACCAGTGGGGGCCGCTCAATTAGGGGCGCCGCCCCCCCCTAATCCATGCACCGGGCCCCTAATCTACACATAGCTCCCAACTGTCCCTGATTTGGAGGGACTGTCCCTCATTTGGAGCAATGTCCCTCTGTCCATCTTTCCACCTCATTTGTCCCTCATTTTGGTCTGATCCATATACTTGAATATAAAATGCACTTTTTATCTTTCAAAAGTGTTTCTCAGTGTTAAACCTTTCATCCAATTTCTAAATTGCTGCATTTGTACATTTTAAAAGCCAATATAAAGGAATAGTAGTGGTAAATAAAAGTCCTTGTGGATTTAATTAACCTTTTTTTTGGTTAGTTCTCCTTTAAAGGGGGTGTGGCAGGGGGCTTGTCCTATGCCTACCTACATTTTGTTAGTAGGTGTCTCTCATTCCCATCTCAAAATGTTGGGAGGAATGCCTACATGTAGGGCGCTGGACGCATGGATTCCAATGTTTTTTTTTTATTATTATTTGAAGAGCCTGAGGCTCTAATTGGCGTCAAAAAGTTGTGTGACATTAGCGAATTAATATTCGCTAATGTCTTCCTGCTTCTCCTCCTGGCCAATTAGGAAGCAGGTCCTGAGACCTGATTGGCCGCGAGTCCTAAGCCCTGATTGGCTGGCAGGAGAAGCGACCGTCGGGACTCTGGAGGAAACGCAGGGGGGAAGCCGCGACCTGGATGGGGTAAGTGCGGGGCTGGCAGGGGGTCTGACAGGCGTGCGAAGCATCGATCGAGCGATGAGGGGGGAGCAGCGATTGATCGAGTGAGGGGGTGGGGTGGCCACCCCTCCCCCCCCCCCAAGAACATTGAGCACCTGCCGCTATTGGTTATAACTCTCCCTTACTCTATCCAAAATGAAAAAACAAAGCTTTGCTCATAGCTCTACTTTAAAGTAGCGCAGTGCCCAATAACAAAAAACTGGCCTGGTCGGAAGGGGGGTAAAATCTTCCAGAGCTGAATTGGTTAATATGTGGCCATAGCTCTACTTTATCATACCTCCAAACTTTCTGAGATGGGAATGAGGGACACCTACCAGCAAAAGTATATAGGCATTGGACACGCCCCCTGCCACATCTCCATTAAGGAGAATTATACAAACAAAAAGATTAGTTGAACCCACAAGTGCTTTTTTTTTTTTTTTTTTTGTTACCACTACTATTCCTTTATACTACATTTTAGAATTTACAAACGCAGCAATTTAGAAATTGGAGGAAAGGTTTAGCGCCGAGCAGGGGCGTTGCTAGGGGGTGGCTTTAGGGGCTATAGCCCCGAATCTGGGGCCCATAGCCCCGAGTCTCTCAGAGATAGCCATGGTCATGGCCTCTCTGCAGCCGGGCTGTGAGTGCGGCGGGCAGAGCCAGAGAGCGGGCAGGCAGCATAGGAAAGCTGGGCGGGCGAGAGAGCACTCTCTCTGGTGACCCTGATGTAAGGAGGGGCTCACTGGGAACCCTGATGTAATAAAAATATATGTAATATACAGTATATATTATATGTGTATATATATATATATATATACATGGGCGTTGCTAGGGGGTGGCTATTGGGGTATTGGGGCTATAGCCCCGAATCTGGGGCCCATAGCCCCGAGTCTCTTGCCACAGGGTCCCTGCCTAACCAGTGGGTCGTGGCTGCTGCAGCGGGTGAGCTGGCTGCATGAGAGAGGCGGAGGAAAGGAGAGAAGTGAGTGGGGGGCGAGCAGAGATGACATCATTCTCCGCCCGCTCCACAGCAGCGCTCTTCACAGCCGGGCCTCTTCAATTTGGAAGTGAGGTGCGGCGAGCAGCAGAGAGATGACATCATCTCTCACTGCTCGCCACACATCAGCGCTCTTCTGCCCTCACAGCACGGTGGAGTGCAGGTCACGTGCTTCCTGTCATCGGTGGAACTCCACTTTGCAGCCAGACCCCCTTGCTTCAATGTCAGAGGTGTGGCGGGGAGCAGCAAGATGACATCATCTCTCACTGCCCATCCTGCTCTCACTAAATGGACCAGTGCTGCCAGCCTGCCACCAATGCAGCGTCAATGCACATTTGGTGGCACTGGCTGGCATGGGAAGTGACAATCCACTTCAGTTGGCAAGTGACAACCCACATCTGGTGGCCAGTGACATGGCAAGTGTCAATCTGAAAATGGTGGCAGGAGATGTGGCAATCTGCAAATGGTGCCAGGAGATGTGGCAAGTGACAATCTGCAAATGGTGGCAGGTGACGTAGCAAGTGACAATCTGCAAATGGTGGAAGGAGACATGAAAAGTGACAATCTGCAAATGGTGTCAGGAGACGTGGCAATCTGCAAATGGTGGCAGGTGACGTAGCAAGTGACAATCCACATCTGCTTCCAGGTGAAAGTGGCAAGTGACAATCCACATCTGGTGGCAGGCGACATGGCAAGTGACAATCCACATCTGGTGGCAGGTGACGGTGGCAAGTAACACACTGCATCTGGTGGCAGGAGATGTGGCAAGTAACAAGCCCAGGGCTCCCATTGATTCTGCATTATGGTGAGGTGAACCACTTCATTATATATTGGAATGTAATAATAGAAATAATGCACTTCAATCACCCTGACACCATATCCACCATGGTGCCCCAAGGATTGAAGCGCCAACACCAGCCATCGCCCGCAAAAGATTGCTTAGCACCGGTCCCCCCCCCCCCACGCGGGCATGCAAAAAGGTTGGTGACTGCTGCGATGGGCTCTAGCCCCAGATCTTTTGCAGACCTAGCAACGCCCCTGTATATATATATATATACACACAAACACACACGTATATTATATACATATGTATGCCCGCCCAAGCGACTTTCTTTACTTCGTTGCTGTGGGCTCTAGCCCCAGATCTTTTGTAGACCTAGCGACGCCCCTGGCGCTGAGAAACACATTTTGAAAGATAAAAACTGAATTTTATATACTATATAGATCAGACCAAAATGAGGAGGAAAGAAGGACAGTTGGAAGCTATGCTTTACTTTTACAAACTCCACCATCTCCTCCTCTCTATCTCCCCATAGAACTTGTCTCTGACAGAAGTTACAGAGGTAGCCCAGCCAGGCTCCAACACGTAACCCCATTGGTCAGCACACCTGCCAATTATTCCCATCAGGCACCAACACCTCACCCCAATTTGTCAGCACATCTGCCAATCACTCCTATAAGGCGCCAACACGTCACCCTATTGGTCAGCACACCTGCCAATCACTCCCTTGAGGCGCCCGCACGTCACCCATTGGTCAGCACACCTGCCAATCACTTCCATCACGCGCCAACATCCCACCTTCCCAACCTGAGCGGGTTAACGCTCCTGTGGTGACGAGGACAACATTAATCCCGCCCCCCTGTCTCGGATTGTCAGCCGATTACACCAATCACACACAGACACATGCACGTCGCGCCCCGCCTTTATTTGGCGCCGACCATTCCCTGACATGCAGGGGGGGTGCGCCTTGTTGAATAGATCACACACACAGCGGCAGTATCTACATTTCTCTTGGCTGTAGTATAATAAAATGACTGGAAAACTTGTACTATTTCTAGTCTGTGTGTCTGGCGCCTGAACGTGTTGTTTCATTATAAATAAAGCTTTTTTCACTTTTGGTGTCACCCCCATTCCGCCCAGTGTATGTGTCCTCCCCGGCGAGCCCCGGAACTCGTGTAAGGAGGGGGCGGAGGACGCTGTGAGGGGGAGCGGACAACATGGCAGCGAGTGAGTAGCTGAGTGTATGGGGGATACAATGAATTGGGGGGTTCTATAGAGTGTGGGACGGCCAGCTGCTGCTGTACTACAAGTCCCAGCTTTCCCTGCCGGCTGTGTGTGTGGCTGGTGGTGGTGTGTCAGTGGTCCGCCTTCTCCCGGAGTGTGTGAGGCCTCACTTGTCACATTGTCATAGAGACTCATACAGGCAGAAGGAGGGTCAGTCCAGACAAGGCCTCAGATTTCTACTATATAGAACAGACAAGGGGAACCTTCCTGAAGGGAAAGAGACAAATGCAAAGTGTTCTCTGATTGGACAAGGCGTAGAGTGTGATGTCACTCCCCTTCCCTCTCCACCTCATCCAATCAGACAACGGCCTACATTCATTCAAAAAGGGCCTTTTCACACTGGGGCGGGCGGCGGCGGTAAAGCGCCGCTATTGTAAGCGGCGCTTTACCGTCGGTATGCGGCCGCTAGCGGGGGAGAAATGGTTAAAAACCACCGCAAAGCGCCTCTGCAGAGGTGCTTTGCCGGCGGTATAGCCGCGCCGTCCCATTGATTTCAATAGGCAGGAGCGGTATACACTCCGCTCCTTCACCGCTCCGAAGATGCTGCTAGCAGGACTTTTTTTATCGTCCTGCCAGCGCATCGCCCTCGGGGCTTTCACACTGGAATGAAAGCAGCGTCACTTTTGGGTCGGTTTGCAGGCGCTATTAATAGCGCCTGCAAACCGCCCCAGTGTGAAAGGACCCAAAATGCGAAGCATTCTCAGAATGGTGTCCGCGCCAAGCGGCCCGACCTCCTCCTGGGCTCACCGAGCGGCCCGACCACCTCCTGGGCTCACCGAGCGGCCCGACCACCTCCTGGGCTCACCGAGCGGCCCGACCTCCTCCTGGGCTCACCGAGTGGCGGGGCAACGTATGTTCCCAAGGAGCCACATGAGAAACCAGACTGTTGTGGGTGGAATTAAAGCGGAGTTCCACCCAAAAATGGAACTTGCACTTTTCGTAATCCTCCCCCCCTCCGGTGTCACATTTGGCACCTCAGGGGGGAGCATATACCTGTCTAATACAGGTATTTTTCTCCCACTTCCGGGCATAGATAACCGAGCCACCCGCGGGTATCTATGCCACTTCCGGCGCCTTCTCCGTCCCCCCCCTGCTGTCTCCCGTGTGTCTCCCAGAAGACAGCAGGGACCCGTGGGGATTGCTCAGTGCGAGTCACACATGCGCAGTAGGGAACTGGGAAGTGAAGCCGCAAGGCTTCACTTCCTGATTCCCTTACCGAAGATGGCGGCGCCTCCACCCGAGAGCCGAGGGCTGGGTTGGCTTCGGGTGCCAACATCGCAGGTGCCCTGGACAGGTAAGTGTCCTAATTTTAAAAGTCAGCAGCTGCTGACTTTAAAAAAAAAAAAAAAAAATTAGACGGAACTCCGCTTTAAAGTAGAACTATAGGCAAAACTTATAACCCCTGTAAGCTTTTTTTTTTTTTGTTTTTTTTGCCTCTGTTCTCAGCTGCATAAGAGCTGGGGGAAAAGAAACAGTATCACACAGAGCTTCCCAGTAAATGGCTATGCGGGGGGGGGGGGGGGGCTTGTTAGGACAAGTCTGACCAGGAGGAGAGCAAGCTGAGTTCCCAGTGTAGCTAGAGAACTGACCACGCTGTGCTCTCTTGGCTAGTGTGATCAGTTTTTAATAGGAAAGCCATGGGACTGGCAGGAACACCAGGGATTTCACACAAAGGAAGCAATACAAAGAGAACAGGATACGTGTTCATACAAGTAGATGGTACAGCAGGTAAATATCAGGAATATGAAGTGTTGGGGTAACAAACACTTTAATTCTGCTCCAATATTATTTTGGACCTGGGAAAGTCTGTAAATAGATAAATGTGTAGAAAACAAACACCTGGTGCTAGGAGTACTGGGTACAACCGCAAATAAAATTGATTTCTTTTACATGCAAGGTTGTAGGAGGGGTTGTAAAAATGGGTGGCTGAGCTGCGGATTTACCACCACCCAAGCTGGCAGGCAGTTACCCCAAAGCAGGACGATCAATGGATTACGAGATCGCTCACCAGCATTGAAAACTACAATCTGCCTGCCACAATGGCGGAGTCCCACATGGCTGCATTGTTTTTCAATAAGAGACAGCGGGTGCATGGAGAAGATCCCCAGCCCGTTGTCACAGCCATACCATTCATTGACTTAAATCTGTGAATGGAAAAAAACGACATGTCCCATCTGCCACAGCAGCAGACAGCTTGTAGTTCTTAACGAGTTACCAGGTCAGTCATTTGCACCCTCGTAGTTCACTGACACATCCTGCAACTGAGAACCTGTCTGTCTGTACAGAGGTACAGGCAGAGAGATGTCTGCAGGAGCCTCACATTGCACCCGCCATCCACTGACCACAGGTGCCATGCTTTGCAGCCTCCAAAGGTTTAAAAACATAAACACTAGTTTTTTTAACTAAAGGTGAACTTGGCTTTTAAAGCGGAGGTCCGCTGAAAAAAAATATTAAAAGCCAGCAGCTACAAATACTGCAGCTGCTGACTTTTAATATATGGACACTTACCTGTCCAGGGAGCCCGCAATGTCGTCAGCCGAAGCCGACCCGTCCTTCGGCTCTCGGCTGCTGCCGCCGCCATCCTCGGTAAGAGAATAAGGAAGTGAAGCCGTGCGGCTTCACTTCCTGGTTCCTTACTGCGCATGCGCATCCTCTCTGGTCCCTGCTGTGTTCTGTGTCTCACAGAACACAGCAGGGGAGGACGGGGTAGGCGCCGGAAGTGGCGTAGGTCACCGCAAGCGCCGTGGTGATCTATGCCAGGAAGTGGGAGCAAATACCTGTATTAGACAGGTATCTGCTCCCTCCTCCCCCCTGAAAGGTGCCAAATGTGACACCGGAGGGGGGGAAGAAACCAAAAAGTGGAAGTTCCATTTTGGGTGGAACTCCAGTTCACACCACATGCAGTTTTCTGCATCAAAAACGCATGGAAAGTAGGTCATATGGTTTTCAATGGCATAGTTCACACCAGTGCTTGCAGTTCCAGTGCGCTCCAGTTCCAGAAAAAAAAGTAGAACATGCTGCATTTTTTTTCTGCACTGGACTGTACTGGAATGCTGTAAAACGCACCTAAATGCACCGAAAATGCACTGCAACACACTTGTCCTTATTTAAGGTTAAGAAAAAGGAGGGAGGAAAAAAAGCACTGGGCTGCATCAAAAACACACTGGAACGCATCAAAAACACGCATGCAGAAAAGCACCTGGAACGCATCCGGACTGCGTTTCTATGGTGTGACCAGACGCAGTTCTGTGTGCTTTTTTTTTTTTTTTTTCCCGCACAAATAGCATGCAGTGTTTTCCATGTATTCCAATGGCTCTAGTTCACACCATGCAGTCAGTTTCTGCACTGGAACCTGACTGCATGGTGTGAGCTAGAGCCATTGGAATACATGGAAAACACTGCATGCATTTTTAGCGTAGAAAAAAAGTGCACGGAACTGCGTCTGGTGTGAACTAGCACTTAAGGTTAAGAAAAAAAAGGGGGGGGGATCGCTGGACTGCATCAAAAACGCATTGGAATGCATAAAAAAGCGCATGCAGAAAAGCACCTGGAACGCATCCTGACTGCGTTTCTATGGTGGGCCAGTTCACACCATAGAAACACAGTCCGGATGCGTTCCAGGTGCTTTTCTACATGCACGTTTTTGATGCGTTTTTGGTGCAGTCCAGTGCCCCCCCCCCCCCCCCCCCCCTCTCTCTCTTCTTTTTTTTTCTTAACCTTAAATAAGGACAAGTGTGTTGCAGTGTGTTTTTGGTGCATTTAGGTGCGTTTTTGATGCGTTTTACAGTGTTCCAGTACAGAAAAAATGCAGTATGTTCAACTTTTTTTCTGGAGCTGCAAACTATGCCATTGAAAACCATATCACCTACTTTCCATGCGTTTTTGATGCAGAAAAAAAAACACACTGGACTACATGTGGTGTGAACTGGCTCTAAAACAGCTGTCAGTTTATTTTTGTCATCCGGTGGCACCGTCGGATCATTTCTTGGGTGAGCTGGCAAAAATGATAACGCTTCCCGCCGCTTCTGACTGTGCTCCAGCAGCTCATGAGCCACTCAGAGTGGTGTCATGAAAAAGCCATCCGCCGTCTGTTTAAAAAAAAAAAAAAAAACCTACCGGGGTTTTGGCTGATATCTTGAGCTAAATCTCTGTAAACCACATAGTGTATGCATATGTGTGTGTAATTAAAAAAAAAAAAAATATATAGATAGATAGATAGATAGTCGGCAAGGACATATAGACAACAATTGTTTTCCGTGTGCCTCATTCACATCTCATCTTTGGTGTGACGAGCTGCATTAAAATGCAGCATGTCTGCATTATTCTGCACTGGATATCACCGCACACGGCGCACAGTGCATTGAAGTTCTGTACAGGGACATGAATTGTCGTTATGTGACACTTCAAACAAAGTTAAGAATGAAAAAAAAGTGTTCTAAGTAAACACACATCACATTGCCCCTTGTGGGAGCCGGTGTTCTGTCGCACAGCTGGCGTGACGTCAACACTGCGCATGTGCAGATCGTCGGAGGCAATCAGCAAAGCTCTGCAGTAATTGACAACATCCGGGTCTTCTTTGTCATGACATCCTATTGATTGGGGCACTGTGTGCCGTGTACAGCCACCATGTTCGATCGGGTTAGTCAGAGGCATTATCCGACGATCAGAAAAGCTCTGCAGTAATGGACGCAACACATCCGCCGGGGCTCTGAATGGTGTGCGGGCGCTCGGCGCACAGTGCCCCCCCCCCCGTTCAATGGGATGACATGACCAGAAAGAAGCTGTGTTCTGTTGATTTTACTGCAGGGCTTTGCTGATTGTTGGATAATGCCTCTGATGATCTGCGCAGAGTTGACGTCACGCCAGCTGATCAGAGGGGTGGGGGAGGGATGAGTCATTGGTGAGCCAAGGAGAGCTGGAGGGGGCTGGATGAGATAGGAGACTGCAGAGATCGATGTGTATTCATCAAGAGAGGAGAAATGTGCAGGCAAGCAATGGTGTGAGTGTGTCTGTCTGTATCTATACAGTGCGTTGCAAAAGTATTCACCCCCTTAGCATTTTTCATGTTTTGTTGCCTCACAACCTGGAATTAAAGCAGAGTTCCACACAAAAATGGAACTTCCGCTTTTCGGAACCCTCCCCCCCTCCGGTGTCACATTTGGCACCTTTCAGGGGGGAGGGGGGTGCAGATACCTGTCTAAGACAGGTATTTGCACCCACTTCCGGCATAGACTCCCATGGGAGTCTATGCCTCTTCCCGTCCCCACCGCGCTGTCTCCTGGGAAACACACAGCTCCCAGGAGATAGCGGGGACCAGTTACGATGCGCAGTGCGACTCGCGCATGCGCAGTAGGGAACCGGGAAGTGAAGCCGCAACGCTTCACTTCCGGATTCCCTCACCTAGGATGGCGGCGGCAGCTGCCGAGAACCGAGTGGGTTCTCGGCGTCCCCTGCCGGCATCGCTGGACCCTGGAACAGGTAAGTGGCCATTTATTAAAAGTCAGCAGCTGCAGTATTTGTAGCTGCTGGCTTTAAATTTTTTTTTTTTTTTTTTTTTGGTGGTTTAGGTGGACCCCCGCTTTAACATGGATTGTTTGAGGATTTGCATCATTTAATTTACAGAACATGCCCACAACTTCGAATTTTATTTATTTATTTATTTTTTTATTGTGAAGCAAACAACAATTAGGATAAAACAGAAAAAGTCAATGTGCATAACTATTCACCTCCCTAAAGTCAATACTTTGTAGTGCCACCTTTTGCGGCTATCACAGCTCCAAGTCACTTTGGATAAGTCTCTATGAGCTTGCCACATCTTACCACGGGGATTTTTGCCCATTCCTCCTTGCAAAACTGCTCCACCTCCTTCAAGTTGGATGGTTTGCGCTTGTGAACAGCAATCTTTAAGTCTGACCACAGATTTTCTATTGGATTGAGGTCTGGGCTTTGATTAGGCCATTCCAACACATTTACATGTTTCCCCTTAAACCACTCAAGTGTAACTTTAGCAGTGTGTTTGGGGTCATTGTCCTGCTGGAAGGTTAACCTCCATCCTAGCCTCAAATCACACACAGAGTGGTACAGGTTTTTGCTCAAAAATATCCCTGTATTTAGCACCATCCATCTTTGCCTCAACTCTGACCAGTTTCCCAGTCCTGACTACTGAAAAACATCCCCACAGTATGATGCTGCCACCACCATGTTTCACTGTGTGGATGGTGTTCTTTGGGTGATGTGATGTGTTGGGTTTGCGCCAGACATAGCGTCTTCTTTGATGGGCAAAAAGTTCAATTTTAGTCTCATCAGACCAGAGCACCTTCCTCCATACATTTTGTGAGTCTCCCACATGCCTTTTCACAAACTCAAAACGTGCCATTTTGTTTTTTGCTGAAAGTAATGGCTTTCTTCTGGCCACTCTGCCATAAAACTCAACTCTATGGAGCATACAGCTTATTGTCGTCGTATGTACAGCTCCTCCAGGGTTACCTTAGGTCTCTGTGCTGCCTCTCTGATTAATGCCCTCCTTGCCCCCTCCGTGAGTTTTGGTGTGCGGCCATCTCTTGGCAGGTTTGCTGTTGTGTCATGTTTTTTACATTTGGTTATGATAGATTTGATGGTGCTCCTAGGGATCATCAAAGATTTGGATATTTTTTTGCAACCTAACAATGACTTGTACTTCTCAACAACATTGTCCCTTACTTGTTTGGAGAGTTCCTTGGTCTTCATGGCAGTGTTTGGTTAGTGGTGCCTCTTGCTTAGGTGTTGCAGCCTCTGGGGCCTTTTCAAAAAGGTGTGTATATGTAATGACAGATCATGTGACACTTAGATTGCACACGGGGACATCATTTCACTAATTGTGACTTCTGGTGCAACCAATTACCTTCAGAGCTTTTTATGGGCTTCATAACAAAGGGGGTGAATACATACGCACATGCCAATTATCAGTTTCTGAAAAATAGTTTTATGTATGTATTTTTCTGATTTTACTTCAACAACTTAGACTATTGTGTTTTGATCTCTCACATATAATTCGTATTAAAAAAAAATTGAACTAAAGGCTGTAATGTAACAAAATAGGTAAAAAGCCAGGGGGGTGGGGGTGGTGAATAATTTTGCAAGGCACTGTATGTTTGTCTGTGTAAATCCAGAAAGTGAAAAGGCATCAGCTTCAGCTGCCCACAGTTAAAATGGATGCAGCCAGACTTGGTGGAGGGAAATTTCTGCAGCATATTTGACAAGTACAGAATCACAGTACAGTAATACCTTGGATTACGAGCATAATTCGTTCCAGAAGAATGCTTGTAATCCAAAACACTTGTATATCAAAGCAAGTTTCCCTATAGAAAATAATGGAAACTCAGATAATGCGTTCCACTGCTTGTCTATGCAGTACCACATGTGGCCAGAGATGCAGAGACACTCAGGAACCGAGTGTTTCCGAGCGGCTCCTAACTTGAATCCTGCTGGTCTTGCGAGACAACGCTCGCAAACAGTCAGGATTTTTTTAAAGAAAACAGCTTGTATTGCAAAACGCTTGTAAACCGTGTTACTCGCAATCCGAGGTTCCACTGTGTATATAAAAAAAAAAAATGCAAAGTGGTTGGAGGGAAGCTTCAGAATGGCAAAGATGTTTTTATTACAAATTATGTGAGCAGACTGGAGTTCCTCTTTAACTATTTACATTAATAACAGTTGTAGTGGTGCCCCAAAATTTCTGCACCGAAAATTCAGGATGCACGTGGCCGAAACTGAGATATATATATATATACACTACCGTTCAAAAGTTTGGGGTCACATTGAAATGTCCTTATTTTTGAAGGAAAAGCACTGTACTTTTAAATGAAGCTAACTTTAAACTAGTCCTAACTTTAAACAAATATACTCTATACATTGCTAATGTGGTAAATGACTATTCTAACTGCAAATGTCTAGTTTTTGGTGCAATATCTACATAGGTGTATAGAGGCCCATTTCCAGCAACTATCACTCCAGTGTTCTAATGGTACAATGTGTTTGCTCATTGGCTCAGAAGGCTAATTGATGATTAGCAAACCCTTGTGCAATCATGTTCACACATCTAAAAACAGTCTATCTCCTTCCAGAAGCTACAAAACTGACCTTCCTGTGAGCAGATTGAGTTTCTGGAGCATCACATTTGTGGGGTCAATTAAACGCTCAAAATGGCCAGAAAAAGAGAACTTTCATCTGAAACTCGACAGTCTATTCTTGTTCTTAGAAATGAAGGCTATTCCATGCGAGAAATTGCAAAGAAATTGAAGATTTCCTACAACGGTGTGTACTACTCCCTTCAGAGGACAGCACAAACAGGCTCTAACCAGAGTAGAAAAAGAAGTGGGAGGCCGCGTTGCACAACTAAGCAAGAAGATAAGCACATTAGAGTCTCTAGTTTGAGAAACAGACGCCTCACAGGTCCCCAACTGGCATCTTCATTAAATAGTACCCGCAAAACACCAGTGTCAACATCTACAGTGAAGAGGCGGCTGCGGGATTTTGGGCTTCAGGGCAGAGTGGCAAAGAAAAAGCCATATCTGAGACTGGCCAATAAAAGAAAAAGATTAAGATGGGCAAAAGAACACAGACATTGGACAGAGGAAGACTGGAAAAAAGTGTTGTGGACAGATGAATCCAAGTTTGAGGTGTTTGGATCACAAAGAAGAACGTTTGTGAGACGCAGAACAAATGAAAAGATGCTGGAAGAATGCCTGACGCCATCTGTTAAGCATGGTGGAGGTAATGTGATGGTCTGGGGTTGCTTTGGTGCTGGTAAGGTGGGAGCTTTGTACAGGGTAAAAGGGATTCTGAATAAGGAAGGCTATCACTCCATTTTGCAACGCCATGCCATACCCAGTGGACAGCGCTTGATTGGAGCCAATTTCATCCTACAACCGGACAATGACCCTAAACACACCTCCAAATTGTGCAAGAACTATTTACAGCAGAAGCAGGCAGCTGGTATTCTATCGGTAATGGAGTGGCCAGCACAGTCACCAGATCTGAACCCCATTGAGCTGTTGTGGGAGCAGCTTGACCGTATGGTACGCCAGAAGTGCCCATCCAACCATTCCAACTTGTGGGAGCTGCTTCTAGAAGCGTGGGGTGCAATTTCTCCAGTTTACCTCAATAAATTAACAGCTAGAATGCCAAAGGTGTGCAATGCTGTAATTGCTGCAAAAGGAGGATTCTTTGATGAAAGCAAAGTTTGATGTAAAAACAATGTTATTTCAAATACAAATCATTATTTCTAACCTTGTCAATGTCTTGACTCTATTTTCTATTCATTTCACAACGTATGGTGGTGAATAAGTGTGACTTTTCATGGAAAACACAAAATTGTTTGGGTGACCCCAAACTTTTGAACGGTAGTGTGTATATATATATATATATATATATATATATATATATATATATATAATATATATGAATGACGAGGCAGGTGGATGACGTCATGATCTTCAGCTCATGTCCTGCTGCCAGAACCCAGCACTGTATATAGCTGAGGGTACGTATAGTTTATACAGCACACTTATTTATATATATATATAATTACGTGTGTGTATATATTTAGATATTTTAGTCGACTTTGTAATTGACTCAACACCGAAAACCCTATTTTCAGCTGATAATTTTTGGCAGCCGAAATTTCGATCGCTACACAGTTGCTTTTGCTGAGTGCTGCTCCACTATTCACATGAAGCTTTGTATTCTGTGAGTGAATACAAGGCTTCCTCTGATTGGCAGAGGCAGGTGGATGACATCATGATCTTCAGCCTATCTCATGTCTTGCTGCCAGAACCCAGCACTGTATGTAGCTGAGGGTACGTATAGTTTATACAGCACACTCAGTGGGCACATCAGTTAGTTAGCAAAAGAAATTGTTCCGATTTGAAACCCAAACTTTTTTTTTTTTTTTCACTTTTAGCTAGAGGGGGGGAATAGTTGGATATTTTCTTCTGGATTTTAACACACATGGGTCTATTTATAATTGGCTTTTACACAAGATTCACACATCTTTCACACCAGATTTACACATTTTTCTAATCGGATTTGGTTGGAGAAATGTGCGAATCCTAAGTAAAAGTTGGTTGAATCTTATGTAAGGCCGGGTTCACACTGCTCCGACGTGAAAGTCATGCGACAATGCCAGGCAACTTCGACGTGACTTTGAAGCAACTTCAGGTAATGGATGGAAGAGAGAAGCTGCGCTATATAAAAATGCAGATCAGCGGTACGTTGTGTATTCCGATCACTGAAGTGAAGTTCAAACATATGACACCCAGGTGAGCTAATCCTTAACCGTGCCACCACCTAATAAAAGACTCGCTTACCAGATAGTAAGCAAGAGGGAGCGGATGGCTAAAACCCAGCCAATTCCTTTGATACACCAGCAGAAGCGTCCAGACAGGGGCAGTCACTGGTTTGGATCTGTGCTCCAATTTCCTCCACGGCATGGATAACCCATAGACCTCAGCAATTGGCAGGGTATACGGGGCATAAAAGAAAGGCAACCATAGCGTAATCTCGCTTTCACAAGGTTTATTATAAAAAAGTATTGCACTTACATCCAATTGCAGAGTACCGCGCTAAAAACAGAGCCGGCCGGCCACAATAGAAATACCCGTGCTCATAGGACAACAGTATGGTGACGTCAGCACGTATCCTCCTCCACACAGGTAATGCCTGTGTAATCTTCCTGTAATGTTAGATCCAAATCACATCAATTAAGATGAGGATTCGACTTGAATGCGACTTCCATTCAATTCTATAGACTGAAGTCGGACCAAAGTAGTGCAGGAACCTTCTCCAAAGTCGGACCGGCACGAGTCAGATCAGTTAAGACGGCTCTCATAGGGAAACATAGATTGTTACATGTCATGCAGCATGTAAAGTCGGAGAGATTGTCGCAATAGTGTGAACTCGTCCTTAAAGCATTTATAAACAGACCTTGGAGTCACCGGAATGAGAAGTAAGGGGAAAACCTCCCTAATGGGAGATGCCATTTGAAACCGTATAGCTTTATAAATCGTTCTCCACTCTTCTAACAAAGGGAAGGAGAAATCTCACTGAAGCTACCAGTAAAGCAATTTTATTGCCATACATGCTACTGCAGGGGTTGACAAATTTGCTTGGAATCTAGGAGCCAGCTAAAAAAGTTAGGAGCCAGGTTTTTTTTTTTTTGTTTTTTTTTTAAACGACCGACAGCTTTATTTTTAATATAAAAATTAACCAATCTTAAATTTACACAGAGACGACTAGAACTAATGTGACTGCTTTTATTTCCTGCCATGCAGGTACACAAGACCAACATATTCCCGCTAAGGATCCAATCAGGTCCGCCTGAAAAACTGACAGGCGAACCTGATCAGACAGCCCGTGTGAAAGGGGCCAAGCAGGGAGATGACAAATAATAAATTCATTTTAATTAACCACTTCCTTCCCGCAGGACGACTATATACGTCCTGTCTTTGAAGAGAAATACCGTTGTTATGGTAGCAGCTAGCTACCATAACCCCGGTATCTTCTTCAAGAGCCGGCGGTTCTCTTTCAGATAAAAGTGGTCTCTGCAGCAGATTAGCAGCGAGATCACTTTTATCGGCGGCAGGAGAGGGCCCCCCCTACCGCCACGCTCCGGTGCCCTTCACCGCTTACCGTGGCCGTCTGTAACGGCGGAGGCGATCCGGATCTGTCCCTGGCCTGACATGGAGACAAGTGAGAGGAAGATGGCCCCCCCGCCCGTCTCCAAGTCATTGCAGGGCGGAAGCGACGTCAAATCGTCACTTCCACCCATAGCTCTTGAAGGGACATTTTATATATTTTTTTTTTTTTTAATGACAATTTTTTATTTATTTATTTTTTTTTTTAATGCATTTTTAGTGTAAATATGAGATCTGAGGTCTTTTTGACCCCAGATGTCATATTTAAGAGGACCTGTCATGCTTTTTTTCTATTACAAGGGATTTTTACATTCCTTGTAATAGGAATAAAAGTGACTTTTTTTTTTTAAAAGAACAGTGAAAAAATAAAAGTTAAAATAAATAAGAAAAAAAAAAAAAATTAAATGTGCCCCATCCCTTGTAATAGAAATAAAAGTGACACAATTTTTATTTTTTTTTTAAAACGGTGTAAAAATAAAAAATAAAAAGTAACATATATAAGAAAAAATAATAATTTTTTTAAATGCGCCCCGTCCCGCCGAGCTCGCTTGCAGAAGCGAACGCATATGTGAGTACCACCCGCATATGAAAGCGGTGTTCAAACCACACGTGAGGTATCGCCACGATCGGTAGAGTGAGAGCAATAATTCTAGCCTTAGACCTCCTCTGTAACTCAAAACATGCAACATGTAGAATTTTTTAAACGACGCCTATGGAGATTTTAAAGGGTAAAAGTTTGTCGCCATTCCACGAGCGGATGAAATTTTGAAGCGTGACATGTTGGGAATCAATTTACTCGGCGTAACATTATCTTTCACAATATAAAAAAAATTGGGCTAACTTTACTGTTTTCTTACTTTTTAATTAAAAAAAGTATTTTTTCCCAAAATAGTGCGCTTGTAAGTCCGCTGCGCAAATACGGTGTGACAGAAAGTATTGCAATGACCGCCATTTTATTCTCTAGGGTGTTAGAATAAAAAATATATATAATGTTTGGGGGTTCTAAGTAAAGGGAAGGAGATGAGCAGGCAGTGAAAACAGGTAGGGAAAGCTCCATTAGCATTGATGGATGTCTTGTCATACCAACGGCCACCACCAGAGGGCGCCCGATTGCAGAAGGAACCAGGAACCATAGGACTGCAGTAGGCCGCAAAGCCGGGGCCTCAATTACCGGTGTGGCCCAACGCGATCGCGGCGGGAGCGGGGGGTGGTGTCGAACGGACACTGGATACCCCAGCTGTGCCGCCCCAGGCGCCAGGTCGCTAATTCTAGTTGCAAATGCGACCTGGCGCCCGGGGTTTGTCGAGCCCTGTGCTACTGTATGATTGTACAATCCCCTTGAGATTTACCAAAACTATATAAAATGAGGACAAACCTAAGTTGATGGTAGTTCTAAAGGAGATTGTACAATCGGATTGTAGTGTGTGTGTGCGGTCAACCTAACAGGACACAGCTTTAAAAAACTGACAGTTTGTAAATTTTCATCCCTTTATTAAATAAAAAGGGGGAGGGATGTTTAATATCAACTTGGTAGTATCCTATTATTATTTTTTTTTTCTTTTAAAGAGGAACCAAGCCCACCTATTTTTGGTTTCCCAAAACCGCGACATTCAAGAAGTGCCGTAAATACCTGTCGCATAATAACTTTCACGGTTACCTGTGCTCTCAGCTGAACTGTCAAGCCATCATTGGCTGGTATCCTAACTTATCACATGTGCAGGGCCGTGACAACTGCAGATCAGAGGATAAGATGGCAGCTTTCTTAACTGTGAAGGATTGATGGGTTTAGCTATACTGTAACACATTTTAATTTGTTTGATACGTTTATGCAGTGGTGGTCAACTTGAAAATAATAGAGGGTCTTAAGTTTAGCCCCCGACACTTCTGGAAGGCTGCACAATGGCAGCGCATTTTTCTACTTTAATGCTCTAAAACTTTGGCCCTGCTTCATTTTTTAGTGTATCCCAATGCACACTGAAGAAGTTGGAGTACAATAACCCCCATCATTGGTGTCAGCGGACGCAATAAAAACCCCTATCATTGGTGTCAGCGGACGCAATAAATACCCCCAGCATTGGTGTCAGCAGACGCAGTAAACCCCCAGCATTGACGTCAGCGGACGCAATAAATACCCCCAGCATTGATGTCAGCGGACGCAATAAATACCCCCGGCATTGACGTCAGCGGACGCAATAAATACCCCCGGCATTGACGTCAGCGGACGCAATAAATACCCCCGGCATTGACGTCAGCGGACGCAATAAATACCCCCGGCATTGACGTCAGCGGACGCAATAAATACCCCCGGCATTGACGTCAGCGGACGCAATAAATACCCCCGGCATTGACGTCAGCGGACGCAATAAATACCCCCGGCATTGACGTCAGCGGACGCAATAAATACCCCCGGCATTGACGTCAGCGGACGCAATAAATACCCCCGGCATTGACGTCAGCGGACGCAATAAATACCCCCGGCATTGACGTCAGCGGACGCAATAAATACCCCCGGCATTGACGTCAGCGGACGCAATAAATACCCCCGGCATTGACGTCAGCGGACGCAATAAATACCCCCGGCATTGACGTCAGCGGACGCAATAAATACCCCCGGCATTGACGTCAGCGGACGCAATAAATACCCCCGGCATTGACGTCAGCGGACGCAATAAATACCCCCGGCATTGACGTCAGCGGACGCAATAAATACCCCCGGCATTGACGTCAGCGGACGCAATAAATACCCCCGGCATTGACGTCAGCGGACGCAATAAATACCCCCGGCATTGACGTCAGCGGACGCAATAAATACCCCCGGCATTGACGTCAGCGGACGCAATAAATACCCCCGGCATTGACGTCAGCGGACGCAATAAATACCCCCGGCATTGACGTCAGCGGACGCAATAAATACCCCCGGCATTGACGTCAGCGGACGCAATAAATACCCCCGGCATTGACGTCAGCGGACGCAATAAATACCCCCGGCATTGACGTCAGCGGACGCAATAAATACCCCCGGCATTGACGTCAGCGGACGCAATAAATACCCCCGGCATTGACGTCAGCGGACGCAATAAATACCCCCGGCATTGACGTCAGCGGACGCAATAAATACCCCCGGCATTGACGTCAGCGGACGCAATAAATACCCCCGGCATTGACGTCAGCGGACGCAATAAATACCCCCGGCATTGACGTCAGCGGACGCAATAAATACCCCCGGCATTGACGTCAGCGGACGCAATAAATACCCCCGGCATTGACGTCAGCGGACGCAATAAATACCCCCGGCATTGACGTCAGCGGACGCAATAAATACCCCCGGCATTGACGTCAGCGGACGCAATAAATACCCCCGGCATTGACGTCAGCGGACGCAATAAATACCCCCGGCATTGACGTCAGCGGACGCAATAAATACCCCCGGCATTGACGTCAGCGGACGCAATAAATACCCCCGGCATTGACGTCAGCGGACGCAATAAATACCCCCGGCATTGACGTCAGCGGACGCAATAAATACCCCCGGCATTGACGTCAGCGGACGCAATAAATACCCCCGGCATTGACGTCAGCGGACGCAATAAATACCCCCGGCATTGACGTCAGCGGACGCAATAAATACCCCCGGCATTGACGTCAGCGGACGCAATAAATACCCCCGGCATTGACGTCAGCGGACGCAATAAATACCCCCGGCATTGACGTCAGCGGACGCAATAAATACCCCCGGCATTGACGTCAGCGGACGCAATAAATACCCCCGGCATTGACGTCAGCGGACGCAATAAATACCCCCGGCATTGACGTCAGCGGACGCAATAAATACCCCCGGCATTGACGTCAGCGGACGCAATAAATACCCCCGGCATTGACGTCAGCGGACGCAATAAATACCCCCGGCATTGACGTCAGCGGACGCAATAAATACCCCCGGCATTGACGTCAGCGGACGCAATAAATACCCCCGGCATTGACGTCAGCGGACGCAATAAATACCCCCGGCATTGACGTCAGCGGACGCAATAAATACCCCCGGCATTGACGTCAGCGGACGCAATAAATACCCCCGGCATTGACGTCAGCGGACGCAATAAATACCCCCGGCATTGACGTCAGCGGACGCAATAAATACCCCCGGCATTGACGTCAGCGGACGCAATAAATACCCCCGGCATTGACGTCAGCGGACGCAATAAATACCCCCGGCATTGACGTCAGCGGACGCAATAAATACCCCCGGCATTGACGTCAGCGGACGCAATAAATACCCCCGGCATTGACGTCAGCGGACGCAATAAATACCCCCGGCATTGACGTCAGCGGACGCAATAAATACCCCCGGCATTGACGTCAGCGGACGCAATAAATACCCCCGGCATTGACGTCAGCGGACGCAATAAATACCCCCGGCATTGACGTCAGCGGACGCAATAAATACCCCCGGCATTGACGTCAGCGGACGCAATAAATACCCCCGGCATTGACGTCAGCGGACGCAATAAATACCCCCGGCATTGACGTCAGCGGACGCAATAAATACCCCCGGCATTGACGTCAGCGGACGCAATAAATACCCCCGGCATTGACGTCAGCGGACGCAATAAATACCCCCGGCATTGACGTCAGCGGACGCAATAAATACCCCCGGCATTGACGTCAGCGGACGCAATAAATACCCCCGGCATTGACGTCAGCGGACGCAATAAATACCCCCGGCATTGACGTCAGCGGACGCAATAAATACCCCCGGCATTGACGTCAGCGGACGCAATAAATACCCCCGGCATTGACGTCAGCGGACGCAATAAATACCCCCGGCATTGACGTCAGCGGACGCAATAAATACCCCCGGCATTGACGTCAGCGGACGCAATAAATACCCCCGGCATTGACGTCAGCGGACGCAATAAATACCCCCGGCATTGACGTCAGCGGACGCAATAAATACCCCCGGCATTGACGTCAGCGGACGCAATAAATACCCCCGGCATTGACGTCAGCGGACGCAATAAATACCCCCGGCATTGACGTCAGCGGACGCAATAAATACCCCCGGCATTGACGTCAGCGGACGCAATAAATACCCCCGGCATTGACGTCAGCGGACGCAATAAATACCCCCGGCATTGACGTCAGCGGACGCAATAAATACCCCCGGCATTGACGTCAGCGGACGCAATAAATACCCCCGGCATTGACGTCAGCGGACGCAATAAATACCCCCGGCATTGACGTCAGCGGACGCAATAAATACCCCCGGCATTGACGTCAGCGGACGCAATAAATACCCCCGGCATTGACGTCAGCGGACGCAATAAATACCCCCGGCATTGACGTCAGCGGACGCAATAAATACCCCCGGCATTGACGTCAGCGGACGCAATAAATACCCCCGGCATTGACGTCAGCGGACGCAATAAATACCCCCGGCATTGACGTCAGCGGACGCAATAAATACCCCCGGCATTGACGTCAGCGGACGCAATAAATACCCCCGGCATTGACGTCAGCGGACGCAATAAATACCCCCGGCATTGACGTCAGCGGACGCAATAAATACCCCCGGCATTGACGTCAGCGGACGCAATAAATACCCCCGGCATTGACGTCAGCGGACGCAATAAATACCCCCGGCATTGACGTCAGCGGACGCAATAAATACCCCCGGCATTGACGTCAGCGGACGCAATAAATACCCCCGGCATTGACGTCAGCGGACGCAATAAATACCCCCGGCATTGACGTCAGCGGACGCAATAAATACCCCCGGCATTGACGTCAGCGGACGCAATAAATACCCCCGGCATTGACGTCAGCGGACGCAATAAATACCCCCGGCATTGACGTCAGCGGACGCAATAAATACCCCCGGCATTGACGTCAGCGGACGCAATAAATACCCCCGGCATTGACGTCAGCGGACGCAATAAACACCCCCGGCATTGACGTCAGCGGACGCAATAAACACCCCCGGCATTGACGTCAGCGGACGCAATAAACACCCCCGGCATTGACGTCAGCGGACGCAATAAACACCCCCGGCATTGACGTCAGCGGACGCAATAAACACCCCCGGCATTGACGTCAGCGGACGCAATAAACACCCCCGGCATTGACGTCAGCGGACGCAATAAACACCCCCGGCATTGACGTCAGCGGACGCAATAAACACCCCCGCATTGACGTCAGCGGACGCAATAAACACCCCCGGCATTGACTTCAGCGGACGCAATAAACACCCCGCATTGACGTCAGCGGACGCAATAAAACCCCCCCAGCAGCATTGACGTCAGCGGACGCAATAAACCCCCCGCATTGACGTCAGCGGACGCAATAAAACCCCCCGGCATTGACGTCAGCGGACGCAATAAAACCCCCCACATTGCAGCATTGACGTCAGCGGACGCAATAAACCCCCCCAGCATTGACGTCAGCGGACGCAATAAACCCCCCCCAGCATTGACGTCAGCGGACGCAATAAACCCCCCCAGCATTGACGTCAGCGGACGCAATAAACCCCCCCCAGCATTGACGTCAGCGGACGCAATAAACCCCCCCAGCATTGACGTCAGCGGACGCAATAAACCCCCCCCCAGCATTGACGTCAGCGGACGCAATAAACCCCCCCCCAGCATTGACGTCAGCGGACGCAATAAACCCCCCCCCAGCATTGACGTCAGCGGACGCAATAAACCCCCCCCCCAGCATTGACGTCAGCGGACGCAATAAACCCCCCCCCAGCATTGACGTCAGCGGACGCAATAAACCCCCCCCCAGCATTGACGTCAGCGGACGCAATAAACCCCCCCCCCCAGCATTGACGTCAGCGGACGCAATAAAACCCCCCCAGCATTGACGTCAGCGGACGCAATAAACCCCCCCCCCAGCATTGACGTCAGCGGACGCAATAAACCCCCCCCCCAGCATTGACGTCAGCGGACGCAATAAACCCCCCCCCCAGCATTGACGTCAGCGGACGCAATAAACCCCCCCCCCAGCATTGACGTCAGCGGACGCAATAAACCCCCCCGCAGCATTGACGTCAGCGGACGCAATAAACCCCCCCCAGCATTGACGTCAGCGGACGCAATAAACCCCCCCCAGCATTGACGTCAGCGGACGCAATAAACCCCCCCCAGCATTGACGTCAGCGGACGCAATAAACCCCCCCCCAGCATTGACGTCAGCGGACGCAATAAACCCCCCCAGCATTGACGTCAGCGGACGCAATAAACCCCCCCCAGCATTGACGTCAGCGGACGCAATAATACCCCCCCCAGCATTGACGTCAGCGGACGCAATAAAACCCCCCCAGCATTGACGTCAGCGGACGCAATAAAACCCCCCCAGCATTGACGTCAGCGGACGCAATAAAACCCCCCCCAGCATTGACGTCAGCGGACGCAATAAACCCCCCCCCCAGCATTGACGTCAGCGGACGCAATAAACCCCCCCCCAGCATTGACGTCAGCGGACGCAATAAACCCCCCCCAGCATTGACGTCAGCGGACGCAATAAAACCCCCCCAGCATTGACGTCAGCGGACGCAATAAAACCCCCCCAGCATTGACGTCAGCGGACGCAATAAACCCCCCCCAGCATTGACGTCAGCGGACGCAATAAACCCCCCCCCCCAGCATTGACGTCAGCGGACGCAATAAACCCCCCCCCCAGCATTGACGTCAGCGGACGCACTAAAAACCCCCCCCAGCATTGACGTCAGCGGATGCAATAAAAAAACCCAGCATTGATGTCAGCACTATTAACCCTTCTCTGTACATTGCTTGTATGGGGGAATTATTAATAGTACTCCCCGCATTAGTGATCATGATCGAGAAAGTTGATCCCTCCTGTCTGCATTGGTGGACATGGCAGTGAAATTATTGACCCCCCCCCCCCCTTCTGCCCCATTGGTGGTCGTGGCAGTGAAGTGTTCACCTCCCTATTCTTTTCCTCCACCAAAACTTAAGTCTTTCTTTCAGTGCCAGGTATGTTTTTTTATCACATTCAAGGACCCAACAGAAAAGGTGCAGGAGTTGGGGTTTGTCTCCACTGGTATCAAACATGGTGTTTTTTTTCTGCCCCTAAAATACCAAAAAACATCTCGTACAACCACTACTGGGCAATTGATAGGCATGGTAACCATAAAAGTGGTAGCTTTGTGGCATGTCAAAAAGAGCAGCAACGTGGTGCAACCATCCAACTTTCCAACCCAAGAGAAGTCACACATGTTCATAAACTGTTTGCAAATGCTATGAGGCCCCATTCACACCTGTGCTTTGAGCTAACGTGCGCTCTTTTTGGGTGTTTTTCATGCAAAAGCATTGGGCAGTCCAGTCATTTTAATGGGCCGCCCTACATGTGACAAAAGCACCAAAGAAGCTCCTGCACATTTCCAGAGGTGAGCCATGGGTGTTTTTGAGGGCCTTAAAAACAATAACTGTGTTTCAAACCATTTGCGACCATTAAACATGCAACACTGGTGGAGACAAGCCATTAGGAGGGTGAGGTGGAGTCCAACCTTTTGAAGGAAAAGTAAAGACATGCATGTGGGCTCTTGTGGCAACAGGTCATGTGATCGAGGATCAGAGTTTAGGTGGAAATACACCTAATCTCTCCATCTCCCCTTTGTAAGTTGCAGCTGGTGGGAGGGAACTCTGACCCCCTCCGACAACGCCTAGAGCAAAGAACACCCACCCAGCAGTGGGTGATGTCACCGGTCTATGTAATACAGACCCGTTGTCGGCCCCCCACATTAAAAAGGTGGTGTATAGCCAAAATGTCTACATTAGGATAAAGCAACCTGAAACGCTTGTGTATGTTGACATTTGTTTCAATAATTGATCTTCCTTTGTGTGCACCGCCATAAGACAGGGTTCTGATATATACGTTTTCTTTTCAATAAACACACTGTTTTTTCTTTTCTTTTCTACAGATCCACGTTTGGTGTTTTTCCAGGCATTTGCCCTTCTTGCCAGTGTCCAGGCCTTGACTCCAAGCCACTACCTGAGCCAGACAGATGTGGAAAGGCTTAAAGGGGTTCTAGAACACCCATTGTCTAACTTAGAGAATGCTTATTATTACATTGTGGGATTTGAGCACCTGGGTGCCAGCATCTCCGATGAAAAGGTGAGTGCGCTGAGCAAGCTGTGGGCTTTGATTATTAAGCATTAGTTCTGACTATGTATATGTGTATATATGTGTATATATGTGTGTATATATATATATATATATATATATATATATATATATATATATATATATATATATATATATATATATATATATATATATATATTTACGTTTGTTTTTTTTTGTTTTTTTTAAACATGAATCTAACCTGTGAAGTTTGGTCCACATTACTTTATCAGTTCACTTTAACAAGGGAGGGAATCTAGAGGCAATTTACTAACCAGAATGTATACCCATCAGCTATAAAAGTTAAGCCTCACCGCCTTGTAGAGTTCATTTACATGGATGGATATTGTTGACATCCGCTACTATCTGCACTGTTGCTGTGGCTTCAGGTTGAAAGTCATAACCAAGGTACTGTGGCATCTTTTTTGCACACCTGATACTTCTATCTAATTGGTTGTAAAGGCGGAAGTTTTTTTTTTTTTTTTTTTTTTTTTTTTTTTTTGTATCTTAAAGCAGACTGTGCATTAAGATAAAAAAAACCTTCTGTGTGCAGTAGCCCCTCTCAGCCCCACTAATACTTACCTGATCCCTAGCTCGATCCAGTGATGTTGCACAAGAGACTCTGTCTGGGGCTCTCCCTCCTGATTGGCTGAGGCACACAGTGGGCACCATTGGCTCCCTCTCCTTTCAATCTAAGTCGGTGAGCCAATGAGGAGGGGGGACGGGGCCGAGCTGCGGCTCTGTGTCTGAATGGGCACACGCAGCAGCTCAGCTCGGGTGCCCTCATAGCAAGCTGCTTGCCCTGCAGGAAGGAGGGAGGGGCCAGGATCGCCGGCAAGGGACCCGAGAAGAGGAGGATCATGGGTGCTCTGTGCAAAACCACTACACAGAGCAGGTAAGTATAACATGTTTGTTCTTTTTAAACCATAAAAAATAAAAACTTTAGGATCACTTTAAAATTGGGGACTGTATCCTGCACAAGCAAATCTGGCGATCTGGACTGCGATCGCATTGTGGTGACATTAAGTACAATGCAGCACTACTACTTAACCACCCCCTACTTAAACCATATCTAAAGCGAAAGTGTTGTGGGTTTTTTTTTTTTTTTTTTGGATAAAGTATTAGGGATTAACATCTGTAAAAGGGCGTACACGCCTAGTGCATTACTGAAGGTTTATTATTTGAAACAAAACGTACAGCCAAATGTATACAGGCATTGCATAATGTTAAAACTCAATCCAGTGCAGGAATAACACGCCCAAACACACTGTAACTCTGCGCTGCCACACTAATGCGTTTTGGGGGAGGCAACCCCGTTAGAGCTCTGAAGAAGGGGGTGTGTTCCCTGAAACACGTCAGATTGCCAGTGCAGCATTATGGTGTTTTTGGCCATGCTATTTCTGCACTGAATTGAGATTTAAGCCTAGTACATACAGGCCGAATGTCGGACGGTATAATAGAAACCGTCCGACGTTCAGACCGTGTGTACAGCAGCCAGCTTCTGTGGAAGGGGCGTGACCAAAAAAGGTCTGCTGATCGGCTTCTGACCAGCACTCTAATCCAATGGCTGAGAGCGCTGACCAGAGTGTTCTGACAGTAGGGGGGGGCCCCTGTCAGAACACAATAGAACAGCAGGAGAGATCACTGTACTAACATTGCATGGTTAGTACAGCGGCTCCCCCTGAGCTGTCAGGTTTTTTTTTTTTTCGTTTTTTTTTTTTTTTTTTCGTTCAGCCCTGCTGGGTTGAACGAAAACTAGTAGTGTGTACCAGGCTTTAGTGTCATACAGCGGCTGTATCTATTTTGGCTGTATGTTTTTTGTAATGCACTAGTGCGCCCTGTGTGCGCTTTTACAATTGTCTACTAGATTCCCTGATCTGAGGAGAGCAGCATTGACGATGCAAACCTGAAGGATGTTATTCCATTGATTTTGAATGATGAACTGCACAAGTAGACTCTGAGGCAGAACTCTATGTGCTGGAAGTGTTTTGTGCCTTGAAGAGAAACATGACTTTGAGCCACTGACCTGAATTAAACATTTAGATAAGGACCTTTTTTTATTTTGTTTTTTTTTTAAAGTGTTGCTAAACCTAAAAAACGTCTTTTACCTTAATGAATTGTTTGCATTAAGATAAACGTTTTCAATTTCGCTGAGCCCCCCGCCCTCCCCACCCCTCCCCTGTATGTAGAGTAAGAGAGGGGAGAAGAGATCAGCACTGTGCACGGCTGCATCTACTCTCCCTTTACTTCCTCCTCACACAGCATTCAAGAAGCAGCAGGAGCCATTGCTGCTGTCAATCAAATGCAGTGAAGAGGAAGTGGGGGGGGGGGGGGGCAGGCCTAAGTACCGCTGTGTAAGCGGCTGGCTATGGTAGACATAAAAAGATGAGGAGTCAAGATTGCCGCCGGGGACCCCAGAAGAGGAGAATCAGGGGCTATTCTGTGCAAAACCACTGCACAGAGCAGGTAAGTATGACATGTTTATTATTTTATTTAAAAAAAAAAAAGATCTGACTTTAGTAACACTTTAATGATTTTCTTGATCTGTATACTTCTTTGGGTCAATGACTCAAAGTCTAATGCCCCGTACACACGGTCGGATTTTCCGACGGAAAATGTGTGATAGGACCTTGTCGGAAATTCCGACCGTGTGTAGGCTCCATCACACATTTTCCATCGGATTTTCCGACACACAAAGTTTGAGAGCAGGCTATAAAATTTTCCGACAACAAAATCCGTTGTCGGAAATTCCGATCGTGTGTACACAAATCCGACACACAAAGTGCCACGCATGCTCAGAATAAATAAAGAGATGAAAGCTATTGGCCACTGCCCTGTTTATAGTCCGACGTATGTGTTTTACGTCACCGCGTTCAGAACGATCGGATTTTCCGACAACTTTGTGTGACCGTGTGTATGCAAGACAAGTTTGAGCCAACATCCGTCGGAAAAAATCCTAGGATTTTGTTGTCGGAATGTCTGAACAAAGTCCGACCGTGTGTACGGGGCATAAGGGTAAAAAAAAAGTGTGTTTTTTTGTTTGTTTTTTTTGTGTTTTTTTTTTTTTTTTTTGTGCAATGCTTTTTAAAAAAAAAAAATCACACATGCTGCATGTTTGATGCGCTGGTTAAATTGTGAAAATGCATGTTATGTAGAGTTCAGTGGGAATGCATGTAAAACACGCCACACAAAGGCGGACTGGTCCTTACTCTATATTGTAACCTTCAGACTATAAATCTAATTGGTATATTGATGTTTACATAGTATATTGTAAGCATTGCATCCGCTCTCTTCCACAGGCTGCCTGTGATTTCATCCGCTCAAATGTAGACACCAGTAACGTGGATTCGCTGTTCTATGCCGCTCAGTCCAGTCAAGGCCTGAACAACTGTGAGGTGGGTAACATGGTAGAGTCAGTTGATTTACTTATAATATTTCTATTGCGTGGTAGTATGATATAAAATGTGCAATATGTCCTCTAACTCTCTTTATAGGTACCAATCTCCAATGAAACCCGTGATTTGATTCTTGGTGCCATCAGTGAGGACTCCTCAGTCACCCAGATATACCACGCAGTGGGTGCCCTCGCTGGCTTTGGCCGCCCTCTGGCTTCGCAGGAAGTAGTCGGTGCCCTCACCACCAGACTGAGCAAGGAAGAGAATGTATTGGCGTAAGTAATTCTGTAGCATGCATTGTGCTAATTGTAGATAACAGTGGGGGAGCTTTAGTTTTTCTGCCTGGTGTAGAAAACACTTACCTAAAATGTGGCTGATATTGGTAGTATTTACACCTTCACCTACAGATGTTACGGGGGGAGGTCAGCTAAGCCCACTGTTTCATAAAGTTAGGTTTTCTCATTGTTGGACTGAATTTCAGGTAGTTATAAAGCCTAATTTTTTTTATTTTTGTACATTAAAATAAAAGGGTGAACTTACTTGCTCTGTGCACATAGCGGTCTTTTACTTCCTCTTCCGGACTCCCCTCACTAGCGTTCTCCGCTTCTGCTCTACAACCAGTGCCCCCCTCAGCAAGCTATGCGCTGAGGAGGCATGTGTGGGCTTTCTCCCGAGCCGGGCTGTGTGTTCCCTGCTCTCTCTTCACATGATTTGTCTGACAGACAATGGCTCCCGCTGCTCGCAGAGCCTCCTGTGAATGCAGGAAGAGGGAGCAGTGCTGCTGCAGAAGGGACAGTGCTGGATCAAGAGGGGACTCCCTTAAGGGCTGGTTCACACTAGGAACTACATGTGAGTCACACAGGAACGCTGTGCGGATCCTCTGTTTTACATGCAGTTGTGTGCAGTGGGAGTTCAGCCTAGAAAAAACACTACTCCCCCATGCACTGGAAACCACAGCACAGCTTCCCGCACTGCGCTTGCGGTTTAGCCTGCGAACAACATTTTTAAAAAATGGTGCAGGGATTTTTTTCCTGCGTTTTCAGGAGCACAGCGCAAAACGCACAAGTTTGATCCTAGCCTAAGAGACATCTTGCATGTAGGTGTCAATTCTTATGGTCCTGGCTGCAAAAGTAACGTTACATTTTTGTATTTCTTTGCACTGGGAAATATAAAATTTTTGCACAAAACTAAAAAGTGTGCTTTAAAGTTTTTGGGTTTTTTTTCCTCTTTTTTGCACAACACGGTTGCACAAGGGAAGAAAAGCTGTTGGGCTTTGGGATCTGTTTCACAGAAGTGTTGAGAAATGTTAAATTTGTAATTTCTACCCAGCAGCTAGAGTTCTCCATTGTGTCGGCTAACGTTAAAAGAGAAGTATGGCTTCTCACCTTGATGGCTGCAGCACCGATCTCAGCTGCAGCTGTTCCCCACCTCCTCTAAGACCAAGAACTGAGCGAAAAACACAGCCGATTGCTCAGTACTCAGCCTTCAGGCTGCAGAGTGCTGGTGAGTGTCAGCTGGAGCGCTGAGCTGTGTAGGGGGTGGGAGCAGCTGGCTCATTCTCCCAGTGAATCGCTGAGATACTAAGCCAGCTGCTGGTCCAGACATCTGGGTGGATCCCAACTGTAAAGTTAGTATTTTACATAGGCCTGGACCAGCTGAGTGACTGTTTTAGCCTGCTGAAAACTGGTCACAGGGGTGCAGAACAAACTGCACTCCTGTAATCCATAGGAGAGGCATAGCCAAAATAACTTTGGCTATACTTCTCCTTTTAACCACTTCCAGTCCTCCCCATGGCAGTTACAGGGCGGCTCTTCTGTGCAGAATCACTTCTGTGTGCATATATACGTGATTCTGCACTTCTGTTGTGAATATTCATAGCGGGTGCCGTGCACTCAATGTCTTCCGGCACCCACCGATCATTGGTAATACACACAGAAAAGGGATCTGCCTATGTAAGGCAGATCGCCATCCTGACAGGGGCGAAGTGATGAATTGTGTGTTCCTGCAAAGAAGGGAATAGAATCCATCCATCTCTTCCCCTATTGAAAGCACCTCACTGTTTACACAAAAACACTGGCTAGGCACACAGTTAACCCGACTGATTGCCCTAGATGTTTAAGCCCTTTCCAGCCAGTGTCATTAGTACAGTGACAGTGCATATTTTTAACACTGATCACTGTATTAGTGTCACTGGTTCCCACAAAGTTTCAAAAGTGTCAGTGTCCATTTGTCCGCCTCAATATCAGTCCTGCTATAGGTTGCTGATCGCCATCACTAGTATAAAAAAAAATTCCATAAATATATCCCCTAGTTTGTAGACGCTATAACGTATGCGTAAACCAATCAATATACGCTTTTTTACCAAAAATATGTAGCTGAATACATATTGGCCTAAAACATTTATTGGATGTGTTTTATAGCAGAAAATAAAAAATGTTGTTGGGTTCCCCCCCCCCAAAATTGTCAGTCTTATTTGTTTATAGCGCAAAAAATAAACGCTGTGGTGATCAAATACCACCAAAAGAAAGCTCTATTTTATGGGGAAAAAATTACATATTTTGTGTACAGCGTCGCATGACCGTGCAATTGTCAGTTAAAGCAACACAGTGCTGTATCACAAAAAATTGTCCTGGTCATGAAGGGGGGTAAATCTTCTGGAGGTGAAGTGGTTTAACTGCTGTACTGAAAAAAAAAAAGTTAAAAAGAGCTGAACATTTGAAGAAACCGTTGTATGCACATGAATAAAATGGGAGCGCTATTGATCACCCTCTCCTGGCCGCTTTGTAGGGCTCAAAATGGCCTAAAAAAGGAAAGACTAGTGCTCTGCTCTTTCTTCAAAAAAAAAAAAATGTTATTGGTGATACGTTTTTGAAACCTTAAAACACACACTGGGGATTATTTACTAAAGGCAAATACAGTTTGCACTGCAAGTGCACTTGGAAGTGCAGTCGCTGTATATCTGAGGGGGACATGTAAGGAATATAAAAAAACCGGCATCTTTCCTTGCATATGATAGAAATCAGCAGAGCTTCCCCTCAGATCTACAGCAACTGCACTTCCAAGTGCACTTGCAGTGCACAGTGGATTTGACTTTATTAAATCAACCCCACTGTGTGTAAGGGCAGAGTAGATATGCCTTGCTGCCTTTTCCTTTTGGACCAGTCTGTTTCTCCTATTTAGCCGGCCACCACTTATTGGTGCTTTTTCAATGCATCTTGCCTCTTTAACATAAGCCCTGATGGAGGGGGTGTATTCTATGAAACGTGTAGGCTTTTGGAGCAAAGCCATAACTGAATTGTTGAAAAATCAAAATTTTCTGTGCTTTTCTATACACTGTAGAGCTCAGCAGAATTGGAACGCAAGGGTGTTCACTTCCATGCGATCCGATTTCTGTCTGAGTTTGTAGACCGCACTGCGATCTGATTTGGGGATGTCATTACCTTTTTAACTGACACTCCCAGTAGTTTGCATAGGGCAGTGTGAACTGCCACCAGGAGACATGCAATGCGGCAACCCGCAGTGGATTCACAGGGTTCCCGCATCACAGCCCTTAATGTCCATGCTTTGAGACTGCAAAGACATGAGCTAAAAAGCATCAGAGAAGTATTTTAGAATGATTTGTAGCTGTTAGAGATGGACCTCTGATAGGAAGTTTAGGTGTAAAAATGTAATAGCTGGCTCACTTTAAACATTTCCTGGCTCCGTAGCATCACCTGGCAGTGTTTTGCGCCTGACCGTTCCATCGAGTAGAGTTGATGGATTACTATATTTATTGTTACACATTGTGAAATGAGTGTTATGCTCAGTATGAAATTGTGTTAGACTATTGGTCCCTTTTTTAGTTTTGCAGCCCCCGCTGCTGTTTAATGCTCAGGGGCCTTCGTGATGAATGCAAACAGCTTATATATGCAAATGAGTTTTGAGTGGTGGCCCTAATTTACACTTAACTATCATGTGTTCTACCTTGACGTGACATTAATTATTGTGTAACATGATAATTTTAAATATGCCGGCATATTCTTGAATGCAGAACCACTGCATATAGCTTTGCTGTCTTAAAACTGTTCTCAAAGGGTCAGAATTATATTAATGAGGTAGTTATCGTGGTATTTATTTTAAAATTCCAAAGGCTGACAGCTACATCCTAGAGACAGGAAATAGTTTTTCTTTAACCACTTTTCCTCTCACACCTGTTCAGTTGGATGAGAGCAATTTTTACAATTCTGCTATGGACCTGTTTTGTTCTGTGATAATAATGACATTACTTAAGATCAAAAAAAAAAGTAATACATATATTGTTTTTTAAGGACAAACAAGTCTCTTTTATTTTCGTAATTATTGTCTTGCAACAATGGTGTGTGTGTGTGTGTGTGTGTGTGTGTGTGTGTGCCTCACGCCGATGTACGTCGGCAAAGTGGCACGGACAGGGTACGTGATTTGCCTTCCGCGGGTGGGGGGTCCGATCGGACCCCCCCCCGGTGCCCGAGGCGGTCGTCTTTTGTCCAGCGGCGATCGGTGATGAGGGGGAGACCATCCGTTCGTGGCCCCCCCCTCGCGATCGCCGCCGGCCAATGAGAACACTCCTTTGCTGCTGTATGCTAAACAGCAGCAAAGGAAGTGATGTCATCTCCCCTCGGGTCGGTATTTTCCGTTCCGGCCCGAGGAGAGAAGACATGTGAGTGACTGCACCAACACACACACACAGTAGAACATGCCAGGCACACAAAACACCCCGATCCCCCCCCCGATCGCCCCCCGATCCCCCCCCAATCACCCCCCCCCCCCCTGTCACAAACTGACACCAGCAGTTTTTTTTTTTTTTTTTTTTTTTTTTCTGATTACTGCATGGTGTCAGTTTGTGACAGTTACTGTGTTGGGACAGTGAGTATTACCCCCCTTTAGGTCTAGGGTACCCCCCTAACCCCCCCTAATAAAGTTTTAACCCCTTGATCACCCCCTGTCACCAGTGTCGCTAAGCGATCATTTTTCTGATCGCTGTATTAGTGTCGCTGGTGACGCTAGTTAGTGAGGTAAATATTTAGGTTCGCCGTCAGCGTTTTATAGCGTCAGGGACCCCCATATACTACCTAATAAATGTTTTAACCCCTTGATTGCCCCCTAGTTAACCCTTTCACCACTGATCACCGTATAACCGTTACGGTTGACGCTGGTTAGTTCGTTTATTTTTTATAGTGTCAGGGCACCCGCCGTTTATTACCGAATAAAGGTTTAGCCCCCCGATCGCCCGGCGGTGATATGCGTCGCCCCAGGCAGCGTCAGATTAGCGCCAGTACCGCTAACACCCACGCACGCAGCATGCGCCTCCCTTAGTGGTATAGTATCTGAACGCATCAATATCTGATCCGATCAGATCTATACTAGCGTCCCCAGCAGTTTAGGGTTCCCAAAAACGCAGTGTTAGCGGGATCAGCCCAGATACCTGCTAGCACCTGCGTTTTGCGCCTCCGCCCAGCCCACCCAAGTGCAGTATCGATCGATCACTGTCACTTACAAAACACTAAACGCATAATTGCAGCGTTCGCAGAGTCAGGCCTGATCCCTGCGATCGCTAACAGTTTTTTGGTAGCGTTTTGGTGAACTGGCAAGCGCCAGCGGCCTAGTACACCCCGGTCGTAGTCAAACCAGCACTGCAGTAACACTTGGTGACGTGGCGAGTCCCATAAGTGCAGTTCAAGCTGGTGAGGTGGCAAGCACAAGTAGTGTCCCGCTGCCACCAAAAAGACAAACACAGGCCCGTCGTGCCCATAGTGCCCTTCCTGCTGCATTCGCCAATCCTAATTGGGAACCCACCGCTTCTGCAGCGCCCGTACTTCCCTCATTCACATCCCCAACCAAATGCAGTCGGCTGCATGAGAGGCATTTTCTTTATGTCCTCCCAAGTACCCCTACCCAACGAACCCCCCCAAAAAAGATGTTGTGTCTGCAGCAAGCGCGGATATAGGCGTGACACCCGCTATTATTGTCCCTCCTGTCCTGACAATCCTGGTCTTTGCATTGGTGAATGTTTTGAACGCTACCATTCACTAGTTGACTATTAGCGTAGGGTACAGCATTGCACAGACTAGGCACACTTTCACAGGGTCTCCCAAGATGCCATCGCATTTTGAGAGACCCGAACCTGGAACCGGTTACCGTTATAAAAGTTAGTTACAAAAAAAGTGTAAAAAAAAAAAAAATAAGAAATAAAAAAAAATAGTTGTTGTTGTTTTATTGTTCTCTCTCTCTCTATTCTCTCTCTCTATTGTTCTGCTCTTTTTTACTGTATTCTATTCTGCAATGTTTTATTGTTATTGTTATTGTTATTATGTTTTATCATGTTTGTTTTTCAGGTGTGTAATTATTTACACTTTACTGTGCTTTATTGTTAACCATTGTTAACCATTTTTTTGTCTTCAGGTACGCCATTCACGACTTTGAGTGGTTATACCAGAATGATGCCTGCAGGTTTAGGTATCATCTTGGTATCATTCTTTTCAGCCAGCGGTCGGCTTTCATGTAAAAGCAATCCTAGCGGCTAATTAGCCTCTAGACTGCTTTTACAAGCCGTGGGAGGGAATGCCCCCCCCCCCCCCCCACCGTCTTCCGTGTTTTTCTCTGGCTCTCCTGTCTCAACAGGGAACCTGAGAACGCAGCCGGTGATTCAGCCAGCTGACCATAGAGCTGATCAGAGACCAGAGTGGCTCCAAACATCTCTATGGCCTAAGAAACCGGAAGCTACGAGTATTTCATGACTTAGATTTCGCCGGATGTAAATAGCGCCATTGGGAAATTGGGGAAGCATTTTATCACACCGATCTTGGTGTGGTCAGATGCTTTGAGGGCAGAGGAGAGATCTAGGGTCTAATAGACCACAATTTTTTCAAAAAAGAGTACCTGTCACTACCTATTGCTATCATAGGGGATATTTACATTCCCCGAGATAACAATAAAAATGATTAAAAAAAAAAAATATGAAAGGAACAGTTTAAAAGTAAGATTAAAAAAGCAAAAAAATAATAAAGAAAAAAAAACAAAAAAAAAAAACACCCCTGTCGCCCCCTGCTCTCGCGCTAAGGCGAACGCAAGCGGCGGTCTGTCGTCAAACGTAAACAGCAATTGCACCATGCATGTGAGGTATCACCACGAAGGCCAGATCGAGTGCAGTAATTTTTCCAGTAGACCTCCTCTGTAAATCTAAAGTGGTAACCTGTAAAGGCTTTTGAAGGCTTTTAAACATGTATTTATTTTGTTGCCACTGCACGTTTGTGCGCAATTTTAAAGCATGTCATGTTTGGTATCCATGTACTCGGCCTAAGATCATCTTTTTTATTTCATCAAACATTTGGGCAATATAGCGTGTTTTAGTGCATTAAAATTAAAAAAAGTGTGTTTTTTCCCCAAAAAATGCGTTTGAAAAATCGCTGCGCAATTACTGTGTGAAAAAAAAAAATGAAACACCCACCATTTTAATCTGTAGGGCATTTGCTTTAAAAAAATATATAATGTTTGGGGGTTCAAAGTAATTTTTTTGCAAAAAAAAAAAACTTTTTCATGTAAACAATAAGTGTCAGAAAGGGCTTTGTCTTCAAGTGGTTAGAAGAGTGGGTGATGTGTGACATAAGCTTCTAAATGTTGTGCATAAAATGCCAGGACAGTTCAAAACCCCCCCGAGTCCATGGAATATTTTATGTTGCGGGAAAGAGACAAATTTTTTTTTTTTTTTTTTGCACAAAGTTGTCACTAAATGATATATTGCTCAAACATGCCATGGGAATATGTGAAATTACACCCCAAAATACATTCTGCTGCTTCTCCTGAGTACGGGGATACCACATGTGTGAGACTTTTTGGGAGCCTAGCCGCGTACGGGACCCCGAAAACCAAGCACCGCCTTCAGGCTTTCTAAGGGCGTGAATTTTTGATTTCACTCTTCACTGCCTATCACAGTTTCGGAGGCCATGGAATGCCCAGGTGGCACAAAACTCCCCCAAATGACCCCATTTTGTAAAGTAGACACCCCAAGCTATTTGCTGAGAGGTATAGTGAGTATTTTGCAGACCTCACTTTTTGTCACAAAGTTTTGAAAATTGAAAAAAGAAAAAAAAAAATGTTTTTTCTTGTCTTTCTTCATTTTCAAAAACAAATGAGAGCTGCAAAATACTCACCATGCCTTTCAGCAAATAGCTTGGGGTGTCTACTTTCCAAAATGGGGTCATTTGGGGGGGTTTTGTGCCACCTGGGCATTCCATGGCCTCCGAAACTGTGATAGGCAGTAAAGAGTGAAATCAAAAATTTTCACCCTTAGAAATCCTGAAGGCAGTGATTGGTTTTCGGGGTCCAGTACGCGGCTAGGCTCCCAAAAAGTCCCACACATGTGGTATCCCCATACTCAGGAGAAGCAGCTAAATGTATTTTGGGGTGCAATTCCACATATGCCCATGGCCTGTGTGAGCAATATATCATTTAGTGACAACTTTATGAAAAAAAAAAAAAAAAAAAAAAAAGTGTCACTTTCCCGCAACTTGTGTCAAAATATAAAATATTCCATGGACTCAATATGCCTCTCAGCAAATAGCTTGGGGTGTCTACTTTCCAAAATGGGGTCATTTTGGGGGGTTTTGTGCCACCTGGGCATTCCATGGCCTCCGAAACTGTGATAGGCAGTGAAGAGTGAAAGCAAAAATTTACACCCTTAGAAATCCTGAAGGCGGTGATTGGTTTTCGGGGCCCCGTACGCGGCTAGGCTCCCAAAAAGTCCCACACATGTGGTATCCCCATACTCAGGAGAAGCAGCTAAATGTATTTTGGGGTGCAATTCCACATAGGCCCATGGCCTGTGTGAGCAATATATCATTTAGTGACGACTTTTTGTAAATATTTTTTTTTTTTTTTTTTTTTGTCATTTTTCAATCACTTGGGACAAAAAAAATAAATATTCAATGGGTTCAACATGCCTCTCAGCAATTTCCTTGGGGTGTCTACTTTCCAAAATGGGGTCATTTGGGGGGGGTTTGTACTGCCCTGCCATTTTAGCACCTCAAGAAATGACATAGGCAGTCATAAACTAAAAGCTGTGTAAATTCCAGAAAATGTACCCTAGTTTGTAGACGCTATAACTTTTGCGCAAACCAATAAATATACGTATGTATGACTAAAATTTAGTTTATTGGATTTTTTTTATAACAAAAAGTAGAAAATATCATTTTTTTTCAAAATTTTCGGTCTTTTTCCGTTTATAGCGCAAAAAATAAAAACCGCAGAGGTGATCAAATACCATCAAAAGAAAGCTCTATTTGTGGGAAGAAAAGGACGCAAATTTCGTTTGGGTACAGCATTGCATGACCGCGCAATTAGCAGTTAAAGCGACGCAGTGCCAAATTGGAAAAAGACCTCTGGTCCTTAGGCAGCATAATGGTCCGGGGCTCAAGTGGTTAAACTATTATTATTATTATTATACAGGATTTATATAGAGCCAACAGTTTACGCAGCGCTTTACAATATAAAAGGTAGACAATACAGTTATAATACAGGAGGATTAAGAGGGCCCTGCTCAGAAGAGCTTACAATCTAATCTCATAAAATGCAACATAGTTTAAACAAAACACACTTTTTTTTTTTTTTTAACTGTGTTAGTTTAAAAATACTGTAAAGAGTGTTACTGCAGATAAAAAGTGCACATTTTATTCTGTTACAGTACTTACAAATGAGATACAGTGGGTTTTTATTTCTTTCCGGATTGCACTTTTTTTTTTTTTTCCATTTAAAATGTGTAAATGTGTTTAAAAAAAATAAGAAAATTGTATGTACTCAAGCCTAGTACTTGACTGCTGATGTGGTCATATTCTCAGGAAATCAAATACTAAATTTACTCAATAGTTTGATATGTTCTAAATTAAACCGGTAACAATAATGGTTGCAGTTTATCCCTTTTATCAATGGGATCTGTTAGAGGGACATTGGTTCCTATGTAAATGTTGGATCTAATGTGTATTTGCAAATTTTTTTCTCAGCACTGTCAATGCAATTTATGTTATACCTATATGATAACCTGAGAGCATTGTGTCTCTCCTTGATTTGTACTCTTCTTTTTGTTATCCCTAATGAGATTCGCAAACAAAATAAACAAACAATTTTTTTAAGTATTAATGGGTAATAAAATAGAAATGTAAACATCCCTTGTAATAGAAAAAAAAGCATGACAGGACCTCTTAAATATGAGATCTGGGGTCAAAAAGACCTCAGATCTCATAGTTACACTAAAATGCAATTAAAAAAAAAAGTCCCTTTTTTTTAAGAGCTATGCCCTGCAATGGTATGGAGATGGGTGGGGGCCATCTTCCTCTCACTCGTCTCCATACCTAACAGGGAGAAGAACCATTGTCTCCGCCGTTGCCAGGGGTGCCGGAAGGCACCGGAGCGCGACGGGAGGGGGGCCCTCTCCCGCCGCAGATTTAAAAGTGATCTCGCGGCGAATCCGCCACAGAGACCACTTTTATCTGAAAGCAGACCGCCCGCTACAGAAGAGGATACCGGGGTTATGGTAGCTAGCTGCTGCCATAACAATATCACTCTTCAAACAGCCGATGTATATTGACGGTGGGCGGTCCGTAAGTGGTTAGAGCAATCTACTGAGCTGGCCAGAACCACCTCTGGAGGGAGTCTATTCCACATTTTCACAGCTCTTACTGTGAAGAAGCCTTTCTGTATTTGGAGCCAAAATCTGTTTTCCTCTAGGCGTAAGGAGTGCCCTCTTGTCCTCTGACCGTAAAGTAAATAACTTAACACCAAGTTCACTATATGGACCCCTTGTGTGTGTGTATGTATATGTGTGTATATGTATGTATATGTATGTGTGTGTGTGTGTATGTATATGTATGTGTGTATGTATATGTATGTGTGTGTGTGTGTGTATATATATATATATATATATATATATATATATATATATATATATATATATATATATATATGTGTATATATATATGTGTATATATATGTATATATATATATATATATACATACATACTGATCATATACCCCCCCTAATCTCCTCTTCCCAAGAGAGAATAAATTCAGTTCCTCTAATTTTTCCTCATAGCTGAGCTCCTCCATGCCTCTTATCAGTTTGGTTGCCCTTCTCTGCACTTTCTCCAGTTCCCCGATAGCCTTTTTGAGAACTGGTGCCCAAAACTGAACCTCATATTCCATATGATTTGTACAGGAGCAAAATGATATCTCTCTCTCTGGAGTCCATACCTCTCTTCATACAAGAAAGGACTTTGCTCACTTTGGAAAACGCAGCTTGGCATTGCATGTTATTATTGAGCTTATGATCTACCAAAACCCCCAGATCCTTCTCCAACATTGATTCCCCCAGTTGTACTCCCCCTATGTATGATGCATGCATATTCTTAGCCCCCAAGTGCATAAATTTACATTTATCAACATTAAACCTCATCTGCCACATAGTCGCCTAATTGGACAGAGCATTCAGGTTGGTATTAAGGAGTAGTGGCGTCGCAAACAGGTCCCGCGCCGATTCGGAATCGTGGGCGAGAATTGCGATGATTCCGTCTGGAATTCAAATCGCCTAGGTGTGAATGGAGCCTTTAGGTCTCTTTTTTTTTTTTTTTTTTTTGTTTATATAATAAAAAATAAGAAACCCAGTGGTGATCAAATACCACCAAACGAAAGCTCGATCTATGAAAAAAAAATGATATAAATTTTGTTTGGTACAGCGTTGTGCGTGATCACGCAATTACTAGTTAAAATGGCACATTGCTAAACGGTGACGCTGCCTTTACTCCTACAAGCACATTTACACACTGTGGGGGGTTATTTACTAAAAATCTGGTGCAGCTCTGCATGGAAACCAATCGTCTTCCAGGTTTAATTGTCAAAGCTTAATTGAACAAGCTGCAGTTAGAAGTTGATTGGCTACCATGCACCAAATTCTGAGTGCTCCAGTTTTAGCCCTAGGGGCCCTTTCACGTGGGGGCGGCGTCGGCGGTAAAACGCCGCTATTATTAGCGGCGTTTTACCGTCGGTATTTGGCCACTAGTGGGGCGGTTTTACCCCCCACTAGCGGCCGAGAAAGGGTTAAATACCACCGCAAAGCGCCTCTGCAGAGGCGCTTTGTCGGCGGTATAGCCGCGCCGTCCCATTGATTTCAATGGGAAGGAGCGGTATATACGCTCTGCTCCGAAGATGCTGCTAGCAGGACTTTTTTTCTCATCCTGCTAGAGCACCGCTCCAGTGTGAAAGCCCTCGGGGCTTTCACACTGGAATGAAAGCAGCGGCACTTTCGGGTCGGTTTGCAGGCGCTATTATTAGCGCAATAGCGCCTGCAAACCGCCCCAGTGTGAAAGGGCTCTAACGTGTGAAGAAAGGGCTGTGGAGGATGTGGTTTTGGGAGCATGTTTAAGGGACTGACCTCCTAGCAGCTGTCCCTGGATTTTACAAGGTGATGATGAAGTTACTACAAAAAACAGGGATAAACTAAAAAATAATGTTGGGACCTGCTCTGGTAGGGAAGAGGTAAGTTAGGCTGGTTTCACACGGGCTGTCCAATCATGACAATCAGGATTGGTCCATTCATAGCTCTCTATGGAGCTGTGGTAGTCAGCTGTGTCCGCCGGCATTTGATCTGATCCTGACGGCCAAAAACATTGGATCAGATGACAGTCGGATTGAAAGGCGATCCACTTCCATCTGATAGCCCCAAAGAGAACAGCGGGGCTGTGTCTACTCTGCATAGCGGACACGGACCTGTTACCCGCCTGTTTAAGGGGGAAATCCCCTGCTGAGCAGGTGGATGCCGCTTATGAATAATGCTCGCGTGAAACCAGCCTACGAGGTGAATTTGGTAGTGGAAACGCCCTTTAATTCTTAAGCACACACCAGGTCTTGCCATTGGTAATAATTGGCATGTCATGCATATGAGCACAGGCTGAAAAGGCTAGGCCTGGTGAATGTGCTGGACGAAAGCTGGGAATATCAAAGGTGAAAAACTGTAATTTTAAGATGTACTGATTTGGTGCAGAGGAAGAGTTGCAGCTAGAACACCACGTACTTATTCAATAACTGCCTTTAACACTACTACCCTTTCAGGTACGTTAAAGACAATGACACAAAAGCCCCCAAGGCCTCCTTGCCAACAATTGTCATCAGAGCTTCCAATCCAACATACTTCCGGCTCTCTGACTCAGTTGAGTTGTAGTACGTGGCTACATATTCACTCCTACAGGCTGAATCACCAAAATCTGCTAGTTCATTTAGACTGCTTAACATCTGAGTTTGTTTAATTTGTATAATGCACACATCTCATCTCCATATGAATGGAATCCCTTAACGACATGCTTCATTCTGAGAAGGAATGAAAATGCAATTTACAAGCATTGCCGCTAAATATTCCCGAGTGACAGCAGAAGAGTGTACTTACCTTTTCAGAGGGGAAACTGCCACTGTACATGGTAATAACTCTGAACTTTGTGTCCCCCTCCACTTCCCCTGGGAAGCCCTGTGCATTTATCATGGAAATGAGGCTGTCACAAGTAGAGAAGGAAAAGTTTACTTTTGGGCAGATGCCTTCCCACGTAAGACATACATGTTACATGCATAGCAGATGTTTCATACCGCTCAGGATTCTCATATGCATGAGAATGCCCCTGTGATGGCAGGACCGGAGGGAGTGTGATGCTAATTGCCTCTCCTAATTGGTCCCACATACCGGTGTATCTTGAAGTATTAACCCTGCGCTGGTCAGAGAGCTGCGTTTTCCACTCACCGATATTTGTTTCTGTCTTTGCAGTACAATTGAAGCTCTTTTAACTGCCTCCATGCTTTCCCAGCAAGCCGACCTGCGTGGCATTGTGGAAGAAATAGAAGTAAGAAAATCTTTGTTAATGAGTGAAGATCAGATGTTTTTTCTTTCCTGATTAAATGGGAAGAGTGAAGTGCTCATAATAAACCTGCCCTTTTTAATACAAAACTCAACAAAAAAGCCAAATGGGTGTTTTTTTGCAAATATATTTCTGAAGTGCGTTAGGAAAATTACAGCTGGAAATGGATTGGTAGCTCCTCCACTTCCTTATTAATGACCATGTGGCTGTAAAGCAGAAGTAAGCAGAAAAGTGAAAAAAATATGAGCAGGCGGGCTCTTTATTGTAGAAGAGACGTGCTAAGTCTCTTCTACATTGAGGCTGGGTACACACTGCCGTGCGAATTGGCTCACAGCAGAGGTCCGATGCGTCCCTGTTCACCGTTTTCAGGTTCGCTTTCGGTGCAAATTTTGGGCTGAATTTGGACCTGAAACAGAGCCAAAGACGCACACAGGACTTCTGTGCAATTCGCTCCTCAGCCGTCCTGGAGCTGTGTGAACTGGCTCTATTGAGAGCTGGTCACAGTCTCCTGACATGCAAATTGGATGCAGGGAACCCAGCCTAAAAGACAAATCTGGGATTCCTGAAAAAAACAAAACGATACTCACCTCGGTGGATGCAGCATCTGTCCCCCGCCTTGTCCAGACCAAGAACTGAGCGATCAAACACCACTGATTGCTCAGCTCTCTGTCTTCCGGCTGTAGAGAGCTGGTGTCAGTCTCTCTGCTATGCCCCTCCAGCACTCACTGGAGCGCTGGGCTGTGAAGGGGGGGGCAGGAGTAGTTGGCTCAGCTTCTCAGTGGCTTGCCAAGAGGCTAAGCCAGGTGTCGGTCAAGGCATCCGGGTGGATCCCCAATGTAAAGTCAGGATCTTCCCAAGCCTGGACCTGCTCTTTGGTGTTAGCCTGCTGTTGGCTGAAAATGGGCCACAGGCGTGCAGTTCGTTCTGCACTCCTGAGATTCAAAGAAGTACAGCCAAAAGAGTTTTGGCTATACTTCTCCTTTAAAACAAACCCCACCCAAAGAATCAACATGTCAAACAAAATCTTTCCAGTGTCATTTTATACTTTTGTTCTCTGTGAATGGATGACATGGCTGAGATGGGCTATGCAACCGTGTTTTTATGTTCTTCCCTAAATCGGTTTAATCGGAAACCTGGTCTGACAGGTGGACTATGCTTTAATGGTCCTCAGTATTTATTTATTTATTTTTTCCTTAAGCTTATTTTTATTATTTACGTTTTCTGTAAAGATGAACCTCTTTATAAAAAAAAGTTTTGCTTGTTAAAGGCTTGTCTTTGTTCTTGCCTCAGGATCTGGTGGCACGTCTAGATGACCTGGGCGGTCAGTATCTACAGTTTGAGGAAGGTCTTGAAGCCACTGCTCTGTTTGTGGCAGCTACTTACAGCCTGTCAGACCACGTTGGCGTGGAGCCCGCTCTGAAGGAGGTAAAGGAGTAGAAAACTGTTTAATTGTTCTGTGCTGCATGACGATTGATAGGTCAAGAATGTTTGGTACTGAAATTTCTCGCATTTCTATTTCTCAGGAACAGATAGTCCAGCTGGTGAATGCCATCTTTAGCAGGAAGAACTTTGATTCCCTCTCAGAAGCCTTCAGTGTGGCGTATGCAGCCTCTGCTCTATCCCACAATCGCTACCACCTTCCCCTCATAGTGGTGCCTGATGGACCTGCCACTGTGTCTCACAAACAGCCTCTCCTTAAGGTGCATAAAAGTGATACTAAACACACTGTTTAATTTACATTCTCCCTTCTATTTCTGTATGTGGATGATGGCACTGTAATTATTTTAATTAAAAAAAAAAAAAGTAGCAAAGTACCTTTTTTTCCTAATCAATATACAACTGTCACATGCTTGTCTGCAGGGAAACATAAGCAGGTGCTTCTAGTCCTCATGTTTCACGTTCAAAATGTAAAAAACAGCCTTTGGAATACAGAGTAAAAATAAATAATATCCATAAACTGTTTTAAATCATCATACAAATATATATTTGAAATCAAATATTTATTATTTTTTGGAAATAATATTGAGTGAGCAGATTTCTGCCAGTCATTGGCTGTGTCACGCCCCTCCAGCCTGTGAATAACCGGGAGGAGAAGCCTCTGTTAATCTACATGTAATATCCCATTCCATTGTTTTTAGCTTGTTAGTGGGCATGGAGGAGGGCGGGAGTGGGCTGTCATTTACCACTGTGTATACATACACATGTGTGACTCTAGAATCACATGGGCTGCTCAGATGTGATGGGGAGGAAATGCTCTGCATAGAAATATACTGAAAACTGAGCATGTGCACTAGCTGCCAACACTGCTCTGCAAAATCCCCAACTGCATTGGGAACATGGACAGGAGGGAAAGGTCGAGAAACGGCAGGATCAACCAGATTTTTTGCAGAATGCAGAAAACTAATTTCATAGTGGCTGGGTGAGTATGAACAGCATGTAATACACCATTTACTAACAGGTTTTTTTTATGATGTGGGTTTAGTAACATTTTAAATGAGAGCTGACACTTAACATCCAGTGACTGAAAGAAGTGATTTGAGTATTGAAGATCAAAGGTTTAATTGATATCTATATAGCCATTGTCAGTGCTTTGGGATAAATTTGATGGGTAAGCTTATCTGGGAAAACCTATTAATCTCTCTTTTCTTGTGTTTAGTTGCTGGTTACAAACGTCCTTTCTCAGCCGTTGACAGAAGCCAAAGTAACAGTGAATCAAGCCAAGTCCAGCACCACTAAAGCAACAGTATTGCAGCATGCTTCATTTGCAGTTGCTGGGTAAGCGATTTTGTTTTGGGCAGCTTTTAAAACTTTCCGTTTTGTAATTCTTGGTTTGTTACTTTTTCTCCATACATGCAGTTTCTTTACCTGTGTTAATAATGGCCAGTAATTAGTAAGATTCTGAAGCTGTTCTCCAGCAAATGGCTAAATTACAGTAAAACCTTGGTTTGCGAGCATAATTCGTTCCAGAGACATGCATAATCCAAAGCACTTGTATATCAAAGCATTTTTTTTACAGGGTATAAAAGAGAAGAGAGGCACCTCTAAGTGTAGCAGTAAGTTGCTAAATGTTGTACCTTCATTAAATGTAACCATATTGCTACACTTAGAGGCGCCTCTCTTCTTTTTTTTTTATACTCGGTTGTGACATGACGCTACTCTTATATCAAGACATTGCTTGTATATCAAGGCAAAATTTATTAAAACATTTTGCTTGTCTTGCAAAACGCTCTCAAACCAAGTTACTCTCAAACCAAGGTTTTATTGTAGTTGAAATGTATGTATGTGAACTGTACCTGCTGAAGGAATTTGTATTTTAGTAATATGAACCAGGCTACTTACTGTCCAAATCAGGTGGCAATGTGTAAGAAAAACGAATGCAGCCACTACATCTATAAACTACAATATACAGTATTACGGTTTTTGGGTTTATCATTACTTAAAGCAATGTGGCCTGGTCCAGGACTGACTTCAAAAGTTATTGTAGAATGAAATGGTAGAACACAGATAAGGTAATCCCTGTTCTTTCCTCCTGTCAGGAGTTTCCTAGTGTTAGATTCACAGGACAGTGCAAATGCCTCAGAGAATGGGTGCTGCCCCTCTCCCTTACAGTTAGCGTGTTGATGTACATGGGATTACAGAATAACGATATGTAGAAGAAATAAGTAGTGACGCAACTTGTATATAAAATCGTGGAATAATAATTTACAAATGCATGGATTAAATAATGGTATTTATATCTACAACCCCAATTCCAAAAAGTTGGGATGCTGTTGGAAAATCTACCGAAAACAGAATGCAAAGATTTGCAAACTTTACTATCACTAGATAACATACAGTCATGGCCGAAATTGTTGGCACCCCAGAAATTTTTCCAGAAAATCAAGTATTTCTCACAGAAAAGTATTGCAGTAACACATGTTTTGCTATACACATGTTTATTCCCTTTGTGTGTATTGGAACAAAACAAAAAAATAAAAGCAAATTGGACATAATGTCACACAACCCAAAAAATGGGCTGGTCAAAATTCTTGGCACCCTTAAAGCGGAGTTCCACACAAAAATGGAACTTCCGCTTTTCGGAACCCTCCCCCCCCCTCCGGTGTCACATTTGGCACCTTTCAGGGGGGGGGGGGGGGGGTGCAGGTATTTGCACCCACTTCCGGCATAGACTCCAATGGGAGTCTACGCCTCTTCCCGTCCCCACTGCGCTGTCTGCTGGGAACACACAGCTCCCAGGAGAGAGCGGGGACCACTAGGGACGCGCAGCGCGACTCGCGCATGCGCAGTAGGGAACCGGGAAGTGATGCCGCAACGCTTCACTTCCTGATTCCCTCACCTAGGATGGCGGCGGCAGCTGCCGAGAACCGAGCGGGTTCTCGGCGTCCCCTGCCGACATCGCTGGACCCTGGGACAGGTAAGTGGCCATGTATTAAAAGTCAGCAGCTGCAGTATTTGTAGCTGCTGGCTTTTTAATATATTTTTTTTTTTTTGGCGGTGTGGGTGAACCCCCGCTTTAACTTAATATTTGGTTGCACACCCTTTGGAAAAAAATAACTGAAATCAGTCGCTTCCTATAATCATCAATAAGCTTCTTACAGCTCACCTGGAATTTTGGACCACTTTTCCTTTGCAAACTGCTCCAGGTCTCTCTTATTGGAAGGGCGCCTTTTCCCAACAGCAATTTTAAGATCTCTCCACATGTGTTCAGTGGGATTTAGATCTGGACTTTGTTGCCATCCATTTCTGGGTGCTTTTTGACATATGTTTGGGGTCATTGTCCTGCTGGAAGACCCAAGATCTCGGACTCAAACCCAGCTTTCTGACACTGGGCTCTACAGTGCAACCCAAAATCCTTTAGTAATCCTCAGATTTCATGATGCCTTGCGCGCATTCAAGGCACCCAGTGCCAGAGGCAGCAAAACAACCCCAAAACATCATTGAACCTCCACCATATTTCACTGTAGATACTGTGTTCTTTTCTTTGTAGGCCTCATTCCGTTTTCGGTAAACTAGAATGATGTGCTTTACCAAAAAACTCTATCTTGGTCTCATCTGTCCACAAGACGTTTTTCCCAGAAGGATTTTGGCTTACTCAAGTACATTTTGGTAAACTGTAGTCTTGCTTTTTTATGTCTGTGTGTCAGCAGTGGGGTCCTCCTGGGTCTCCTGCCATAGCGTTTCATTTCATTTAAATGTCGATGGATAGTTCGCGCTGACACTGGTGCTTCCTGAGCCTGCAGGACAGCTTGAATTTCTTTGGAACTTGTTTGGGGCTGCTTATCCACCATCCGGACTATCCTTGCATCAATTTTTCTCTTCCGTCCACGCCCAGAGAGATTAGCTACAGTGCCATGGGTTGCAAACTTCTTGATAATGTTGCGCACTGTGGACAAAGGCAAATCTAGATCTCTGGAGATGGACTTGTAACCTTGAGATTGTTGATATTTTTCCACAATTTTGGTTCTCAAGTCCTCAGACAGTTCTCTTCTCCTCTTTCTGTTGTCCATGCTTAGTGTGGCACACACAGACACACAATGCAAAGACTAAGCGAACTTCTATCCTTTTTATCTGCTTTCAGGTGTGATTTTTATATTGCCCACAACTGTTACTTGCCCGAGGTGAGTTTAAAGGAGCATCACATGCTTGAAACAATCTTATTTATCCACAATTTTGAAAGGGTGCCAAGAATTTTGACCAGCCCATTTTTGGAATTTTGTGTGACATTATGTCCAATTTGCTTTTTTTCCTCCCTTTTTTTGTTTTATTCCAATGTGTATAGCAAAACATGTGTTACTGCAATACTCTTCTGTGAGAAATATTTGATTTTCTGGGGTGCCAACAATTTCAGCCACGACTGTATCAAATGTTTAAAGCGGCTGTAAACTGCTGGACTCAAACCCCCCCCCTCCCCCCCCCCCCCCTACCTGCAAGGTAAAGCCATTAAACTGCGTAAAGAGGGTTCTTTACTGTAAGAGCGGTAAAGATGTAGAATTCTCTTCCACAGGCAGCGATTTCAGCAGGGAGCATTGATTTAAAACTGTTAGATAAGCACGAGCGAACACAACATACAGGGATATACAATGTAATACTGACATAAAAGCAAACGCACAGGTTGGACGTGTGTCTTTTTTCAACGCTGATCGCTGGAGGCTGTTTTTCATCTTCACCCGTCTTGCTTCAGGGTTTGCGGACTCCGTCTCTGTGACTGGCTGGAGCCGCAATGATGTCACACCCGCGCATGTGCGCGGGAGCTGCCGTTCACGCCGCAGGGCTCTGAAGGGATGGCATGGGTGGCTGTTCCTTCAGAGCTCATGTGCCAGTGATGTCACTGGCTGGTACAGTAGATATCTCCTAAACTGCGCACGTTTAGGAGATATTTAAACTACCTATAGGTAAGCCTATAATAAGGTAAAATTAATGTAGGTAGAATTTAACTAATTAGCGACATATCAGTGATATGATTGGGTTTAAAAGGGCATCTTAGAGAGTAAGAATGTCTTAGAAGTAAAAATGGGCAGAGGTTCTCCTCCGGACTATGGAGAAGAGGGATCTCCAGGCTTGTTCTGCCCTCAGTTCAGAAGCAATGGCCGTGACCATCTTGAGTAAGGGCAAATGCTTCATGTAGCGTTTACTTCCTGAAATCCATCTGCCTTTAGCTCAAGCTGGCAGTCGTCTCCCCGTCTTGCTCACGTAAATAGACTTCTAGCAGCGCTGAACTGCATGGCTCTCTTTAAAAAAGATGCTGCTGCTTCAGGTTCTCCTTAGTGCTGGCCACAAGTCTGCAGGCCTGGACACTTATTTTGGTAATTTCTGTTGACTGGGCTTATCATTGTATAGCCAAGGCTCATCTGTACTGAAGTGAACAGTTAGAATTCAGATTGTCTGGTCTTTCATTGCAGCAGGAACCATATGATTTATTGCCTGCTGACATGTGGCCTGCAATGTAGGGAGCTTGGAGTAGCTTTTTCCTCCAGGAAGGGCAAGTAATTCAGCACTTGGTTTGGCCTTCATTTTGTTATCCCTCCAAGACCAAGTGAAACGTCAGAAAATTAAATCCTGCTAGATCACTTCAGGCTGGCCCCTTTTGCAGGTATAGCTATGTACAACATTAAAAATAAGTGTCTATATACTGTTTAAAATTCAGTAATGCTCTTTCTCACCCTGCTCTGCACATGCTCAGTTTCTCTCCATTTTTAGGCACTGTTGAGTTTGTAGAGACCCATCTGACCACCTTAAGGGTCAGTTCACAACATGGAAGTGCAGTCCAGATGCATTCCGGATGCTTTTTTATATGTGCGTTTTTGATGCATTCTAGTGCATATTTCTCCCTTCCCCTTTCAGGACAGTACCTTGGAGAGAGCGTAGTTCCACCTCTTAACAGGAAACACTGCGTGACAACGCCCCTTTAAAATTAGCTGCATGCCATAAGTTTTAGTGTTTTCTCTGCTGTAGTGAAAGCACTGCTGGGGAACCAGAGGGGCTGTGCTCTCTCCAAGGAGGGGGTTTTGGCAGTACCTTTGTTTTTTCTTAACATACCAGCCCAGCTCCCTCCCACACGAGAGGTGGGGTTGCTCCGGTGCCCATTCTTATGCCGGCTCACGGGAGTAAGGGTCCACTGGTGGTTGTTTGCCCCGGGGGGGGCCACGGTTGTGCTCAGTTGGAGTGTCGTGCAACATGTCGGCGCCGAGTCCCGGATGGCAGGTGACGTCATTTCTGGGAGGCGGAGACTTCCGGCAGGGCATAGCAGCACGTGGAGGTTTCCTTTTGAGGAGGATGAAGCGTGGAATAAAAGACCTAAAATTTATGCTGCCTTCTCCCAAGTGTCTAGACGGAGTGATCTAGCAATTGAGGACATGGGCTTACTTAAAGATGCCATGGACAAAAGAGCAGACGCACTGTTAAGGAAAGCCTGGGACTCATCCTTATCTAACCTAAAGCAGGCAATGGCCGCTACAGTAGTAGCCAGAAACATGGATTGCTGGCTGGAACGACTTAAGGGCCATGTGGTAGCAGGCACCTCTAGGAAAGATTTAGCTAGAGTCCTTCCCTATCCTTTTAAGAGCGGTCAAAAACATGGCAGACGCCTCGGCGGAATCCATCAGAATGTCGGCCAGGTCTTCAGCTTTTGTTAATTAGCCAGGATTAAGACCTGGTCAGGGGACTCCGCTTCAAAGGTAAAGTTGTGCGGCATTCCCTTTACAGAAGACCTGATGTTTGGACCAGAATTAGAGGCCGTCCTTGATAGAACGGCGGACAAGAAGAAATCCTTTTCACAGAAAAAAGTGGTGCAGCAAAGGAAGAATTTTCGTCCTTTTCAGCAAGCCTATAAAGAAAAAGATCAGACCCAGAAAAGACCCTGAAATCCTCAAAGAGGGAGAGGCAGAGGAGGGGTGCTCTTTAGACCCCCTGAGCAAACCTCAAAAAAGCAATGACAACCATCTACCAGTAGGCGGGAGGTTACAGGCCTTCCTGCCAGGTTGGGGGGAAAAGCAATAAAAAGCCAGTTTGTTCTGAATCAATCAGTCAAGGATATCGGCTAGAATTTTCAGGCACCCCCAAGCCGGTTTTACATTACAAACCTGAGGGATCATGAAAAAGACCTGGCGATGATCTCTCTTCTGAGAGAACTGATGCAACAAGGTATTCTTTCCAAAGCCCCGAAGGACCATGAAGGGAGGGGTTTTTACTCCCACATTTTCTTGATCAAGAAACCATCTGGGAAATTTAGTCCGATTCTCAACCTGAAGGTTCTGAACCAATCTATAAAGTACAAAAGGTTCCGGATGGACACGATTTTCTCCGTGAAAAATTTACCCCCCCCCCAACTGTTACATGGCATCCCTCGACCTGAGGGATGCTTTTCCTAATATACCAATTGCAGCTACATCGCAGAAATTCCTGCGACTAGCAGTCAATTTGGGGGTGGGGGGAGAGATTTGGCACATTCAGTTCAGGGCACGGCCCTTCGGCATTTCCTCCTCCACCAGAGTGTTCACGAAAGTGATGGCAGAGGCTCTGGAGTCCCTGAGACTGAAGGGAAGTGCCTTATCTGGACGATCTACTTCTGTTCGCAGAAACAAAAGATTAGGTAGCGGTCAATCTGCAAATAACCCCCCTGGGGGTTACTCTAAACAGCCTAGGTTGGCTTCTGAATCTCCAGAAATCAAATCTGATACCATCTCAACGAGTGAGGTTTCTGGGATACAAAATACGAAATCTCTCACACACAGATCCACGTCCCTGCTCAGTATTACCGGCAATCGCGGGTGCCCGGCAGACATCGCTGGCACGTGCATCGGCTCCCGAGCGGTGCGCACGCGCCCCCCTAGACGGCCGAGAAGCCAAGGACGTCATGTGACGCCCGCCCAGGATGGGAGATCCCTCCTGCAGACGTCATTTGACTATGGGTGGGGAAGGAAGTGGTTAATAAGGACATGTGTTTTTTGGTGCGTTTAGGTGCAATCCAGTGTGTTTTTGATGCATTTTACCACTTTCCAATATAGTCCAGTTTTTATGGAACTGGAACACATCTGGACTGACCACACTATGGTGTGAACTATGCCATTTGAAAACCACATAGCCTACTATCCATGCGTTTTTTGATGCAGAAAAAAATGCACTGGACTGCATGTGGTGTGAACTGGTTCTAAAGCAAGATTAAACCCTCCTATCCTTTACAGCCAAGGAAGTTGCTTCTGTTTGATCAGCAACTGCCATGGTGCTACACATATGATCAGTTATAAAACCAGCCATTTGATAATAATAATTTGACAGTTTAGTTGAGGACACAAGCATATGTGACAGTGACAACCCGGCATTTCAGGAATGTAGCTGTTTTTTTAAACCGTTTAAATCGATGGGTTTAGTTCCGCTTTATGGTTAGTAAATCATAAAGCGGAACTAAACCCATCGATTTAACGCCAGCTGGCAGCCTCCAGCAAGAGGAGACAGGAGCAATACTGGAGGCAATTTACAGCACACATTAATATTTGTAGCATAATTATTCATGTGGAATGTATGTTCCTTGCAAAAGAAGATTATTTTTTTTATCAAGTTATAGGTGAAGTTCCACTTTAACAGGTTTTTGTAAAGTAATCCAAATTTGTAAAAATAATTTTTAAAAAATCCTTACTAAAATCTGCAGCGAATGGTTTTGTTCCTAGAATCGCCATCTTTATAGTGTAGTCCTGAGCCCAATAGCCTATCAAGAGGCCTGGTCATTTCCAAAGGGGTTTTGGAGGGTGCCTACTTCTGCTCTAATTTACAAAATGTTGGTATTTGCTTTGACTGTTTTTGTGGATCAGGGCTGCTTTCCTCCTGTATAGTTACCTACACACTTTTTTTTTCTCCATCAGTAAAAATTGTTATCTCATCTATAAATGTATTTATGCAATATCCTAGATCAGGTTAGGACCAGTAAAACCAAAAAAACATTCTGTGTAAAAAAAAAAAAAAAAAAAAAAAGTGTTGCTTTGGATGCAACAGGGTTTCTGCCCACAGATGCTTGTAATGGTAATCCATCCCGGGGTACACATAGTGGTTTAAGCTCTTGCCATACATCACTTTGTCTTCACTTCATCTCGCCTATCTCTGATGCATGTTTAATCACTTTGTAGCTAAGACCTATGCCCCACTTATTAAGTCATGCCTTTTCTTTTATTAGAGACTTATTTGAATTGAATTTCATGGATTCCAAACCAGCTAGCGGGTACTACGACTTCTCCATAAGCGTGGAGGGTGACAGTCGTTACATGGCAAATCAAGTTGAGGTGGGTATGACCTTAATTCCTTGTCTGACATGAAGACCTGCGATTTATCGTGTCAACTTGTCTATGTGAATGTGCTGCATTGTGTGATGTAGTGCGCTCCGAGACCCTTTCATTTCGAATGTACAACCTAATTATCCTAATAACCCACTTAGAATGCCTGTCTGTGTAAGGTTCGAGCTGTGAATGATGTCACCGAATTCTCACTTTCCCCGTTTCTCGGCCCCTTGAGATGAGCGAGAGACTCTTGAATGAAATTGTGTAACTCGGTAGGACACTGTGTCCTCATTCTGCTATTTTGAACATGTTTTAGGATGTAGAGCAAAGCTGTCTCTTTTAGCTTGGAGTGATACAGATGATAAGCTGTGCATTCTCTCCCTTAGAGAAGTAAAATTATACATAGCTATTAATAAAATCGTAAAAGGTTTTTAATGAATAATCTTTATGGGCGTATTTATTAAGATTGGTAAAATAATTATACCTAATTTCCCTGCACTGGCCCTGTCTTGCTAGTAATGTTTTCCCAGTTTTTGTAGAAAACTAAATTTTGCTTTACAAAGATTTTTATTGAGTTTTAGCAGGATTACAGAAAACAAAGTTTTGATGCTGTAAAAAGAGAGTATGGTAGAGGTAGGAAAGAACAAATGTGCTCCTACCTTGAGACAAATTGCTTCTTTAGCTTCCAACATTTAGAATGGCTGAGGCCTGCTTAAGGCCCCATGTACACGGGACGCTGTTAAACGCGCGTTCAGAGGCAGTTGGACGCTTTTTTCAACTGCCCCTGAACTCGTTCAATGTTATCCTATGTGAACATGTACACAGTCTCGTTTATTGCTGTTTTTTTTTCCAGTTGCGTTTAACAGCGTTTCTTTGGAAGCAAAAAAAATGGGTTTAGACGCAGAAGATTTCCACGTTTCAGACGCCAAACGCGGTTCCCTGTGTTTAGACGCGTTTTAGTTTATAAGCGTTTTTAAAGGTACCCTATATTTTAGACCTGACAAAAATATGGTGGAAAACAATAAAAAAACATAATATAGTTAAATGTTTTAATTACTTGCGATGATTCATAGACCATCCCTTGATACAATGCAATACACCACTGGCATTGCTGTATCCAAATTTTAATTGGAATTTGACCCATATATTCAAATTTGACCAAGATGACCCCACCATTGAGGTAGGTACGCAGCTATTCGTACATGTTTACAAAATATCCTGCCGAAATTCGCTGCGCAATCAAAGGATGGGTCCAATAGCGACGAACTCTGACTCTGGACCTCTCACACAATTTTCAGGAGCATTTCCTCACATATGCTCAATATGGGATCCATTGCAAAAAAAAAGCACAGAAATAGAGGCAAATACAAGTTGACAACTGCTCTCTCTGCTGCTGCTACTCACTCTGCTCAAAATAACTGAAATGGTTAACTATTTTTTTTTTTTTAGCTTGTGGGGGGTCTTAAATGAGGTAATTTTAATAAACGTTTCTAGACGCAAACGCGGCTAAACGGCCGTTTTAAACGCAGGTTTCAAGGTGTCAAAAAAATTAGTTCAGAGGACTTTGCCTTAGCGTCCCATGTACATGGGGCCTTAGGGGATATACATTATTGATTAAACTTTTTGCATAAGCGATACAACTTTCTTTATACACTGTCAGAGTAATCTGTAAGATGGTATTAGTATTATATTGTATCTACAATTCATAAAGAAAAACAAAAAGTAAAGAATATATACATACATAGAGTTAGACAAAAGTATTTCCAGACAAGCAATATATCTATATTTAAATACATAAGTCTACTGACCATATAGAAACAGATGTATTGATATATCACATCTTATTCTTATACCAAGTGGTCCAGGTTTTCCAAATTCTATCAAACCAAACATTTGCATTGTTGTAGTAGACTAATGTTTTTTCAAGTCCGATATGAATGAACTAAATTGATTACTTCTGAGATAGAAGCGCCCATGTCCTGTTTCGAATGTCTGGTAATTGTTAAACAGAACCGTTTCAATGGTATATTTAACGCTTTAAAAAAATAAAAATGCCCCTTAGACATTTTTAATGCTTTAATAATCTTATTGCGGAGTAGTAATTATAATGTTGTGTTTGCAGCTGAAGGTAAAAGTGTCCACCGAGGTTGGAATCAGCAATGTTGACCTGTCTGTTGTAGACAAAGACCAGAGTATCTCTCCTAAAACTTCCAGGTAAATTAAAGAAACAAAAAAAGTCTTTCATAAAGATCCATGAGAAACTGCTAGTAAACTTTTCTCTTCTGTAGGGTTTTGTTCCCCTCCAAAGCCAAGGGACCTTTCACTGCTGATGGCCACCAGAACTTTGCTTTGTCTTTCCAGCTTGCTGATGTGAACACAGGGGCCAGTCTAACACCACATCAGGTACATATGTTGTAGAAACCCAAAAGCACACCCATCACAGCCCTGAGCAATTTAGATTATGTTTTAAAAAACATAAGTGGAGGAAGCCTTCAGTGAAAACTGCATGTCAAAACAGTGGGGAGAGACAATTCCCATACTTCTCTTTTAAGCAGGAATACACCCTTTTAAGGTGTCTAGCACCTGAGTTTAGAGAGAGGTGTGCAGTTTGTGTAAATTACTTTTGAATTTAATTGACAATTTTGGCCCTTTGGTTACAAGGATGTCCAATTTGTGTCTGTCAACCTTGGACTTCTAAAAATAAAAAAATGGATTAAGTTTGTAATAAACTGATATGCTTTTTTATACCACCATTCCCCGTTCTCGGTACCTAGCAAATTTAGAGAGTATGGAAATTGGCAAGATCTGTCATCTTCTCTCGGTGGTGCTTTCTTACATCAGTAGATTTACAAGATGCCACTCTTCATATCCTCATCTTCCTTGCACAACAATGCTTCTATTCTTTGCTGGGGGGAACCAGCACTGCTTTATTGCATCATTACTATTCTGGTTCTCCTCTGCATCCCAAGTGTTAGCAAAAGTTCTAGCCATGTTTCTTGCTCTTCTGCTGACCCATGGCATTCATGCCAGAGGATACTTGGATGACTGTCTACTGAAGGACTCCTCCACTGTGACATTGTCGGTACACATCCAAAAGACTATTCAGTTCCTTCAAATCTTTGACTAATCAACTTTCCAAAGTCTGCTCTCCAAGCCCTCACACTGTCAGGAGTACCTGAACCTAATTTTGGACACAGCCCAAGCCAAAATCTTTCTTCGAGAAATGATTGCCTCCTTAAAGTGAAGGAAAGCTTTGTGTTTTATTTTTTTAAAATAACAAACCTGTTATACTTACCTGTGCTTGCTATGGGGGCACTCGTGGATACTCGCTCTGCTCGGTTTGTCACTGGCTCTGACAGCATTGGAAGCCAATGGCTCCTACTGCTGTATCCGAGCCAGTGAGGAGCGAGAGAACCAATTTTCTATTCAGCATGTCCTTGGCAACTGATGCCAGCCTTACTGGTCGGTGGGGAGTTTACATCAGATTATCAGTACAGCACTGCCCCCTTTTTTTTTTTTTTTTTTTTTTTTTTTTTTTTTTTTTTGCAAGGTCACTCAGTCAGGGCGTTGTCAGACACTGCCACAGCAGTGGTCTACATTAGCCATGCGGGCAGAACCAAAAGTCAAGCCTCAGTTGCCTTCCTGGTGGCCACTACTTCTGTTAGGCAAGTTTCTGAGTTGACTTCTGAGCTTTCTTGTGAGGAGCCTTTTCTTGTGTTGCACAGGGACAAGGTGGTCTTGAGACCAAAACCTGCTTTTCTCCCCAAGGTGTTCTTAGATTTCTACCTCAATGAGGGTGCATTGTCCTTCCCTATGTCCTGCTCCAAAACACACCAAAGAACTTTGCCAAAATTGCATGGATGTTGTCAGCATCTACCTGGCAAACCATGGTTTCTTTTTAGCAAATCCTTTTTTTTTTTTTTTTTTAAAGTTATTCTTATTGCGTTTTCTAAACATACAAACACACAAAAAACAACAAAATCCAAACCATAAAGTACAGAATGCTCCTATGTCAGCCCCTAGAACAGAAGGAGGTTGTGCATTATAAATATACTATGTTAGAGCGAATACCATCACTGTTTTTGTCCCCAGAGACCAGTATCCTGGGGATTGAGATAGGGGGGCGGTGAGGTCTGGTGAAATATGCGAGTAGGCGACCCGCTTTGTTACCATGTTCAAACGTCTTCTGGGTGACATAGAGCATCTGCTTTTTAGTGAGGTCTAGCAGGCAGAGTTTGTACTCCCTGTGGCTTTGCAGCCACGGGGTTAACGTAGCCGCACCAGGGGTTTGGGCGTAGGCCGCCTCTGCCACTAATAACGCATTTTCTAGTTCCTTAGTACGTTGTTGGGCATTCTTGCGTAGGATACCAGTGATAGACATGAAGGTTCCCCTTAACACGCCCTTGAAGGCTTCCCAGGCCGTTGTGGTTCCAGTGAAACCCTGGTTCGCTCACCAGTAGTCGGTGATGCCCTTCCGGCATTTACTCTGTACGATCTCATCCTCCAGCCAGTGAGAGTTCAATCTCCAAACCCGAGGGCCTGCTCTCGGCAGGAAGAGGAGATCAATAGACATAGGAGCATGATCAGAGATTCCTCGAGGTAAACACGAAACGGATTGAACAAGAGGGAGCACCTCTGCCGGGGCGAATGCCAGGTCCATGCGAGACATAGTATGGAAGGAGTCAGAGTGACAGGAAAACTGTCGATCATCTGGATGCTTCCATCGCCACAGCTCAGTGAGGTCATATACCCGAGTCCAATCAACAAATGAGGGGTAGGGTCTGCCACCTCCCCGCAAGTGGTCCACAGTAGGGTCAAGTATAGCGTTAAAGTCGCCTATAAACAATAGGGGTCCAGGGGATCTGGACAATAGTAAGAGGGACAGGTGGGAGAGAATATCTGGAGAAAACGGGGGAGGGAACGTATACGTTCACCAGTGTAAAAACTATGGAGACTATACGAAGGGTAATTTATAATAAAACGTCCTGCAGGGTCCATTTTTACTAGCAGAATTTCTGCTGGGAGGGACTTAGCCAGCAGGATTGAAACCCCCGGGAATACAGTGGAACCTCGGTTTGCGAGTAACAAGGTTAACGAGCGTTTCGCAAACCGAGCACTGTATTTCTAAAAATCCTAACTCGGTTTGCAAGTGTTGTCTCGCAAAACGAGCAGGATTCAGGCCAAAAGCGGTGTGCAGTACCACTTTTGGCCTGAGGTGGGGGGCGCCGGAGCAGAGCCGAAAGTCGCCGATTGTCGGCCTTCAGAAATGCGCAGAAAGGCCCAGCTGACCTTGGAAAGGCTCGTGAACGGAGTCTTTCCGAGGTTTGCCGAGGTCCGCCGAAGTGTGCTCGGGCTTTTTCGGCCGTTTCCGGGGCTCTCCGGCGCCCCCCACCTCTGGCTGCATGCGGTATTGCATCCCATTGAATCAATGGGAAAACTCGCTTTGATATGCAAGTACTTTGGATTATGAGCATACTCCTGGAACGGATTATGCTCGTAATCTGAGGTTCCACTGTAGTTAGTGTAGGTGGCATGGTATTTGGTGGCTAACCAGGGACGTTTAAGAGTCCGTAACAAAATATCAGTAAGGTGGGTCTCTTGAAGGCAAATGATACGAGGCTTATGTTTTTTTAATTAAGAAAACACTAGGGACTGCTTGTGAGGTGAGTTAAAACTCCTGACATTCCAGAAAATTAGTTTTAACACCTCAGCCATAGAGAGTCTTATTTAGTATAGTAGCATGAGGAGAGTCCTAAAGCTTTACAGCATACCACATATAACATAGTTTACAGTATCGCCTATAGTAAGGATGCAATAGTAGCAGAGAAAAGGTGTCTATAGGAGCATATAAAACAACAAAAAACCTGAGTGTCCAGTCAGTCTCAGTACCCCTGGCTTGGGATGAGACCGGCGTGATGAACAACCAACCCCCCCCCCCCCCCCCTTCTCACACCCCGCCCTGCTCTACTAACCCAAACACAGTGAGCATTGATTCCCTGAACAAAAAAGAATTCCCCCCTCAGCAATAGACATGAGAGGGAGTAGGAAGCCCTGTGGCCTCGCCACCTACTGGTATGGGGGGGGGATAGCAGTTCCATGGAGGCTCTTAGGGAAAGTGCAGGTGTCCATCTTGCAGTATATGGATATTTCTGTAACATAAGGCACAAATAATAACAGATGTGTTAGGCACAACAGGTGCAATCTGTGAGTAGATCATGGGATATATTGCTGGTGGAGATGATCGTCAGACCCATTTAGGGTGCAAGGGAACTCAAGGAAAGGGGGCAATGCAAGTACCAGTTCTTGAGGAACCCTATCTACATGGCAATAGTGAGTAGGCAAAGGATGGAGTTCTCTAGTATTCGTGTCAGCAGGCATCAAACAGGATAAACGCAGAGGCATAGAAAACCACAGAGCCTGAGGCTAGTGGTGTCAATTGCAGCGATGCCTGGGTTGCTTTCCAAAGTGGGTATCCAGCCAGGCCATAGCTTCTTTAGGACAGGAGCAAAAGTGAGCTTTGCCTTCATAGATGATCCGCAGCTTCTCAGGGAATAGCATCGCATAGGGGAGGCCTTCATTGCGGAGACGGTCTTTTACCGCCGCATTGGACATGCGCTGACGTTGCACTTCTGCTGAGAAATCGGGGTATATGGAGATGGAATTGCCGTTGAACTTAAGCGGACCTTTTTCTCTGGCAAGATGCAGGATAGCGACTTTGTCAAGGAGGTTGAGTATTTGCGCAATCAGAGATCTTGGTGGGGCCTCTGGTTGTGGAGGGCACGGGGGGGGGGGGGGGGGGGGTACTGTGCGCACGCTCAATTTCAAATGCATGCGAGAGCTCCTCCAACCCAAAAACATCACGCAACCATTTATGGAGGAATAGGGTGGGAACCCTCGGATCGCTCAGGAACCCCACAAATCTGAGATTGTTCCTCCGGGAACGTTTTTCCAAATCGCACAATTTAGCTCTAAAGGGTCACTAGCTCATCTGTGGCTGTGCGTACAGTCGCAGTTAAAGGATGCACAGTATCTTCCAGGGAGCTGACATGTTCCTCCAGCTCCCCTCCCCTGTCCCTCAAGTTCTGCACGTCTTGCTTCAGTAAGGTGAAATCAATATGGATGCTCTCCATTTGTACAGTGAGAGAAGCCTTGCAGTCTTTTATGGCCAGCATGATTTCTGCCAATGTGGGTTCATCTATGGAGCGGCTGGGGGAGGTGGGGTCCGCTGAGCAGGCAGGGGGGAGTCTAGGGGTGCTAGGTGAGTATACAAAAACATATTTGGGGGGCACACCCTAAAATGCATTTAAATTCAAGATAGTGCTGCTAAAAGGGCAACAAACAGTACAAAAGGTGAGTAGCCTGGGTGCGAAAGGCTGCAGATATAGTCACTCACCCCTTGTGCAGAGATCTGTGTTGAGGATAGAGCTGGCTGCAGCGCGGCCTCGTGCGTGGCTGAAGGATCGGCGCCATCTTGCCGTCTGAACTGGGCCAGGTGCTCCACTGCAGATTGGGGCGTGGGTGGCCGTATTTTACTATCATGCCTGGAACGGGTGCCGCAATCTTTAGGAAGGGTTCGGTGCCACTTGTAAGGTGATTGGACCCAGGATGCCTGCAGGATGGATGTTTAGAGCCGGAGCTGTGGATCTAAGGAGCTGTGGATCTAAGCAGCCGCTCTCATGAACCTCTAGCCACGACCCCCCCATCCCCCCCCCCCCCCCCCCCCGTTTGATTCAGTTTTTTTGTTCTCCCTGAGAGCTCTCATAAAGGCCATCTTGCTTCCTGCTCCACCATTGCCAGGTGGAACAGATAACTTATTTCCAGGGCCTATTCCCCTAAAGAAAGAGTTCCTCCTTTACCCACCAGGCTTGTTAGTGTCTCTTAGGCTTTCCAGCATGGATAGGATACTAGGTAGATGCTGGATTCAGCCGGAAGATGCTTTAAGCTGTTATTTGAGTAACTTTGCTTTTTTTGTGGGCCTGTTGGCAGTTCTTTTGCTTTGTTGCTGGCCACGCTTCAGCTTATTGCTTTGGATAGTCTCATGATCTAGGACAGTCTTTCTCAACCTTTTCAACACAGGGGAACCCTTGAAATAACTTTTTGTGGTCTCAGGGAACCCTTTCTAAAAATGACTGTCTACAACTCATGATACATTAGTGCCATGGTCAGTAGGAAGAATGCTGCTTAAACTTGTGGTCATTGGGAAGAATCCTCTCTTACAGACAACAAAAAAAAAAAAGAAAAAAAGATTAATGGTGTCGGTGGGAACTTATCAAAGAGGCAAATATTGTACATTGCTCAAGGAGCCCCTAGCAACCTCCTGAAGGAACCCTGTACTTCCATGGAATCCTGGTTGAAAAACTTTGATCTATGATTTAGAAGTCCAGTTTCCTGTGCTGTACAATTAAGCTAAAAAGCTTTTTGTACTTTGTTCCTCTGGTCACTCCTTTTGTATGCTAAAAAAATGGATTCAAGTGGAGTGGGTGGGATTATTTGAGAGTACACTAGTGGGCAGTGTTCAGTCACCTGAAGGTAGCCAACATACTGTATAGCCCATGGTCTATGAATACAAGCCCTGTGTCCTGTGAAATTTACAGGCAATTCAAATTTCCCTTTTATCATTACATACGTATCTGTGTCCTGAACAGTTTCTGGTGATGGTTTATTCATATGAACTCTTCACACTTTTTATGATCAGATGCTAAGTTTTTTTTTTTTTTCTTTTTGTTCTTTTTAGACATTTGTTCGGCTACACAACCAAAAAACAGGCCAGGAAGTTGTGTTTGTAGCTGAGCCAGACACCAAGGGCACCTACCGGTTTGAGCTGGACCCAACTGAAAGAAAGTCAGAGTTTGACTCTGCATCTGGAACGTATGCTCTGTTCCTGATGGTAGGAGACGCTACTCTGGAGAATCCAATACTTTGGAATATGGTATGTGGTGTTTATTAATGGTTTTCCATGTTCCAGCTGCAGTGATAAACATGAAATTAATGTGGCTGACAAGAGGTCTTGCACCATAATCTTTCAGAAACTCGTATTTAAAAAAAATGTTTTTGGATTAAATAATTTTATGATTGCAGATTAAAGTGGGGTTCCACCCAAAAAACAAAACTACCTGGAAAAATTCTAAAAAACAAAAACAAAAAAACATTTGGATATTTTTTTTTTTTTCACTTACCTCTAAATGCCTGTTGCTAGGTGGTCCCTCATAGTCTGCCTGTTCCTTAGCCTGGGCTGGTGACATTACTTCCCCCTCGGCACAGGAAGGGCTCCGCTCTGCTCCCTCCCTCCTGTCAATCATCTGGGACCCATTACAGGTCCCAGGTGATTGAGCGGCCAATCACGGCACGCGGCGCCGCTCGCGCATGCGCAGTGGGTGCCAGGCTGTGAAGCCACAGCCCGGTGCCCACAGTTGAAATGCCGGCGCCGACGAGCGGGGCTTCGATCCCCCGCATCGCTGGACCCAGGGACAGGTGAGTGTCCAATTAAAAGTCAGCAGCTGCAGTATTTGTAGCTGCTGACTTTTAATTTTATTTTTTTTTTTTTTTGACGGCCCCCCTGGGTGGAACTCCTCTTTAAATAGGCCTACTGTGAACAAGCAATCAAATTTATGGTTAGCAAAAGAAATGTAACAGTTCGTGTAGCACTAATAATAAGTTAATTGGCTAAATCTGAAGATTTAGGCAATTAATCTAAAAGTGACACTAAGCTATATCACTACTCTCCAAAAATCATTCATACACATCCACTACTTGCTGGACCTGTAATCTGTTTTTCCAAACTTGATTCTTACTCTTTTTTTTTTTTTTTTTTGCTCTTGGTTTTTTTTTTTCTTCTTTCTTGTAATGTCCTCTATGATCTCCTGAAACCCTTCTTTTTCCCTTTTTAGCGGGACTGCGACATTGCGGCAGACAAATCTGACACTAACACTTTTTGGTAACCAGTGACATCAATACAGTGATCAGTGATATAAAAATGCACTGATCACTGAATAAATGGCACTGGCAGGGAAGGGGTTAAGTGTTCCCTGGCAGTTTGTTCAGTACAGTATTTGTAGCTGCTGACTTTTAATTATTTGGGGGGAGCTTGGAGCTCATCTTTAACTTTCATTGATACTGCAGATGCTGTTCTGCATACGTTTTGTTTACTCAAGACTATAAAGATCAGCTCCTGTGATAATAAAATATTAGCCAAGCGTTGTCAGGAAGTGGCCAGAGGGTTGCGGGGGTGGGGGGGGGGAGTTGAACTTATTACACGTGCCCTGTGTGTGTGTTATGCCCAAAGTCTACAACTGGTTAATGTTGGTTAAAAATGTAATAATGTTGTAGTAATATGTTTGTGTTGATCTGATTCAGGCTGATTTGGTGATTAAGTTTCCTGAGGAAGATGCTCCAACCCCTATGCAGAGCAAGAGCCTGTTCACTCCCAAACCAGACATACAGGTAACCAGAGCTCCAGAAACTCTGGAAATATGAATGTTGTTATGAAAGTAATGTCTGGGATCATTGCTTCTGGATGATACACGTGTACATCAATCATTTGACATCTGATGTTTGACATACATTGCGCTCGGAGTGTGTTTAAAAGGGAAGAAACCCCAGAAGTTGTTTATAATGCGTCAGAAGTTCCTGGTTACCCCATATATTGGATGTTTGGTTTGCAGCAACATTGAGCTTGGGGTAGACACCCAGTAGCTGCCACAGTCCCTGGATTACAAGGTGCAGCTTTTGTTCTTCTCATGTATGATATTTACATCGGCATACATTTTTGGTAACTTTTTGTATGACAACAGATAACCTGATTGAGAGAAATGCATAAGCCTTCATGAACTGCACATAGCATTATTGAGGACCTGAGAAATATATTCAGCTCTGGTGCAGGTCTGCTTAGTAGCCAATCAGCTTCTAACTTCAGCTTTTTTTTTAATTAAGCTTTGACAATACAATTCGGGAGCTGATTGGTTTCTATGCAGAGCTGCCCCAGATTTTGTATTCTCCAGTTTTATTAAACCTCCCCCAATATGCCCTTCAGAAGGATGGATCTGAGCAACTTAAGAAAATATATTAACTTGTTCTATCTGCAGAGAAAGGTATAGATGGCCACAAGTTGAGTACTGCAAAAATTATATACTTTTACACTATATATGTTTGTGCATAGGCAAGCACTCTTGCTAGCATCTATGGCTCATACCCATTTTTCAGCACACTAGATAAATGCCAGAGAGCTGCCAGTCAAAACCTGCAGTGTGGCTGTTCCTGTGGCTGAATGGAGCTGGTCAGCGCTCCCCACGTGTAGTAAAGAAAGAAGCGAGTCATGTGCTGATGAGATCGGCTTCAACAACTTAATTGTTCCCGGCAAACGCCTTCAGACATCTGCCAAGACCATGCATCGAGTGCTTCATTTTACCCAAAGGGGTGTAATTGCAGGGACTCTCTATAATTGAGCCCTTTTGGGTAATGGCATGGCCTGAGTGGGTGTTTGGTGATTTTTTATCGGGAACAATAAATTTGTAGACACTGATATCATCAGTGTGTGTCTGGCTCTCTTCTTTTCAAGTACACTAGATGGCATGATATTTGAGTTGAACTATGTAGGACAGCAATCCACATAGAGCAGTTAATAGGAGGATATATTACATTGTTTTTTCTATGCGTTACACAAGTTGATAACATAATAAAATGTGTAATTGAGATGACATAAGCAGACCCAGTATGTGTAGAGAGAGATTTATATGGATAAATGGTAAAAAGTTTTTCAAATAGCTTATCTAGCTGGGATTCTCCATACTAAGAATGTATTCACTTTGGTATTAAGTAACGCAAGTCTAGAAAGTACCAATAAAAAAAGAACAAGTTGGGCCCCTTTCACACTGCTGCGACTTAAAAGTCGAGCGATTTTTACCATGATTTTGTGGCCGCGATTTCAGGGAATGCCTGTGTGAACTTGAGGTCTATGGACCTCAACTCGCATCAAAGTCGGACCAGAGTAGTACTTGAAGTCGCACATATATGAATGGTTATCATTGGGGAACGACTTGTCATATGACTTTGCAGTCCCAAGTCGCACAAGTGTGAAAGGGGCCTTAAGGTGTGAAGTAGCAGCATTGTGATCGTTGTACAGTGTTGGAAATCGACAAATCCAAAGTTCTACAAATGGGAGGTAGGTTTATGGTGTTTTGGGTTTTTTTTTCCCCCTCTGTTTTAAGCTAGGATTGGGAAGGGATTCCCTTAGGTGTGTTAGAACTGGCCTGCTGAACATTTTTGATTTATTTTGTCTGACATTTCTTCCTGAAGATTGCATAAAAAAATACTTTTTTTTAGTAGGTATTCTCCTACCTTTTTGCTAATTTAAAAACCAATATCTGTCATTTTCTGCAGCACTTATTCCGGGAGCCTGAGAAGCGACCCCCCAACGTTGTATCAACCACATTTACTGCTCTGGTCTTGGCCCCACTGCTCCTGCTCTTCATCCTTGTAAGTAGCTGTTAACTTTTTTTTTTTTTTTTTTTTTTTTTTTTTAATAATCAGGTCATATTTATTGTCAATTTGCAATTTTTCAAGTTGTGACATCCAAACCTAAAAAAACACAACCAAGTCAGTCTCTATAGATACATAGCTGATATACAGTTGATATGAATATGGTGTTTACGGAAACTTATACAGGCAGCCCCCGGATTAAGAACAAGATGGGTTCTGTAGGTTTGTTGATTTTTTTTTTAAGTGTAACTCCAGCCCGAATTTTTTTTTTTTTTTTTTTGGATAGCATAGGGAAGGGTTAACACCCCTGTAATGTTTGTTTTTGCTGTCTGTGCCCTTGTTCACTTTCTGTCCCTGTGACAATTGGATTTTTAAAATTTTGGGTTGTTACGGAAACGAGGATTGGTGATAAAGCTTCTGTGGAGACACCTTTTCCCATGATAACTCTTACAGGAGTGAATTTCCCTTCCTTGGGGTAGATTTCCTCTCACGTCCTGTTGTCTCCCTTCGCTCTTAAGTAGGAGTCAGTCGTAACATTGATTACTGCCTGAAAGTCCCAAAAAAAACACTTGAATGTGAATAAAGCAAAACATTTGACCCAAAATACACTACCATGTTCTACCAATGTGTTTGATCACTGTATTCAAAAAACTCGTCCCTGTATGCTAATTCCAGCAATTAAAGAGGGAGTCCACCTAAACCGCCTAAAAAAAAAAAAATATTAAAAGCCAGCAGCTACAAATACTGCAGCTGCTGACTTTTAATAAATGGCCACTTACCTGTCCCAGGGTCCAGCGATGCCGGCGCCGAGAACCCGCTCGGTTCTCGGCAGCTGCCGCCGCCATCCTAGGTGGGGGAATCAGGAAGTGAAGCGTTGCGGCTTCACTTCCCGGTTCCCTACTGCGCATGCGCGAGTCGCGCATCGTAACTGGTCCCCGCTATCTCCTGGGACCTGTGTGTTTCCCAGGAGACAGCGCGGAGGGACAGGAAGAGGCATAGACTCCCATGGGAGTCTATGCCGGAAGTGGGTGCAAATACCTGTCTTAGACAGGTATCTGCACCCCCTGAAAGGTGCCAAATGTGACACCGGAGGGGGGGAGGGTTCCGAAAAGCGGAAGTTCAATTTTTATGTGGAACTCCGCTATAAGTGTTACCTTTTTAAATGCTTTATAGTACACCTCTGTGACAGGCCAGTGACACTGTGTGGAAACAGTTTTTTTTTTTGTAGGACAAAAATATTCTGACAGAAACGGTGCTGAAGAACTGAAACTGCCATTTCTTCGATTTGGATTACCGCTACCTACTATTCCTGTAAAGAAAACCGATAGTGTAAATGTTCAGTACATTTCTGCAATGCTTCTTTGAAAATACAGAAAAATGTCTGCCCATTTGCCAGAAATCCAGTGTGCACTTTCTGTAGTGAGCTAACAGCAGTGTCTGTGCTGCACTGAAATCCCAATCAGTGTTGTCAGATTTTCCTGGTGGACCATTCACCTATCCACCTCCCCTCTCTGTATCACTACATTGATTTCTTTCCCAGCAAAATAATGCTGCAAGCTTTTCTCCCAAGAGACTGCCCACACACAGAAGGGGCTGTGGGGAGATGTAGTCCTAGGGGCATGGCTATGTCAATAGGAACTGACCTCCCCAGGAGCTGTTCCAGCAAGGGTATAACGAGTCTAATGATGTCACAGCAAGTTTTATAAAAGCTCTTTATCACAAAAAAATAAATAAAATGCTGGAACATGCTCTAAAAAGGACGGGAGGTTTGGGGTTAAATGTCAGCAATGACTGGAGGTACATTTTACACCATTGTGGGTTTTTTTTTTTTGTTTTTCTAATACTCGCACATTGTACACTTACAACTTCTATGATTAATTCAGCTGTGATTGTACATTGGAGCTATTAAGCCCTGTAAAATGTAATTTTGACCTATTTACATGCAGTTTTTTTATATTTACCTGGTTTAGACAAAATTTTTATTATGTAGTGCTCAACATAAAATTGGAAATATATGCATGACACTCTGCATCCCTTTTTAAGCATATTAAGATTCACTTTGGAGACTTGTAATGGAAGTAGTCAGTGAATCCTAATACTATCCTTTAAGATAGGAGTTGCATTATCTCATGAAACTAGTTACATCGAAGTTGTTGTCTTTTTTTCCCTGATATAATGGCATTTCAATGATGGCATATTGGTTATAAACGACAGTGATTGCATATATTAGTAGTAGCAGTATTGGTTTGTATTGTACCAATGGACAAAGTTAGGACATGCACAGCTATGACAGTAGCATTTAAACAAATACAGGAAACCGTAGGAATGATTATCCTGACCGAAAAATAAGTGTACTAAATAGATTAATAGCTCATAATGAGAAAGGTATTGAATATGTTGCTATAAATACTAAGGCCATTTAACAGACATATTTTTGTACACATTTTCGTTGTAGTGGATTAAGATTGGTGTGAATATCTCCAACTTCAGCTTTGCTCCCAGCACTCTAATCTTCCACCTGGGACATGCAGGTATGGATCAACACAATTATTATTGGTTTTGATTGTTGTGATTGGCTTTCTGTATTTGTTCCATATGCTAATCATTACATTTTGTCTTACAAGCTATGCTCGGTCTGATGTATGTCTACTGGACCCATCTGAACATGTTCCAGACCCTGAAATACCTGGCCATACTTGGAATTGTCACTTTCCTTGCAGGAAACCGCATGCTTGCCCAAAAAGCAGTCAAGAGGTAATGTGAAGAAATAGACTGACCACTCTTGTAATGTGATATGGTTCTAACCCCCGGTAATAGTGGATCAAGACTTGGGGCCCCATCAGTGACAAAACAAGGGGAAAGTGAACCGGAGCTTGTGAACCTGTGCCTTGTCCTGTATGCAGGATCATAAGCGCAGGTTCACTTTATCTTAACAGAGCAAAACAACAAGTTCACTTTAACTTAGCCCTCCTCAGCCGCTATACTTTTGTTTGCTCATTCGCCGATCCATTCAGCTGCCATGAGCAATGGAAAGTCCTGTGTAAGCTACCATCGCTATTGCCTTCCCGTGTGACGGTGCTTATTATTTCACATCAAATGGGTCACAAAATGAAAATTCATACCTGAAAGTATGCAGAGGATTAAGGAAAACTTTGTTACTTTGCTTTAACATTCTTAGCCAGTCTGTACATATTCTATTCATCGAGACTTTCTCTCTGCTAGGTTTCTGCTGTAACTTTTGTTAGAGACCTTGTTGCCAGACCATTTTATTTAAATACAAACCATCCCATTTAATTATAAAAAGCCTTCCCTCTGTAGACATCCACAAGCCCTGAGGCTGCGCCTGGGGGTTGCCATCTTGGATGTGATGTCAGCTGTCTCAGCTCATGTGACACTGCAGTATTCGCCTTCACTTCTTTGAGTAAACAGAACATTTGTTTTAGGACCCCTGTGGAGGTAGGAAGAATGCTAGCTGCCCGATCTTGCTGCGGATACAAATTTAAATCAAACTAGCCACACTTATGAAAGTTGCTATGTATGAATTTTTTTGGAATGTGTAAAGCTGTAGCTTTGTCCTAAAGCAAGCCTGCAGTCAGAAAAGGACACCTGCATGTATGTTGCAGGTCTTTAACTCACTTTCTAACAAATCAAGGATATGGGTGATTGGCGCTCAAACCTGCTCCCTGAAAAACATCAACAATGTAACTCTTATTTCTTTCCTGAAAGATTTTCTTTACAGAGACCCTGTCACCAACTTAAAGCATTGCAGGTAAAAGCGCTGAAGAATCAACTATTTAAAATGCCTACTTGCAGTTTTTTTTCTTTCCATACATTTTTTTTGGCTTGCAATGTGCCTCTGAACTTGCTAGCAGGAAGAGTCAATTCCCTAGTACAGCCTCTTCCCTCCATGCATGTCACAGGCCACTCCTCTGTGTTGGCCCAGCTTCTCCACCCCTCACTTTCTCTCTCTACATTAACATTTATATAAATGCCAGGGGAGGAGCGAAGGGGAATACTGTGAGAGCCCTAGTTGGCTGGGGCTGCTGATATCGCATCCACGCTCAGGACTTTGGCATGTCTACTAAAGGGAAGCTTTTACAGATAAATAACATGCCTAAAATACATGCTGTGGACATATAATCTCATGGGAAGAATGCTGTTGAAATGAATGGACTGGCGACAGGGTCTCTTTAAAAGGGTTAGTTCATCTAAAAAAGAAAAAAAAATGCAGTCCATGAACATTATTCCAAAATGTTAAACTAATCTGAATTTCAAAATATCCATTTATGCTCCTTCCAAACCTGTAGACCATTTGTGCACACAGCGAAGCCTACCCCAAATGCTTCTGATATTTTTCACAACTCTGTCCTGTCTTCTCTCTAGGACGGACGAGTCGTTAGGACAAGTGCCTCCTAGCAGTACAGGAGGGTGTGCCACCCTCCTTCCGAGCCCTGCACATGTGTATTGTGTTCTCTGCTGAGCAGATGAGCTCAGCAGCTTTGACGAGGGAGAGAGTGTTGCAGTTGCTAGGGTCATCTGCGGCGACGAGATCGCACTGCACATGTGCGGGGCTCAGAAAGGACATTGCTCGCTCCTGGTACCACAAGGGGCACTCGTTCTTGTGGCACCAGGCTGGTCTGTCCTAGAAGAGATAACAAGATGGCGCTGTGAAAAATATCAGAAATGTTTTCAGTAGGCTTCACTGCATGCACAAGTGGCCCACAGATATGGGGGCATAAATGGATATTTTTAAAATCGGATTAGTTTAGAATTATGGAATAATGTTTACGGCCTGTGTAGGGAATTTTTTGTTTGTTTGTGTGTGTTGTTTTGGTTTTTTTTTTCTAAGGTGAACTGACCCATTAAAGTCTTCAGCTGAAAATATTGCAAATGCTTTGTAACACTGCTCTTACACCTACTGAAAGTGATAATAAAGGGGAAAAAACAAACAAGCATGGTATACTTGTGTTATGTACTATGTTTAATGTACTTGTACTATGTGTAATAATTTTGCACAGAACAGCCTTGATCCTCCTTGCTGAGTGCCCCCATAGCAAGCCACTTGCTATGGAGGAACTCGTGTTCACTCCCTGAGCCCTGCTCTGTGTGTCCATTGAGCCAATAGCTGCTGCTCTGTCTGAGCCGGTGAGGAGGCAGAGAGCCGGGAGAGCAGCTGCTCTCATGCACATCATTTGGATCAAGATTGGGCTCAGGTAAGTATTATGGGGGAGCTGCATGCACAAGATTTTCTTCCTGCACCACCCTTTACAACCATTTGAAGCCTTGTATGCAAAAACCAGTATAAGGTAACGGGTGTTTTGTAAGTACGATTCAACAACATATATTTTATCTTGTATTGTAATGCCGGATTTGTCAAATGTGCAGATAAACCACACATCTGCTAGTTCAATATTGGATCAATGGATAATATAAGTCTTATGATCCTTATTTGCTAATCTGTTCTTGTATTGCCCATTCTAAGCGAGGCAGCCACAAGCCGATTAGTATCTAAAGTCATCAGACTCCTTTGCATTTAGTACAAGGAGTGTTTTAATTTCCGGCCTTCAACTCTACTTTGAGCTGTCTCACTGCTCCGCTTCTCTCTTTCTCCTCCCTCTTTTTCTCTCAGGACTGCAGCTGAACAAAGCAGTAGGTTGGCAAAGTATAGAACACTTCGGTAATCTGGGTGCTCCCCATGAAGTAAGGCTGCCTTTGCACATCATTCTTCCTCTTGGTCAACATGCATGCTGACCACCCTCCGTGTCACCATACCTTTTGTGTCCAATCTTCCATCCCTGCTCACCACTCGTTACTAAACACCAGGCATTGGGCTTTTCCAGACTGACTTGTAGTGAGTGCTGTAAAAATGGAAAATATTGGCTCTTAGCCTCAGAAGAGGGTCACTGTTCTATTTTCAGTGGCTTTAATCTCCTCTGAGGTAGGAAGAACAAGCTTTGTGTGTTTGAAGAGGTGCCCTATAACCCCTCATTGCTAACATCCGTACACCTCCATCTGGTGTGGTATTAATATCCGCATTGACTCCGCTTCAAACAAATGTCGCAAGATGTTTCAGACAATTGTCAGACCTGTGGAAGAGCATGGGACACCTGTACAAATCTGAGGAAAATGTGGATTTATTCTAATTCACCTTCTACAGTGTCTGTATGCATGTTATATTTAGCAAGTCTCAATCGGGAATAAGAGCAGTGCATGTTATAACCCCTTCCCGTATGTTTAACGTTTGTTTATAGTTGCATTCTTTTTAGTTAGGTGTGGAAAGGGGGGTGTTTGTCTCTTCATCTCCTATAACAAGACAAACCCAAGGGAAATATCTTCTTAGACAGGACTCTAGGTTGCCCCTGGTCCAATCACAGAGCCTAGAACACCTGGAGGTGGGTAGGTCGATGTGTGTCTGAGAACCGGGGCAGGAATACATCCTGGTGGTCCCTCTCTAGAGCCTGGACCCAACACTGATTTTTGTGGGATGAACTGTGGCAGCATCCGGAGTGCAACAGTCTATAAAATCTCTGTGAATGACATTAGCAGTTTGCACAGAGCTTTACAATGTAGGGGGGCAGTACAATTGCAATTCAGTTCAATACAGAAGAAACAGGAGGGCCCTGCTCATGGAGCCTCCAATCTAAAGAGAAGGGAAGGTGGTACAAAAGGTAATAGTGTGGAGCATGGTCTGATGGAGGTGGCTTGGGTACAATTCTTAGGTGGATGTGGGATAGGCTTCCCTGACTAAGTGCATTATCAGGGATCGCCTAAAGGCGGACAGGGTAGGGGCTGACCGGGCATACTGGGGCAGGAAGTTCCAGAGGATGGGAGAGGCTCTGGAGAAGTCTTGGAGGCAAGAATGAAAGGCGGTAACAAGGGAGCTAGGGGGCAGGAGGTCTTGGGAGGAGCGGAGAGGACGATTTGGGTGATATCTGCAGATGAGGTTGGTGATGTAGCTGGGGGCGATGTTGTGGATGGCCTTATATGTTGTGGTTAGTATTTTGAATTTTATACAGTGGGGTAGGGGAAGGATTGGCAGAGAGAGTAGCAGCAGATATTGAGGGTTTCCAACACTTGGGAGTGTTCCTCATCTTCCCTTAGGTGTAGCTGTCAGTGGCCCCAACATTGGATTGTAGGCAGGATCAGCCGTTTTATCTACAAGTTTTCAGGTGCTATGTATACATCTCCATTGTGTATTTCATGCACTTGTATTCATCTCTATGAATTAAGCAGTGAACATTATTTAACCAATTTAGAGTGTTTAAATGCTAATGCAGTAGCCCTTTGACAGGAACATAATTTTTACCAAACCCAAAAGGAATCATTTATTATATTGCACCTTACCAATTTCTAGATGTGATGGCTTCATTTTGTTTTTTTTCTTTTTTTAGTGTTTCTTTACTTTAGTTTTATCTGGTGATCCAGCTAGTAAGGTTGATGCTTTTCAACAGAACGAGCACTTCTGCAAATGTATCAGTTAAGAGCATTGAGACAACTATTTAGCACTGACTGGGGTGCTTATAATTAGCGTTGCACCAGTATTGGTGCCAATACTAAGCATTTGCACGGGTACTTTATTCAAGTAAAACCTTTACCCCCCCCCCCCCCCCCCCCCCCCACAAAAAAACTGTTCCTGTAACGGCAGTGTAAGCTGGAGTTTGGCTTCAGTTTCTTAGTGCATCTACCCCCCCGCCCCCCCCCCCCCCCCCCCCCGGATTAACAATGCTGCCGTCCAAAGTTTCCCCCTGTGCTCTTTTATGTGCTCCTAATTCAGGAGGTGTGTTACTGGCCAGATCACCGGGGGGAAAAAAACTGATGCAGCCACCACATCAAAGGATTGGTAAGCTGCAATATATTACATTTTTGGTTTGTGCTTGTGAGCTTTTTTAATGACCTTTTGGAATAAAGAAAATTGGTTCATAGATATGCATATAATAAGATTTAGGAGCTCAGAGAGTTGACGATATTTGTGTTTCTTCAGTGCTAAGTTGATCAGAATTTGGAATTTATTGCCAAAAGGTGAAATGTGCCAAAGTGAATTTTAATTGTGAATGAAAGCTTTTTCTTATTTGAAACCAGCTTTATTATTGAATTAGCAGTAGTCACCATTGATAAGAAGATGACCGTGTCCCGCACTAGAATTCTGTTTTGCGTACTTGTTTCATAGAATAGATTAAAATTATGGAAACTTTCGTTATTTTTCAACTTCCTAACTCACATTGAGGTCAAGCTGTAATTAAAGTATAACTAAAGGCAAAACTTTTTTTTTTTTTTTTTTTTTTTAAGTTTTGGATAGAGTGGAGATGGATTAGAACACCTGTCCGTTTTTATTGCTCTCTGTGCCCCCATTAGGGAGATTCACCCTCTTTATTTCTCCTGTTTCTCCATTAACAGTGAAAGTAAAAGAAAATCCCAAATTTTGGGTTGTCCCCAGAAAAGTAATGGAGGACAAATCTTCCAATGGGGATACTAGTTCTTGTGACCTGGGGGGGCAAAAGGATCACCTTAATTTGCAGGGATTTTTTTCTCACTTCCTTTTTTGCTTCGGGACAGGAAGTGAAGAGAAATGTCCCCAATGGGACACATATGGCAGAAAAAAAAACAATGACGGTGGTTAGAACACTCCTTTGTGCTATACAAAAAGAAAAAAAGTTTTGCCTATAGTTCTACTTTGCTTTCCCAGTGACCCCATTTCTCCAGCCCTTCACCACCAATTCAAATGACACAAACTGTAAACAACATTTATGAAATATGAAAACAAAGGTCTGAAATTTTAAATATAATAGCTATATTGATGAAAGGTAGTTTGGTTATTACGCTTTAGTGGCTAATTGTTTGTGGATATAATAAAGAATGGATTGGCGTGTATGAGTTGATGTTTCAGAAGGCCGTCTTGGTTCTTTGTAATAATTTAAAAAAATATATATATATATATATATATTAGTATTATTATTAATTTTTTTTTCTGCAGAGGTGCTTCTGTACCTGCCTATATTAAAAGAACTAGCAGCAACTAATGACTAATATATAGAAGTTTTAATTTAGTAAAGTTGTGTTTGTTTTTGTTTTGTTTTTTGTATTTTTTTTTTCTTAACCTGTAATACATTGACTTTCTATTTCATCAGAACACCCACGAGTGGCGAAAAGGACACAAAGAAAACACATTAAGATGCCAGCGCTTGTTCATTTGTACAAGTTCAAACTGCAGTCCCTATTGCGTTGTTTTTTGTTTTTTTATGTGCCCGAATTTGTGTCTTTTGCACTGATCGTACTGTGACAGTCCCTCCATACTATTGTTGCCCTTCTACATTCAAACCACTGTGAGATCCATTCCAGATATTGCATAAGCGGACATCATCCTCTGCCTGGGGAGGCTGCGATCCAGATGTTGGCTTGCATCGGTCACCTGAGCAGCTGCATACATTGACAAAGCATTGACATCGGGTGGTTGGGGACTGGCACTTTTTTTGTTTGGGGCACGAGAAGTGAAAGGGGGAGGAGAGGAATTGGGACATTAATATGTTCTTCTCCAGAAAATAAATTGGAAGGTGAGAGGGATTGCTTTGTGATTCATTTTAATCTCATTACTACACCTTACACTTTTTTTTTTAACTTGAAATTTTGGTATGGCAGTTTGTTTCAATGTAAAAGGATCCTGACAAATTTATGAGGACTACCTTGTTTTGAGGCTGCATACCTCATGGCTACCACCCCCTTTTTTTTTATTTATTTATTTAAAGTGGAACTTTAGTCAGAAAATGAAAGCAGATATGCATCTGAGCACCACAAATCAAAAACACTATTTAATTCATTTTTAATATTCAAATCAGAATCTCCCATCCATCCATGTATCTATGCTTTATTTTGTTTAGAAATCACTTTGAAAAACACCCCTCTAGCATTTCTGGCCGTGGCCATCTTGAGTAAGGGCAAATGATTCATGTAGCATTTACTTCCTGGAATCCATCTGCCCTTGGCTCAAGCGTGCATGCCGGAGAGTGTGCTTAGGTGAGAAAACCCCACCTCCTCTCCTGAAGACTTTGGGGATGTATGACATCAACAAACCAGAAAGTAATTGAAGAAATGTAAAAAAAAAAAAATTTAAAGCAAGGAAAAAAGATTTCCTATCTATTTACTTATGCTAGTGGCATGAGGATTAAAAATAATGTTAATTTGGAGAATGAAGTTTCACTTTTAAATCCCGCTAGATCACTTCAAGCTGGCCCCTTTTGCAGGTATAGCTATGTAAAACATTACAAGTAAGTGTCTATGCTGTTTAAAATCCATGAGTACACTGTCTCGCGCCGCTGTGCACATGCTCAGTTGCTCTAAATGTTTAGGCACTGTGCCAAATTTGTAGAGACTGATCTGCTGACAGCCTAAAGATTTACTGCTGTTCAGGAGCTCTGGGCTTCAGTAAATTGGCAGCATCCAGCAAGAAGAAACCGGATTAATGCTGGAGGCAATTTGCAGCACACACTAATTTTGGTAGCATGATTCTTAATGTGGAATGTACTTTCCATGCTAAAGAACATAAAGTTCTATCAAGTTGTTATGGGTAAAGTTCGACTTTAATAAGGCGCTGACCTGGAATAAATCTGTAGGCGGTGAAGTGTCATGACACCCGATGTACACATAGTTGTTTAAGGTGACCTCAATGGCAGCTTTCATACTGTATATCTATCCTGACATGTCCCTTTTAAAACTGGACCTGTCTTAGACGTCCGCTATAAAAACAATTCTTACCACAGTTGCGCTACTCTAGTTCCTGCATTTAGTTACGAGTAGCATCAATGGATGGAACAGGTAGTATGTAATGTGAGTAATCACGCCTGGTTGCATCATTGTACACTCATAAATGATTCCTCATTAGTACATATGCTACTTGTGTATATGTATACTATAGGAGTCTGTGCCATCTTGTTATTGATTGTTTACTATTCTTATCAGCTAAAGCGAAAATGAGTGAAATCTATTAGGTTTGTTGCTGCATTTGTCTTGTTGGGGGTTTCTCTTCATTTCCTGTCCTGGAAACAGAAAATGTAAATTCCTCCTTAGATTTCCTTAACCTTCCATTGCGATGACAACATTACAATTTGGGGTTTTTATTCCAGTGACAGTAGTCACCTGACACATATTCTCTCCCTTCCCCAATCTATAGCGAAAAAAAATTGCTCCTGAAAACTAGCAGTGCACTTTCAGATATGTGGGAGTGTATAGGGCAGCATTTATCAACATTTTTACCATGAAGGAACCCTTGAAATAACTTTCCGGTCTTAGGGAACCTCTGCTAATAGTTTATTGTATGTACAACTCACTGAACATTAGTGTGATGACCAGGGAAAGAAAGTTTGTGATCACTGGGAAGAATCCCCCTCTTACAGATCATTATAAACATCATGTGTGTCAGTGGGAATTTATCTGAGAGGCAAATATTGCTCCTTGCTCAGGGGACCCCTAGCAAACTCTGGGGGGACCCCATGGGATTCACTGAACCCTTCTTGAGAAAGGCTTCTGTAAGATCTGACCTATAGCTTCACAGCTGCATGTCTGTTGGGTGACAATATCTAGGGCTGCCTTTGACGGTTAGTATCACACAATTTGGGGTAAGATTTGATGATGCTGTTTACTGTTGTCTGCGTGGGTTTCCCCCAGGTACTCCGGTTTCCTCCCACACTCCAAAGACATGCTGGTAGGTTAATTGGCTTCTCTCTAAATTGGCCCCAGTATATGAATGTGAGTTAGGGACCTTAGATTGTAAGCTCCTTGAGGGTAGGGACTGATGTGAATGTATATGTAAAGCGCTGCGTAAATTGGACGGAGCTATATAAGTACCTTAAATAATAATAGTTCAGCTGAAGCAGTTTTATTAGCATTATCGATCTATTAAAATCTCCTGTTCAGTTTAGGAATTTGGTGGTAGAAGCAGAACATAGCTACAGCCCTTGAGTACATGATAAAGGTGCGTTTTAAAGCTGAACTCTGGACACAAATCTTTAAATATATTCTGCCGTAGTCTCAAAGGATATAAATCAACGTGTGTACCAAATGCCTGGTTGTTACCTAGTAATGGTAGAAGTGTCATCAGTTTCCCAGACCTAACCAGTGTAGAGAGTCGTAGGGATACATCCGCTTCCTGCTGATTGTAAAATTGCATCTCCCATGGTTCCTTGAAGTGTCCCATCACTGTACTGCTGTTTTGAAACTACAAGTCCCATGAGACATTGCAAGACCCTGACAATCACAGGCATGACTCCTAGAGGCAGAGGCATGATGGGATTTGTAGTTTCACCACAGCTGGAGTGCCTAGGTTGCCTACCCCTGGTGTAGACTTTAGCTATGTAGTCTTCCCATCAATTGCTCGATTACATTCTATTAGACTTGCTTCTGGAACTGTAATAAAGCAACTGATGAGCATAGCTAAAGTCTGCACTATCCAGCGGCCAGCAAGATGGAACATGCTTGTCTAAAGGGATGCGTCCTTTTCACTTGGGTTCATTTGTCATCACTTACATTTGTAGCGTCTGCTCTCAGGGCATCTGAATGGGTGGCTACAAATTAAAAGAGCAGACTGAATTGTAGACACAGGCATAAAGGGGATGAATCTCCAGAACGATTCTAAAGTATTTATGGGTACTAAATGTACACAGGAAAAAAAAAAAAAGGATGAAACTAATGAGAATTAAAACCTGAAGTGTTTGTGAATTTTGTTTAACTTTAGTTCCACTTTAATGTGACAAGTATGTCTGTAATACTAAAGATACATTGGGGATTAGGTTGCTACAACCCTGTTTATAATACATAATTGGCATTTTTTTTTTTTAAATACAATATTATTTAATTCTATTATGGTCGCTTTTTTTTTTTGCATCTTGGTTCTGCTGATCTCCTGCAGGCTCTCTCATCTACATAAAATGGCATTTGCATTGTCTGAGATCAGTGTATCAGCAGTAGAGAAGTCAGTTAGCCAGTTTCTACCTAAATTGAGCTACATCCATCAACCCCATGGAGGCCAGAAACAGACTGCTTCATAAAAGGTTTTCTTTTTATTTAACAAAACTAATCATATACACTTTCAACAAAACAAATGAAGAGGAACTGTTGACATGATGTTCATCATTTCAGACACCATAAAAGCTTGAATTGTGCTTGCCACGTTGATGGGTGATATATTTTTCAACACTTTCATTTACAACATCCTCCTCTTGGGGTGGGGAAAAAAAAAAGAAAGAAAGTCTTGGGTACAAAGAATGTGCTAATAAGTCTACAGCTGCTAAGACTGATCTACTCTCCAGTCTGGGTTCTTCCTGTGGACAAATAAAATGTGGTAAAACCGTACATTGTTGGTAAAATGCATATGTACTAAGAATGCAAAACCAAAAAAAATCCAGTCCATGTGCCCAGGCCACTCTTGGAATGTTCACAGGAATCTGGATAAGTCACATAGCCCAAACATTGCATGTTGCATTTAGTTCAGCAGAGGACATGAAGCTCAACAAAAAGACGAGTGTAATGAACACACCTAGTAAATGCGGACTAATTGACAGTGGTCAGGAACTTTTTCCAACCTCCACTTTTTAATTTATGGACAGCTAGTCATAACCTAATGCTTTGATAGCAGCCACGATCTGATGCCTACAGACCATGGGCAATGTGCCCCAAGTTCTTTGGAAACTTTGATTTATCAAAAACTCATGTAGAAGCATGCACTCATCGCGTTCCTATTGTGATGTAGTCTCCTCCCACCTCCCAACCGGTTGCCAAGACACCTTTGTTGAACTGTAAGATGCAGTGTCTAAAAAAAAAAAAAGGGGGCTCCTGGGATGGAGTAGAAACTTCACTATAGCAGAGGATGGGGCCTACCATCAAGAAATAAGTCAAAAAAATCACCATACAGAATTGAGTTAAAATGCTCCATGCAATGCCTCTTGCCATCCTATCTGTGCCTAGAGGGTGGTATAAACTTTATTTATATTTTGCTTCTTCTCTTATCCCATATCTCTCTTATAATCTCTAGCTACATCACTAGCCTAGTCTCTAAATACCAACCTACTCATTCTCTTCGTTCCTCTCAAGACCTCCTGCTCTCTAGCTCCCTCGTCACCTCCTCCCATGCTCTCCTCCAGGACTTTTCCAAAGCCTCTCCAATCCTATGGAATGCCCTACCCCAATCTGTCCACTTATCTCCTACTTTATTAGCTTTTAGACGATCCCTGAAAACCCTTCTCTTCAGAGAAGCCTACCCTACCCACACCTAACAACTGTATTTTCATTTCTCCCATCAGCTCATCCCCCACAGTTATTACCTTTTTGTTTCCACTTGACCCTCCCTTCTAGATTGTAAGCTCTAATGAGCAGGGCCCTCTGATCCCTCCTGTATTGATTTGTATTGTAACTGTACTGTCTGCCCTCATGTTGTAAAGCGCTGCGCAAACTGTTGGCGCTATATAAATCCTGTATAATAATAATAATCTCTTAAGACCCTTTTCACATGAATGGACTGATCAGGTCCGCCTGTCAACTTTTCAATTGGACCACCCATTGTCCTCTATGGAGTGACAAGTGCCATCTGCCGAAATCCGATCCACTAAAAACAGACAGATGGGGATCTTTTCCCAATCCGTCGATTGCCTGGTAGTCGGGTGTAAACGGACAGGCGGTCTGTTTACATCCGACTGCCTATAGAGGAGCGTGGGCTGTGTCTGCTCTGCACAACATGGACCTGCCACCCGCCTGCTCAGCAGATTGGTTTCCCTCCTGATCCGGTGGACTCCTGGTGCAGTCTGCCCCATGCAAGGGGCCTTAAAAACAAGAATAATAATTGGCATATTTTAAAGGAAAAAAATGTCTTACAGGCCAACCAGAACTGATGCAATGGTTTCCCTTAATATCCTAGGATTTCGTTTACTTTCCTCTTGGTATTGGCTTTCCAAGTAATCTTGCCTTTAATCAGAAAGTGGTGTCAGGTGTAATTTTAAAAAGCAAGACTTCCATATTCCCAAACCTATATTCCTACTTACCCCAATCGTTTTCCCATCATGTTCTGCAGGTAGCGCCTGGCTGAGATTTGGCTCAGGAATTTTCTGTATGTGTTGGTGAATATGGCATCCACATGCCTCTCCATCCTAGAATAAGTTCAAAGCTAGAGCTGTAAAATACATCAGCTAAAAGATGATCGAAGTTTTAAAACACTAATAAGACATTTTAAGAGCCTTTAACACCCACCTTTTTTCTGAGAGTCCCCGAATAAATCCCTGCTCCTCATCAAGTGACCAGTCGTGATTCTGCATGGGATTTCTTTCCAGCATTGGTAGATTCACATGCCTACTAGATTTAGATGACTGGCCTGGACTGCAAAATGAAGCACAAATATCCAATTTTCAATAGGTTATTAGTTATATACTATGGAGAACCTTTCTTGCCTTTGGGTATAAGTCCAGCAAAAGTCTTCTTTTTTTTTTTTTTTTTTTAAAGAGGTGGTTAGTGGAGAGGGATTAGAACCCTGGTGCCAAACACATAGCCCGAGAGCCGCATGTAACCCTATGCTACTCGTTGAACAGCCCTTAGAACCCCCCCGCAAAGTAGTGGGAGTTTGAGCATTGATTTGTAAACAGACTGTATTGGCAGTGTCAGTGAAACAGGGGAAACAGGGTAGGGCTTATTTGGGAGGTAGGGCTTATATTGCAGCCATTACTGACAATCACGCTAGGTCTTATTTTCGGGGAAACAGGGTACATATATTTGGCCAATTTTTTCGACAGGATCTAATTAACCTACCAGCATGTCTTTGGAGTGTGGGAGGAAACTGGAGTACCCGGAGGAAACCCACACAGGCACAGGGAGAACATGCAAACTCCAGGCAGATAGTGTAGTGGTCGGGATTTGAACCAGCGAAAAATGAATATTATATAAAAAATGAAGAGGTTACTAAAGTATGAAAATTGTCGTACGACAGGAAAAAAATTCAGAAGTGATGTATTGTATTTTTGGATGAAAACTGTACTGATTGCACAATCTGGTAACGTATGAGAAAATTTTTCATTTTCCTCTGGGTAACATCAGACGAAAGGCTGTGTAACGATCAGATTATCGTACCATCGCTCTGAAAGTAGCATTATTTGTACGATTTTCTGATCGTGTGTAGGGACCTTAACTGTCTCCTGAAATAAATATCCACTCTACAACCACCCTTGTTGCATGACCCCAGCCTCTGACCCTCTCCTGTACTGTGCAAGCAATATTCTGTAACATTATATATATTATGTACAGCTCTCTAGGGATGTTTGAGGCCCCCTGTTTGTACTAAATTGCCTGCCACTGGATTAGAACCTTTGGCAACTTTTTTGATGGTGTCCCTGTCCTTGTTTTTTTTATTTATCATGTTCCAACAGGTGTCAGACAGAACAGGAATGGTGGGTAAATCATCCCAATAGAGACATATGAAACACTTTTTAAATAGATTGAGGTGAAGTTAAATTTTCTATTACTTTTTTTTTTACTTTTTTTCAAGCAATCTTTGATGGGAGTTAAAGTGATACTAAACACACACACTGTTTAATTTACATTGACCCTTCTATTTCTGTATGTGGATGATGGCACTGTAGATATTTTAATTAAAAAAAAAAAAACATTAGTAGCTAGTAACATTTCCCCACTCGATATACAGCTGTCACATGACCCAGATATTTCCCAGCCTGTCTGCAGGGAAACCTAAGCAGGAGGAGCCTCTAGTCCTCTTCTGCTGGTCACATATTCAAATTTTTTTTTTTTTTTTAAAAAGCCTTTGGAATACAGAGTAAAAATAAATAATATGAATAAACTGCTTTAAATTGTCATAAATATATATTTGAAATCAAATCTTTATTATTTTGTGGAAATAACATGGTGAGGCCGGATTTCTGCCAGTCACAGGCTGTGTCACGCCCCTCCAGTCTGTGTCTGATAACAGGGAGGTGAAGTCTCCATTAATCTACATTTAATATCCCACCCCCATTGTGTTTTAGTTGGTAAGTGGGCATGGAGAGGGCGGAGTGGGCTGTCATTTACCACTGTGTATATACACCCACACATGTGATTCTATAGTCACATGGGCTGCTCAGATGTGAGAGGGAGGAAATGCTTAGCATAGAAACTCACTGAAAACTGAGCATGTGCAGAGCTGACACCACAGCTGTAAAATCCCAAGCTGGATTGGGGACATGAATAGAAGGTGGAGATAGAGAACAGCAGGATGAACCAGTTTTTTTGCAGAATACAGAAAAACAAATTTCATAGTGACTGAGTGAGTATGAAGAGCATGTAATACAACATTCATTGATAGTTTTTTTATGGTGTGGGTTTAGGAGTGACACTTTATTCAGAACAGGAAATAAGGGGGAATCACAAATGATAAAGTACAATTCCTCCCACTGACACCAATGATGAAGGATTGTTTACTCCCACTTATAGGGAAGGTGATTCACCGCTCAGGTAGACTTGCTCCCAGGTGTGTGTTTAGTAGATCCTTCAGAGGAGGGGAGTCACAGGTGCTGGTTAAATGCAAATTGAAGCAAGGTTTTTAACAAGAGAATCTGGATGCCGCACACTGGATAAAGTTGAAAATTCAGATGGTACAGACACAGCTGACGCGTTTTGCACTCTAGTTTGAGTGCTTACTCATAGCTCTCATGAGTAAGCACTCAAACTAGAGTGTGAAACGTGTCAGCTGTGTCTGTACCATCTGCCTGATTGTCCTGTATTTTTGATGATCCAATTTTTACAATAAAGAAGATTTTTCAACTTTATCCAGTGTGCGGCATCCAGATTCTCTTGTTAAAAACCTTACTCCCACTTATGCTGGAACTGTTTGTACTCCCGATGGTCACAGTCGAGCCCCCCTAAAGTCTGAAGGACAGTAAACTGGCTCTTTGGTAAGAAAGTTTGGAGACCCCTGCTCTATACTGACAGGAAGGAGAGATAAACAGAATAAAGGATAAGATAGAACGAGTCCAGAGACGGGTAACAAAAATGGGGAGAAAAAATGGGGACTATTTTCCAATAATTAGTATGAAGTCTGATCATTTCTACCTACAACTGTCTGCTATGTGTTTTGTCAGACTACTATTCTTCACATCTATGGCTAGCCAGTTTCAGTAACATGTCAATAGGCAACCATCTACAATCAAAAAACTTTGGTACAAAAGTTGTTCACTGCATGAGCAAATTGAGCAATTTAACCATAGTCTTACAAGGGCTTATTACTGGCAGCTGAACATCAAGGTAACCATTACTGGCTTTCCCTGTGATTTAGAACATTCTGGACCGCGAATCAGAAGGCTGTTACAATTGCAGCTTCACTCCAAGCTGTGGATGACCCAGTAGTTCTTCATAATCCATACACGACCTATGGTGGTGAATCATATAACCCTATCAAGGACCATAGTATATAGCTTCACACAATATATCTCAAGGCTCTGTCCTTTGTGTAGTGGCCGTGGTGTAAATCTAAGATGATTGAGATGATGAAAGGTAGAATTAGTGAGTAGAAAATGCATTTGAGAAGAAGAAAGGCAAAAAGGTGAGGACAGGGTCACCCCCTCTTGAGAAGAGACCTTTATCAAAGGTAAACTAGAGAGTGCTCTACATGTGATCATGTGGTGTAATTTTCTGTTCCATGCAATCAAATGTTCACCTTTACACCAATCTACTTCTTTACTTTTCTGGTTCCACTCCCAGTTTTACCAAATAAGTTGATTTTACTTTTTGAATTTAAAAAAAAAAAACTAATGTAAAATATCATAAAATAAAGTGTGAACCTGGCCAAGACAAAAAATTTAAAAACAGTTCCACAGGCACAGGATGTAAGGGAAAATGCAAAGATATAAAAATTACAGTCACATGACTAAAATAAAGATCCTTATTCTTGTGTCACAGCTTTGTGAATAAGGCCCGGTTCACAGTGGTGTGGCATATGCACTTTGGGAACACATGTTGCATGACGTGTATAAAGCAATGGTTCCCTATGAGAGCCATTTAACTCTTCCGACTTGTGTCAGTCCGACTTTGAAAAAGGTTCCTGCACTACTTTGGTCTGACCTGGGCACGATTTGAATGTAAGTTGCATCATGTTAACGGATCCGACTTGTGGCATGTGACTTGTGCTCTGAAGATCTTAAAGGGGAACCTCACACCAAAATGTAAAAAAAAAACAACGTGGGGTTCCCCCCTCCTGGACAATACCAGGCCACATTCCCTCAACATGGGGGCTTTGGGGCCTCTTCCCAACAACCCTGGATGGTGGTTGTGGGGGTCTATGGGGGGGGCTTATCGGAATCTAATAAATAAATACAGTACACGGGTACTTTTGTCCTTTATTAAAAATGAAGAATGCCCCCCATCGTAGCTCCAACGTGTCTTCTTTCTCTGGCGATGTCTTCTCACTCCAATTCTTCTCCCCCCCCTCCAGTTCTTCTCCCTCTGCTGATGTCTTCTTCTTCCGGGTTCTTCACCTTATGCTGCTGATATCTTCTTTCTCTGGTTCTTCTTCCGGTTCTTCTCCCGACCCTAGCTCCCACAGTTGTGCCAGCTCCGTTCTCTGACAGTTTTTATATAGCCATGGGGCATGGACATTTGGAGGGAGAAAAACTGGCAGAAGAACCAGAGGAAGAAGACATCAGCAGCGAAGGGAGAAGAACCGGAAGAAGAAGACATCAGCAGAGGGAGAAGAACCGGAGGGAGAAGACATCACCGGAGAAAGAAGACACGTTGGAGCTATGATGGGGGACATTCTTCATTTTTAATAAAGGACTTTGTCAAAAACCTATGTACTGTATTTAATTATTTTTTACACTTTTTTGGGTGAATGAGTAGAAGTACATTATACCCCATACTCATTCACATTGGGGGGGGGGGGGCGTGATCTAAAGGACCATCTTGTCAAAGGGGACTTCCATATTCTGATAAGCCCCCTGCCTGCAGACCCCCACAACCACCGCCCATGGTTGTCGGGAAGAGGCCCCTGTCCCCATCAATCTGGGGACATGGTGCTGTGGGGGGGGGGGGGGCAGAGCCATCCACCCCCCCCCCCCCCATGTTGAGGGCATGTGGCCTAGTATGGTCCAGGATGCTCGCTCGTCTCCCTCTTTAATGACCTGCCGGGCTGCATGCTCGGATAATGTATGGATTTTGGGGGGGCCCACACCTTTTTTCTATTCATTTTTAATTCTTTTTTTAGCACGGGGCTCCCCCTTCAAGATTCATACCAGACTCAAAGGGCCTGGTATGGTCAGATCAAAGTTCGACCTTGTTCATTGAAGTTAGATGGAAGTCGGACATGAAGTCGTAGGGCAAAGTCGGAACAGAAGTCGTCCGACTTCCATGTCGGAGCAGTGTGATCCCGGCCATGAGCCTAAAAAAAAAAAAATAGTAGCCATGCAGCGGCTCACAGCAGGGGTCTGGTGCGTCCCTGTTCACCCTTTCAGGTCTGATTTCAGTCCAAATTTTTGTCTGAATTCGGACCAGAAGACGCACAGGACCCCTGTTCAATTCACTCCGGAGATGTGTGAACCAGCTCCATAGAGAGCTGGTCACAATCTCCTGACAAGCTAATTGGATGCGGGCAAACCCACATCTATTTTGCAATAGTGTAAACCCAGCCTAAAGGATAAGTTCACTTTTTTAAAAAAAATAAATGCACATTTTTTTACAGTAAAAAAATAAAATAAAAAAGTGCATTTATTTATTTCTTTTTTGGAGCCTGTAAGGCATTGCACCCGCAATCAGCAGATCGCTGGTGCCATGTAGGTGTCCTGCACAGCTGTCAGTGTATCTGTGCACCCATACAGATGATCCACAGCCCCGAGGTAGTTCATTGAGAAATAAAAGCCAACAGCCGCAAAGGATGTCAGGGCTTGTAGTTAATTAACACACAGAGCATATAATGAGAGTGTATGTTGTTGCGCCTAGTGCCCTTAGTAGTGTCAATAAAAAAGAATTGTAATAAATTAGTGCAAGCAAAGTCTGAAACAAAGTCTGAAACATTCCTCCTTAGTGTCCTTGGTGAATGGTATTGGTGAATACGCAAATGGAAGTGGATCATGTATAAATATCATAAAATCAAACGCTGATTCCTAGATATAATCTAATACAGTGATTAAAATGTGAAACGCAATGGGGGCGATTTATTAAAGCATGCAAAGTCTGGTGCAGCTCTGCATAGAAATCAGCTTGCAGGTTTTATTGTCACAGCTTAATTAAACAAGTTGAATTTAGAAGCTGATTGGTCGCTGTGCACAGCTGCACCAGATTCTGTGTGCACCAGTTTTAGTAAATCTTCCCCAATGTATACTGTGAAAAAAAAAAATGCAACAAACTGGCGTACTCGCAAAATCACAATATCGCAATATAGTCACATAAACTGAAAAAGTCCAACATGTGTATGCAATTCATAAGTGAGTCCATAATATTACCAAGCGCAAGTGCAAAGTCTGAAACCTTCCTCCTTAGTATCCTTGGTGAATAGTATTGGTAAATACACAAATATAAGTGTATCATATATAAATATCGATTTCATAAGATGAGACACTGGTTCCTAGATATACTCTAATATGCTCTCTTTTGCGACTATATTGTGATATTGTGATTTTTGTTGCAATTTTTTTTATGCACACACTACATGGGGGTAACCTACTTATAATGTTTGCGAGCCGTTCCTTAACCACTTAAGGACCGAGCCTCTTTTTGAGATTTGTTGTTTACAAGTTAAAGACACGTTTTTTTGCTAGAAAATTACTTAGAACCCCCAAACATTATACGTTTTTTTTTTTCTAACACCCTAAAGAATAAAATGGCGGTCGTTGCAATACTTTCTGTCCCACCGTATTTGCACAGCGCTCTTACAAGCGCACTTTTTGTGGAAAAAATACACTTTTTTTCATTAAAAATAAGACAACAGTAAAGTTAGCCCAATTTTTTTTATACTGTGAAAGATAATGTTACGCCGAGTCAATTGATACCCAACATGTCACGCTTCAAAATTGTGCCCGCTCGTGGAATGGTGACAAACTTCTACCCTTAAAAATCTCCATAGGCGACGTTTAAAAAATTCTACAGGTTGCATGTTTTGAGTTACAGAGGAGGTCTAGGGCTAGAATTATTGCTCTTACTCTACCAATCGCGGTGATACCTCACATGTGTGGTTTGAACACCGTTTTCATATGTGGGCGCTACTCAGGTATGCGTTCGCTTCTGCATGCGAGCTCGTCGGGACAGGGCGTGTTTAAAAAAAAAAAATTTCTTATTTATTTTACCTTTTATTTTTTATTTTTAGACTGCTCTTTTGAAAAAAAAAAATTGTGTCACTTTTATTCCTATTACAAGGAATGTAAACATCCCTTGTAATAGAAAAAAAAGCATGACATCTTAGATATGAGATCTGGGGTCAAAAAGACCTCAGATCTCACATTTACACTAAAATGCAATAAAAAAAAAAATAGAATAAAAATGTTGTAATTTAAAAAAATGCAAAAAAAAAAAAAATGGCCCTTTATTTAAGAGCTATGGGCGGAAGTGACGTTTTGACATCGCTTCCGCCCAGCAAAGGTATGGAGACAGGTGGGGGCCATCTTCCCCTCACTCGTCTCCATACCCAGCAAGAAAGAGCATCCGATTGGCCCCGCCGCTGCCGACAGTAAGCGGCGGAGGGCATGGAGCGCGGCGGGAGGCAAAAAAAAATGGCCCGGTCATTAAGGGGGGAAATCTTCCGGGGCTGCAGTGGTTAAACAATATTTCCTTCAACACCTGTGGCTAGGTGTAATGCACAAAGCAAATGAAATTATCACCCGAGCGCACATACCATTAAAGTAGCTGTTATAACATCATTCCTTATGGAATAATTACATACCTGTAATCTGGATGAAGAATGTAGCAGTGTATGCATAAGGCAAGGTGCAATAACAGAAGGCAAATGGATCTGGGCATCGTCCTGGGAGATAAAGGTAAAAAAAAAAGTGCCAGTTATCCCACCAACAATGCAGAATTTTAATTAAATATATTTATACCTCCAGTGACCAGAGAAATAAATAGACAAGTCCTTACAGAGAAGTACTCATGCATAGCTGAGGTCACCTTGGACCTCTGTCCCAATGATGCTGTGTCCTGGGATCACCGTGTCACCCATAACTGTTATGCCCCGTACACACGGTCGGATTTTCCGATGGAAAATGTGTGATAGGACCTTGTTGTCGGAAATTCCGACCGTGTGTGGGCTCCATCACACATTTTCCATCGGATTTTCCGACACACAAAGTTTGAGAGCAGGCTATAAAATTTTCCGACAACAAAATCCGTTGTCGGAAATTCCGATCGTGTGTACAGAAATCCGACGGACAAAGTGCCACGCATGCTCAGAATAAATAAAGAGATGAAAGCTATTGGCAACTGCCCCGTTTATAGTCCCGACGTACGTGTTTTACGTCACCGCGTTCAGAATGATCGGATTTTCCGACAACTTTGTGTGACCGTGTGTATGCAAGACAAGTTTGAGCCAACATCCGTCGGAAAAAATCCTACAATTTTGTTGTCAGAATGTCCGAACAAAGTCCGACCGTGTGTACACCCTATTACTGTGCAGCCAAGGAGCAGGATTGGTGTTGGTAAGTATGCTTATGATAAATGACATATATCAACAGTATTTGAAAAGGTAAACTAGAATTGATGAAAAAAAATAACTTTCTACAATCCAATAAAACTCTGTAAACTGAATAATTCCAATCATTTTGTATATTGTCACATAACCTATTGTTTAGCATAGCAGGCTCAGGCCAGTATTCTGAAACGAGGACTACTCCCCTTATTTTCTGGATCTGTGATGGAAGTGAGACATACAAATACACTATAATATCAAAAGTATTGGGACACCTGCCTTTACATGAACTTTAGCGGCATCCCAGTCTTAGTCCATAGGGTTCAATATTGAGTTGGCCCACCCTTTGCATCTATAACAGCTTCAACTCTTCTGGGAAGGCTGTTCACAAGGTTTAGGAGTGTGTCTATGGAAATGTTTGACCATTCTTCCAGAAGCGCATTTGTGAGGTCAGGCACTGATGTTGGACGAGAAGGCCTGGCTCGCAGTCTCCACCGGTTGAGGTCAGGACTCTGTGCAGCCCAGTCAAATTCCTCCACCCCAAACTCGCTCATCCATGTCTTTATGGACCTTGCTTTGTGCACTGCTGTGCAGTCATGTTGGAACAGGAAGGGGCCATCCCCAAACTGTTCCCACAAATTTGGGAGCATTAAATTGTCCAAAATGTCTTGGTATGCTGACGCCTTAAAAGTTCCCTTCACTGGAACTAAGGGGTCAAACCCAACCCCTGAAAAACAACCCCACACCATTATCCCCCCTCCACCAAATGATTTGGACCAGTGTACAAAGCAAAGGCCTTTCTGGTCCAACATCAGTGCCTGACCTCACAAATGCACTTCTGGAAGAATGGTCAAACATTCCCATAGACACACTCCTAAACCTTGTGGACAGCCTGCTCAGAAGAGTAGAAGTTGTTATAGCTGCAAAGGGTGTGCCAACTCAATATTGAACCCTATGGACTAATGCCCCGTACACACGATCAGATTTTCCGACAACAAAATGTTGGATGTGAGCTTGTTGGCTGAAAGTCCGACCGTGTGTACGCTCCATAGAACATTTGTTCTATGATAACGCTGTCTCTCCCCACCGGAGCCGACCGCTGTCTCTCCCCACCGGAGCCGCCCACTGTCTCTCCCCACCAGGGCCACCCGTGCTTTCAGCCACGGAGCCGCCCGTCGGCTCTCTAACCCACAGCGACGCCTGCCCGCACATTTACTGACCTACATTCTCAGAGGGGGCAATTGCCCCGTTGCCCCCCCCCGGATCCGCCCCCTGGAGTAAGGTCTGGAGACTGGCTAGGCCACTTCATTACCTTAATGTGCTTCTTCTTGAGCCACTCCTTTGTTGCCATGGCGGTGTGTTTTGGGTCAATGTCATGCTTGAACACCCATTCATGGCCCATCTTCAGTGCTCTGTCTGAGGGAAGAAGGTTCTTATCCAAGATTTTACAATACATGGCCCCGTCCATTGGCCCCTCAATGCGGCAAAGTCTGTACCTTTAGCAGAGAAACAGCCACAAAGCATAATGTTTCCACCTCCATGCTTGACCGTAGCAATGGTGTTCTTAGGGTCATAGTGAGCATTTTTCTTCTTCCAAAAACGGCGAGTCAAGGTAATGCCAAAGAGCCCAATTTTGATCTCATCTGACCACAGCACTTTTTCCCAATCCTTCTCTAAATCATTTAGATGTTCATTGGCAAACTTCAGATGGGCCTGTACATGTGCCTTGTTGAGGAGGGGGGGACCTTGCGGGCGCTGCATGATTTCAATCCATGGCAGCGTATTGTGTTACCAATGGTTTGTTTTGGTGATTGTGGTCCCAACTGCCTTGAGATCATTCACAAGCTCCTCCCGTGTAGTTCTGGGCTGATTCCTCACTTTTAACATGATTATCCTTACCCCATGAGGTAAAATCTTGCATGGAGCTCCAGACCGAGAGCGATTGATGGTTATTTTGTATTTCTTCCATTTGCAAATAATCGCTCCAACAGTTGTCTCCTTCTCACTAAACTTCTTGCTGATGGTTTTGTAGCCCATTCCAGCTTTGTGTAGGTCTACAAGCTTGTCCCTGATGTCCTTTGACAGCTCTTTGGTCTTGCCAATGATGGTGAGGTTTGAATGGAAGAAAGAGATTCTGTGGACAGGTGTGACAGGTGTGACATAACAAGTTGTTGTCAGGCGCACCTTCTACAGCCTCATACACACGGTACGATTGTTGGCAGGGGATTGTATGTTGACAGACTGTTGTCTTACCGTTAGTACGCTCCTTTTGACAATTGTTGTCCAACTTTCGGCCAACAAATGTTAAATGCTAGTAAATTTTCAGCAGATAACAGTCTGATGTCAGATTTTCGTATGGTCAGTACACAAATCCACCACACAAAAGTCGAAAGTACAAACACGCATGCTCGGAATCAATGCTCACCAATCACTAAATTAGCAGAAGAGGCCCAAAGGGTGGCGCTCAAGAGCTGAAATTCCTCGTAGTACGTCACTACGTTCGTGTTTGTTGTACGACAACTGTATACCGTTAGTATGCAAGACAAGATCCTGGCACACGCCCTTTTGACAAAAATCAGACGCTCGGTCGTCCAACAATCGTACCGTGTGTACGAGGCTTTAGTCTCCTAGTGCATCTAATACTATCCTGCCCCCAGACTGACAATGCCTGCTGTCCAAAAGTGTCTCCTCTACCCAGAGTGGAGACATCTCAAAATGACACTAAACTTTAGTTTAACCTAATTTGTATCATGCCTTTTTTTAATAAAGGAACATTCTGTTTTGTAAACTTTGGTTTAACCACTTCAGCTTCGGAAGGTTTACCCCCCTTCTTGACCAGGCCATTTTGTTACTTTAGCTTACAATTGCGCTTTCATGCGACGTTGTACCCAAATATAATTGATATTCTTTTTTTCCCACAAATAGAGCTTTCTTTTAGTGGTATTTAATCACCTCTGTGGTTTTTATTTTTTTGTGCTATAAACAAAAAAAGACTGACAATTTTGGAAAAAGAAAAAAAAAAATATTTTTTACTTTCTGCTATAAAACATAGCCAGTAAAAAATCTAATTTCTTCATCAATTTAGGCCAATATGTATTCTGCTACATATTTTTGGTAAAAAAAAATCCCAATAGCGTATTAATGAGTTTGCACAAAAGTTATAGCGTCTACAAACTATGGGATATATTTTTGGAATTTATATTTTAATTTTTTTACTAGTAATGGGGCCATCAGCAACTTATAGTGGGACTGCGACATTGAGACAAATCGGACAACTAACTGACACCTTTTGGGGACTAGTGACACAAATACAGTGACCAGTGCTAAAAATATGCATGCCATTGTACTAAGGACACTGGCAGGGAAGGGGTTACCATCAGGGATGATCAAAGATAGACATGTGCGGTTTGTTTTGTTCCAAAGTAATATTCGGACAACTTTTCGTTATTCGGAGGTTCGGATATATTCGAAAAACCCGAATTACAATGTAAACAAATTTTACCGAATGCTCCGGATAATGAAACTAAACTCGTCTGAATTTCAGAAATTCGTCCCGACATTCGAATCGAATTTTACATCGCACTTCAGTCGAACTCTAATGCCGCGTACACACGATCGCACATTCCGACAACAAAATCCATGTTTTTTTTCCGATAGATGTTGGCTCAAACTTGTTTTGCATACACATGGTCACACAAATCTTTTCGGAAATTCCGAACGCCAAGAACGCGGTGACATACAACACGTACGACGGCACTAGAAAAGGGAAGTTCAATAAGCAGTGCGCCACCCTTTGGGCTCCTTCTGCTAATCTCGTGTTTATCTCGTGTTAGTAGAAGTTTGGTGAGAGACGATTCACGATTTTCAGCCTCGTGCTTTTCAGTTCGTTACTGCTCTTCAGTTTGTGTTTGTGGGTTCGTATCTGGTTTTCAGTGTTTGTCCCCCCAAAGCGCAGGCGAGGTCCGTATAAAATATATGGAGTACTTTACGGGTAGGGGGGGCCATTGATAAGGCAGAAAATGTTTAACAAACATTTTAAAAAAACATTTTTTTAGTTAAACTGAAATAATATTTTCCTTGATTTACTGCTTGTGTTTCTTTTAGCTGTCTCCTAGGTTCTCCAATGGGCTTTTTTTTTGGGCATTTTCTTCAACAGTGTAAACGTAATTTATTTGATACATGAGGTGACAATATCTTCTTCAGCGAACTATTATTATGTTGTGGGTCTGCTACACACACACCTTGTTTTTGTTGTTAATGTATGTAATGCATTACTGTTAAAAATATACATCATTTTCAGCACCATGAATGAATTTTGCAGAGTCACGAAAATGGCATGATTGTGGCAAATTATACAGCACTGTGGGAGTTATTTACTAAAGGAAAATCCACTTTGCACTCCAAGTGCACTGCAAAAGTGCACTTGAAACTGCACTGAAAGTGCACTTGTAGTGCAAAGTGGATTTGCCTTTGGTAAATAACCCCCATTTCAGTGTAAACACCAACTTAGTCCAAAAAATGATATTGAGCATTGAAAGAAGAAGCCACATATTGTTGACTAGAAAACTTTTTACTCTGTGCACATTGCAATGTGCGTTAGAAGATGTTTTTTGAACAAACCAACATATTTTAGTAATAACATTTTTTTTTGACAGTACAAATAGCCTTTTTTTGTGTTAAAACAGGCATGTTTAAAACCATAAAACATAATACACAACTCAGGAACTTACAAAGTTCAACTTTGACAAAGTGAAGGCAATATCAGACATTAGTATGTCCAAACTGTGTTGAGCTTGCCTTCATCAGATAGGGTGATGTCACCCCTGTGAAAGCCAAATTTTGAAGATGCACATAAATTGAGAGTCAAAATGGGAATTTCCCTCCTGATCCCATGCCTAAAGTCCACATGTGCTATCTCCCATCATGGGGGACCAATGGACGTGTTTCGGGGGTACAACCCCTTCTTTTCATCTACTTTAGTTGCGAGTAAGGGGTTGCACCCCCAAAACGCGTACCTTGATATCCCGTGATGGCAGATAGCTCATGTTGACACACTGTGTGCATCTGCAAAATTTGGCTTTCTAAAAAATATTTAAAATGTGTGAAAAAAATAAAAATACAAACTAGAAGAATTTTAGGTTGTTTTAGATTCTGCCTAAAACATCAATGATGTTTTTGAGTCTTTTTTCCACATCATTGATGTCTTCCTTGATCTTCTGTAAATCACGATTGCACACCATGATCTCCCCAATAATAAGGACGTGTGCACTTGCACTTGTGAAATGCGAATCTTCTTCCACAACATCCACATCACCTAAAATAAAAAACACACCATGTATTATAAATATGCAGGCATCCATCTATTACCTGAAGCTGTGGTCTCAGACACTCACCTGTTGTGGTCACTATTTTGCCCACTTCATAAACCTCTCCTTCCTCCACATCTTCTGGTTGTGGTGTGGGGATTTGCTTTTTTTTAGGAGGTGGGGGTCCCTGGTGTCCTCAGATGTCCCAAGTCTTTTCTCCCCATGTGAATAAAAAAAAGGTATACTTAGCACACAGATATTTGAGGCCAGAAATAGTAATATGAAACATTGCTTGGAAGTGTTGTACAATTGTCTTTTTTGGCAGAGTTCCAAGCTGAAGACATTATTTTTTTCCCTTTATAAAGCTGGAATACTTCCCTTTTTTGTACAATTTTCACACATGGAGACACCCCTAGTATCCACTGGAGCACCTGTGTGGGAAACCCTAAAAAGTTTGTTCTGGTGTCCCACACTAGTGCTCCTGCGTCCTGCGTAAACAGCTGCTGAGTGTCCTCTCCTTACACTAAATCAAGTTTGCATTTCATTCTAGTACAAACCCATCTAGACAACAATGTCATAAACTTCTTTTAATGCAAATATGCCTGAACAAATGTAGTTAACCTGAATCTGCCAAAAACATTGTATTAGTGGGCGAACGAACAATGTTTACTACGAACGATTACTGTGCCCACGAACCTGAAACTTCCCATTTTAAACTGTACAACAGTAAAGAAAAGCACATGGAGCAGCATGCAAGTCATAATAATAATAGGAACACATGACAACTACTTACTTTTTTGAAGAACTCTCTTGATCTTTCTGTACTTATCCTGCTCCCTCAATTTCAGGTCTGACCAGCGTTTCCTCAATTGATCTTTGGATCGTCATACCCCAAAATTCCTGTGCAGACTTCTCACAACTTTAGCCATGATCTTGGCCTTTCTGACATTTGGGTTTGGGTAAGGTCCATGCTTCCCATCATAGTCGGCCCTCTTCAAGATGTCCACCATCTCCACCATCTCTATAAAGGACATATTTGAGGCCTTAAATCTCCTCCGGGATCGGGATGTTCGTGGCTCTGGGCTTTCATCATTGCTGCTGTCTGCATGCACTTGCTCTTTCCCCGCCATGTGCTCTCGGACTGCGCCGAAAAACAAGGGGCGGGGAATAGACTAGAAAGAACGTCAGGGGCGGGCGGAGTTTCACGCATGCGCAGTGTATATAAAGCGTAACACGCGTGCATCGTATGTACGATCTGTGAGCGGAGGAAGGAATAGCGGAAGCGCCGATCGTTCTAACGAAGGTACAAGTTTACCTTGGTGCATCAGTGGCCTATACTGCCTCTAGATTGAGGCCTATATTGGGACAAGATTAGAAGAGTTTAGCCTGACATTAGCATTTGTCTTGTGTTGTGTCTTGCAGAGAAAATGGATGGCTTCAATGATCACAACTTCTTTGTCCTATTCATAGACAAGTACAGGGAGCTGCCCTGTCTGTGGCAGGTGAAACATCCGCATTATAATCATAAACAAAAGAGGTAGGCAGCGCTGGAGAAACTGCTTGAGTTAGTGAAGCCGCAGATCCCCACAGCAACCATCCCCTATTTGAAGGCAGAAATTGATGGGCTGAGGAGCACTTATAATAGGGATAAGGTCCAGGATTCCATGAGATCAGGAGCAGCAGCAAATGCCATTTATGTCCCCAGACTGTGGTACTATGAGAGACTTTGTTTTCTGTCAGACCAAACTGAAGTCAGGCAATCACTCTCAACCCTACCTTCCACTCTTCGTTCAAGGCTTCCTTCCACCCCAGCTGAGGCTTCCGACGTCCAACCTGGGCCTTCCAGCCAGGAAGAAGTGGAGGAGCCCAGCTTGAGCCAGGTATAGCATTCTTCTACAGATTTCTTGTCGTAAAATGAATGATGTTATCTAGATGTTATTATTGATCACTAATTGCTGATTTATTAAAGTGTTTTACATATTAATAGACAGTAGTGGCCAAAAATGTTTGGGACAAGAATGAAAAATGCAGGGGTCAGAAGGATAGTCTTTTCTATTTGTTAACTTCAATTTGCAACAGTCATGGGCTGAAAATTGTGTGTGATTGATGAATAAAAAAATAAAACGATGCCCCTTTTTCATACACAGGAAAGCCTCAGCCAGGAGGAGGGCGTGGAATGTGGCAACCAGGAGGGGGCTGTGGAATGTGGTAGCCAGGAGGTGGCCCGGCCCAGTAGCCTGACCGAATCCCAGGTCCCTTCCCTCCACCTTCCAACCAAAAGGCCCAGGAAGGGGAGTAATGTGGAGGAGGCAGCGCTTGGGCTGATTCGGGAGGTTAATGCTGCCCTCAGAACCACCCCCACTCTTCAAGAGGCCTTTGCCTTCATGGCTGCATGCAAAATGCAGGAAATGGAGGAGGGCCAATGCCTCATCTGTGAGGAAATTATGTATCTGTCCCTAAATAAGGGGTTGAGGGGCCAACTCACAAACAAAACACACCTGTGTGAGTTGCACCATCCTCCTCCTCCTCCTCCAACCCCTGCCACAACTCCAAAACCACAGCCTGGAAGCAAGCCTGGAAGGAAGAGTGGAAGGAAGACAAGAGTGTGATGGCCTGGGTTCAGTCTGGTCTGACAAAAGACGCAGGCTGTTGTATGACCACAGCCTGGGGACATATATGTCATCTGCTGCTGTTCCTGATCTCATGTATTCCGGGACCGGATTGTTCTCACTATTATATGGACTCCTCATGCTACCAATTTTGGCTGTAAAATAGTTGATGTGTGCCCTGCGGTACAAAGGCTTCGCCAAGTTCACAATTTTCTCCAGCGTTGCCTTCCTCTTTATTTTATTATGACCCATAATAAATGGCTATTTTGGATTCACAAAAACTTGCCTATGTGTTTTACTTAAAAAAGGACAGTTTGTGAGTAGACAGGTACATTTCCTAAATACAATGTCAAATTAACAAGGGACACCAACACCAACCAACCTCCTTGAGGTTAAAAAAATACAAGATAATAATGGTGTTGTGGTAACTTGACACAGAAACGAAAAACAATATTATGGAGAGCAATAGAAAAAAAAAGCAGGAGATCTTGATAAAAAAAAAAAAAAACACTATAAACAATCAAGAAAGTAAATGGTTGGACTTGTTTACAGGGAAAACAGAGACAGAACTCCCCATCCCTAAATAACAGACCAAAGAATAAAGAGGGAGATAGGACTCTCTCTAATAAAATTGAATTTTAAAGGGGAGATAATGTGTCTGTTAACAGTGAGCCAATCCAGCGATGGTTAATATAAAAGTATAAATTTTATTTAAACATATTTAAAATATACATTACAGAGTTTGCAATCAAACGTCAGAGAAAATCAATAGACTAGAGAAAATCAATGATGTCCCTAATGCCCTGACGAAGCAAAGTATATGCGAAACATGTTGGCTGGCTATCATATATGTTCTCTGAACACAAGCTATTGCATGGTCATCCTGACGTTTGATTGCAAACTCTGTAATGTATATTTTAAATATGTTTAAATAAAATTTATACTTTTATATTAACCATCGCTGGATTGGCTCACTGTTGACAGACACATTATCTCCCCTTTAAAATCCCATTTTATTAGAGAGAGTCCTATCTCCCTCTTTATTCTTTAACACTATAAACAAAAATTAAAAACATTATTATGGAGATGTGACGAAAAAAAAAAAAACCTATTCAGGAGATCACGAGAAATAATAAAGAAATCATTTTTTAAGAACTCTGAATATCAGCAGCAAAACAACTTAATTATTCTAGCATTATAAAGAAGAAGAGAATGCGCTGCATTAAAAGATTTTAAAATTTGCAGCATGACGAATGTGCTATCTCCATTACGAACGTTATTTTTTTGCAGACCGAGAGCTTCCGTCTCGTAATTGATTGAGAGCATGCGTGGAACTTTGCATCTGAATTGTGTACACGCAATCAGAATTTACGAGAACGGATTTTGTTGTTGGAAAATTTGAGATCAAGATCTCAAATTTTGTTTGGCGGAAATTCCGACAGAAAATGTCCAATGGAGCCTACACACGGTCGGAATTTCCGACAACAAGCTCCCACAAGCGAACATTTCTCGTTGGGAAATCCGATCGTGTGTATGCGGCATGTACACATATTGCAGAAATCAAAGACTGTGTGTGTTATTAGAGTACCATATCAAAATAATCCTGTTTTAGTTAAGACAAAGGTGATTTAAAAGGTCATTGTAATCATTTGATGAAGATTTTTCTTTTGTTTGTTCACTTTGCCATATTGGAATCGCAAAAAAAAAATATATATATATATATATATATATATATATATAAAGTTTTCAATTCGACCGATTTGAAAGTTATCGATTCAAATGTTTTGAATCAAATAAAAAACGGTAAATTCTAAGAAAATTAAAAAAATTCAGAATATGAATCCCGAATACGAATTGAACGAATCAACCGAATTTAACCAATTGCCAACCGCCACACACACATATATACGTCGGCAGAATGGTACAGGCAGGCAAATGGGCGTACCTGTAGGTCCCTTCGAATTTGTCGCCTATTGGGCGCGGGTCCTGCGAAGTCGATGTTTGCCAGCGGCCTGCGATTGCAGAGAGGAGAGGTAGAACGGGGAGATGCCTATGTAAACAAGGCATTTCCCCGTTCTGCCTAGCAACATGACAGGGATTTACTGCTCCCTGTCATCGGGAGCAGTGATCTCTGTCATGTTGTAGTGAGCCCATCCCCCCTACAGTTAGAATCACTCCCTAGGACACACTTAACCCCTTGATCGCCCCCTAGTATTTAACCCCTTCCCTGTCAGTGTAATTTACACAGTAATCAATGGCTATTTGTAGCTCTGATTGCTGTATAAATGACAATGGTCCCAAAATAGTGTCAAAAGTGTCCGATGTGTCCGCCATAATGTTGCAGTCCTGATAAAAATCTCAGATCGCCGCCATTACTAGTAAAAAAAAAACAAAAAAATAATAAAAATACCATAAAACTATCCTCTATATTGTAGACGCTATAACTTTTGCGCAAACCAAACAATTTACGCCTATTGCGATTGTTATTTTACCAAAAATATGTAGAAGAATACTGGCTTAAACTGTGGAAGAAATGTTTTTTTATATATTTTTTGGGGATATTTATTATAGCAAAAAGTAAAAAATATTGCTTTTTTTTTTAAATTGTCACTTTTTTTTGTTTAAAACGCAAAAAAAAAAAAACAACGCAGAGGTGATCAAATACCACCAAAAGAAAGCTCTATTTGTGGGGAAAAAAGGACATCAATCTTGTTTGGGTGCATGACCGCGCAATTGTCAGCTAAAGCGACGCAGTACAGAATAGCAAAAATGTTCTGGTCAGGAAGGGGGTAAATCCAGCACAAAGCACCGCGTCGGTGCTTTGTGCTGACGCCATCACGCTACATGTGACCCTGGCCCACGGTTGTTTGATTTGTTTTTAGCTAGCCGGCTTTTTTAACGTACTTTTGCCTGTATATATATGTTATTTTGTGAGCTTTGCTCGTCCATTAGCAATAAAAGCTTTCCCCTTTTTTAACCGTACTACACGATTGGAGTCCCTCTTTGTTCTCTCACTCGCGGCTTTGTGCCCGAGTGTGTCTCTTCCCAGATCAAGAGCATTCACCTGATGGGTTTATTACCGCATTCTGGCGAACTATCTCCATCAATCATCTGAGGCAACCAAGGGACCGAAGGCATCGGAGGACCCACCCGTCCTCACAGAGGGCTCAATCTGTCTGAGTACATGTCCCTGCTCTTCAGGGGGTCCACCAACTCTGGTAAGGGTTCCCACATATAGAGCTTTGCTTTCATGTTGAGACCCGTCTTTCCATCAGCTGTGATCTCAGGGGGCGAGGGCGGTGACTCAAAATTTTTATCTGCAGGTCTCCATACACTTACCAATTTTGTATATTTGTTATATCAAGGACATTGTTTTCTTTCTTATTGCTGCACTATTGGTGCATATGGATATTTACTTCATTGTATTTATTTTTATTTATTCAATTCACGGCATGTGTTTGTATGATCTGAATTGATTCAGTTAGTGCACTCAGATTTGTATGCTTGATTTTAATTTGATCTTCGTTTATCTATATCCTTTTTTTTTTCTCTTTAAGAGAGATCGTTTAAATCCAGCGCAACTTTATTCATATTTATAAATAAAAGCGCAATTGCCTGAAAAAAGCAGCTTTTTTTTTTGAGCTGCAGTGTGCATGAGCCCTTAAAGTGGCAGTAGTAAGTGCCGGAACACTTGGTGATTTTTACCTATAGGTAAGCCTATAATAAGGCTTATCTGTAGGTAAAATGTGCACGGTTTAGGAGATATTCACCCTGCATGCAGCTGCTGACATGCACTCTGAAGGTCCGGCGTATCGTGCCGGAACTTCAGAGCTTCTTGCCGGAACGGAGGGCTCCTGCACTTATGCGCTCCGCTGCAGGGGCTTCATTCTAAGGTAAGTATTTCACAATGTGCTAGTATGCGATGCATACTAGCACATTATGCCATTACCTTGCAGGTTTTCGTTTTTTGGGAACTTTTTTTAGCGGTTTACTACTGCTTTAAAGAATAAGTTCACCTTTTTGGAACATGTTACATGATCCACCCGTACACCGCTGTGACCGGCGTCGTGTCTCCCGGAGTTATTCCTGAGTTTGTGGGCTCCGGCGCTGTGATTGGCCAGAGCCGCGATGACATCACTCCCACGCATGCACGCGGGAGCCGCCGATCACGGCACAGGCCCTTTAGAAATGGCACGGGACGTTTCTTCAGCGCGCATGTGCCGATGATGTCTGCACAAGCGTATATGGTAAATATTTCCTAAACTGTGCAGGTTTAGGAGATATTTAGCCCGGTTTCACACATGTGCGGTGCGAATTGAAGCTCAGGTTTCACTGGGGAGATAAAAATCTCCTGTTCAAAGGAATCACTGCGTTTTAGCTCAGGATCAGTGAGCAGGGAGAGGGGGAGGGAGAGGGGGGGGGGAGAGGGGGAGGTGTAGTAAGGAGAAGTAGAAAATCCATGTTCAGAACGCAATGCATCTGCGAAGCAGATGCGTTCCCATAGAAGATAAGGGGCTCGTAATTCGCACCGCAATGCCCAGAAAACGCACACGTTTTTTGTGCAATGCGCAGTACGAATGCAACGCACATATGTGAACAAGATGCATTCATATGAATGTATTTTAAAATGTCCTGCGAATTAGATGCGGTGTAAGCCGCATCTAATTCGCATAGGTGTGAACCCGGGCTTACAGTACCTACCGGTAAGCCTTACTATAGGCTTACCGGTAGGTACAAGTGGTGTAACAGGGTTTACAACCACTTTAACCACATAGCGACCAGCGCACACCGATGTATGTCGGCAGAATGGTACGGACAGGCAAATGGGCGTACCTGTATGTCCCTTTGAATTTGCCGCTGTGCGATCTTGTGCGCACGCGCCCGTCGCGAGTTCTTTGAGTCCGACCGCGGGTCCCGCGGGCTCGATGTCTGCGGGGATACCCACGATCCTCTCACGAAGAGAAAGAACAGGGAGATGCTAATGAAAAAACAAGTATCTCCCCGTTCTGCCTAGTGACACTGTCACTGATCATAGCTCCCTGTGATCGGGAGCGGTGATCAGTGTAGTGTCACACACAGCCCCTCCCCCCCCCCCCACACAGTTAGAAACACTCCCTAGGACACACTTAACCCTTCCCTAGCCCCCTAGTGGTAAACCCCTTCACTGCCAGTGTCATTTTTACAGTAATCAGTGCAATTTAATCGCATTGATCGCTGTAAAAATGACAATGGTCCCAAAAATGTGTAAAAATTGTCCAATGTGTCCGCCATAATGTCGCAGTCACGATAAAAATCGCAGATCGCCACCATTACTAATAAAAAAAATTATTAAATAAAAATGCCATAAAACTAACCCCTATTTTGTAGACACTATAACTTTTGCACAAACCAATCAATATATGCTTATTGCGATTTTTTGTACGAAAAAATATGTAGAAGAATACGTATCGACCTAAACTGAGGGAAAAAAAATGTTTTTTTATATATTTTTTGGGGATATTTATTATAGCAAAAAGTAAAAAATATTGCGTTTTTTTCAAAATTGTCGCTCTATTTTTATTTATAGCGCAAAAAAATAAAAACCACAGAGGTGATCAAATACCACCAAAACAAAGCTCTATTTGTGGGAAAAAAAGGATGTCCGGGGCTTAAGTGGTTAAAGGATACTTGTGCTGAGAGATATACTCAGGCTGCCATTCTGAATACATTCTGAGTTTACAGCCTAACAAAATGGCCAAGCACTCGCTCTACCAATAGCAAAGAGGACCTGTCTAATGTGTTTCCAAGTTAAAAAGTAAGTAAAACCCAGAAGGTTATGGGAAGAATATATGCCTGGGGGGTGGAAATTCTGGCTTTGACGTCACGCCGCCGCATGATCCCGGGATAGCAGCGGCTTCACATATGAGTTATCTGGCTTTTTGCTTTGTTTTTATGTGATTTTACTTAATGTGATAATAAACCTACTACACTATGAGAAATTCTTTTGGGCTCTTGGTGAGATTTATTTATCCTCAGCTGGAGTGCACTAGGAAGTATCATTGCAAGTGAATTACCACACTGATCCCTGTTGGACTCCATACAAACCCAGGCATATATGCTGCTGTAATGGTAGCCAATTGTTCTGGTGAGTTTTGAATCCACTTGTTGTTGGCGATTGGTCACTTGAGCACCGTTTTGATCGTTTTTTCTCCCAGGCATTTGTGCTACTAAATCTTGTGTACATTGCTACTATAATGGTAGCCATTCATTCTGGTAATCCTCAAATCCACACGGAGTTGGTGATTGGCTACTTGAGCACCGTTTGCACATGATTATCAAGATTATTAATATCATACTATTTTCTTTTATCACCATTGAATATATTATGGACTTTTCTTTCACATATATGGAATTTGCACCTTTTATGTTCATTTAGTTGTATGATTTCATATGACTGCACTTTTATATGTATACATTTTATTGATGCTACACTAAGTTTTACATTTTGTGTATATATATATATATATATATATATATTGTTGTATTTGTTATATTGTTTTGTATATATTATGGAATCTGAGCAGCATTGCAAGCCACCTCTGTATCATGCAGTCCTACATTAGTGAATGAGAGCACCACTGGTAAGACATACAGTATATAAGCATTGTGGTTAGCACTTCCGCCAAGCAGCACTAGGGTTGTCAGTTCGAATCCCAACAACGGCACTACCTGCCTGGAGTTTGCATGTTCTTTCTGTGCCTGTGTGGGTTTCCTCCGGGTACTCCGGTTTCCTCCCACACTCCAAAGTAGGGTTGCCACTTTTTCTTCAAGCCAAACCCAAACACTTTATCGGCTCACAGTACATTTTTGGGGTTTTAGTATAAACTATAGGATTGTAACAGACCTGGGATACCTTTGGGCACTCCAAAGAGAATAGTAATGCGGCACACATAGTGCCCCCTCACCCTCCTGTCAGGCCATGTTCCGAGCCACGTTCCTGTCTGAATGATATGTCCGGGTTTCAGGTGGACTGAAACCCGGACACGTGATTCAAAACCTGGACTGTCTAGGTGAATCCCGGATAAGTGGCAACCCTACTCCAAAGACATGCTGGTAAATGATTGTCTTCTGTCTAAATTGGTCCTAGTATGTGTATATGTGAATGCGAGTTAGGAACCTTAGATTGTAAACGCCTTGAGGGCAAGGAACTGATGTGAATGCACAATATACAGTATATGTAAAGCGCTGCGTAAATTGACGGTGCTATATAAGTACTTGTAATAAATAAATAATAAATATAAACATTAACTAAAACATAAAGAGCAAATCTGCTGGGGAGTTGTCCCATTGCAACAGAAACAGCAAAACAAAGCTGTGGACTTTCATATGCAAGGACCGCATCCAGTACTTTCTGCTCCGTCACAAGTATGCATCAAATCAGAATTCCTGATCTACACCCATGTGCCAGATCGGGAACTCAGAAAAGACTTGATGACATTAGATCAGCATGACAGCCAGGCAAGAAATATTGTTCTGAAGGTGATCGCCAATGACAGCCTGCGTATTTCTGACCTGACAGCTCTTCTCCAATTCTCGCCCTGGTACAGCACTAGTTTCTGCCTAGAAGGTCAGAGCCAGAAATGGACAGGATGTCAGACACATGAAGAGTGACTTTTGTCAGGTTGAGGAACCTCACCAGAAAATGGACAGGATGTCAAATGAAGAGTGACTTTTGTCAGGTTGAGGAACCTCACCAGAAATGGATAGGATGTCAGACAAATGAAGAGTGACTTTTGTCAGGTTGAGGAACCTCACCAGAAATGGATAGGATGTCAGACAAATGAAGAGTGACTTTTGTCAGGTTGAGGAACCTCACCTAGCAGTGGCTCAATATGAATTCCCCAGAAGCAGCAGTGATGTAAATGTCAAAATGACAACCCATGACAACGAGATATACAGTACATAGAAATTATATAGAAAAGTGCCTATGACCCTCCTAGCAGTGCAAAGCGGTATAAAGTGTTGCATTTACTTACATCCTCTGCAGCTCCAGTCTTCTCTCTTCCTCTCCTTAGATTTCTGATGCTCGGTAATTCCCCGCACTGGGGCTGTGAGATGGTAGTTGTGTCGGGAAGTTGAAGCCCACATTCTTATATACCTGAACTCCCTGAGTGGGAGGAGAACGGGGTGCTGGGGAGACACAGATCAAACAGAAGGGGTGACGTCTGCATGGCTATTATCCACTTGCACATACATCTCTGTCCAACCTGATGTGACAACGAAGAGCTCAGCCTGCTCAATAAGACTCCAGCACATACTATTATCATTATACTATACAGAGTATTCATGATCAAAGTATAAAATACTCATTAACACTTTATACTACATGGTGCACAATAGAATACATTGTGACTTCAGCATGCTGAGCGTTATATGTCCGATTTTTATCAGTGACAGTATTTTACATCTCAGTTTATTCCGTGCATATAATACTAACAACAATACATAATAAATAAAAATAATAATAATAATAATAGAACTAATAATAATATTAATAATAATAGATATAATAACAATAATTAATAATAGACCTAATAATAGTAATAATAGAGATAATAATAATAACGAATAATAGAACTAACATTAATAATAGTAATAATAGAAATAATAATAGAAATAACAATATTAATAATAATAGATATAATAACAATAATTAATAATAGACCTAATAATAGTAATAATAGAGATAATAATAATAACAGATAATAGAACTAATATTATTAATAGTAATAATAGAAATAATAATAGAAATAATAATAATTATTATTATTATTATTATTATGATTAGTTCTATTATCACTATTATTATTATCATCATTTTAAAGTGGTATTAAACCCCAGAACAAAAAAGTAATATATTGCAGCTTACCAATCATTAGAATTTTTCTTTTTTTAGACTTTTTCCCTCTGTTTTCTCTGAATGATCTGTAACACAGCTCCTGTTCTAGAGTGCCCCCCCCCCCCTCTGGATGAGGGAGCACAGGGGCACATTTGAACAGCAGCATTGTCGATCTGAGGAGAAGGGAGTGTTAAATGTACTAGCAGATTTAGACTACACTAACAAATTGAAGCCAAACTCCAGCTAATGCTTAAAGTTGATGTAAACCCCAATTTTTTTTTTTTTTATGTCATAATGTAGAGTATACGATTTCCTATCTTTTGAGCCCAGTCTTGCCACAAAGAGTTAATCCATCTCTGAGCAATCCTCTTTTATTGTTCAGTGAGATAAAACTTGACAAACAGAGAAAAACTTTGTCAAATCCTCCCCCTTGCTGTAAGTGACAGGTGATTTACATATCTCGTGCACTAGCCTAAGACACAGGCATTATTTTTTAATTCCCTCCCCCACTCCTTTCTTCAGCAGCTCTGCAAGGATTGGCTGTTCCACACCTCAGCATGATTTGGCATGCTGAAGTCATGTGGTTACTTTCCTGTCTTTTCATTGGATGTTAGAGATCATAGCAGAAGTTCAGTGTAAGAAATACACAGGAGAAAATGCATATTGACAAGGGGAGTGTAGAGGTGGGCGGGGAGTCTACTGACCTCACGACTCCACCCACCGAGCTCCAGACAAAAGACCCGCCCACAGAATCTGCAGTTTTTCGGGTCTCATAACAGACAGAGGGGAGACATTTGACAGGTAAAGATACATGCAGGAGGCATGTATATCCTTATAGATAACCCCTATGGCAGGAGTTTAGAAAGGATGACATTGGGTTTACATCCACTTTAAAGAGGAACTGCAGTCTGTTCACATAATTTGTATTAAAAAAAAATCTTTGCCATTCCGAAGCTTCCCTCCAACAACTTTGCATATTATTTTATATATACTGTGATTCTGTACTTGCCGAATATGCTGCAGAAATCTCCCTCCACTGAGTCTGGCTGCATCCATTTTAACTGTGGGCAGCTGAAGCTGCTACCTGTTCACTTCCTGGATTTACACAGACACACACCTCCAACGCTGCAGCTCTGATTGGCCCTCTTATGACTCATCCCCTCTCCCTTCCTGGCAAAATCTCAGGAGAGTGAGAGAGAGCTGTGCATGATGTCATAAGCCTAGGCGTTTTACCAGACAAGAAACAGGAAGTGGGCTGTATAAGGTATTTACTGGCAGAAAAAAATGTTTTACTATCCAAGTTAAAACAACAACAAGGACAGAAGATTTATTAGATGGAAAGATGAAAAAATGACTGAAGTTCCGCTTTAATAAGCCATTACCACAAACTGTTTTTTTTTTCCTTTTGGGATAAAGGTTTTACATGAATAAATAAAAGCTCATCATTGTAAGCACCCCTGTCAGTAGTAAATGGTTTGTTCTGTAGAAAAACGAAATACTTACTGGCCAGATCACCAGGTGAAAATAAAGGAAAGAAAGCCTGAAAAAGAAAGCTAATTTAGCCATTACATCTGAATTGGTAAGCTGCAATATAAACTATTTGGGGTTTTTTAATACTGCTTTAAAGTTGGCCTGATTGTTCATAAATGCCTGTTTAATTTAGAGCTGAAATCTAGGCAGATATAAAACACACAAATGAAAGTGGTTGTAAACCGCTACATATATCCAGTGTAGTGACTGGCCTCAGGTGATACACAGATATGAAATAAATCCTCCTACATAAGTTGTACCGTTTATCTGTAGTCTTCTCTTCTGTACATCCGTTCAAAGTGCAGAATTTATAAAGCTTGCCTGAGAGCTGAAATTATACTTTGCAGAGCTCAGTGAGGAGAGCTCTGAGAGCTGATTGGAGGAAAGGGATGCACCCTCTTTCATACAGCACACAGGAACAGAGCGGGGGGCTGTCAATCAGCTGGAGATCCCTCCCTTGTCACCATTTTTCTCTTGGTGTCAGGAAACCTTGTCAGAAGGGATACATGTTAATAGCAGAGGAATAGGTAATAGTTAATAGCATACAAAAGTGACACTTAGTGGTCTTAATTGAGACAAGTACACAGGATAGAGGGAAGTGCTTTGTTCATATTTCATGTCTGAGGTTTACAACCACTTTAATACTGCTCTGTATTCATTAACCCATTCCTGCCCTGCCCCAATATCCCTTTCATTGGATTGCACTGGCGGGTGGAATAGGAAGGTCTGCTGCCCAATCATGTAACCACTGTGGTTGGCTGTCACAGTGGTCCTATGGTCGGGAGCAGGACCGTCGCCAGGACAGGACAGGCAAAACAAGCAATTGCTTGGAGCCCTGAGCTGGCCTGGGGCCCAAGCCACGCCGCCGGCCGCCACTTACAGATGTGACATGTCATTTCTCACCGATGCCGCTCTACACAGCAACACTGTCCATTTTCTGTTTGTGTCCAGGCCAGCAGCACAGCTCCCTCTTGGCTCCCGCCCCCCCCCCCCCCCCCCCCACGCTCTCCTGGCCGTCACTACTGGAGCGTGGGGGGGGGGGCGGGAGCCAAGAGTATTTGATGGTCGCTGGTGATGCGGCATTGATAGGCGCTGGCGAGGCTGTATTTGATGGTCACCGGCGAGGCTGCATTTCATGGTCGCTGGTGAAGCGGCATTGATCGGCACTGGCGAGGATGTATTTGATGGGCGCTGGCGAGGTTGCATTTGATGGGCGCTGGTAAAGCGGCATTGATGGGCACTGGCGAGGCTGTATTTGATGGGCGCTGGCGAGGCTGCATTTCATGGTCACTGGTGAAGTGGCATTGATGGGCACTGGCGAGGCTGTATTTGATGGGCGCTGGCGAGGCTGCATTTCATGGTCGCTGGTGAAGCGGCATTGATGGGCGCTGGCGAGGCTGTATTTGATGGGCGCTGGTGAAGCGTCATTGATGGGCACTGGCGAGGCTGTATTTGATGGGCGCTGGCGAGGCTGCATTTCATGGTCGCTGGTGAAGCGGCATTGATGGGCACTGGCGAGGCTTTATTTGATGGGCGCTGGCGAGGCTGTATTTAATGGTCGCTGGCAAGGCTGCATTTCATGGTCGCTGGCAAGGCTGCATTTCATGGTCGCTGGCAAGGCTGCATTTCATGGTCGCTGGTTAAGCGGCATTGATGGGCACTGGCGAGGCTGTATTTGATAGGCGCTGGCGAGGCTGTATTTGATGGGCGCTGGTGAAGCGTCATTGATGGGCACTGGCGAGGCTGTATTTGATGGGCGCTGGCGAGTCTGCATTTCATGGTCGCTGGTGAAGCGGCATTGATGGGCACTGGCGAGGCTTTATTTGATGGGCGCTGGCGAGGCTGTATTTAATGGTCGCTGGCAAGGCTGCATTTCATGGTCGCTGGCAAGGCTGCATTTCATGGTCGCTGGCAAGGCTGCATTTCATGGTCGCTGGTTAAGCGGCATTGATGGGCGCTGGCGAGGCTTCCATGTTAGTGTGTACGTAAGACCCCTTTCACACTGGAACCTTTTTTATTTATATAAAGTGTTGGTGAACTTAAACTGTATCGCTATGCTGTGATTCCTGTAGGCTTTGCGTGCGTGCGTGCGGGGGGCCTCCATGTCCATTTTGCTTGGGGCCCCCAAATTCCTTCAAACGGCCCTGGTCAGGAGCCAGACTCACCAGTTCCCGATCATTACTCAAGACCGTTTTTTTAACAGCACGTTCTCCATACTGAGAGCAAGCAGTGAGCGCATTCTCAGCACAGAAACCTCATTGGTGCACATGTGTGGCATGCAGGCATTAAAGCCCACCCTCTTTTCCGCTGCACATATGTATTAACCACATGCCGACTGCTGCACGCCAATATACTTCGGCACATTGGCAGTGATGGGCAAATGGGCGTACCTGTACGTCCCCTTTAATTGGCGGGGCTAGCGGGCGCGCGCGCCCACCACGTACAGTGTGACTGCGGACTCAATGTCCGCCGGGGGGCCCGCGATTGTGTCAGGGAGCCGCAGAACGGGGAGATACCTACTGTATGTAAACAAGGCATTTCCCTGTTCTGCCTAATGACATGACAGGGATCTACTGCTCCCTGTCATCAGGGGCAGTGATCGCTGTCATGTCAGTGGTAGCCCATCCCCCCACAGTTAGAATCACTCCCTAGGACACACTCAACCCCTTCATCGCCCCCTAGTGTTTAACTCCTTCCCTGCCAGTGTCAATTACACAGTAATAAGTGCATTTTTATAGCACTGTTTGCTGTATAAATGACAATGGTCCCAAAATAGCGTCAAAAGTGTCCGATGTGTCCGCCATAATGTCGCAGTCACGATAAAAATCGCAGATCGCCGCCATTACTAATAAACAAAAATGAATAATAAAAATGCCATAAAACTATCCCCTATTTTGTAGACGCTATAACTTTTGCGTAAACCAATCAATATACACTTATTACAATTTTTTTTACCAAAAAAATGTAGAAGAATACATATCGACCTAAACTGAGGAAAAAATGTGTTTTTTATATATTTTTGGGGATTCTTTTTATAGCAAAAAATAAAAAATATAGCTTCAGGTGAATTTGAGTGGAGATGTGAACCAACTCCATAGAGAATAATTGATTTTTTTTTCTCCTCCAGTTTTGGAGCTTCAAGCTTCATGTTACAAAATGCTGAGGTGTGAATGGGGCCTGAGAGTCACTTTAAAATGACAACGATCGCTTACATGTCAGTGGCTTTTTCTCCATATTATGGTGGATTAGCTGCATCAAAACCAAACGAGACACATTTCATTAGTCAGATGAGACCAGCTTGATAAAAGCTGATTTCGGAGTTAGCTGCACTATGGCAGTGAAGGACTTCAAGTCAAGTCCACCTTGGCTGGGTGTCTTGGGAGTGAGCATTAAAGGGGTTGTAAAGGGTAATAGTTTTTTTTATCTCAATGCATTCTATGCAATAAAGTAATAAAACCTTTAGACTGGGTTCACACTGATGCGGCCACAGGTCCCAGCATGGGGTCTGGTGGGCCCCTGTACACGACTCAGGTACGAATCAGGTCCGATTTTTGCTTTTGCACCTGAAATGGCGCAAAAGACGCATAGGACCCTTTTCCAATGTGGACCTCGGCCACCCCAGAGCTGTGTGAACCGGTTCCACTGAGAGCTGGTCACAGTCTCCTGTCGTGTGAATTGGATGGCCCTTTACCATGTGATCAGCTGTGTACAATCACAGCTGATCACATTGTAAACAGACTTGGTGGGTATTGACAGTACTTTCCCTATGCGCTGTCACACCATAAGGAAAGGAGAGCCAGTAACCAGCAATTTTGACAGCCACATTTACGCTGATAATCAGTGCAGCCTATCAGTTCCTCCTCATCAGTGCCCATCAGTGCCACCTATCAATTCCTCCTTATATGTGTCCATCAGCTCCTCCTCATCAGTGGCGCCCAACAGTTTCTCCTCATCAGTGCCACCTATCAGTGCGCCCATCCGTTCCTCCTGATTAGTGCCACCCATCAATTCCTCCTCATATGTGTCCATCAGCTCCTCCTCATCAGTGCCGCCCAACAGTTTCTCCTCATTAGTGCCACCTATCAGTGCTGCCAATTAGTTCTTCCTGATCTGTGCCCATCAGTGCCGTCCATCAGTTCATCATCATCAGTGCCCATCAGTGCCACCTATCAATTCCTCCTCATATGTCTCCATCAGCTCCTCCTCATCAGTGCCACCCAACAGTTTCTCCTCATCAGTGCCACCTATTAGTGCTGCCCATCAGTTCCTCCTGATCAGTGCCCATCAGTTCCTCCTCATCAGTGCCACCCCTCAATTCCTCCTCATATGTGTCCATCAGCTCCTCCTCATCAGTGCCACCTATTAGTGCTGCCCATCAGTTCCTCCTGATCAGTGCCCATCAGTTCCTCCTCATCAGTGCCACCCCTCAATTCCTCCTCATATGTGTCCATCAGTTCCTCCTCATCAGTGCCGCCCAATAGTTTCTCCTCATCAGTGCCACCTATCAGTGCCACCCATCAGTTCCGTCCATCAGTTCCTCCTCATCAGTGCCCATCAGTGCCACCTATCAATTCCTCCTAATATGTGTCCATCAGCTCCTCCACATCTGTGCTGCCCAACAGTTCCTCCTCATCAGTGCCCATCAGTGCCACCTATCAATTCCTCCTAATATGTGTCCATCAGCTCCTCCACATCAGTGCCGCCCAACAGTTTCTCCTCATTAGTGCCCATCAGTGCCACCCATGAATTCCTCCTTATATGTGTCCATCAGCTCCTCCTCATCAGTGCCACCCATGAATTCCTCCTTATATGTGTCCATCAGCTCCTCCTCATCAGTGACGCCCAACGGTTTCTCCTCATCAGTGCCACCTATCAGTGCCGCCAATCAGTTCCTCCTGATCTGTGCCCATCAGTTCCTCCTCATCAGTGCCCATCAGTGCCGCCTATCAGTTCCTTTTCATCAGTGCTGCCTATCAGTACACTATAGAAAGATATGCTTTGTTCATATTTCATGTCTGAGGTTACAAGCATTTTAGATAAAGCCTGAGCCTACTCACTGTACACAAGACAAACATACAACAGTCCTTCAGTATCCTCACAATACACCCAATGGAGGGGACTCAGTGCTCTTGAAGGTGGGGGAGGAATAGTGCTCAGTGGGGTGAGGGGGGATATTATAACTCAATGAAATTAGAGGGGGGACAATAGTGCTGAGGGGGCATTATTGCTGGGGGGGGTCATTGGTGCTAGAAGGGGGGACACTGGTGCTAGGTGTGCGCAGGGGGGGGGGCACTGGTGCTAGGTGTGGGCAGAGGGGGGGGCACTGGTGCTAGGTGTGGGCAGAGGGAGGGGGACACTGGTGCTAGGTGTGGACAGAGGGGGGGCACTGGTGCTAGGTGTGCGCAGGGGGGGGACACTGGTGCTAGGTGTGGACAGAGGGGGGGACACTGGTGCTAGGTGTGGGCAGAGGGTGGGGGACACTGGTGCTAGGTGTGGGCAGAGGGGGGGGCACTGGTTCTAGGTGTGGGCAGAGGGAGGGGGACACTGGTGCTAGGTGTGGACAGAGGGGGGGGGCACTGGTGCTAGGTGTGCGCAGGGGGGGGACACTGGTGCTAGGTGTGGGCAGAGGGGGGGGACACTGGTGCTAGGTGTGGACAGAGGGGGGGACACTGGTGCTAGGTGTGGACAGAGGGGGGGGACACTGGTGCTAGGTGTGGACAGAGGGGGGGGGGCACTGGTGCTAGGTGTGGGCAGAGGGGGGGGGGACACTGGTGCTAGGTGTGGACAGAGGGGGGGGGGGACACTGGTGCTAGGTGTGGACAGAGGGGGGGCACTGGTGCTAGGTGTGGACGGAAGGGGGGACACTGGTGCTAGGTGTGGACAGAGGGGGGGACACTGGTCCTAGGTGTGGGCAGAGGGGGGGGGGACACTGGTGCTAGGTGTGGACAGAGGGGGGGGCACTGGTGCTAGGTGTGGACAGAGGGGGGGGCACTGGTGCTAGGTGTGGACAGAGGGGGGGGCACTGGTGCTAGGTGTGGACAGAGGGGGGGACACTGGTGCTAGGTGTGCGCAGAAGGGGGGCACTGGTGCTGAATGGGGGGGGCATTGTTGCTGGTGGGGGAGGAAGAGGGGGACTTGCTATTAAGTGGATAGAGAGGGCGGACATTGGTACTCAGGGGAGGAGGGATAGGGGCATCAGTGGGGGGGAGAGGGAGGTGTCCGGAAACCGACAACCAATAGGAGGCCAGTAAAGTTTGGATGCCCCTCCTGTGAGGAGAAGGGCCCTGCTCCCAGCCCTGTGTGTACATTGCAGTGTATGGTCAGTATCAGCAAGGAATAGGAAGCTGTACTGGGGACATAGGAGGGGTACATGGCACAGAGGTCAGCCTTCTCATTCAGAATTGAGTTATGTAATTCCCGCCAAACCTCCTCATGTTGTGTGAGAATACAGAGCGCCCTCCACACATCATACAATGAGGACACATCTCTGAGGGTTGTTTAGTCGGCTGTCTCCTAGCAGCGGATTGTACGGCGCACATCGCCATCTAGAGGATAAGTGTTGAAGTGCAGGAAAGCGGAGCGCTGGCTGTGTCTGGGAACGTGCAGCTTGCTGGCCTTCCGCTGAGGGGCCCCTTATCATCCGGGCCCTGCACCACAGGACTGGGCGATCCAAATTTAACTGAGAGCCCAATGTTTAAGGAAGCGGCCATTTTCATGGAGATCGGGAAGAGCTGGGTTCTAGGGGGAGACAAAAAAGGCTACAGGAAAATGGCGGAAATGGGGACATAAATATACTAAACACTAGAGGGGGGGGAAATCACATCACTTCCTGACAGTCAGAAGCGTCCGATCCGGGGTCCAGAGGTGTCTGCTGGTCATTGTGTGTAAGTGGGATCTGTCCCTACACAGCACCCCATTATATTATACACCGATCTCCTCACAATCCCATTGTGATCTATGGATTGTGTCAGATCGGATAGTGCGCTCCCTTCTGTCTGTAATAGACATAACAGTCCACTCTTCCCTCTTTATCCTTCTTCTCACATTCTCTCTTCCTTTATATCCCCACCTCTTCCCTTCTCTTTCTTCTACTTCCCTTCTCTCTATACACAGGCACTTTTCTTTTTGGTTCAAACAGCGGACACCCCACCCAACCTTTCCTTCTTTTCCACCGCTGTCCCCCCTTAACCTCTCCTCCTTTTCCACCACTCATTCCTTCTTTCCTTTTTTTTTTTTCTCTTTTATTTTTTTTTTTTTTTTAGATTCATACTTACCTAGGTGGATGCAGCATGGGTTCGATGCTGCATTTGTCCCCCAGCGCCTCTACACTGAGAACCGAGCGATAAAACATCGCCGATCGCTCGGTTTTCATAGCTCCATAAGCAGAGAGCTGCAGACTTTCGGCCACCGCTCTCTGCTCATCTCCCCCAGCTCACTGGAGCGCTGGGCTGTGGAGGGGGCGGAGCCGCCATCTCGGGGTCTCAGTGTCTCGCTGAGAGGCTGAGACGAGTGTCAGTCCAGGCGGATCCCGACTTCCATTGTCAGGATGACGCAGTGCCTGGACCATAGACGTGCACAGCCTATTGCATTAGGGTGTGCACCCCAAAGCTCAAACACACATGCATGTATGTATGTATGTGTGTGTGTATATATATATATATTTATTGTACATTACGGGACACAGAGCACCATAGTAATAACTATGTGGGTTATAGGCCACCTATAGGTGAATGGACACTGGTACACCCAAAAAAACAGAAGTCCCCCTCCCTATATAACCCCTCCCATACCGGGAGTACCTCCGTTTTTTCGCAAGTGTCCAAGGTTTTGGTCACGGTTGATGAAGTGCTAAGAGAGCTCCGCTAAGTAATCCCTGACGGGATCAAGGAGCTGTGCAATCGGATCCATTTAAGTGCCTGAAAGTCAAAAATGGATGGTACCCGAGCCTCGTGGAAGAAGAAACGAGGTTTCTGCCTGTAATGCATTCTCTTTTGAGAGGCGGACCCTGGGATCCGGCACCTTGGTCACGTTTATACAACCAAAGAGTTCTCTGGCAGGGTGCTGTACAGGTCCAAGGGAGTGGACCCCGTAAAGGGGGACCCCGATCCTTGAAGATCTGTCATGACACGGCCCGCCGTGATGGATAAAGGCTGGATCTGTCTGTGATAATCTCCAGCAGTCCTGCGGCGGGACAGGTAAGTCAGAAAGATCCTAAGGAATGTATATATATGATTCACTTTTGGACTTTCTTGTGTGAGTATGCGATGCATTACCTGTCTTTTGCCACTAGAGGATGTAAAAGCAACATGCCTGGCATCCAACATTCCATGCTTCCCCTGCGTTTATGCTCAGTGTCGGCAAAGGCTTCTACGGACAGCATTGCTATTTCTCCGCTCTGTTAGCCATCAGTAGGGGTTTGAGGGGACCATCTGCCTTCAGCAAGCTGTCAGGTTCCACCCTGCTGAGACCCCTCACCCCTCCTCGATCCGTCCCCACCATGGGACAGGCCTGATCGCGCACGCTCGGGAAAAGTAACTTTTAAAAAAAACAAAACAGGGTGGGGCCTGGATCGTGGGGGGCGTGGCTTAGACGCCACCGGTGTGCACATGGGAACGGCATGCACCCGATACATGGCGCAGGCGCAAGGCTTACTGGCTTTTAAAGCTTTTCACTCTGAAAGAGTCTGGTTGGCTGACGGAGGGACACAGAGCATACAAGGGCATGTAAGCTGTATGGGTGTTTGGATACAGGCATTTTTAAGTGGGCACGTTTACTCAGCATTGAGACCGAGCGTTTATAGTGGCATATTATTCATTTGCTAGCCTAAAGCTCGGCAGTAGATGCACTGTGTTGGTACCTCTGCTCTTATGACTATGTCTTCCCGTAAAAAGGGTAATACAACAGGGGGGATCGCAAGGTCGCTGCAGTCAGAGCCTGGGGCTCTTAGTCCCACCTCCGCAGTTCAATCCTCCCCTGAAGCATCTGGCGAGTCTGAGCCACCTTGTCTCTCAGACATTGTGGCTACCTCCAACATTCCAGCCCCTGCATACGTCACTAAGGACGATTTGGCTTTGGCCCTGGCTGGTTTGGAAGGAAAAATAGCTGATATGCTCGCATCTTCCCCCCCCCAGGAGGGGAAAAAACGTGGCAGATCCCCTTCTCCTGCCCTTGACCTTCCAGTAAAAAGCTCTTGGCTGGGTTTCCCTTTCATGCAGAAAGGTTGTTTGGGGGAAGATTTGGATAAATACATCCAAAAGATTTCTGGTAGGTAAGAGTACCCTTCTGCTGGTTAAGAAAAGGAATAAACGTCCTTCTTTCAAACATGCTTCCCCTCCGATGCCTGGGGCAACAGCCTCCAGGAAGTCTCGACGGCCTCCACCGTCCGGGGCAAAGAGTAAGCCTCATAATCAAGCACAGGGCCAGAAAAAGCCCTGGGTTCAGAAGTCCACAAAACAGAGTCCCAAGGCTTCCTTGTGAAGGGGCGCCCCCACTCAATCAAGTGGGGGGAAGACTTCGGGGGTTTTCAGAAACTTGGCAAGAGGAAATCCAAGACAAATGGGTCCTCTCTTGGAACTCCAGTTTGTAGCCTAGTGCTACCACAGAGTTTCCACGTCACGTCTTTTTAAGATCAAACGTTCCCAAGGACCCAGTAAAGAAAAAGTCCTTATTTCTGGCACTGGCCCGATTAATGTCTCAGGAAGTCATAATAGAGGTCCCCTCAGGAGAGAGGGACATGGGGTTTTATTCAAATCTCTTTACGGTACCAAAACCAAATGGAGATATCAGACCCATTCTAGATCTCAAGGATCTGAATCACTTCCTAAACATCCACTCCTTTTGAATGGAGTTGATCCGGTCAGTTGTATCCACCCTACGGGGAGGAGAAGTTCTAACATCCATAGATATCAAGGATGCGTATCTACATGTGCCAATTTTTCCCGCTCACCAGAAGTTTCTGCAGTTTGCGGTAGAGCAGCGCCACGTTCGGTTCGTGGCCTTGCCCTTCGGGTCAGCCACCGCTCCCTGAGTATTTACAAAAGTTCTAGCCCCAGTACTAGCAAGACTAAGGGGCCAAGGTATAGCAGTAATGGCATACCTAGATGACCTGCTACTGGTAGATCAGTCAATAGCACGGTTAAACCATGGGGTGTCCAGAACGGTCAGTTATCTTACGGCTGGTAAGAAGGCTGGAGTATTTGGGCCTGGTCATAGACACAACCCAGGAAAGGGTGTTTTTGCCTCAGGCAAAAGTCAACACTCTAATGCCCCGTACACACGGTCGGATTTTCTGATGGAAAATGTCCGATCGGAGCGTGTTGTCGGAAATTCCGACCGTGTGTGGGCTCCATCGGACATTTTCCATCGGATTTTTCCGACACACAAAGTTGGAGAGCAGGAGATAAAATTTTCCGACAACAAAATCCGTTGTCGGAAATTCCGATCGTGTGTACACAAATCCGACGGAAAAAGTGCCACGCATGCTCAGAATAAATAAAGAGATGAAAGCTATTGGCCACTGCCCCGTTTATAGTCCCGACGTACGTGTTTTACGTCACCGCGTTCAGAACGATCGGATTTTCCGACAACTTTGTGCGACCGTGTGTAGACAAAACAAGTTTGAGCCAACATCCATCGGAAAAAATCCTAGGATTTTGTTGTCGGAATGTCCGAACAAAGTCCGACTGTGTGTACGCCCTATTAGAGAGCTGGTCAAGGCAAGGAAGGGTCCTTCCATTCGCCTTTGCATGAGATTACTAGGGAAGATGGTAACTTCCTTCGAAGCGGTTCCCTATGCCCCGTTTCATTCAGAACTGTTCAACACAGTATTCTGTCTGCTTGGAACAAACAGATCAAAGCTTTGGATTATCCAATGAATCTGGCACCAAAAGTACGCCAGGGCCTCAATTGGTGGTTGTTAACCACTTAACAGCCGGCCCATAGCCGAATGACGGCTACAGGGCAGTTGCTTAACCCTGGGAGGGCGTACAGTGACGTCCTCCCAGAATCCCGCTCTCAAGCGCACCTGAGAACATCCGTGACCGCCGGGTCCTCACGGATCACAGTAAACTGCCTTTACACGCACATGAACTTTAATGGGATCCCAGTCTTACTCCGTAGGGTTCATTGAGTTGGCCCACCCTTTGCAGCTATAAAAGCTTTAACTCTTCTGGGAAGGCTGTCCACAAGGTTTAGGAGTGTGTCTATGGAAATGTTTGACCATTTTTCCAGAAACGCATTTGTGAGGTCAGGCACTGATATTGGACGAGAAGGCCTGGCTCACAGTCTTCGCTCTAATTCATCCCAAAGGTGTTTTATCCGGTTGAGGTCAGGACTCTGTGCAGGCCAGTCAAGTTCCTCCACCCTAAACTAAGCATCCATGTCCTTATGGACCTTGTTTTGTGCACTGGGGGGGGGGGGGGGGGGCAGGGATTATGGTGTGGGGTTGTTTTTCAGGGGTTGGGCTTGGCCCCTTAGTTCCAGCAAACGGAACTCCTTAAGGCGTCAGCATACCAAGACATTTTGGACAATTTAATGCTCCCAACTTTTTGGTAGCAGTTTGGGGATGGCCCCTTACTGTTCCAACATGACTGCGCACCAGTGCACAAAGCAAGGTCCATAAAGACATGGACTTAGCAAAGGGTGGTGGAAAATCAACTTCAAGTGCAAAAATTTACATTATAATAGTAACTAAAACATATAAAATTAATTGTAAAAAATAAAAATTCCAAAGTGCTATAATGGTGCGAACCTCCCAACTAAAAAGTTGTTGCACTTGAAGTTAGTTTGTATTGCAATTATCTGTAGAGGGGTTTCCACCATCCTTGCTAAGTTTAAAAATAATGTATGTCTTATTCTCATTTTGATGTGTATTACATATGAAATCACATATCACTGGAATTATTGCACTTGAAGGTAATCTGTTTGGCAAATATCTATAGGAGAGGTTTCCACCACCCCTGCTAAGTTTCATTTTTTTATGTCTTTTTTCAGCTTGATGTGTATTATATGTGACGTTGCATATCACAGAGACTGGTACTGTGGTAATATTGAAATTTATTGATATTTCCATACATTAGAGGGTTTAACCATTATTGGTAAGTTGGCGCTACACTTTTTTTTTTTCCTTTTTTTTGTTTTTTTTTTTTGTTTTTTTTTGTTTTTTGTGGTGTGGGAACACGTAACAGTGCTTAGCAGTAAGCCTTTTACTGACACTTTTTTATTTTACCTCCAGTAGTTTATTGTAAATTAAGTAGGGTGGTGATTACCTATTATACTAAAGATTGGCATGTGGCATTAATAAACATCGACGGATTTCAGTTGTGCCCCACCAGGCCCCCCATGGACAATGTGCTGAGTTCATCTGCCCATCCCTGCACTCAGTGCACTGATGGGCACTGATAGGCGACATTGGCAGCACTTATGGGCACTGATAGGTACCACGGATTAGCACTGATGGGCACTGCTTGGTGGCACTGATTGACATTAATTGGCAGGAATGATGGGCGGCACTGATGGTCCCCGATTGGCGATGATGGTCCCCGATTGGCGATGATGGTCCCCGATTGGCGATGATGGTCCCCGATTGGCGATGATTGGCACTGATTGGCAACACTGGCAGCGCTGATGGTCACTGATTGGCAGCACTGATGGTCACTGATTGGCAGCACTGATGGGAACTTACAGGTGGCACTGATGGGCACTTACAGGTGGCACTTACAGGTGGCACTGATGGGCACTTACAGGTGGCACTGATGGGCACTTACAGGTGGCACTGATGGGCACTTACAGGTGGCACTGATGGGCACTTACAGGTGGCACTGATGGGCACTTACAGGTGGCACTGATGGGCACTTACAGGTGGCACTGATTGGCACTCATAGGCAGCACTGATACTGATGGGCAGCACTGATAGGCGGCACTGATTGGGACTGATAGAGGAGAGGGGGAGTTTCACATTGAGCAGATAGCGAGGCTTGTAAGAGCCGCTCAGTGTGTGAAACTGTCATGTAATGTAACTTCTTGCAGAGACCAGCTGTCAAGACTCAGCGGTGATGTCGGGGTGGGCGGGACCCAACAGCTATCAAACACCAGCCAATGATTGGGCTGCTTAAGAGAGGGGGCGGAGCAGCCCACACAGCCCCTATCCCATTGCCTAGTGTTTGATAGCTGTTCGGTCTCGCTCACCCCCGACATCACCGCCGAGTTGTGACAGCTGGTCTCTGCAAGCAGTTACATTACATGACAGTTTCACACACTGAGCGGCTCTTACAAGCCTCGCTATCTGCTCAATGTGAAACTGTTCCACAGGCAGCGCGGGCTACACACTCTCTTGCAGCATTTCACAGCGGTTATCGGGAGACAGCCAGCATGCAGCTACACTAGCACGCACGGGGTGATTAGGGTATGCCCAGGCACACCTGACACATCCCCTGCGCACACCTATGGCCTGGACTAATATCCGTGACATCATAAGAGAGTGGACTTCAGTCTGCTCTCTGCTCAAAATGGGTCACAGGAGTGCAAAACTAATTGCACTCCTGTGATCCATAGGAGAAGCCCAGCCAAACAAGCTTTGCCAATACTTCTCCTTTTAACTCCTTCTTCTTTCTCCCCCTTTAAAATATCCTCCTTCCTCACTACTTCTTCTTCCTTCTAATTTTACGTTTACTCCTTCACTACGCCTTAACTTTTTATCGTTCTTTATTACTCTTTCCTCCCAATTTTCCTTTTTTTTTTTTTTCTCTACTCTTTCTTTCTCCCCCCTGAACTTTTCCTCCTTCCTTCACAACACATAGTTACATAGTAGGTGAGGTGAGGTTGAAAAAAGACACAAGTCCATCAAGTCCAACCTATGTGTGTGATTATGTAAACACATAAAAACAATACAGGCCATTTTCACCCCCTTCCTTCCCAGACCAAGTTTTAGTTTTCAGCCCTGTCGCATTTTAAACGACAATTGCGCGGTCGTGCGACGCTGTACCCAAACAAAATTGACGTCCTTTTTTTCCCACAAATAGAGATTTCTTTTGGTGGTATTTGATCACCTCTGCTGTTTTTTATTTTTTTGCGCTATAAACAAAAGAGCGTCAATTTTGAAAAAAAACACAATATTTTTTACTTTTTGCTATAATAAATATCCCAATTTTTTTTAAAAAAAACTAATTTTTTACTCAGTTTCGGCCGATACTCTTCTACATATTTTTGGTTAAAAAAAAATCGCAATAAGCGTATATTGATTGGTTTGCGCAAAAGTTATAGCGTCTACAAAATACGGGATAGATTTATGGCATTTTTTTAAAAAATTTATTTATTTATTTTTTTACTAATAGCGGCGATTGCGATTTTTTTTTTTTTTTTTTTTTTTTTTTTTTTTTTCCGTGACTGCGACATTATGGTGGACACATCGGACACTTTTGACACATTTTTGGGACCATTCACATTTATACAGCGATCAATGCTATAAAATTGCATTGATTACTGTGTAAATGTGACAGGCAGGGAAGGGGTTACTACTCCTTACATCCCCCCCACATTTTTAACTTTTCCTCCTTCCTCACTACTCTTTCCCCCTATTTTAACTTTTCCTCTTTCTTCACTACCCATCCTCCCTTAACTTTTCCTCCTTTTTCACTACACCTACTTCCTCCCCACCTTTCCTCCTTCACTACTGCCTCCCCCCCTTTAACTTTTCCTCTTTATTCACTACTCCTTCTTTGTCCCCTTTAACATTTCCTCCTCCTGCATTACTGCTTCCTTACACTTTTTAATATTTCTTGTTTGTTTCTTCACTACCCCCCCCCCCCCCCCGCCACAATCTTTCCCCTTCTATACTACACTTTGTTTCTCCCCCTTAAAGTGGTTGTACAACCACTTTTACCTACAGGTAAGCCTATATTAAGGCTTACCTGTAGGTACTTGAAATATCTCCTAAACCTCCACGGTTTAGGAGATATTTACAAAAAAAGCCATGCGCCGATGTCATCAGCGCATGTGCACTTCAGAAAGGGCAGGTCGTGCCATTTCTAATAGGGGGACATGCAGTGACTGGCGGCTCCGGCGTGCATGAGTGACGTCACGCGACTCCGGCCAGTCACAGAGCCAGAGTTCGCGGCCCCGGAAGGAGGAGGGGTGAAGATGGACGCTCGCTGCTAGTGGGGACAGCAGGGACATCGCAGGCTTCGGTTTCAGGTAAGTGACACATAATCGCATAGTAGCCCATTATGCTTTACCTTTGCAGGGAAGTAAAGAGGAAGTAAAACCCACCAGGGTTTACTTCCTCTTTAACATTTCCTGCTTTGCATTACTTTTTCTTCCTTCTTCACTACTTCTTCCTCCCCCCTAACTTTTTTCCTCCTTCCTTACTGCTCCTTCATTTTTCTCGTCTAACTTTTCCTCCTGATTCACTACTTCTTTCTGCCCCTTAATCTTAAGAGGAGGAAGGAGGAGTGAAGGAGGAATCCTCTTTTACTTTTTTTTCCCTTTCAATACACCTTCTTCCTTCCTTTCCCTCCCTGCTTTATGCCAGTTTCAGTACCAGTGTTGACATGTGTACCAGACTCAGGTATTTCTTACTACCACTTTTGAAATCGGTCACTATGGCTGCAACAGGTTCTAAAAGAATTACCATCAATTTGCACATAAGCAAACTGGCAGTAATTAGGACCAACTCTAAGCTGCTTCACAGAGAGACACCAGTGCTCAGAGTGGGGCATTTTGTGCTGGAAAGCTGTCATGGATGTGATGGCTTCCTGCTCACGGTTAGTGGTTGTTAGAATGCTGACAGCCATTGGCTTCCTAGCAGCTAACGACTCATCACCAGCCTTGGTAGCCTCCCTGGTGGTATGATTATGTCAGATTTTTTGCATAGAAATTTGACCTTTTATATTGTAGGCCTGTAATTCTTAGCAATAACACACTTAAATCTGTCCACCAAGAGTCTAGTAGATATCCCGGGTATGATGAAGTTTGAAACACAAAATCATAAATTATAATATAATAAATAAATATAAATAATTATAAAAAATAATATAATATAAAATAAATTTCCCCACGATTCACTATCGCTCAATTCTGCAAGTGTTCTAATTTACTTTTGACGTAAAGGGACACTTTTTGGTTGCTATGGACAATCTCAAGTTTCCAGGCAGAAAGAACAGTATATATAATATAAAACTGCATGCAGGGCATTGGACAAAGCACTGGGGACAAAATGGATGTGAAATAATTTCATACAGTAATGTAATCTGTAAGAATACAGTGTACTGTATGTATTATGATTTTTCACTTTTTTGAATTTGCCGCCGGGCTCCGCCCCCCGTGTGTCGTGACGCTCGCAGGGAACGGAGCCTGGCATAGAGAGGCTTCGGGCGGAGGACAGAGCACACGGACACAGCAGGGGGACATTGCAGGATCCTGGGGACAAGGTAAGTATACCGCACCAGGATCCTGAGATGCAAAATCTCGGGTGTGGCTCGGGGGTTACCGCTAATGGTGCTGAAATCTAACCCCGAGCCACACTCGGGAAAACCACCAGGGAGGTTAAGCTGGGAGATTCCCTGGCCCACAGCTGAAAGGAAACAAAAGAGCTGGGGATGCTTGCTGATGTCATTATCCAAATATGGCAATCACCATATTTGGGTAATGGCAGGAATCTCCAGTCAGCAGCGGAATGGGCTGGGGATGCCTTATTGGTTGCTATGATGCTGTCAGCTGCACAGCAACCAATGACGCAGTGCTTCCATGGCTAAATGTGCGCTGAGGACAGGAGTGTCTGAGCATGCCGCACCTCTCCATGCCTCGAAAAAATCACGTACCTGTCTCTGGGTTCATCAGGATCCAAAAGAGTGTCATACACTCTTTATGATTTCCCTCCATTGAGTTTAGATTAAATGGCATACCTGTAGGCCAAGGGCGGCTTCCTCAAAATCTAGCCAAAAAAAATAGCACCGCGAATGGTCTGCTCATCCTAGAAACTGAGCAGCTTCGCAGGGACAAGCGCTGTCCCTCATTCACAAACCCGCACATGCGGAGTGTGCTCTCTCTCTCCTTGTCGCAGTGGCAGGCTCTTACATCATTTTCACTTAGATGAGAATTAAAGTAGGGAAGCATCCAATTTAAAAAAAGAAAAAAGGGTACCCCTAAGCCAATAAATATTTAAAATGCAGTTTTTTTTTTTTTTTAGTAGTGTGGAGGAAGTAAACGAGATGTTGTTTTTGGTAGTAGGTCTGCTTCAAGTGCTTTTACTGCATCCCTAGAATATGCAAATATTGAATGTGTATAGCGTGGGTGCTGGCAAAATGTAAACTTTTTTTTTTTTTTTTCCAAAAAAAAGACATAACTGCTTAAAAATTGTAAATCATTCAGACGGTACATTTAAAGCTGATCTCCAGGCAAGCAGCTAAAAACATACACATATGGGAGCTATTTTGCCCTGCAAAGGATTTTTATGTTTTTCCCTAATCGTTTTTCAGGACAGCCACCTTTTGAGAAACCTTGGCTCCTCCCTTCACAGGAAACACCGCCTTAGCTTCAAGATTTAGGCCCCCCCGCCCCACTGGACCCTCAGTTTCGGTGTTTCCTCCGGTGACGAGACATTGCTGGGAACCAAGGCTGATCAGCCTTCTGGGGAGAAGCTCTCCCCCATCTCTATTTCTTGGCGGAGCCTTGGGCCTTGGGGGGAGGTACTGATAGGTCCGCCGCTTAGCCAACCCCAGCTTCTCCTGAGGGTGAGGAAGAAGCTTCGGGGGCCCGCTTTCACTCTGTCCAGGGGGGCGTCGCCGGAGGTGTACTGTTCCTCCCTGCTTTCTGTGTGGCCAGTGAGGGAGCTGGAGGCTGGGCTGGAGGGTGTGGTGATGTCACGTCCGGTGGGGGCATGCAACTCTGCCGGAGCCGCGGCTTCCAGTTCCAGCCACAGTCTATGAGAGGGCCAGGCTCTGGCTGGTGTGAGCCTGTAATGCTGGAGGGGTCAGCGAGCAGCTCAGGAAGGCGGGGGACCACCGCAGTCCTCATCGGGAGATGTCCGGGGCAGAGCCGGCCCAGAATGCTTCTGGCGAAGCCAGCACCAGCCACCAAGGTAGGAGGAACCCTAGGGTGGGTGTTCCCTTTCTGTATTATATAGCTCCATGGGTGCAGACCCCTCTTGATGGTCAGGGGGTTTGGGAGGCAGTACTGGGACCTTGGTGGTGGTTGGTCCTAGAGGCACTCCCGGTGACACTCTGCTTAGGAGCTGCACTCCTGCTTCCAGCACTGGAGTCATCAGTTCAAATCCCAACCAGGTTGCTATCTGCCTGGAGTATGCATGTCCTCCTTGTGTTGATGTACTCAGTTTAGGGAATGCCTAATTGGTTGTTTCCATGTTAAATGAAAAAAAAAAAAAAAAAGCAGTCCTCAGTGCAGTGAAGGCATCTTCTAGCACCTTTTCAGTAGGCCACCTATCGTCTACTAAACTCTCCAGATGTCTTGGGCCTCCAGACAAGGCTGGGAGGGGAAGTGTTAATTCCCAGAGTGGGGCTTTAACCGTCATTGTCATTCACATGGTGTGTGTTTTGTATGAAGGCAACCGTCTATCACCTAGATGACTTCTCAGAGCGGGTTTGTCTTGAATGTCTTATATCATAACCCTTCAGATCCTGCAGCCCCAGGCTAGCCCTCCGCCAGCTCAGCAGAGTATTGCACCAGCCACGCCGGTCTTACCCTCCACTAATGGAGGGACGTGGAAGGGGGTGGGGCTAGTGAGAAGCTGAAGAGGAGCCAGTTAGCGCTTCTTCGGGCTCCCAGGTGGAGGGAGAGGGGTTGGATGGCGAGTCCTCTAGACACAGAGGCATTTCAACAGCTGGTGCACAGAGGGCTCTTTCAAACAGGGCCCCCCTTTCTACAAATATTTCCGCACCAGGTGATTTTTTTTTTAAGACATTTCTGACTTTTTTACCGAGGGTGGCCTCGAAGTTTCACAGAGGCCAACAAATCATTTTGCCAACTTTTTGTCCAGTGGGGCAGGAGGGGCTTAAATCTTGAAACTAAGGCGGCGTTTCCTGTGAAGGGAGGAGCCGAGGTCTCTCAAACGGTGGCTGTCCTGAAAGATTCCTGGAAAAAACGTTACCGGTACGTAACTCTGATTTTCTATCCAGTCCTGAGATTTTAACGGCTCTGCCACACAGCACAGTCCTCTCTGGCAGAGAAGAGGCCCCGCTCCTGTGTTTTAGTAAGGCACAGCATACATGTTACAACTTGATTGTACAATCAGATTGTGTCAAAGTGCCAAAATGTATCCATAAATCTGCAGAATGATGGGACATTACAAGTCATAGATTTTCCACATTTCTATTTATATCATTGTGACATTATTATAGAGCAGATGAGTTACACAGCCACAGTTAGTCATGGATAAAGAAGACCAGGGGTTAATAATAAAAATGTTTGTTTATAATAATATAATCTATTTGTTTATTTTAAAAAATTGGACAAATGGTACAAGCATTCGCCCAGCCGTCACGAATCCTGACCATATTTTGCGTAATATTGATTTTCTAAGATCGCCAGCTCCATCTAGTGGCCATAATGCATTTTTTTTCCCCCTTAAATATCTCAATCAGGAATATACCACAAGATGTCCACTAGAAGGAGCTGATGATCATAGGAAACATATTAGAATTTGTGATGGCTGGGTGTAGGCTTGTGACATGCTTTTTGCCAATTATAAACCTCCTAGTGTTGTACTTTTATACAGATGTGTATTCATTGAAGTAGTTATTAATTGTATTTTTAAAGGCAGATAGTATAAAGCTGAAAGTGGTTTTAAAAGCAGAAGGTTTTTTTTAGACTGCATTAAGTTAAAAAAAGAAACCTTCTGGGTGCAGCACTTGGACCCATTTAGGCTCCTTTCACACTTATACGACTTCAAAGTCGCACGATTTTACCGCGATTTCGCAGCCGCGATTTTACCGTGATTTGCCGCGATTTTACCGCGATTTGGGAGCAGTACTACTTTGCCACGTTTTTGGCATTAACAAATGAAAACATACAGTAGTTGGTATGAATCATAAGGGGGAACTCCACGCCAAGTTTTAAATAAAAAAAACTGGCGTGGGTTCCCCCCCAGGGGCATACCAGGCCCTTAGGTCTGGTATGGATTGTAAGGGGAACCCCCTACGCCGAAAAATCGGCGTGGGGGTCCCCCCAAAATCCATACCAGACCCTTATCCGAGCACGCAGCCCGGCCGGTCAGGAATGGGGGTGGGGACGAGCGAGCGCCCCCCCCCCCCTCCTGGACCGTACCAGGCCGCATGCCCTCAACATGGGGGGGGTGGGTGCCTTAGGGCATGGGGGGCACCCTGCCTGCCTTCGATTTTTCGGCGTAGGGGGTTCCCCTTAGATCCATACCAGACCTAAGGGCCTGGTATGCCCCTGGGGGGGAACCCACGCCGTTTTTTTCATTTAAAACTTGGCGTGGAGTTCCCCCTCTGGATTCATACCAGACAGCTGTCAGCACTGCCTGTCGCTCATCGGGAAAGGAAAAAAAAGTTTTCCTTTCCCGATCAGCGAGCCAGGCTTGTGCTTACAAAGTCGTGCTGAAGTCGTGTCTATATTATTCAGGCACGACTTGCATGCTACTTTCAGGGTTTAACATTGAGGTCTATGGAGTACAACTCGCATAGAAGTTGGACCAAAGTAGTGCAGGGACTACTTTCAAGTCGGCACGACTTACAGTCGTGCCAATATGAATGGTAGTCATTGAAAATCATGGAGAATGACTTGTCATACGATTTTGCAGTACAAAATCGTGGGACAAGTCGTGTAAGTGTGAAAGGGGCCTAAAGGGAAGCCCTGTGCCAGGAGCCTTGATGCTGGGTACCTTGACTTTTGTGTGTAATGGAGGTCCCCCAGACAGTTTCTACACATCTAGTTTGCCTAGGTGCATAGGGCATTTGGGCATGATTGAATTGTTGCCTGGCGCTGGCATATGGATTAATTTTCTTTTTACAAATAACGTGTTTGTTTATTTGAGAAGAGTATACATTTACAGAATACAGGCATTATCAGCATATTCAGAGTGGCAATCTACATGACAGAATAAACATCATATTCAGATAGGCATTTACTTTCCATCATGAGAGTTATGTGTGAAGTATTTGCTACCTTTTGCCTATACAACCCAGCTACTGGGTGATTTGTAAATATATATTATCTAATTGGGTGTGTGTTCAACATACCGGAGAATTTTCAGTTGTTTCATTGCATGTGGCTGCATTTCCTAACCAAGAGTCCCAAATCTTCCCATATTTGGCCGGACAGCCCCTATGGGCGTAAATTTCTTTTTTATAGGGTAAAACAGTATTAATGGCGGATATCCATTCCTGGAGTGTCGGTGCAGTTGCCCTTAACCATTTTCTCGCTATAAGTAATATAGCTACAAATTCTGATTCCTGTAGAAATAAAATGTGGAATTTGTCTGATTCTGGGTCTGGGAACACTCCCAGTAAACATTGTTTAAGGCATAACTTCAAGGGGGACCCCATTTCGTCATGTATAAATTGCACTATGTGGGACCAATAGTCTTGTATTAGTGGGCAAGACCAAATGAGATGAAAAAAGGAGCTAGTAGGACTGTCACATCTGGGGCAGAGCTGATTATAGTCAGGTTTGTATTTGGCCAGGCGGGTGGGGGTCAGATAGGTTCTATGAATACTATATAGTTGTGTGAGGCGGTCTGAAAGCCTAGTAGGGACTTTCTCGCAGGTGTCCAGTGCGTCCTCCCATTCCTCATCCTCCATCTCCCCCACGTCGCCAACCCATCTATCTTTCAATCTGTAGGCAGGTAACGTGGCTGTGGGGCGAAGCAGAGAGTTGTAAAATACAGAAATAAGTTTTAGTGAATCTTGCCCCTTTATTATACTTATGCCGCGTACACACGACCGGACTTTACGGCATACTTGGACCGGAATTCGATCGTGTGTGGGCTCCAGCGGCCTTTTTTTTCCCCAAAAGTTCGACGGACCTAGAAATGAAACATGTTTCAAATCTTTCCGACAGACTCGAGTCCGGTCGAAAAGTTCACTCGTCTGTATGCTAGTTTGACGGACAAAAACCAACGCTAGGGCAGCTATTGGCTACTGGCTATGAACTTCCTTGTTATAGTCCGGTCGTACGTCATCACATACTAATCCGTCGGACTTTGGTTGATCGTGTGTAGGCAAGTCCGTTAATTTGGAAAGTCCGTCAAAGTCCGCCAGACCTAGTCCGTCAAAGTCCGCCCGTGTGTATGCGGCATTAGAATATCCAATTGTTCTAGGTTGGGAGGATTATCACGAAATTGGGTCTGGAGGGGTTGACGGAGCTGGAGGTAACGGAAGTGCATGGAGTTTGGGAGGTTAAATTCATCTTTTAAGTTGTTGAAACGATTTAAGGGTAGTGCCACAATAGACGTCTGACAAACTCCGCACACCCTGAGTGAGCCACAGGTTGTGGTCTGGTATGGTTAACAGTTCTTTTAGGCCTGGGTTATCCCAAAGTGGTGTGTGTGAGTGTGTGGACAGCGACTTCAGTCTACGTCTTACCACCTCCCAAATTTTACTATGGGTATATATTAATCCTATGCGGTTTCCCAGCACCCATGGGTCTGCTGGGTCCCTAAATAGAATTTGAAATGGGTGGGTATATAAACGAGTATACGGGGAGCATATCAGGGCTAGGTACTGGTCTTTGTCGTGTTTATCAAGATAATAGAAGTGCGAAAGTTGTGTTGCCAAATAATAAAGATTGAAGTCCGGCAGTGCTGTGCCCCCTAAACTAGTGGGGTTCTTCAGCACTTGCCATGACAGTTTGAGTCGGGATTTACCCCACACAAAGGAGTTGAGAATAGCTTCAATTGATTTAAATATTCTAAGGGGTAAGTAAACCGGAGCATGCCACAAAGTGTATAGGAACTTGGGGAGCAGAACCATTTTTATTAAATTTACGCGGCCCATTACACCCAGGGGAAGTTTAGCCCACGTCTGTGTCTTAACTTTCAGATTTGCTATCAAGGGTTCTATGTTCAATTTAACGAATTCTTCAGGGGTGCGGGTAATAATCATGCCTAGGTATTTCATGGAGCTAACCCGGATAAGGGGAGAAGAGGCTTGCGTTTTTGTGGGGGCGCTTATATCAATAGGGAGGATCTGGGATTTGTCCCAATTTATCTTTTAAACCCGAGTAATTTCCAAATGTTTTTATTGTTTCTAGTGCTGTCTTTAGTGAGGGGCCGGCATCTTCTAGATATAACAGCATATCGTCGGCATATAGACTTATCGTCTCCACCAAACTCGTACATCTCAGACCCTTGATTCCCGGGTGTGATCTAAGTGGAGCTGCAAGGGGCTCCACCGCCAGGGCATATAGTAAGGGGGAAAGTGGGCATCCCTGGCGTGTGCCCCTTGAGAGGAGGAAGGCGTCAGAGACTCTTCCATTAACCAGTATCCTGGCACTGGGGCTTTTATATAATAGTTGGATCCACCGGACAAAGTTAGGTCGGAATCCAAAGCGTGTCAGGCATTCCCAGAGGTAGGCCCATTCTACGGAATCGAACGCCTTCGCAGCGTCTGAAGACACCACGACTCTGGATACCATCTGGTCATGCCCAGCTTGTAGGTTCATATATAGTCTGCGAAGGTTGAATGCCATATTTTTTGCCGGCATAAACCCAGTCTGATCCGCATGGATGAGGGTAAGAATCACCTTGTTTAGCCGCAGCGCCAGGACCTTGGCCAGAATCTTAATGTCTAGTTGGAGAAGGGATATTGGACGATATGATTCTGGAAATTCTAAGTCCTTGCCGGGTTTAGGTATGAGTACTATAAAGGCCTCGCACATAGATTTGGGTAAGGAGCCAGACTTAAATATGTGAGATAATAGTTAGTGTAACTTAGGGATCAAGGATTCACTGTATGTTTCATAAAATTCTAAGGGGAGGCCGTCCGATCCCGGTGCTTTCGCCGGATTTAGATGTGATATGGCCTCTGCAATGTCTTCCGTAGTAATAGGGGCCTCCAACATCTCTGCCTGTGATTGGCAAAGTGTGGGCAGTTCTATATTAGCTAGTAGTGTCTCAATCCCCTCCTTGGGGTTATAAACCGTAGAAGAATATAGGGATGAAAAGAAGGAGCAGAACTCCCCAGCCACCTCATCCGGATCAGTGATCAATACATTATCCGTGCCCCTGAGGGAAACCACGGTTGGCGGTCTGTGATCCATATATGCCAAGTATGCAAGGAGTCGTCCCGCCCGCTCTCCACATTCATACATCCTCTGTTTACTATAGAATATTTTCCTCTCAGCTTTTTCAAAATGGAGGCTATTTACCACTCAGGCTTGCAATTTTAGTTGATCAGCTTTGGGTGGCGAGGGGTTGTTAGAAAAGACTTTCTCTATATCTACTAGGGTTTGCTCAGCCTGCCTAACCACTTGCGAGGAGGTTTTCCTATACGTGGCAATAGATTGGGCGAGTGTCATATGGGCATGGGATTTATCGAATGGCGCCGTGTCCCTATTAGTTTGGAAGAAAATATCCCACTCCGTCCCTACCCCCTCTATACCAGGAACCACCTTTTAACCAGAAAGGGTTGAGCTTCCATGTATAGGTAGTGGAGGGGGTGTTAAGTTTGAACTCAGCCCAATATGGTGCATGGTCCGAAAGTATACGGGGACAGAAACCCACATCACCAAGAATTGGAAGAAGGGAGCGAGATATTAGTATGAGGTCTATTCTTGACATTGAGTTGTGCGTAGCTGAAAAACATGAGAACATGTTATGTGGGTGGCAATGTCTCCAGGTGTCCATTAGAGCAAGTTCATTGAGGAAATTACCAAACCTCGTGTATGAGTGGGAGGGATTGTCAGGAGGAGTCATTGTCAGTCTGTCCAATTCCCTATCTGCCACATTATTAAAGTCCGCCATCCAGAGAGCTGGGACAGTAGGAAATTGGGGACATAAAAGAGAGACCCTCTGTTAACACAGCAAATTGGAAAGGAGGAGGTATGTAGACTGCCATTATCAGAAGTTCCAGACCGTTTATTTTGGCGTGTAAAAATAGGAATCTACCTTGGGGGTCGGATCTCAGTGTCAATAAACTGAATTGTGCCGTTTTGGCCACCAATATTGCAACTCCTCTGAAATTAGCAGTATAAGGAGCCTGGTATAACCAACCCACCCACGGCTTTTTTAGTGATAGTAAAAGTTGGCCTGTGAGCAGGGGCGTAACTACCACCATAGCGACCCATGCGGGCGCTATGGGGCCCGCAGCCAAGTGGGGCCCAGTGAGGATGAGAGCACCGCCGGCACAGTTTCCCAGCTAGGGGAAGAGAGAGAAGAGGAAGATGCAAGCTGTGACCTGTGCCCAGTGCAGCGTGACCTGTGCCCAATACAGCCTCACCTGTGCAGAGGAAGAGGCAAGCCACCTGGATCAGCAGAGAGCTGAATTGCCCGATGTAATAGCTTTCATTAGAACTTCCAGTGTTCCCGGGGCTCACATCACATAGCTCCACCTCTTGGTCCGGCGCCTTTGATAGACAGAACGCCAATCCAATGCGGGACGTGTGACGTCATCAAAGGCAAAAGGCCAAGAGGTGGGGCTATGTGACAATAAGCACCGGGAAGACAGGAAATTCAAATGAAAGCTATTACAGCGGGCAATCCTGCTCTCCGCTGATCTGGGTGGCTTGCCTCTTCCTCTGCACAGGTGAGGCTGTATGGGGCCCAGGCAGACCAGGCTGTATGGGGCCCAGGCAGACCAGGCTGTATTGGGCACAGGCAACGTTGTATTTGGCACAGGCCACGCTGCACGGGGCACAGGTCACGCTGCACGGGGCACAGGTCACGCTGCATTGTGCACAGGTCACGCTGCATTGTGCACAGGTCACGCTATATGTGGCACAGGTCACGCTATATGTGGCACAGGTCACGCTATATGTGGCACAGGTCACGCTGCATTGAAGCTAGGGAAGCTGTGGGGGGGCTGTTTGCAGGGGGGCCCCATACAACATTTTGCTATGGGGTCCTGCTATTTCTAGTTACGCCCCTGCCTGTGAGATGGGTCTCCACCAAAACCATAATCTCTGTGTGTTGTGCTTTGAGAAATGATAGGGCTGCGTTTCTCTTTGGTCTAGCTCTAATGCCGCGCACATTCCATATAATACATTTCAACTTGGGCATAGCGTGGATAAGCATCTAACATTGTCCCCGACACCCTGAGCCCCCGCCCGGCCGGCACGGCCCTACCCACAAGTGAGAGGGCCCGCCACGTCTCCTGAGGCATCCAGGGTAACGAGGACAGGACATTTAAACAAGACCCACGGGGATACAAGTAACAGGCCATGTATAGGGCCCCAGTGTATCGTACATACATCTTACCATCGATTGAATGCCTGCAAATAGAACTCCTCTCAGCATTAAGTAACTGCAATACATAAAACAAACAGTAAAACTTTTGTAAGTTTGAAATTAACACGCTGGCATGTCCGGGCAGGCAGCCCCCTCTGATCATCGCAGGGGCAATCCGCCGAGACCGGACAGTCCAGGGAAACAAAACTTGTGAAACGTTACATCTGAAACTTGAAAAAGCGGGGCCTGTGAAGGCTCCCGTATCTAAGGGAACGATTATCCGCTGTAGAGCGGACAGTAGCATGAGGAGTGAGACTCCCAGTTCATAACCACCAGGATAACATATAAGGGGGGAACAGGAGGAGGTGGAAATGTGAGCATATGGATTAATTTTAATGATTGTGTGGTTGCAGGTTACAAGTCCAATAAGGATGCCAGAATCTCTGGATCTCTCACCCCCAGACATCCCGGAACCCAGCTTTCTAGAGATCTTACTCCGCTATGGACTGTTCTGCGGAGCAATCTTTCAGCTCATCTGCATTATGGCCGTTATATTCCCCGGAAGCAAGTCACAGGACACGGTGAGAAGTTTAAGAAGTTATTGGACTATGTCTACTATTTTTTTTTTTTAGGATGCTGTTCAGAGATGTAGGGAACTCAAATAACAAAGAAAATTGAGGGCTACCCAAGGTTTCTGGACCCTATTGGAGGATAAGCAGTTATCATAAATTCAGGGAGGTGCTGCCATAGGCACCTATTGAGTTCAGAGACTGTCTCTATATATATATATATATATATATATATATATCTATATATATATATATATATATATATATATATATATATATATATATATATATTAGGGCTGCAACTAACGATTATTTTCATAATCGATTAGTTGGCCGATTATTGTTTCGATTAATCGGTTAATAACCTTAAAAAAAAAGTGTGGTGTATAATTTACTTAATATGTAAAGTTTGAAAAGGCAATTTATTCTTAAATATCTCTGTGCAGTGGTAAATATAAATAACCAACTATATGGTTAGTGAGCAAAATATCTAATCCACTCTGAGAATAACAGACAGAAGAGATATACTGTATATACTATTAGAGGAGATATACTGTGTATATACTATTAGAGGAGATATACTGTGTATATACTATTAGAGGAGAGATATACTGTGTATATACTATTAGAGGAGAGATATACTGTATATACTATTAGAGGATATATACTATTAAAGGGTGAATCTGGTATATATCAGACTCAGATCAATTTTTTTTATTTAAAGAACAAACCATGTCTTCCTTCAAAAAAAATGTAATTTTAAGAACATTGGTTCGATTTTCTAATCGTTAGTGGGGTCAAAATCGACGTTCATTTTCAACCACAGTGATGGGAAAGTTTGGAAATAGAAAACTTCTTGGTGAAAGGAATTTTCAGACAGTGTATGTGGTTTTCGTTCAGAAATGACATTCGTTTTAAAAACAGAATGTTAAAAACAAGTGAAAATTTCAAACATTCTTTCATTCAGCGAATGTACAAAGATTTTTCGTCTGAATATTGTGGTCTGAAAATTGACCATGTGGCCAGCATAAGGCTCTGTACACACCTATGCAGTTTGCTTTTGATCTGTTTCTGCAGTGCTTTTTGCTGTGCGTTTTGATTTTTGCGCACGTGATTTTGCTGCTATTTGCATTTTAGCATTTTTTTTGGCCAATTTGTTGTTGGGCAGATTAAAAAAACACAAATTGCTGCAAAAACGCATTACATGCTTTTCTGCAGATTCTCCATTGAAGTATATTGAACCAAAAAAGCAGTTTTGCATTAAAAAAAAGTCCCTGACCCTTTCCAAATACGCAGCGGCTGAAAAAAGCATTGGTGTGAACTTGTCCTATAGGAAACCATGTAAATGAACTGTAGTGCGTTTCTGCAAAAACATAGATGTGAACCAGGTCTAAGATGTTTAGTAACATAATGGGGTTAAAAAAAAAAAAATAGCCCTTTATAGTACAAAAAGCAGATAATCACTACTGTAAGGGGTTCATTTTTTTACTGTAGAACTGTGAAAGTAATATTTACAGTAGCGATTATTTGCTCTTTTTGTACTATAAAGGGCTCATTTTAGTTTTTTTTAACCCCATTATGTTACTGGCCGATTAATCGATTATGAAAATAGTAATCGATTAATTTCATAATCGATTAGTTGTTTCAGCCCATATATATATATATATATATATATATATATATATATATATATATATATATATATATATATATATATATATATATATATATCTCTCTTTGAAGTGGTTTACTGGGTTTGTGGCTGAAGCTATCGGCCATAACCCCTGTATTTTTTTTTCAGCCAGCGATCCTCTTTCTCATAAAAGCATTCCGAGCAGCTAATTAGCCGATGGATCTCTTTGAGAAGCAGCGGGAAGGGTCGTCTCCCTCCTCCCGCTGCTCACCGGTGTTTCTTCTGCTTACTGTTCTTACTGGCGAGCCCAGGAAACTATTCCGGTAGTTGGTCACAGAGATGAGGAGAGACCAGAGAGACCTCTATGATCTAGGACAGGGGGGGTCAAACTCCATTTCATCGTGGGCCAAATCAGCATTATGGTTGCCCAGTTATATCTGTAAGACTAGATATCCAAAGCACCTTTCATCGTGGGCCAAATCAGCATTATGGTTGCCCAGTTATATCTGTAAGACTAGATATCCAAAGCACCCCTTACATCAGATGTCAAGAGCCCCCCCCCCCCCCATTATCAGTGTCAAGTAAAGTGTCTCCCACCCTCCTTTACATCACCTTGCACCCCCCTTACTTTGTGCCGCTGCTGGGAAGAAGCTGGGGGCGGAGCTGGGAAGCCAAAAGTGCAGGGTCTGGAGGAGGACCAGAGGAGGGCTCAGGCGAGGTGGAGACAAGGGTGTGTTGCGGCTGAGAGGCCCATGATCTGTAGGAGTTCTGTCCTGCTCTCTGCTAACGACCGCTGAGATGGTGGGTGTGGGGAGAGAAAAGCCTTTCTGCATCTGCATAGAGAAGCGCAGGATCTGGCAGAGGAGTTCTGTTCTCTCTGCTGCCAACTGCTGAGACAAGGAGGGTGCCGCAGCTCCAGCAGAGGTGCGAAGGCTACATGAAATGGCCTGGAGGGCCGGATTCGGCCCACGGGCCTTGTGTTTGATACACGTGATCTAGGAGGACCAGAGCAACGTCATGATTTCCGGTCTAGGGTGGAAGTAAACCATTTAAAAAAAAAAAAATTAAAGCATAAATTCAATGTTTTAATTTTTTTTTTTTTGATCTTTTGCTTTCAAAGGTAGAGATTAGATTTGGGGTCTTATAGACCCCAGATATCTCCATACAGAGGACCTGTCATCCCTTATTTCTGATACAAAGGATGTTTACACTCCTTGTAATAGGAATAACAGTGATCAAATAAAAAATAATAATTTAATGAAAAATAAATAAAAAAGGAAAAAAACTAAATTTAAAGCGCCCCCATCCCACTTTTGCACACTGAAGCGAACGCATAATGTAAACAGTGTTTCCAACACACGTGAGGTATCACAGCGAACGTTAGCGCTAGAAATAATTCTAGCGCTAGACCTCCTCTTTAACTCTAAACAGGTAACCTGTAGAAATGTTAGTGTCGTCTATGGGGATTTTTAAGTACCGTAGTTTGCAGCCATTCCACGAGCTTGCACAATTTTAAAGGGTGACATGTATCTATTTACTCGGCGCGACATCATATTTTATACTTTACCAAAAAAATTGGCGTATCTATTGTGTTTTTTTGCAGTAAAATTCAATAAAGTGTATTTTTTTTCCCCAAAAAAAGTGTTTAAAAAAAAAAAAAACGCTGAGCAAATACCGTGTGCTACAATGATTGCCATTTTATTCTCTAGGGTCTCTGGTAAAAATTAATATATGTTTTCTAGCAAAAAATATTGATTTTTTTTTTTGAAAATTATTTTTATTGCATGTTTTAAACACAACAAAACATAACAATTAACAACTAGCGTGCCTACAGTACCCATGAGTCAATATGCAATGATACATTACAGATCTACAAATGTGGCAATAATTGCTGAAGATACATCAAAAGCTCGGTACAATTTTCTGATCCCAACGTGACCTAGGATAAGCCCTAATAACCTCTTTAAAACATTAAAAGTTAGCGAAACTCAATTTCTAGCTCCCAACCGCAGGTGTTGAGAGATATCTCAGCAAATCAGCAGTATATTGATCTTTACTTGTAAACAAAAAGTGCCAGAAAAGGCCCGGTCCTTAAGTGGCTTTGGCAGCACCTCCTAACAAGTGGCTTATCTCGGGGCCGGTTTACACCATGAATCGCACAGGAATGCGCTGTGTAATTGACATGCGATCTAGGTGCATTGCGATTTCAGTTTATTCATTTTATTGGGCTGAAATAGCACCGGACTGCACCAAAAGTAGTACATACACTACTTCACAAACTTGCAGCAATTGTATCTCATGGTACTACTGTTTTGCGACCTGCGTTTGGCGTTAACACTGTCACCTGCTGCAGATCGCAAGCACAGTTTGTTTTGAACGCGGTGCGGCAAACGCACATGGAACACGGGTTCCCTACGTTCTGGTGTGAACTGGCCCTAAAGCTGGACATGGATGGTTCGTTCCCTTTTTTTTTTTGTGCAGCCAGTAGGCTGAACAGAAAATTGAACAGATTCTCCCATCCACACAAGCGAGGAGGGTGGAAGAATCCCCCTTACTTAAACATTGTACTCTAAGGCCTCATGCACACGAGACGCCGGTGCAAACTCTGCTGAACACATGTTTTTAAAAGCTAAAACCGGCGCTTAGAAACGCCCGCTTTGCCGCGTTTGCGTCTAGACGCGTCTGCAGAGCAGAGAATGACATTTTGCGACCCAACTTTGGGGCCCTGTATCTCGGGGCCACTTGGTTCTAGGAACCCCAAATTTGGTGTGCTAACACAGTGGAACTAGCACTACAACATATCCAAATTTTCCTAGCCCTAAGTGGCTCCGAGATATAGGGCCCCAAAGTCGGGTCACAAAATGTCAAGCACTTCTGCAGCAGAGAATGACATTTTGTGGCCCGACTTTGGGGCCCCATATCTCGTGGCCACTTGGTGCTCGGAACCCCAAATTTGGATATGTTATAGTGTTAGTCCAACTGTGTTAGCACCCCAAATTTGGGGTTCCTAGCACCAAGTGACCCCGGGATATGGGGCCCAAAATTCGGGTTGCAAAATGTCAAGCACTTTTCTGCAGCAGAGAATGACATTTTGTGACCCGACTTTGGGGCCCCATATCTCGTGGTCACTTTGTGCTCGGAACCCAAAATTTGGGGTTCCTAGCACCAAGTGACCCCGGATATGGGGCCCAAAATTCGGTTTGCAAAGTGTCAAGCACTTTTCTGCAGCAGAGAATGACATTTTGTGACCCGATTTTGGGGTTCTTAGCAACAAGTGGCCCCGAGATATGGGGCCCCAAATCGGGTTGTAAAAAACACGCAAACGCGGCTAAACACGGTACCGGCGTTTAGCCGCGTTTGGCGTCTGAAACGTGGAAAACTTTCGCGTCTGAACCCATTTTTTTGCTGCTGGAAAAACGAGGTTAAACACAACTGCCTAAAAACGCCAAAAAACGAGCCTGTGTACATGGACAAATAGGATAACATTGAAGGAGTTCAGGGGCAGTTGAAAAAAAGTGTCCAACTGCCTCTGAACACGAATTTAACAGAGTCTTGTGTGCATGAGGCCTTAGGCCTCTCATGTACACTGCTGCTGGTAAACGGATGTTTAGGAGCAGTTGGGAATTTTTTTCAATTGCCCCTGAACTCTCCTCTATGTTATCTTATCAGTACATGTACACAGGGGTTTATAGTCCTTTCTAGGCAGTTGAGTTTAGAGGCATTTTTTGGAAAGCAAAAAAATAAGTTCAGACGCTGAGTTTAGAGGCATTTCAAGCGCTTCTAAATGCGGCTAAATTCGGTAACTCGCATTTAGCCGCGTTTTGTTTATAGGCGTTTTTCATTTTTAGTCATTTTGAAAAAAAATACGTTTTTTTTTTTTAAACGCTTCTAAACGCAAATGCGGCATGTAAACACGGCAAAACGGATGTTTTAAACACAGGTTACTCTCTGTCAAGTTAAATCGTTCAGGAGAGGTTGTAAAAACGTTCCGTGTACATTAAGGCTTAAAGCCGCTCCTGTTGCTGTCAGGATACAGTGATCAGCAGCTTTTCATTCGACAGAAGTTGTTATAACGATACATTTCTGTCAGACAGGGAGGGCCACACATAGATCCAAATTTGCCCAATCCCTGCTGAACTGGACGACTTTTCATCCATCTATGTTCAGCTGATCTCAGATAAGGTCTGAGATCTAAAAATACTCTTATTTAAAATAATGAAAGTTAAAGGATAAGTTCACCTTCGTAATATGTTAGAACAGGTGGGGGACCGTCTCCCCGAACCCGCTGTCACAATTCAAAAACAGTGCTGTCATGCGGGGCTCCGCCCACACAGCCGCATCATTTATTCAGTTTCCTGTGAATGAATGAACTACAAGTACCGTCTTCCACTGTGGTGTAGTTCTCAATAAACTGTGAGGGCGCTGGTGAGCATTCTCGTAGTTCATTGATTCTTCCTGCTGCTCAGTAACTGCCCATATGGGAGGTGCAGGCAGACAGCTGACTAAGTCTACAGGATCCTGGCATTGCACCTGTGATCTGCTAAATGTGAGTGTAATGCTTTACAGGCTGCAGTATAAAAAATAAATGCATTTTGTTTTTTTTCTTTTTAACCTGCATTTATTTTTATTAAACTTTTTTTTTTACAAAAGGTGAACTTATCCTTCAATTTTCTGACGGCTTCCAAATACTGCAAACTCCAGGATATATTTGCCAGCACACCACGGATCTTCAGTCCAAATGTTTTTTGTTTTTTTTTATTAAAGCATGATCATATCACAAGCAAAAGAGTGCAAAGTTTCAGCGTCACGCAGGACAACTTCGTCAGGCAGAGCGAGCGACCCATTGTGGTTACTATGCAGCAGAGCAGCCCCTCAGCTGGGGCCCTGGAAGACAACGGGGATCACTGTAGTAGCGGAGACAACTACAGTGATTCTCTGCTTTTAAGGGGATTCGGGGGTGGTAAAAACAGGTAGTTGAGCTGCTTTTTTCGCTGCCCTCCAAACTACAAAGGCAGTCATACATATGCTGGCAAAAATTATATCCCTAGCGGCATTAGTCAAGCAGTACTGCCCGCTGAACATGACCCATTTAAAGTGGTTGAAAAGGCTGCATTTCTATGCAAATTCTATGCATAAAGGTAAAAAGCCTTCTGTGTGCTGCTCCCGCCCCCACTTACCTGAGCCCCCCTCTCGATCCAGCGATGTGCACGAGAGCCTTAGCTGTCCCAGGGCTCCTTCTCCCCATTGGCTCCCACTGCTGTCAATCACAGCCAGTTAGCCAATAAGGAGAGAGCGAGGGTGGGGCCAAGTCACAGCTCAATGTGGTTGATTTACTAAAGGCAAATCCACTGTGCACTACAAGTGCATTTGGAAGTGCAGTCGCTGTAGATCTGAAGGGAACATCTGAAATGAGGGGAAGCTCTGCTGATTTCTATCATCCAATCGTGTGCAAGTAAAAATGCTGTTTTTTATTTTCCTTGCATGTCCCTCTCAGAGCTACAGCGACTGCACTCCCAAGTACACTTGTAGTGCACAGTGGATTTGCCTTTAGTAAATAACCCCCTATGTGTCTTATGGATGCATAGAGCAGGGCTCAGGAGCGAGCACACACCAGTGCTCCCATAGCAAGCGGGTTGCTTTTGGATGACACTGGGCAAGGCAGAGGAGCCAGGAGCACCGGCGGGGGACCCGAGAAGGAGAGGAGCAGGTCTGCTCTGTGCAAAACAATTGCACAGAGCAGGTAAGTATAACATGTTTGTTATTTAAAAAAAAAACAAAAAAACGGAACCTTTAAGTAAACGGGGCTTCACTTGCAGTGCTGTGGGCTTCTAAAGGTTAAAACGGGCAGTGGGGAGATGACCTATCATCTCGCCATCTATCACCCACCCTCTGAAAAGCAATTCACTGCAGATTGCTCTTAAAAGGGCTACCACAAGTGTAAATGTGCCCTTACCCACCTGTATATACAGGTCCATTGAAACCAATGGTCTGCATTCAAATCAGTAAAAAATGCCTGAAAACAAGGAATTTTTGATGCCCATGTTCAAGAACCCTAATTGTTTTCATCCCTCTCACCAGGAACCTGATACTTCGGAAGTAAAAAACACAGATGTGTTGAGAAAACCCAAGATGGCCTCTGTGACAGCTGGTAAAAAGCAGAAGAAAGAGACAAAGAAGAAGAGGTGAAGGAGGTCGCCCCCTGCTGTTATTTCTGATAACCTCAGCCAGACTCATCACACTTTTCACATCTCACCTGGCCTGACATAACACTAATATAGTCATTGTATATATTTTATTGCATAAAGGTTTGTTTAATAAAATAGCAAAAGGTACAAAGTAGAATACTACAGTAGCTAATCGAACCTTGTACCTTCAGTAATATGTGGTCTACCTTCAGTAATGTGAATTATTGTTGGTGCTATGGATACTGCACTGTGCACTGAGCACTTTGCTCCCTATTTGAATGAGCCTGATTATGAACAAAAGGCCTTCTGCATCAAAGGTCTCTGAACGTTTAAAGTCCAACACAGGACAATATTTTTTTTCTTTATATAAAATAGACCCCAAGGCAGTGCACAAAAGAAAAAAAAAAAAAGAAGGAAAAGAAAAGCAGTTCAGGATGCAGAACTCACCTTTTAATTTGTAGCTGCCTGCACTACTACTTTTTTGCCACAAGAGGTCCTTCCAGGGTGAATGGTGCCCGGTGGCCAAGCCAGGAGTTGTTCATAGGAGCAAGTCCTATGCCAGCTGTAATTTTACCCATAGGAGTTTAACTTGATTGGTTATTATGAGCAATACAGATAACTTTTCAATAGTATTTCCAGTATTCTTTATTTCCAGTAGCGTAACAGAAATCAGGCTTTCCCATTATTTTATTCTGCAGCCCATGTTTCTGCACTACCTGTCTGTAGTTCACACTACAAAGTAAATGGCCAACATGCATAAATGTTAAAAAAAAAACACCTTATTGCTTTTCATTAAATTATATTGACTACCAACAGAAGAGGTCTACTTGCATTTGGAAAGAGATGATCTACAACGTTCATAATCACAAAAAAGGCTGAACTCCCAAAAAAAAGACTAAATACAAAACTGAATTACGTATTTGTGAAGTTTTTCCTTTAAAAAGGAGTGTTAGTATGCTTATATAGGGGGCCAGGTCATTTTTCAACCTGATTTGCCGTTAGTCTTTCAACTTCCAGGAAACGAGGACTCTAAAGCCCAGATGTTACTGAATATATATATACTGTATATATTATGGTGTTTTTAAAATCGGGCACAAAAACCACTACAGTTCTCCATGTTTTCTTATTTTTGCTTCAGTCGGCAAGCCGGTGTTTTTTTTTTCTCCATTTTATACACTAAATAATAATGAAAAGTGATCTGCGCTGACTTCTAACACATTAATATTATTAAAAAAATATTAATCCCAAATAGTGTGAAAAAAATAAAACACAATAGCTGAAATCCAAGAAAAAAAAATGTGTATACATCAAAAAAGTCCATCAAAGTGATAAATTAGTGACAATAATCCTGAGTGTCCATAATCGTGGTGAATCTTCTAAATAAACAGTTGTGTTGTGAAATTGATATTAATCTTCGTGACTAAATAGTCACGTAATAATCCCAGAGCCCTTGCCTCCAAAATGGAGAAAAATAAGCCTTGGATCGATATCCTGGGATGGGATCGCCTATATGTCGTCCATACTCCCAATCGATATCTGTGTAGATGGTTATAGATGTGGTTCTCAATCCGCTGAGTAAGAGAATCTCTCTGCTGACAGCTTGAATGGCCTCAAAATGTTGTGGTTCCGTTATGGACGTTCATTGTTCGCCAATAAAAGAAATAAAAGAAAACAGGGCTTTTAACTTTTTTGATGTAAGAGGCAACTTGGCATTTTCAATAAATTGTATTATCTTTACATATTACACTATGGGAGCCCTGTTTTCTTTTATTTCTTTTAATGGCGAACAATGAACGTCCATAAGGGAACCACGAGATTTTAAGGCCATTCAAGCTGTCAGCAGAGAGATTCTCTTGCTCAGCGGATCGAGAACCACGTCCATAACCATCTACACGGATATCGATCGGGAGTATGGACGACATATAGGCGATCCCATCCCAGGATATCGATCCAAGGCTTATTTTTCTCCATTTGGAGGTAAGGGCTCTGGGAGCATTATGTGATTATTTAGTCACGAAGATTAATATAAATTTCACAACACAACTGTTTATTTAGAAGATTCACCAGGATTATTGTCACTAATTTATCACTTTGATGGACTTTTTTGATGTATACACATTTTTTCTTGGATTTTAGCTATTGTGTTTACTTTTTCACACTATTTGGGATTAATATTTTTTTATAATACTAATGTGTTAGAAGTCCGCGCAGATCACTTTCATTATTATTTACCCTTTATTGTGTTTAATGTACACTACAGATCTTGCAGCGGTTTCACGTACTTAACATTATTAGTCTTCATTGTTTATTCACTTAATTAGTAGTGTGAAGGACCTCACTTTAAATTAAACTATTTTATACACTACTTGTTGAAAATTAATAAAATTAAAAAAAAAAAAAAAATTAATTGCGTAGTGTGTTTTTTTTTTTTTTCTTTTTGGTGATTTGTCCAATGTGAAATTTGTGTATAAAGTCTGTGGGTTTGAAGGTCACCCAGCATTGTGGACAGTTGGTGGATGTGGAGTATGAAGTGTGCATAGGAAGAGTGCGGAAAGGTCAGGCATTTGGCACAATAAGAAGGGCCGTGTGACAGATTCCAGAACTCGCTAATCTGTAGAAAACCCTAATCAGGAGGAGGAATTATGAATGAAGACGTGTAATATGTTTTGGCAGTTAAATTCATTGTGATAGTTGCCTGTCGGATAGTTTACCTTTTTTAGTATTATGTTTTTCACCTTTATATTGATAACTCATGCATGAATTCAAGTTTTCGGCCCAAATAACCCTTTAAAACCGGTTCACACGGGGGCGACTTGTCAGGCGACCTAGCCGCCTGACAAGTCGCCTCCCGTTCTATACAATGGAACCGCTCTAACTTGCGTCGCTCCGACTTAGAAAAAGGTTCCTGTACTACTTTGGGGGCGACCTGCAAGTCGTGCCGCCCCTGTGTGAACCGAGCCGTAGTGTTTTAAACTGGTGTTTTGCATGTATTTTGATACATTTTAGTGCAATTTCATAGCACTGAAAAACACACACACATATAGATATAAAACATATACAGCAATTATAAAGCAGCGAATGGTACATCATTTTAAAATTTGTTAGCACTAAAAAAAAATAGCTGTGGTAAAGATTAATGGGGGTTCTAAATTATTTTCTAGCAAAAAAAAAAACCACTGATTATTACATGTAGGAGAGAAGTGTCAGAATAGGTCTGGTCTTTAAGTAATTAAAGTACAGTAAAACCTTGATTTGAGAGTAACTTGGTTTGAGAGCGTTTTGCAAGACAACATTTTTAAATAAATTTGCGATGTCTTGATATACAGGTAGCGTCACAACTGGGTATAAAACCGAACATCCGGGGTAAAGCTGTCCACATAGACCATCCCCCGCACCACCATCGACGTCATCACTTCCACGCTGCGCTCAACGAGTGCTTCAAGCCTCGCTTTCAGATCGCTCTACTGCAGGGTAGTCTTCTCGGTCACGATTGCAGACTGACAGCGGTGAGAGCCGGCGGTGTGGGGGATGGTCTATGTGGACCGCTTTACCCCGGATCCCTGCATACTTGGATGTGTCTCTTTTATTCATCAACCATGTGAGTTTCTAAATGTTGTACCTTCATTAAATGTAACCATATTGCTACACTTGGAGGCGCCTCTCTTCTCTTTTATACTCTGTAGCTCCTGCTGGATTTTGGTTTTAATCCCCTAGTGACTTCCATTTGTGGACAATTTATGGTTACACAACCTATCATATTGCTATAATCTTTTTATATAGACTATAGACTAAAGGACTTATGAATAAATGGTTGTGGAACAAATCATCTGAGTTTCCATTATTTCTTATGGGGAAATTCTCTCTGATATACAAGTGCTTTGGATTACAAGCATGTTCCCAGAACAAATTATGCTTGTAATCCAAGGTTTTACTGTATATGTGAACCCTTACCTTGTGAAACATTCCATTCCGTTAGAAATAAAGGCGAAAATGTTTGTGTCTTTTCATATAAAAAAATTATATATATATATATATATATATATATATATATATATATATATATATATATATATATATATAAATAATAATACCTTTTTTTATTTTTTGTATTAAGTGATCACATAATCTCCGTTCTCAACTGAATAAGAACTTGGAGAGGTGGGGGTGGAGAAACAGCAGTACACTGCTCTCTTCAGTGATGGGCTGTGCGGAGGGTGTCAGCACAGGTCTGATAATCGGAGGACACGAAAGCTGTTCTCCCAGCAAGGCCACAAAACTGATGATGTGCTTCTATGCCAGTTGGAAATGGGAGAGCAGGGGGACTGGCAAAAACCACCAGGTATTTCACACAGGTTAAGCCATACAAAGAGAACAGGATGCTTAATAACACAAGTATGACACATACATAGTACAGACAAATATCAGGAATCTGAAATGTTGGGTTAACATATTCTTTAAGTGGTTGTAAAGGTAAAAGGTTTTTTTTTGCCTTAATGTATTCTCTGCGTCTCTGCCATTGGCTCCCGCTGCTGTCAGTCAAAGCCTGTGAGCGGAGGGCAGGGCTGTGCATCTGAATATACTCGAACAGCCCAGCGCGGGATCAGTGGCTTCCTGTGGGGGCACTCTGGGGGGGAGGGGAGCCAGGAGCGCCAGTGGGGGTGCCCAGAAGAGGAGGATCGGGGCCGCGCTGTGCTAAACTATTACACAGAGCAGATAAGTATAACGTTTGTTATTTTAAATGAAAAACAAAAATAAAATAAAGCTTAGGTTCAGTTTAAACTGATGATTTAGGCCAGGGATATGCAATTAGCGGACCTCCAGCTGTTGCAAAACTAAAAGTCCCATCATGCCTCTGCCTCTGGGTGTCATGCTTCTGGCTGTCAGAGTCTTGCTATGCCTCATGGGACTTGTAGTTCTGCAACACCTGGAGGTCCGCTAATTGCATATCCCTGATTTAGACCTTTTTTCCTTATTTACCGTATATACATTCTTTTTTTTACATGACAAAGGATTCCCAAAGCACTATGAGCTAGCCAAAAGGACAGGACTGCAGCTTATGCATGTATTTGTAAATGTCTGCAAACTAAACCCCTCTTTTTAACGCAAACTGATAATTCGGTTATTAGAAGGCTGGTTGGTGAGTTGAGCTGGGAATTTTCTTTGCTTTTCTTTGAGATGCGTCGCCCTTAAATGTGCTCCTTGCCATAGGTGTGCGTAAGGCTGCAGGTGTGGGGGAGGGGGGTGATTAGATGTGCCTAGGCACACCATGTGCACATGCCTAGGCTCCTTGCAGCGAAGGCCAGTTATAGGTGGAGGCAGTGGCCATTTGTTTGTGCTGTTGGAATACTGGTGAGGGGACACACTGGACACCTTTGCTGCCATTGTGCTATATGCTGGGTGTCCAGTGTGCCCCAGTGCCTGTAAGGAGGGGGTGGGCTCCCTCCAGGCTCACCTGCCCTCTATCCATTATAATGCATGTGCTTCCACTGTGGAGGCTCATAAAATGTATAGTTAGGATGGCAGATAATACTGGGGTGCCGTGAAGTGGCTCTGTAGCGTACGCGACTACGCGTGTATTTGCAAATGTGTGCAAACTAAACCCCTGTTTTAATGCAAACTGTTAGGATTGTTTGCAGACTGGTTGGTGAATTGAGTTGGGAATTTTCAGGTGGTTTTGTTTGAAAAGGACAGCGAAGCAGAAGTGCCCACCCTTTCTGTCTCACTTTGTAAAACTGAAACTTTAGAATGAACCATGTGGTAGGGAATAAGTCACTTTTCCCTTTTCTTGGGAAGGAGCCTTCTGTGGTCACTGATCTAGTAGCAGGTTAGTAAACAGAGCAGGTGCCAAATGAGCAAATCAAGTTATAACCCCAGGGTACCAATTCTTTATCCAACTTTACCCCAGAATAAAACTCAAAAGCCATGATGAACTTGGCCTTCCACACACTGAATTTTTCTTAAAATATAACTAAAGGCAATTTGTTTTTGGATAGAGTGGAGATAGATTAGAGCACATGTCACTTTTTATTGCTGTTTGTGCCTCTGTTAACCACTTGCTTACTGGGCACCTAAACCCCCCTCCTGCAAAGACCAATTTTCAGCTTTTAGCGCTGTCACTCTTTGAATGACAATTACACGGTCATACAAAACTGTACCCAAATTAAATTTTTATCATTTTTTTCCCCACAAATAGAGCTTCCTTTTGGGGGTATTTGATCACCTCTGGGTTTTTTATTTTTTGTTAAAAAAATTAAAAAAGACCGATTTAAAAAAAAAAAAAAATACAAAACTGTTTGTTTTATATTTTGTCAATAAATTTTGCAAACAGGTAACTTTTCCCCTTCATTGATGTACGCTGATGAGGCTGCACTGATGGGCACCGATAGGCGGCATTGATGGGCACTAATAGGCGGCACTGGTGGGTACTAATAGGTGGCATTGGTAGGCACTGAGAGGTGGCACTGAAGGGCAGTGATGGGTGGCTGTGATAGGCACTGATAGGTGACACCGATAGGCAGCACTGCTAGATGGCACTGATGGCACCACTGGTGGGCATTGATAGGTGGCACTGATATGTACTGGTGGGCACTGATTCGTGGCACTGGTAGGTGGCACTTACAGGCGGTACTGGTGGGCACAGATGAGGCGACTGTGCCTCTTCCCCTTCGGGACCAATGTCCCTTCAACAGAAGCCGGTGATCGCCTTTTTTTTCTCCTTACGCTATCAGCGTGAGAAGAAAAAAAAATGATTACTGATCTTCTGTTTACATCACGTGATCAGCTGTCATTGGCTGACAGCTGATCACCCGAGTCTCATTGACGCAGGGCACTTGCGGTAAGCGTGCAAAGGGGAGAACGTCTACTTGATGGCCTCCCTGCAAAGTAGATCCGCGCTGTAGCCGTCATTCGGCTATAGCGTGGATCTGAAGAGGTTAAGGAGACTCCTCCTCTCTATTTATCCTGTTTACCATTATCATTGAAAGTGAAAGAGAATCCCAAATTTTGGGTTGTCCCCAGAAAGGTAATAGAGGGGAAATCTTCCAATGGGGACACTAGTTCTGGTGACCTGGGGGGCCCCAAGGGATTCCCTTAATTTATAGGGATTTTCTCTCAGTTCCGGTTTGGCTCTGGGACAGGAAGTGAAGGGAAATCTCTGCAATGGGACACAGATGGCAAAAAAAAAAAAAAAGTTTTACCTATAGTTCTACTTTAACCTGCACTGGAGGAGTAAACTTTTATCTGAACTATTAATAACAGTTTGGCGCCCACAGTTTTCTACAGTCTTGGGACATTTGCCCACAGAGCTTCATTCAAATCCATAGAGTACTTGTGAACTGCCTTAGAACAAACCAACATTTGATTGTTCACCTAGACCATGGACCAGCGTTCTGCCACCTCACCCTTCTACTGTAATCACAAAATAACAGTCACCTATGCCAATCATTATCAGTGGGCATAGATCTCACATCTGGGGGGAGGAAGATGCTCCCCTCTACAGTGAAATGAATTAGCCAGCCTTGCATGGTTGGTGAACTGTTCACAAAAAAAATTTGGTTGGATTTTACCTTTACATTTAACATTAGATGATCACTACTTGACCCTAACTTTTTAAAACACTGGGATATCTGTAGGTAGGTACATTGACACCTCCATAAGTACCCTTGCTCTGTTCGTGTTGAAGAATTGACTATGGGCTGGGTGTTTGATGGTCAATTTCTGCATGAATGCCAGATTGCTATCTAGAGAAAATTTTTATAAAATACATCTGGGATAATAATATTTAGCAAAAAACAAAGACTCTTCCTATCTTGGTCATATCCAAGGCCACAATGTTATCTTTAATGCAATGGAGATCCTTCAAGTAATTGCGGTAGCCCATGGCTCTTTGGGATGAAAGCCATTTTTGTACATCAAAGAACTTTCTACAAGGGAAAGGTCAGCTTCTTTGGTGGGTTTAAAGTAAATGTCCTCATAGATTTGTTGTAAATGTGGGGGAAAGTGATAAAATGAAGCCAATGCTGTATCAGCATATCGTTTATTTCCAGAGCCTCCATTGATTCACGAAACTGCCCTAAAATCTACAATTATGGCATCCAATGGTCTGAAAAAAATCCTTAGCCAATATCCCATCTGTTCTTTTTGAATTCAAGCAAGCAGGTACTGTATATACCGTATTTATCGGCGTATAACACGCACCCCAAGTTTAGGAGGGCATTTTAAGGAAAAAACCTTTAGGAGGGAAGTTTAAGGAAAAAAAAACTTACATTTAAATGCCCATCAATGCAGCCTCATCAGTGTTCATCTGTAGCCTTGTCCATCATTGCAGAATGATCAGTGTCCATTTGCAGCTTGCCCAGTGCCGTTTGCAGCCTTGCTAAGTGCCATTTTCAGCCTTGCCCATTGTCATAAGCAGCCTTGCCCTTAGTCATATGCAGCCTTGCCCAATGCAGCCTTGCCCAGTGCAGCCTTGCCCAATGCCGTGTGCCGTTTGCGCCATTTAAATCTGCCGCTCGTCACGCTGCCCCGCCTCCCTGCTGAGGATGAGAAGCGAGTGCTTCCGAAAAAGACCGAGCTGAGTATACTGTGTACTTGGCTCGGCTCCGCTCGCAGTCCCGCCCAGTCCTGCCATTGGACGGAGTGTTATGTCCATCAAAGGAGCTGGGCGGGACTGCGAGCCGAGCCGAGTACACAGTATACTCGGCTCTGTCTTTTTCGGAAGCGCTCGCTTTTCATCCTCAGCAGGGAGGCGTGACTGCGAGTGGAGCCGAGCACTCGGCTCGGTCTTTTTCGGCGGCGTTCGTTTTTTTCCGTCGGCGCTCGTTTTTTTTCAAGCCGCTCGCTGTTTTTTGGCACACAGAGAGTGGGGATCGGCGTATAACACGCACCCACGATTTTCCCCTGATTTTAAGGGGAAAAAAGTGCGTGTTATACGCCGAAAAATACGGTATGTACACTGGGCTAGGAACAATGAATCCGACCTTCACCTTCACTTTCAACAGTCTCTCTTGTGTAATATTACATACCCCTTCCTTTGACATTATTGCATACAGTGCTATGAAAAAGTATTCATACCCTTGAAATTTTCCACATTTTGTCATAATACAACCAAAAACGTAAATGTATTTTATTGGGATTTTATGTGATAGACCAACACAAAGTGGCACATAATTGTGAAGTTGAAGGAAAATGATAAATGGTTTTCAATTTTTTTTACAAATAAATATCTGAAAAGTGTGGCGTGCATTTGCATTCAGCCCCCTTTACTCTAATACCCCTAACTAAAATGTAGTGGCTTCTGTGAAGCCCTCAGAGGTTTTGTAGAGAACCTTAGTGAACAAGCAGCATCATGAAGGCCAAGGAACACATCAGACAGGTCAGGGATAAAGTTGTGGAGAAGTTTAAAGCAGGGTTAGGTTATAAAAAAAAATCCCAAGCTTTGAACAACTCACGGCACACTGTTCAATATATAATCCGAAAATCGAAAGAGTATGGCACAACTGCAAACCTACCAAGACATGGCCGTCCACCTAAACTGACAGGCCGGGCAAGGAGAACATTAATCAGAGAAGCAGAGAAGCCCATGGTAACTCTGGAGGAGCTGCAGAGATCCACAGCTCAGGTGGGAGAATCTGTCCACAGGCAACTATTAGGTGTGTACTCCACAAATCTGGCCATTATAGAAGAGTGACAAGAACAAAACCACTGTTGAAAGAAAGCCATAAGTAGTGCGGTTTGCAGTTTGTGAGAAGCCATGTGGGGGACACAGCAAACATGTAGAAGAAGGTGCTCTGGTCAGATGAGACCAAGATTGAACTTTTTGGCCTAAAAGCAAAATGCTGTGTGGCGGAAAACTAACACTGCACATCGCCCTGAAACACCATCCATGAAACATGGTGGTGGCAGCATCTTGTTGTGGGGATGATTTTCTTCAGCAGGGACAGGGAAGCTGGTCAGAGTTGATGGGAAGATAGATGGAGCCAAATACAGGGCAATCTTAGAAGAAAACCTGTTAGAGCCTGCAAAAAGACTTGAGACTGGGGCAGAGGTTCACCTTCCAACAGGACAGCCCTCAACATACAGCCAGAGCTACAATGGAATGGTTTAGATCAAAGAATATTCATGTGTTAGAATGGCCCAGTCAAAGTCCAGACCTAAATCCAATTGAGAATCTGTGGCAAGACTTGAAAATTGCTGTTCACAGACACGCTCCATCCAATCTGACAGAGCTTGAGCTATTTTGCAAAGAAAAATTGGCAAAACTGTCATCCTCTAGATGTGGAAAGCTGGTAGAGACATCCCCAAAAAGACTTGAAGCTGTAATTGCAGTGAAAGGTGGTTCTACAAAGTATTGACTCAGGGGGGCTGAATACAAATGTACCCCACACTTTTCACATATTTATTTGTAAAAAAAAAATGTTGAAAACCATTTATCATTTTCCTTCCACTGCACAATTATGTGCCACTTTGTGTTGATCGATCACATAAAATACATTTACGTTTTTGGTTGTAACGTGAAAAAATATGGAAAATTTAAATTGGTATGAATATGTTTTCAAAGCAGTGTGTGTGTGTGTGTGTATATATATATATATATATATATATATATATATATATCTAGAGAGAGAGAGAGAGAGAGAGAGAGAGAGAGATTGGGGAATTAAACTCAAGTAGCAGGTGCATTTACAATGAGCTGCGCCAGTCCAAACTGTAGTTTTCTAGGGCGTGGCAGCCTACTTTTATTGAAAAAAAGAAAAGTTCACTTATACATCAGTTGCTCACACAGGGGATTCTTCCACATAACATGAATTAACGAAAACACCAAGCCACCTGGCTTACGTGTTGGCAGCATGGCTGCTCCTCTTACCAGTCCTTTGACTGTGTCATTTAGCTCTTTCAGAACACTTGGCTCTCTAGCCTTCAGTCGCGGTGCCCTGCTGCGTGGCCCACTTCTGGCCTAAGGATTGGGCTTCTCCTGACACCCCTGATAGGAGCTGACCTGACTCCTGGGACTGAGACCTGCTGTCTCGTGGCTTCTGGCTGGGGCCCCCTGACCCCGGGAGAGACCTTCCGTCTCCAAACCAGAAGTGGTCTCCCAAATGAGAGCCTTGAGCAATTCTCAGACCTGACTATATACTGACCCTGCACACCTGTGTAGTGAGCCAGGTTGCAGGCCTCTAACAAAACCTAGACCCAGGATTGAATGTTCTGATTCAGAACTACAGAATCGGGAGAGATGCTAGTTCTGAACCTTGCATTAACCCTTAATGAGACTCCTGGATCACCTTTTCCTATAAACTTATAGGGACAGAGCCTCTCTCTGTCACAATAAATATATATATATATATATATATATATATATATATATATATATACACAGTTGCAATAAAACATATGTGAACCCTTTTGGAATGATATGGATTTCTGCACAAATTGGTCATAAAATGTGATCTGATCTTCATCTAAGTCACAACAATAGACAATCACAGTCTGCTTAAACTAATAACACACAAAGAATTAAATGTTACCATTTTTGTTTTTATTGAACACACCAGGTAAACATTCACAGTGCAGGCGGAAAAAGTATGTGAACCCCTAGACTAATGAGATCTCCAAGAGCTAATTGGAGTGAGGTGTCAGCCAACTGGAGTCCAATCAATGAGATGAGATTGGAGGTGTTATGCCGCGTACACACGAGCGGACTTTTCGTCCGGACTGGTCCGACGGACTATTCGACGGACTTTCGACGGACTTCCAACGGACTTTCCAAATGAACGGACTTGCCTACACACGATCACACCAAAGTCCGACGGATTCGTACATGATGCCGTACGACCGGACTAAAATAAGGAAGTAGGTAGCCAATAGCTGCCCTAGCGTCGGTTTTAGTCCGTCGGACTAGCATACAGACAAGCGGATTTTTCAACCGGACTCGAGTCCTTCAGAAAGATTTGCAACATGTTTTATTTCTAGGTCTGTATTTCTGGAGCCCACACACGATCGAATTGTCTGACGGAGTCCGGTCCGCCGGACCAAGTCTGCCAGAAAGTCCGCTCATGTGTACGCGGCATTACAGCTACCCTGCCCTATAAAAAACACACACCAGTTCTGGGTTTGCTTTTCACAAGAAGCATTGCCTGATGTGAATGATGCCTCTCACAAAAGAGCTCTCAGAAGACCTACGATTAAGAATTGCTGACTTGCATAAAGCTGGAAAGGGTTATAAAAGTATCTCCAAAAGCCTTGCTGTTCATCAGTCCACGGTAAGACAAATTGTCTATAAATGGAGAAAGTTCAGTACTGCTGCTACTCTCACTAGGAGTGGGCGTCCTGTAAAGAAAACTGCAAGAGCACAGCGCAGACTGCTCAATGAGGTGAAGAAGAATCCTAGAGTGCCAGCTAAAGACTTACAAAAGTCTCTGGCATATGCTAACATCCCTGTTAGTGAATCTACGATATGTAAAACACTAAACAAGAATGGATTTCATGGGAGAATACCACAGAGGAAGCCACTGCTGTCCAGCTGCACGTTTACAGCTTGCACAAGAGCACCTGGATGTTCCACAGCAGCACTGGCAAAATATTCTGTGGACAGATGAAACCAAAGTTGAGTTGTTTGGAAGAAACACACAACACTATGTGTGGAGAAAAAGAGGCACAGCACACCAACATCAAAACCTCATCCCAACTGTGAAGTATGGTGGTGGGGGCATCATGGTTTGGGGCTGCTTTGCTGCGTCAGGGCCTGGATGGATTGCTATCATCGAAGGAAAAATGAATTCCAAGTTTATCAAGACATTTTGCAGGAGAACTTAAGGCCATCTGTCCACCAGCTCAACAGAAGATGGGTATTGCAACAGGACAATGACCCAAAGCATAGAAGTAAATCAACAACAGAATGGCTTAAACAGAAGAAAATACGCCTTCTGCAGTGGCCTAGTCAGAGTCCTGACCTCAACCCAATTGAGATCAGGGGCGGATCCAGGGGGGGGCAACGGTGCAATTGCCACCCCCGAGAAATTTGTTGCGGGCGGGTGAGAGAGCGGGCGGATGAGGGAGCGGGCGGCTCCCCGAGCGGGTGAGGGAGCGGGCGGCTCCCCGAGCGGGTGAGGGAGCGGGCGGCTCCCCGAGCGGGTGTGGGAGCGGGCGGCTCCCCGAGCGGATGAGGGAGCAGGAGGCTCCGCGGGAGGACCGGGCGGCTTGGGCGGGTGAGAGCAGGCTAGGTGTGAGTGGGGGCGGCTGGCCAATCAGCGAGCCGGCCTGCAGGGGAGCAGAGAGATGACATCATCTCTCACTGCCCCGCATCCCTGCAGTAACTTCTGCCCTCGCTGTTCAGGCAGTGTGGGCAGCAGAGAGATTACATTATCTCTCTGCTGCCTGATCTGGGACAAAGAAGAAAGAGGCAAGCAAAACACCACCTTAGCAGCTATGTAACAATCCGCAAGGTGTCAGGTGATGTGGCAAGTGACAATCCTCAATGTGTGGCAAGTGACAATCTGCATCTGGTGGCAGGTGATGTGACAATCTGCAATGTGTGGCAGGTGACGTGGCAAGTGACAATGTGCAAGGTGTGGCAGGTGACGTGGCAAGTGACAATGTGCAAGGTGTGGCAGGTGACGTGGCAAGTGACAATCCACATCTGGTGGCAGGTGACGTGGCAAGTGACAATCTGCAACGTGTGGCAGGTGACGTGGCAAGTGACAATCCGCAACGTGTGGCAGGTGACAATCTGCATCTGGTGGCAGGCAAGTGACAATCTGCAACATGTGGCAGGTGACGTGGCAAGTGATAATCCGCAATGTGTGCCAGGCGACGGTGACAAGTGACACGCTCAGGGCTCCCACTGATTCTGCATTATGGTGAGTTGAACCATTAAATTTTATATTACAATATATTAATAGAAATAACAACCATGGTGCTGGGATAATTGAAGCGCCAACACCAGCCATTTCCTCGATAAATTGCCCACAAAAAAAAGTATTTTCTGGCAGTGCCCCTCCCGAGACTAGACTCTGGATCAGCCCCTGATTGAGATGATGTGGCATGACCTCAAGAAAGCGATTCACACCAGACATCCCAAGAATATTGCTGAACTGAAACAGTTCTGTAAAGAGGAATAGTCAAGAATTATTTCTGACCGTTGTGCACGTCTGATCTGCAACTACAGGAAACGTTTGGTTGAAGTTATTGCTGCCAAAGGAGGTTCAACCAGTTATTAAATCCAAGGGTTCACATACTTTTTCCACCTGCACTGTAAGTGTTTACATGGTGTGTTCAATAAAAACATGGTAACATTTAATTATTTGTATGTTATTAATTTAAGCAGACTGTGATTGTCTATTGTTGTGACTTAGATGAAGATCAGATCACATTTTATGACCAATTTGTGCAGAAATCCATATCATTCCAAAAGGGTTCACATACTTTTTATTGCAACTGTGTGTATATATATATATATATATATATATATATATATATATATATATATTTTAACTACTTTGCGGGGGTATATCTGAATGATGGATGCAGCTACAGGCATCATTCAGATATCGGCTTTTTTTTTCTCTATGATCGTTTGGAGGCCGGGAGCGATGTTATGACGCCACGCCCGGCCACTGCATTCAAACGAATAGCGCTGCCTGGGCTGGGAAGCCTGGATCGTTTTTTTTTATTTTTTTATTTCAGGCTTCCCAGCCTAGAGGTGAGATGTGAGGTCTTATTGACCCCATATCTCACTGTAAAGAGGACCGATCATGCCATATTCCTATTACAAGGGATGTTTACATTCCTTGTAATAGAAATAAAAGTGATCAAATTTTTTTTTTTTTTTTTTTTAAAAAGTGTCAAACTTAAAAAAGTAAAATTAACAAAAAAAAAGAAGTAAAGCTCCCCTGTCCCCGTGTGCTCACACGCAGAAGCGAACGCATATGTAAGTCCCGCCCACATATGAAAACGATGTTCAAACCACGCATGTGAGGTATCGCCGCGAACGTTAGAGCGAGAGCAATAATTCTAATTCTAGCCCTAGACCTCCTCTGTAACTCAAAACATGTAACCAGTAAAAAAATTTAAAGTGTTCCCTATAGGGATTTTTAAGTATCGAAGTTTGGAGCCATTCCATAAGCGTGTGCAATTTTGAAGCGTGACAGGTTAGGTATCTATTTACTCGGCATAACTTTATCTTTCACATTATGTAAAAAAATTGGGCTAACTTTAATGTTTTTTTTTGTTTTTTTTTAAAGCATAAAGGTTTTTTTCCAAAAAAAAGGTGTTCAAAAAATTGCTGCGCAAATATCGTGCGAGATAAAAAGTTGCTGACCGCCATTGTATTCTCTAGGGTCTTTGCTAAAAAACATATATAATGTTTGGGGGTTCTATGTAATTTTCTAGCAAAAAAAAAATGAATTTTACATGCAGGAGAGAAATGTCAGAATTGGCCCGGATGGGAAGTGGTTAATCATTATCATTTTGAAAACAGCAATTGTAAAAAAAAAAAAAGGGTCATGCCCATTCTTTTGGACATTTTGGTGCATTGTCAGCCTATTCGTTTGAATGGGCTGACTTAATGCAATGCACAATAAAAAAAAAAGTACAATAATTCAATGCACTTCACTGGAATAGTGTGATCCCAGCCTACAGCTGGCCATATATTCTCCAAAATTCTCCATCCAGAATCCTCCTGTCGGGGCTGACAGGGGGACCCAGTACTGTCAGAATACGCTGATCACGGCGCTGGTCTACAAGGAGAAAGCGTCAGGAATGAAAGTAGCTAAATCTTCCCAGAATTGTGTCACTAATAAAGGAAAATTAAGTCCTGAGTATTAGTTGGCTTCAGTTTCCAAGAAACAGCTTCAGGTCAAAATTGCATCAAAATAATTAAAAATTACAAGGTGATATAGCATTGAGAATGGTGCCACACCAATCATTATAAATTTATCTTTTTAAAATGGTTGTAAACCCTTACAGACCACTTTTACCTACAGGTAAGCCTAGATTAAGGCTTACCTGTAGGTGCAAGAAATATCTCCTAAACCTACATGGTTTAGGAGATATTTCCAAAAAACAGGCACCAATTTCTATGGCGCATGTGCTGTAGACAACTGCGCGCTGGCGCACTGAGCATGCCGTCTCTTTTTTTTTTTTTCTCTTTAAAGCGGAGTTCCACACAAAAATGGAACTTCTGCTTTTCGGAACCCTCCCCCCCTCCGGTGTCACATTTGGCACCTTTCAGGGGGGAGGGGGGTGCAGATACCTGTCTAAGACAGGTATTTGCACCCACTTCCGGCATAGACTCCCATGGGAGTCTACGCCTCTTCCCGTCCCCACCGCGCTGTCTCCTGGGAAACACACAGCTCCCAGGAGAGAGCGGGTACCACTTGGGACGCGCAGCGCGACTCGCGCATGCGCAGTAGGGAACCGGGAAGTGAAGCCACAACGCTTCACTTCCTGATCCCCTCACCTAGGATGGCGGCGGCAGCTGCCGAGAACCGAGTGGGTTCTCGGCGTCGCCTGCCGACATCGCTGGACCCTGGGACAGGTAAGTGGCCATGTATTAAATGTCAGCAGCTGCAGTATTTGTAGCTGCTGGCTTTTAATATTTTTTTTTTTGGCGGTGTGGGTGAACCCCCGCTTTAAATATTCTTTATTATCATTTTTTTAAATTTACATACCTTCCAACAAACATATGTTGGTATCACACAGTGAGGGATAGGAAATTAGAGAAAGAGAGAGCAAAATAACCGATAATATTAGCATGCCGTCTCTAACGGCGATCGTGCTGTTAGTGGCGGCACCAGCGCGCATGCGCGGGAGTGACATCATCGCGGCTCCGGCCAATCACATCGCCGGAGCCGCGATACCCGGAAAGAAGATGGACGCTTCGTAGGAGAAGGGACAGCGGTGACATTGCAGGCACCCTTGTCATGTAAGTGACACATAACGGGCTACTATGCAATGCATAGTAGCCCATTATGCTTTACCTTTGCAGGGAAACAAAGAGGAAGTAAACTCATCAGGGTTTACTTCCTCTTTAATGGTACCAATAACCAAACTTTCTGTTTATTTTATTCTTGTTTAGCCAATGACGCAGATAAGTTTCACTCTTGTCCTGATCCCCTATGGTGGTGCCTTTTCTACCACTGCCGACATACTGCACTTTTGAGATGCAAATACAACCTTTCCACAAATGTAGCAGAAATTATCTGCGTTGTTTACACAGTTTTGAGGCATCTTGGCTTATGAGAGAAAATATCACGCAACTGTTCCTTGGAAATGTTAGGCAATGACTCTGTCACAAGCCACCAGATGTAACTGTACAATACGTAGATCTGACCAAGACACATGCACCTTGCAATAAAAGGACAATAAGACGTTTTGACATGCGATTTGACATTGCCGTCAATGGCGCCGACCTAATCGGTGCGACGCCACATCTGCACCGATATCAAAAAGTCGTTTCTGTACTACGTTTTGCGATTTCAGGCTGCGATTTACATTGACATCTGTGCAGAAACCTGCACAGATTTCTCTGAAATCGCGGCTGGAATCGGGACTGACGTGCGGGAGTGAAATCGTACGAGTTCAGCTGAACTCGCACGGCTTCATTCTCGCAGCTCAGCGTGAACCTGGGCTTAAAGCGGGAGTCCACCTAAAAAAAAAAAATATTAAAAGCCAGCAGCTACAAATACTGCAGCTGCTGACTTTTAATAAATGGACACTTGTCCCAGGGTCCAGCGATGTCGGCAGTCGAAGCCGATCAATCGCTCGGGTCTCGGCAGCTGCCGCCGCCATCCTCGGTGAGGGGATCAGGAAGTAAAGCGTTGTGGCTTCACTTCCCGGGTCCCTACTGCGCATGCGCGAGTCGCTCTGCGCGTCTTGACTGGTCCCCGCTATCTCCTGGGATCTGTGTGTTTCCCAGGAGACAGCGGGGGGGGGGGTGCGGGAAGGGGCGTGACTCCCATGGGAGTCTATTCCCAAAAGTGGGTGCAAATACCTGTATTAGACAGGTATCTTCACCCCCCTGAAAAGGTGCCAATTGTGGCATCGGAGGGGGGGAGGAATCGGATGAGCGGAAGTTCCACTTTTGGGTGGAACTCCGCTTTAATTACAGTTAGGTAATAATCTTTAGTCTCAAAGTGAAGATAAATTTATAGACTTTCATATGGTACCATTTTCATTGTTCTACCGTACGAAGTTACGAGGCATTATAATCATCAGACACCTCCCTCCCTTCCTCCCATATACTCGCCTGGGTATAAATCTCTACTGTGAAATATCTTTAAAACATCACCTTTATCACCTGTTTTCTAATTCATCTAATCAAAATATGTAAGAATTAGCACATTTTCGGTCGATAATTTCCCAAAATGTATAGACCCGTGCCGATTCTTAACCACTTCAGTCCCGGAAGGATTTACCCCCTTAATGACCAGGCCATTTTTTTGCGATACGGCACTGCGTCGCTTTAACTGGCAATTGCACCTAAACGAAAAATACGTATTTTTTTTTCTCACAAATAGAGCTTTTGGTGGTATTTCATCACCTCTGCGGTTTTTACATTTTTGCGCTATAAACAAAAAAAGACAGACAATTTTGAAAAAAAACCCAATATTTTTTACTTTTTGCTATAATAAATATCCAAAAAATTAAATAAAAAAAACAAAAAACTAATTTCTTCATCAGTTTAGGCCAATATGTATTCTTCTACATCATTTTTGGTTAAAAAAAAAAAAAAATCGCAATAAGCGTATATTATTGTTATACAGGATTTATATAGCGCCGAAAGTTTGCGCAGCACTTTACAACATTGGGGTAGACAGTATAATTACAATACAATTCAATACAGGAGGGAATCAGAGAGCGCTGCTCGTCAGAGCTTACAATCTAGGAGGTATATTGATTGGTTTGTGCAAAAATGTATAGCGTCTACAAAATAGGGGATACATTTATGGCATTTTTATTATAACTTTTTTTTTTACTAGTAATGGCGGTGATCAGCGATTTTTAGCAGGACTGCGACTTTGCGATTGCGGCAGACAGATCGGACACTTTTGACACTTTTTTGGGACCATTGACATTTATACAGCGATCAGAGCTAAAAAAATAGCCACTGATTACTGTATAAAAGACACTGGCAGGGAAGGAGTTAACACTAGGGGGTGATCAAGGGGTTAAGTGTTCCCTGGGGAGGTGTTTCTAACTGTGGGGGGAGTGGACTGACTGGGAGTAGAGAGAGATCGCTGTTCCTGATCACTAGGAACAGCAGATCTCTCTATCTCTCTCTCTCTCTACTTCCCTGACAGAACAGGGATCTGTCTGTTTACATTGACAGATCCCTGTTCTGGTTCTCTAAGGAGCGATTGCGGTCGCTGGTGGACATCGTGGCTGCCAACTACGCACATCGGCTCCGGCGACGCCCCCTATAGCTCTTAAAGCGGCCGACATACACCTACGGCAGTTTGCGCAGCCGTGCTAACCTGCGGCAGTATAATGACAGCAGGTCGGCAAGCGGTTAATCTGATGATCGACTTCTGTTGAACAGGGACGGCCAAACACTGATCAAAATTCGTCCGGTCCCTGCTGAATCTGACACATTTTGAACCGCCTATAGTCAGCTTCTGGCGTGGACCGACAACTCATGGGGCCCCCAGGCAGTAGGAGATTATGGGGCCCCTGGGCAATAGGAGAAGATTATGGGGCCCCCGGGCAATAGTAGATTATGGGGCTCCCCCAGGCAATAGATTATGGGGCCACACTGTATACACACACACACACATGCAGTATACACACACAAAATACACATACACACACTGAAAAGGTACTGGAGAGGCGGGACAGCTATAATTTTGGGATTTTTAAAAAACACAGATTTTTACATACTGTCCCTGGTTTTATTGAGGCTAGCAACCCTGATGGGGCCCCTTAGTGGCATGGGGCCCTCGGGCAGTACCCGAGTGCCCGAATGGTCAGTCCGCCCCTGGTCAGCTTAACAAATGTGATATGAGATTTTAGTGATTGGGTTTACCACACCTCCCAACATTTTGAGATGGGAATGAGGGACACCTACTGGCAAACGTATGTAGGCATAGGACACGCCCCCTGCCACGCCCCCTTAAAGGGGAAATAACAAAAAAAAGGTTAATTAAATCCACAAGTGCTTTTTTTTTACCACTACTATATTGGCTTTTAAAATTTACAAATGCAGCAATTTAGAAATTGAATAAAAAGATTTAGTGCTGGAAAACACTTTTTGATAGATAAAAAGTGCATTTTATATACATCTATATTGATCAGACCAAAATAAGGGACAAATGAGGGGGAAAGAGGGACATTGCTCCAAATCAGGGACAGTCCCTCTAAATCAGGGACAGTTGGGAGCTATGGTTACATATATCATAAACGGCTGTCTATACCTGCCCCCCGAGCACAAGCTGCTCTGCCTTGGAAACCGGAATGTATAAAATGTTACGGTTATGAAATCTAATGGTTCTCTGAACAGCGACATTCCTGGCAGTCTTGTTTGGAATAGTTCATGTCTATACAATGACAGAATGTGAGGACGAGTACTGACGCTTCCTAGTTTTAAATGTCATACATGTGATTAATAATTCTGTCATGTGTTTTCATTGGGGAAGTAGAGATATTATACTTCCTTTTCTTTCTCGGGGACTTTTTTTCATCTAGGAAAAATTAAATCTGTGTGTGACCACATTCTTTCAATAGACATTGTATTCTGTAGCTGCCTACTCATAGCAACCCTAATCCAATAGTAACCAGTACTTATAGCTTTAAACGGCCAACCATGAGACAATAGCTGGAATCTCTTCTTTACGTAGCTAAGTATTGGCTATTAATGTGATTGTACATGGTCTACCCAGCTGTGAGGCTTCAATTTAGGCCTCATTCACATGGGCGCTGAGGTCCGTAGCCCACGAATAAGCTGTGTGTTTACGCAGTTCGAGCCGCCAGGTGCTGCATGCAGGCTGCCCGTGTAAAGCTATCCATAGAGGAACCGGCCTAATAGCAATCCATGTGTGGATAGAAGTGTAGCGCTACCTCCGAAGGAGCTGCTGCAATTTAACCGTTTCAATATCGGGCACTTTCACCCCCTTCTTGCTCAGGCCAATTTTTCAGCTTTCAACGCTGTCGCTCTTTGAATGACAATTGCGCGGTCATGTAACACTGTACACATATTACATTTTTATCTTTTTTTTTTAACACAATTGGTGGTATTTAAATTACCACTGGGTATTTTATTCCCCTGTTTCCCCGAAAATAAGATCTAGCGTGATTGTTAGTGATGGCTGCAATATAAGCCCCACCCCCCCAAATAAGCCCTAGTTAAAGTCCTTGTAGGTCTTATTTTCAGGGTAGGGCTTATTTGGGGGGTAGGGCTTATATTGCAGCCATCACTGACAATCACGCTAGGTCTTATTTTGAGGGAAACAGGGTTTTAGCGAAATAAACGAAAAAAGACAGAAAATTTAGAAAAAAAACAAAACTTTTTTTTACGTTTCTGTTATAAAATCTTGCAAATAAATAATCTTTCTTCATAAATTTAGGCCAAACAATATTCTTTGGTGAAAATAACCCAAATCAGTGTATATTATTTAGTCTGTAGGAAAGAGTCCACCAACTATGGTGTATATACAGTATCTCACAAAAGTGAGTGCGCCCCTCACATTTTTGTAAATAGTTTATTATATCTTTTCATGTGACAACACTGAAGAAATGACACTTTGCTACAATGTAAACTAGTGAGTGTACAGCTTGTATAAGGCCCCTTTCACACGAGGCGGACTCCGTTTCTACGGAGCCCGCCTCGGTCCGCCGGCTCAGCGGGAGATCTGTCCGTTGATCTCCGCTGAGCCGGCGGATGACAGGTCCCTCTCTGCTCACTGAGCGGGGAGGAGCTTGTCAGGCGCCGCTGCCGCCTATGGAGGGATCGGATGAAAACGGACAGCATGTCCGTTTTCATCAGATCTCACCCGATCCGCCAGCGACGGACCTGGACGTAGGGCCATCCGTCTGCTTTTAGCGTATTGGGCGGGGTCGGATGTCAGCGGACATGTCTCCGCTGACATCCGACGCTCCATAGGCTAACATGGAGCGCCCGTTCAGGTCCGCCGTCAAAACTGACAGGCGGACCTGAACGGTCCGATTGTGTGAAAGGGGCCTTACAGTGTAAATTTGTTGTCCCCTCAAAATAACTCAACACACAGCCATTAATGTCTAAACCGCTGGCAACAAAAGTGAGTACACCCCTAAGTGAAAATGTTCAAATTGGACCCAATTAGCCATTTTCCCTCCCCGGTGTCATGTGACTCGTCAATGTTTTACAAGGTCTCAGGTGTGAATGGGGATCAGGTGTGTTACATTTGGTGTTATCGCTCTCGCTCTCTTATACTGGTCACTGGAAGTTCAACATGGCACCTCATGGCAAATAACTCTCTGAGGATCTGAAAAAAAAGAATTGTTGCTCTACATAAAGATGGCCTAGGCTATAAGAAGATTGCCCGAGACCCTAAAACTGAGCTGCAGAACGGTGGCCAAGACCATACAGAGGTTTAACAGGACAGGTTCCACTCAGAACAGGCCTCACCATGGTCAACCTAAGAAGTTGAGTGCACGTGCTCAGCATCATATCCAGAGGTTGTCTTTGGGAAATAGACATATGAGTGCTGCCAGCATTGCTTGAGAGGTTGAAGGGGTGGGGGGTCAGCCTGTCAGAGCTCAGACCATACTCCGCACACTGCATCAAATTTGTCTGCATGGCTGTCATCCCAGAAGGAAGCCTCTTCTAAAGATGATGCACAAGAAAGCCCGCAAACAGTTTGCTGAAGACAAGCAGACTGAGGACATGGATTACTGGAACCATGTCCTGTGGTCTGACAAAGATAAACTTACTTGGTTCAGTTGGTGTCAAGCGTGTGTGGCGGCAACCAGGTGAGGAGTACAAGGACAAGTGTGTCTTACATTCAGTCAAGCATGGTGGTGGGAGTGTCATGGTCTGGGGCTGCATGAGTGCTGCCGGCACTGGGGAGCTACAGTTCATTGAGGGAACCATGAATGCCAACATGTACTGTGACATACTGAAGCAGAGCATGATCCCCTCCCTTCGGAGACTGGGCCGCAGGGCAGTATTCCAACATGATAACGACCCCAAACACATTTTCAAGATGACAGCTGCCTTGCTAAAGAAGCTGAGGGTAAAGGTGATGTACTGGCCAAGCACGTCTCCAGACCTAAACCCTATTGAGCATCTGTGGGGCCTCCTCAAATATAAGGTGGAGGAGCGCAAAGTCTCTAACATCCACCAGCTCTGTGATGTCGTCATGGAGGAGTAGAAGAGGACTCCAGTGGCAACCTGTGAAGCTCTGGTGAACTCCATGCCCAAGAGGGTCAAGGCAGTGCTGGAAAATAATGGTGGACACACAAAATATTTACACTGGGCCCAATTTGGACATTTTTACTTAGGTGTGTACTCACTTTTGTTGCCAGCGGTTTAGACATTAATGGCTGTGTGTTGAGTTATTTTGAGGGGACAGTAAATTTACACTGTTATACAAGCTGTACACTCACTACTTTACATTGTAGCAAAGTGTCATTTCTTCAGTTTTGTCACATGAAAAGATATAATAAAATATTTACAAAAATGTGAGGGGTGTACTCACTTTTGTGAGATACTGTATATATGTGTATATATATATATATATATATATATATATATATATATATATATATATATATATATATATATATGTACTGATGGCCTATCTCATTTCTTAAGGCCCAAAAAAACTAGGACAGTACAAATATCCTTCAAATTACCCTTTTTGGAAAGCAGACAGTCCAAGGTATTTAGTAAGAGGCATGGCGAGTTTTTTGAAGCTGTGGTTTTTTTGTCCCAAGTTTTTGGAAAATGAATTAAAAAAAATGTTTTTTTTTTTCACAATTTATTTTTTTACATACTGTCACCAGTGCAGTACAGCGTCATCATATAACAGGTGTGACGGTGATCAGGGACACTGACTGGTGACAGTATGTAAAAAAAAAAAAAAAATAATAATAATTTTTTTTACATTTATTTATGTTTTTATTTTTTATAACATTTGCTTTCCATTTTTTTATGATTTTTTTTTAACATACTGTGACCAGAGCAATAAAGTGTTACCATAGTAACATTGTACTGCTCTGGGAAAGTGAATAGGGTTTTTTTTTACACATTATGATTGGTTATACCAGTGAATTTCACTGGTATAAGCAACCATTTGTTACTGAATAAAATTGATTCATTTAGTATGTATAGTTGTGATTAGCTGTGATTGGCCCTGTCTGTACCATGTGATCACTGTGACCAATCACAGCTAGCAGCACAATTGTACACAATGAATGGCATGAATCAAAGCCATTCATTGTTCACAATTGTCATGTGATCTGCTGTGTCTTGGATGGGGTGTAGGGTGTTATCTTATACTCCAAATTTACTGAATATTTGTAGGAGGTAATTTTACTTTTCTAAGCTTCCCCGATCAGTCCACAAGTATAGATGGCAGAACTGAGTCCTCTTTAATACCTATCACAGTCAGAACTTCCACTGGTTTTTCCACCCAAAGGAAACAGGACCCTGAGCTCAGGTCAGTATTCACAGGATCACCAGATGCCTCCTTCCAGTATCCACCAGACACCCTTCAGTGAGGGAGATGTTAATGCTCACAATGCCAAGGAAAGCCCCCCATACACCTGGATAGGAGGGCGGCGGGGGGCAGCGGCATGTAGAGCAACCGATTCCTCCATGCAGCCGCTGAACCCTCCTCTCCATCCCACAGACAATTAGCAGCTGCAGGAGGAAAATGGAGAGCATCGGCTCCTCTACATGCTGCTCCCGCCGCCTCCCTATGCCTGTCCTTCTGCCCCGAGGCTGCTGTGTCCTTCCCTGGCCCCCCCGAAGCGCTTTCCCCCTCCCACCCTCCCGGTTTATGCGGGAATCTGTCAGGATGGGGAGCGGGGAAGGACCCGGTAAATGTGTCATTTACTGACCCCTTCCTTGTTCTAATGAATAGAATCAGTGATCAGTACCGATCACTGACTCCGTTTTTCCTTTTTTTTTTTTTATTAATTTATAGCTGAGGCATAGTAAACTGTATTTAATATGCCTCAGTTTGTGAATTACCAGGAAGCTCTGCTATTCCTGTTCATTCATTATGTACAGCTGAGGCTACAGAGAAAGGGACTGAGGAAATAGTTCTCAGCCCCTTTCTCTGTAAAAATGAGACATCAATGGTCTGTTCAGACTCCTGGTATTTCCCCAAAGCCCCCAAAAGGGGGTCCTAAAAAATATGCAAAAAATGAAATAAATAAAATGTTAAAAAAAATTATGAAATGGTAAAAAGCAAACAAAAAACAAAAAATAAAAAAAACTACTGACACCAGTGGTGGAACTAGCAGGGTCTCACTTGTGACTGGGCTTTGACGTTCCACCACCATGGGGAACCCCAAGATGGCAGGAAGGTGGCCTGCTGCAGGACCATAATAAAGGGTCCCATGATAGGAGTAAAGGGCCCCAGGATCAGTGGGAATGGCCGCGGTACAGAAATATTCCTGTTCATTCATTATGTACAGCTGAGGCTACAGAGAAAGCAACTGATGAATCGGTCCTCAGTTCCTTTCTCTGTCTCCAAAATGAGACACCAGGGGTCTGTTTAGTCTCCTGGTATTTCACCAAAGCCCCCAAAAGGGGGTCCTAAAAAATAAGCAAAAAAAATAGAAAAAATAAATAAATAATTGAAATGGTAAAAAACAAACAAAAAACAAAAATCAAAAAACTGCTGACACCAGTGGTGGAACTAGCAGGGCCTCACTTGTGACTGGGCTTTTGGCGTTCCACCACCATGAGGGACCCCAAGACGGCAGGAAGGTGGCCCGCTGCAGGACCATAATAAAGGGTCCCACGATAGGAGTAAAGGGCCTCAGGATCAGTGGGAATGGGGCCGCATTCGGGGGCCAGGGGGGCCCTTCATGATTTCTTGCACCAGGGCTCTGAAGGTTCTAGCTATGCCTCTGCTCTGCTCCCCAATCCCCTAGACAAAAACAAGCAGTTTAACCATGCAGTGCGGGAGTTCTTCTTTATGAATGCATACATAAAGAGGTTGTAAACCTCGAAAAAAAAAAAAAAAACCCTGCGAGACAAAGGCATAATGAGCTAGTATGCATAGCATTATGAAATACTTACCTTAGAACGATGACCTGGATCGGCGTTGGCCCTCCGAGTACAGCACGGACATCTTCCATCGGAGTTACTTCCGGGTTCGCGGCTCCAGCGCTGTGGTTGCACGGAGCCCCGATGACGTCACTCCTGCGCATGCGTGTGGGAGCCACTGGTCATGGCATGACTCCAGAAGAAATGCCACCAGTGGCCCGTTTCTTCCTCTGTGCACATGTGTCGATGATGTCGGCAGCAGCGCATATACTTAATATCTCCTAAACTGTGCAAGTTTAGGAGATATTCAGGGTACCTACAAGTAAGCCTTGTTATAGGCTTACCTGTAGGTAAAAGTGGTGTAACGGGGTTTACAACCAGTTTAAGCCCTGGTTCAGACTGAGCTGCGGGAATGAAGCCTGCATCTCAGTCCCGATTTCGGCGGCAAACTGTGCGGGTTTCTGCACAAATGTCAATGGAAATCGCACCCCAAAATCACAAAAAAAGTATTACAGAAACAAATGTTTGAAATCAGTGCGGTGCCGCAAATGCAGCGTTGCACCGATTAAGATGATTCCATTGCTGGCAATTGCCGCCGATTTGACATGCAATTTGACATGTCCCGTGATCGTGTCATGGTTCGGCAGAACGGGGAGATGCCTATGTAAACAAGGCATTTCCCTGTTCTGCCTTGTGACAAGACAGAGATCTACTGCTCCCTGTCATCGGGAGCAGTGATCGCTGTCATGTCCTAGGTAGCCCATCCCCCCACAGTTAGAATCACTCCCTAGGACACACTTAACCCCGTGATCGAGCCCTAGTGTTAACCCCCTTCCCTGCCAGTGTCATTTACACAGTAATAAGTGCATTTTTATAGCACTGATCGCTGTATAAATGACAATGGTCCCAAAATAGTGTCAAAAGTGTCCAATGTGTCTGCCATAATGTCGCAGTTGCGATAAAAATCGCAGATCGCCGCCATTACTAATAACAAAAATAATAATAATAAAAATGCCATAAATCTATCCCCTATTTTGTAGATGCTTTAACTTTTGCGCAAACCAATCAATATACGCTTATTGTGATTTTTTTTTTTTTTTACCAAAAATATGTAGAAGAATACATATCGGCCTAAACTGAGGAAAAAAATAGTCTTTATATATTTTGTAGCCATAAATCTATCCCCTATTTTGTAGACGCTATAACTTTTGCACTTATTGCGATTTTTTAACCAAAAATATGTAGAAGAATAAATATTGGCCTAAACTGATGAAGAAATTAGTTTTTTTGCTTTTTTTTTTTTGGGGGGGGGGGGATATTTATTATAGCAAAAAGTAAAAAATAATGCCTTTTTTTTAAAGTTGACGCTCTTTTTTTTGTTTATAGCGCAAAAAATAAAAACCGCAGAGGCGATCAAATACCACCAAAAGAAAGCTCTATTTGTGGGGAAATTTTGTTTGGGAGCAACGTCGCACGACCGCGCAACTGTCAGTTAAAGCGACGCAGTGCCGTATCGTAATAAACGCTCTGGTCAGGAAGGGGGTAAATTCTTCCGGGGCTGAAGCGGTTAGACTCACTTGGTGCCTTATCTGCATTAAATTAGCCTCAGAACCTGTGGAGTTCATATGAGTTTTGGGTTTAAAGGGATGAGGTGGCAACCGTACCTCCAACCCTCACCCGCTGGTAACAAGGGAACTCATCTTTTGTTCTTTGCCATTTCATTCCTCCGCGTTCTGATGAATCTCTCTGCTATTTTGGATGGTGATCCTCCTACTACAGCTTCATCTCCATCCATCCCCCTGAATACGGTGATTTCACAATGAGCGCCATGCATCACAGACGCCTCCATGTGTATGCCTACCAGGCGGATGTGTAACATTCAATGAATCAACACTTCTATTCACCAGGAAAGAATGAGAGGAGCAGGAAAAAGAGGCTCAGACTGGGCAGGAGAGGAGGGGAGGGAGGGGGGGCATGCATAGGCAGGGAGGAGGATGGCCAGGGAGAGATGCACAAAGGGGGGGGGGTGCAAACCAAGGAGGGGCAGCGCACATAAAGAAGAGCTACACACCGCAGATCTGATAGGAAGAGACAACACTGGGAGAGGAATAGAATGGAGGCAGACAGACAGGGAGGGGTGCATTGGGTGACGGATAATGAAGTTGTCTTACATCTGATTCAGCAAGAATGCCAAACACACAACATGACATTTGGGGCTCATTCACACCCTATCAATCCGTATAGATCAGCGCCGGCTCAACGCAGGGGCACGTGGGAAAACATTGCTTTGTGGGTGCCCTGTTCAGGCGCGTTACAGTGCATACAAAAAACACACCACAAAGGAAATATGCAGCTGCTGCGTCTACTAATTTGGAACAGTTTCAATTTACCGGACGTGCAAATATGATAATTATTATTTATCAATTTTGCGCGTCAAATAAATTGAAACTGAGAGCGGCAGCAGATGCATATTTCCTTTGTGGTGTGTTTTTTCTATGTATTATATGGAAGCGTCTCCTCTGTATTAGGGTAAGGCACCACTTGGAATACCACTCCCATACACAAATTGGTTTTTTTTTGCAAGGGTAATGCCGCGTACACACGATCGGAATTTCGGCCCGCAAAAGACCGATGATAGTCTTGCATCGGAAAATGCCACCGTGTGTATGCTCCATCGTTTTTTTGCTGGCCGAATTCCAGCCAGCAAAAGATTGGGAGCATGTTCTCAATTTTTTTGGTCGGGAAAAGTTCCTATCTGAAAATGCGATCGTCTGTGGCAATTCCAACGCGCAAAATTCCTACGCATGCTCGGAAACATTGAACTTCATTTTCTCAGCTCGTCGTAGTGTTGTACGTCACCGCGTTCTTGACGGTCGGAATTTCAGAGAACTTTTGCGTGACCGTGTGTATGCAAGGCAAACTTGAGCGGAATCCTGTTGGAAAAGCCGTCACATCTTTTTCCGGCGAGAAGTCCGATCGTGTGTACGCGGCATTACAGTGCATTGTGTAAAAATGCAGACACGAACTGCACCATACCTCACCGCAAAGGGCGAGCTCACAGGGTGTGCCAGGTGTGCCCCTGATGGTACCCCTGATAGTTCACCAAATAAAAAAAAAAATTCTTCTTTTTTTCTCCTAAAAAAAATTGTAACAAAAATAATAACAAAAATGAAATTGTAAAAATGTATATATAAAAAAAATAATAATAAAAATAAAAGCTACTGACACCGTCCACTGCCCTACTGACACCAGTTTCTGCCCTTATGATACCGTCCATTGCTCTACTGACACCGTCCATTGCTCTACTGACACCGTCCATTGCTCTACTGACACCGTCCATTGCTCTACTGACACCGTCAGTATAATAATATATATATACACATACATACATGCACACACGCATATGTGTTTGAGCTTTGGGGTGCACACCCTAATGCAACAGGCTGTGCACACCTATGCTGCACCGCATCGCAAATTGTCCTGAAATTATTTAAAACATTAAAGCCTAAGACCCCTTTCACACTCAGGTGTTTTAGCGCTAGAAATAGCCTCTAAATAGCGCCTGAAAACCGCCTCCCATTCATTTCAGTGTGACTTTTCACACTCGAGCGGTGCGCTTGCGGGACGTTAGTAAAAGTCCTGCGAGCAGCATCTTTGGGGCAGTTTGGGAGGGCTGTGTACAGCCCTCCCAAAACGCCCTGCCCATGGAAAATCGCTTCAGATTCAACACGGGCGCTTTTAAGTGCCCTGCTAGTGGCCAAAAAGCATTGCAAAAGCACCACTTAAACAGCGGTAAAGCCCTGCTAAAACGAGTGACGCTTTACCGCTAACGGCTGGCGCTTTTAGTGTAAAAGCAGCCTAATACACTACAATGGTTATATCATACAGAAATACTGCTTTTGAAGCGATCGTACGATAATCTGATCATTAGTACACAGCTTTTGTTCAAAATTATCCCTTTTAAGGACTTTTTTTGGCACTCCTATTCCTTTATTTATAAATGCAGCAATTTAGAATTTAGATGAAAGGTTTAGCACTGGGAAACACTTTTTGAAAGATAAAAAGTTCATTTTCTATACACATATACAGATCAGACCAAAATGAGAGACAAATGAGGGGGGGAGAGGGACAGAGAGACATTGCTCCGAATCAGGGACAGTTGAGAGCTCTGGGAGAGTTCCTTAGGCTTAGGGTGTAGTTCAGCAGATAATTGGATAAAATATATGATGAGAAGGTAAATTGCAGTGGTGTACTCACATCTGTGTGGTTGCTGAGCGTCCTCTATTGGGGGATCAGACTGGAGGGAATGCCTCCGGGGAATATGACTGTCCCTGCGCAGAGTAAGATCGCTCTCGATGCTCGGTGGGGTGATTTGGACCATCCTACGCTCTGCATTATCAGGATTCCGGATCGTTCCCAAATGTGAAGAAGAAGGTGAGAAATGGATTCTTCATTGATTCGATATTTATTGCTCACAGAATAGTATACAGCCCCCTTAACGCGTTTCATGGCGCTACACTGGCCACTTCCTCAGGATGGTCCATAAAACACTTGATCTGTCTCTTGTGCTGTTTGTGAGTGTGAGGATTGCTCTTCAGAGAGAATTAGGCAGGTGGCAAGGAAGTGTTGTATAGGCTGCTTACCGCCCTCTTTACCCCACTGAACAACTTCACCGCAGCCGCGTATGTGGCGGTGGGGGCAAATGCAGTGCTACCCCATTCAATTGAACTGTGACCTCTGCAGCAAAAGGGGGAGAGGTTGATGGGCTGCTCAACCGCAGAGTGTTACCATCCCCCAATTGCAAATGTAAACTAACCTTAAGGCCTTGCTTAGACTTACGGTTGGAGGGTGGCAAAAAAGCACGGTTAGCCGTATTTTTGCTGCCTGAATGACCCCCCACCCCCTTTTAAGCTGCAAAAGGCATCAGATGGGGATGTTTAAATGCCGTGGCCGTGATATTTCACTTCCTGTTAGACCCGACTTGTAGCGGACTGTGGGCGACAAGCCCACCGAACGCTACACATTCAAATCAATGGGGAAGCACCTCAAACGCCCCGCAACTGTGTGCAATGCATGCGATGGTGGTGCGTTTGTCGGCAGAAATGAGGTTAAAACAGGCGGTAAGGAGGCGTTGCATCGCTTCCTCTCCACCTCTCAGTAGCCTCTGGAGAGCGATCAGAGCACAGATCGGGCTTCAGAGGGAAGGGACATTTAGACACATGTCTAAGTCTACCCTTAATGTCACAGGGTTTGATGAAATGTACTTTCAATAAAAATTAAAACAAAAGAAAAAAGGGAAGTTGGAGGAAATCTCCCAGTAAGTGTAAGGGGTATTCCCCTCTTAGGGCGCTTTCACACTGGCAGTAATGCATCCTGTCCTCTGAAAAGGGATCTGCAGTGGATTGCTTTTCAGAGGCAGTGTAGTAGAGACTAGCAGGTGTTTAAGAGACATTATTGCTGCCTCCTGACACCTGTTTTTTTTTTTTTTTTTTTTCGATTGGTCTTCTTTCCCTTTTTTTCAATTGCCGAACAGCAATTCTAAATTGTGGGATTGCGACACAACTGCGCACTAAGTGCTTGTGCCACCGGCTGTACCGTGAATAGACACAGCACAAGCCAATCAGTGGGTTCTGTCCAATGGATGTCCGCAGGCAGCCACTGATCGGCGAGGAGAGACACAGAACAGAGCTCTGCCTATGTAAACAATACAGAGCTCTGTCCTGTCAGCAAAGTAGGGAATAAAATCCATCACATCCCTTAGTAAAAGCAGCACACAGTACACACAAAAACACTGATTCGGCACACAGTTAACCCTTTGATCGCCTCTGATGTTAACCCCCCCTCCCTGCTAGTCTCATTAGTACAGTGACAGTGCATATTTTTAGCACTGATCACTGTATTAGTGTCACCAGTTCCCACAAAGTGTGAAAAGTGTTAGTGTCAGACCGTCCATTGCAATATTGCAGTCTCTCTCTCTAAGTCGCTGATCGCCGCCATTACTAGTTTAGAAAAACTAATAAATCAAAATTCCAGTATATACACCATAGTTTGTAGACGCTATAACGTTCACGCAAACCAATCAATATACACTTATTGGGATATTTTTTTAAATCCAACACATGTAGCAGAATAGATTTTGACCTAAAACTTTGAATAAATTAAGACTTTTGAATTTTTTTTAATTGGATTTGTTTTATAGCAGAAAGTAAAAAATATTGTTTTTTTTTTTGTTTTGTTTTTTTTAATTGTCTGCCTTTTTTTTGTTTATAGAGCAAAGAAGAAAAAAATGCAGTGGGGATCAAATACCACCAAAAGAAAACTCGATTAGTGAGAAAAAAAATTACAGAAATGTAATTTATGTGCAGCGTTGCATGACTGCGCAATTGTCAGTTAAAGTAACGCAGTGGCAAAAAGCAAAAAAAAAAAATGGACTGGTCATAAAGGGGGTAAATCTTTTGGAGGGCAACTGGTTAGAAGTCAGAACTTACGCAACTTTCACACTGAGGCATTTTAGAGGCGTTTTGCGCTAAAAATATCGCCTGAAAAGCGCCTCTTCTGCAGCCCCAGTGTGAAAGCCTGAGTGCTTTTACACTGGGGCAATGGGCTTGCAGGATGGGAAAAAGAGTCCTGCAAGCACTATCTTTGGGGCGGTGTAAGAGCGGTGTATATACCGCTCCTACACCGCCGCCGTGCCATTGAAATTAATAGGCACCGCTGCCGAAGTGCCTGCAAAGCGCTTCGGCAGCTGCGCTTTTTGGGCACTTTTAACCCTTTCCTTAAAAGTGCCCCGCTAGCGGCCGAAAAGCGCCGCTATATACCACTAACGCCCCCCCCCCCCCCCCCCCCCCACCACCACCATCCCGCCCCAGTGTGAAAGCAGCCTTATGCCGCGTACACACGATCAGACTTCTTGTCGGAAAAAGATATGACGGCTTTTTAGATGGGATTCCGCTCAAGCTTGCCTTGAATACACACGGTCACACAAAAGTTCGCTGAAATTACGACCGTCAAGAACGCGGTGACGTACAACACTACGACGAGCCGAGAAAATGAAGTTCAATGCTTCCGAGCATGCGTAGGAATTTTGCGTGTCGGAATTGCCACAGACGATCGCATTTTCGGATAGGAACTTTTTCCGACCGAAAAATTGAGAACCTGCTCCCAATCTTTTGCTGGCTGGGATTCGGCCAGCAAAAGTCCGATAGAGCGTACACACGGTCGCATTTTCTGACGAAAAACTCTCATCGGTCTTTTGCGGGCCGAAATTCCGATCGTGTGTACGCGGCATTACGGAATTTGTAGATGCTGACTTTGAATGAATGGCTTCTTTCCAGGGTAAAGTTCCTCTTGCATTTAAATTGATGAGCTTGCAAAAATGAAGAAGATATTTACATGTGTAAACGCATGCCCCATGTTTATGTGTCTGCATGTAACTATGTTCCTTGCAAGCTGCTATACAGTTTAAAGCGGAGTTCCACCCAAAAATGGAACTTCCGCTTTAAGAGAAGGTGACCCCCTGACATGCCACATTTGGCATGTCATTTTTTGGGGGGGGGGGGGGGGGTGGATACCCTCTTTTCAGAGGGTTCCAGCTCCCATTTCCTCCCGGCGCACCACGGCACCGGAAGGGAGATCACCCCCCCCCTCCCTCTGGGCAATCATCTGGGACACGTCTCAGGTCCCAGATGATTGCCCAGCCAGTCACGGCTCGCGGCGCGGCTTGCGCATGCGCAGTGGGTTCACCGCCGGGCACCCACAGTTACAATGCCGGCGCCGCTGAGCGGAGGGGGAGACGAGCGGGGCTTGGTACGCCCGCATCGCTGGACCCTGGGACAGGTAAGTGTCCGATTATTAAAAGTCAGCAGCTGCAGTATTTGTATCTGCTGACTTTTAATTTTTTTTTTTTTTTTTTTAAGCGGAACTCCTCTTTAATGTAGATTTTTTTAACCCTCTGATGTGAAATAAAGAAAGAAATAAGCACAGAAATAAATGTAAAATATGGTCGGATAAACTTCAAAAATGACCAGCTACTATGATTCTCATACTTATCAATCAAAAAACGTGCATATTGCTAGTGCAACGCGGTTTTTGATTTTATATGTGCCTGTAAGGATGTAAATGCATATAGTTTACAGATCTTAAGCTGGCCATACATTATACAATTTTCTTATTCAATTTCCTTTAGATTTACAGTACCTTCAATTACAGGTATGTAGTGCAAGGGCCTGCCTGATTGCATACACATTGAAAGTGCTTAGGTCTGACCTCCTATTATATGTTTTATGTAAATCTAAAGGAAAATTGTACAAGAGAATTGTATAATGTATGGCCAGTCCTACTTGTATTTTTCACACTTGATCTTCCTGCTGGCAAGATCCTGCTTTTATGCTCAGATTTTACTATGCCCTCTCTATCCCCTCATCTTGAACCAGGCATTCTGTTTGCTCTGGCACTGTTTTTTTTGTATGTATATATGTGATCACACGGCATTTGTTATAATATTTATACACATTTCTTTTGTCTGTTTTTTGCAATTATGTAAAATAACATACAGTAATTGTAAAGCATCTTTTAGTACCAATAGGATCCCCTGAAGAAGCCTATTGGCGAAACACGTAGCGATCCTCATTGAAAAAGATCAACTGATTCCTATATTCATCTCTACAGATGGAAGATTCCTGTTATCATCATCATCTTATATAATACAAGTATACAGGACTGATGTATTCAGGTCTCAGTTTATGTCGGTATATGCAGACATTTGCTTTATATCTAGATGAAAAATGCAGTATTTACAGTCGTGCATACACTACATTGTCAAAAGTATTGGGACGCCTGCCTTTACACGCACATGAACTTTAATGGCGTCCCAGTCTTAGTCCATAGGGTTCAATGTTGAGTTGGCCCACCCTTTGCAGCTATAACAGCTTCAACTCTTCTGGGAAGGCCGTCCACAAGGTTTAGGAGTGTGTCTATGGGAATGTTTGACCATTCTTGCAGAAGCGCATTTGTGAGGTCAGGCACTGATGTTGGAGAGAAGGCCTGGCTCGCAGTTTCCGCTCCAATTCATCCCAAAGGTGTTCTATGGGGTTGAGGACAGGACTCTGTGCAGGCCAGACAAGTTCCTCCACCCCAAACTCGCTCATCCATGTCTTTATGGACCTTGCTTTGTGCACTGATCCAAATCATTTGGTGGAGGGGGGATTATGGTGTGGGGATGTTTTTTAGGGGTTGGGCTTGGCCCATTAGTTCCAGTAAAGGGAACTCTTAAGGCGTCAGCATACCAAGACATTTAGGACAATTTAATGCTCCCAACTTTGTGGGAACAGTTTGGGGATGGCCCCTTCCTGTTACAACATGACTGCACACCAGTGCACAAAGCAAGGTCCAGAAAGACATGGATGAGTGAGTTTGGGGTGGAGGAACTTGACTGGCCTGCACAAAGTCCTGACCTCAACCCGATAGAACAGCTTTGGGATGAATTAGAGTGGCGACTGCGAGCCAGACCTTCTCATCCAACATCAGATTTTCTGCCGATTTTTGCCTTCAGATTTACCAAAACCATGTAGTGCAAGGGCCTGCCTGATTGCATACAAATTGAAACTCCTAAGGTTTGACCTCATATTATATGGTTTTGGTAAATCTGAAGACAAAAATCAGCAGAAAATCTGATAGTGTGTATGGGGCTTTAGACTGGGATTCCATTAAAGTTCATGTGCGTGTAAAGGCAGATTGTTAACTGATTGATTGTTGTTAATAAACCTTTGTATTTTTTTCTATCTTGGTACTAATTTCTTTGATTTTGGGGTTATGAATGGCACCCAATAAAGTTCTATATTTCTATTCTTTCCTTTCTCTTTTGCACATTACGGATGTGGTGTGCCATGACAATCTAGCTATAGCTCAACTTTTTTTTTGCAATTTTTTTTATGGGTCTATGAAAGAAAAAAAAAAAAGAAATCACATTTTTTAACTGTTTCCCAAAAGAGTTACAGTCAAGGCATGCCGTGAATGATATCTGTCACAGTTGCTTGTGCCCTCAAATGAACTGTCAAGCCATTTAATGGCCGGAGTCATAATAACTGATCACAAGTGCAGCACCATGGCCACTGCTAATCAAACAAACGGTAAGATAGCAGCTTCCTTGGCCTTAAAGGAATCAGAAATGACATATGGGGGGAGGGGGGGCAGAGTATGGAACCATGGCGGGTACACTGACATCCCATGCTTCTGAATGTAGAAAAGACAGACAGAGGATGCAGGGGAATGGAGGGGAACCAATTGCTGGCCCCAGCCTTAAAATCTGTATTTTTTGCTAAAAAACAAACAAAAAAAAACTACTTAGAACCCCCAAACATTATATATATATCTGTAATATTGCAACGATCACCATTTTATTCTCTAGGGTCTCTGCTAAAAAAAAAAAATATATATATATATATACACTACCGTTCAAAAGTTTGGGGTCACCCAAACAATTTTGTGTTTTCCATGAAAAGTCACACTTATTCACCACCATACGTTGTGAAATGAATAGAAAATAGAGTCAAGACATTGACAAGGTTAGAAATAATGATTTGTATTTGAAATAACATTGTTTTTACATCAAACTTTGCTTTCATCAAAAGAATCCTCCTTTTGCAGCAATTACAGCATTGCACACCTTTGGCATTCTAGCTGTTAATTTATTGAGGTAAGCTGGAGAAATTGCACCCCACGCTTCTAGAAGCAGCTCCCACAAGTTGGATTGGTTGGATGGGCACTTCTGGCGTACCATACGGTCAAGCTGCTCCCACAACAGCTCAATGGGGTTCAGATCTGGTGACTGTGCTGGCCACTCCATTACCGATAGAATACCAGCTGCCTGCTTCTGCTGTAAATAGTTCTTGCACAATTTGGAGGTGTGTTTAGGGTCATTGTCCTGTTGTAGGATGAAATTGGCTCCAATCAAGCGCTGTCCACTGGGTATGGCATGGCGTTGCAAAATTGAGTGATAGCCTTCCTTATTCAGAATCCCTTTTACCCTGTACAAAGCTCCCACCTTACCAGCACCAAAGCAACCCCAGACCATCACATTACCTCCACCATGCTTAACAGATGGCGTCAGGCATTCTTCCAGCATCTTTTCATTTGTTCTGCGTCTCACAAACGTTCTTCTTTGTGATCCAAACACCTCAAACTTGGATTTATCCGTCCACAACACTTTTTTCCAGTCTTCCTCTGTCCAATGTCTGTGTTCTTTTGCCCATCTTAATCTTTTTCTTTTATTGGCCAGTCTCAGATATGGCTTTTTCTTTGCCACTCTGCCCTGAAGCTCAAAATCCCGCAGCCGCCTCTTCACTGTAGATGTTGACACTGGTGTTTTGCGGGTACTATTTAATGAAGATGCCAGTTGGGGACCTGTGAGGCGTCTGTTTCTCAAACTAGAGACTCTAATGTGCTTATCTTCTTGCTTAGTTGTGCAACGCGGCCTCCCACTTCTTTTTCTACTCTGGTTAGAGCCTGTTTGTGCTGTCCTCTGAAGGGAGTAGTACACACCGTTGTAGGAAATCTTCAATTTCTTTGCAATTTCTCGCATGGAATAGCCTTCATTTCTAAGAACAAGAATAGACTGTCGAGTTTCAGATGAAAGTTCTCTTTTTCTGGCCATTTTGAGCGTTTAATTGATCCCACAAATGTGATGCTCCAGAAACTCAATCTGCTCACAGGAAGGTCAGTTTTGTAGCTTCTGGAAGGAGCTAGACTGTTTTTAGATGTGTGAACATGATTGCACAAGGGTTTGCTAATCATCAATTAGCCTTCTGAGCCAATGAGCAAACACATTGTACCATTAGAACACTGGAGTGATAGTTGCTGGAAATGGGCCTCTATACACCTATGTAGATATTGCACCAAAAACTAGACATTTGCAGTTAGAATAGTCATTTACCACATTAGCAATGTATAGAGTATATTTGTTTAAAGTTAGGACTAGTTTAAAGTTAGCTTCATTTAAAAGTACAGTGCTTTTCCTTCAAAAATAAGGACATTTCAATGTGACCCCAAACTTTTGAACGGTAGTGTATATATATATATATATATATATATATATATATATATATATATATATATATATATATATATATATATATTTTTTTTTTTAGCAGAGACCCTAGAGAATAAAATGGTGATCGTTGCAATATTTTATGTGACACTGTAGTTGCACAGCGGTCTCTCAAATGCAATTTTTTGAGAAAGAATACACTTTAACCACTTGCCGACCAGCTCACGTACAGATACTGCGGCAGGTTGGCAGCACTGCGCGAAGCTCAGTTGCGGGCGGGCACGCGCTGCCGCCAGGGTGCTCTTGCTGCACGCTGCGGGATCGTGCCCGTGGGTTGGGCGGACATGATGTTTGCCAGGGACCCGCGATCGCCTAATACAGAGGCAGAACGGGGATCTGCCAGTGTGAACAAGCAGATCCCCTTTCTGACAGGGGACATGTCCAGAGATCTTCTGTTCCCAGTGAGCCCACCCCCCCCCTACAGTTAGAACACACCTAGGGAACACACTTAACCCTTTGATCGCCCCCCTAGTGTTAACCCCTTCACTGCTAGTGACATTTTTACATTGATCGGTGCATCACTGGTCCCCAAAAGTGTTATTTGGGGTCAGATTTGTTGCATCGTCCTGCTAAAAATCGCAGATCGCTGCCATTACTAGTTAAAACAATAAAAAAAAAAAATAAAAGTCCCTACATCTATCCCCTAGTTTGTAGACGCGATAACTTTTGCACAAACCAATCATGCTTATTGCATTTGCTTTTTAACCAAACATATGTAGAAGAATATATATCGGCCTAAACTGATGAATAAATGTGTTTTTTTATATATTTTTATTGGGAAATGTATTATAGTAAAAATTAAAAAAAAAATGTTTTTTTTTTTTTTTCCCCAAATTTGTCGCTCTTTGTTTGTTTATAGCGCAAAAAAATAAAATCTACAGAGGTGATAATATACCACCAAAAGAAAGCTCTATTTGTGGGGGAAAAAAAGGACATCGATTTTGTTTGGGTACAACGTCGCACAACCGCGCAATTGTCAGTTAAAGCGACGCAGTGCCATATCGCAAAAAATGGCCTGGTCATTATGGGGGCAAATCCTTCCAGGGCTGAAGTGGTTAATGAATAAATAATAATAAAAAAAACACACAATAGTTACCCCAATTTGTTTGCATACTGTGAATGATGATGTTACGCCGAGTAAATAGATACCTACCATGTCACGCTTTAAAATTGCGCACACTCGTGGAATGGCGACAAACTACCGTAGTTAAAAATCTCCATAGGCGACGCTTGAAAAATCTTTACAGGTTACCTGTTTAGAGTCACAGAGGGGTTCCAGTGCTAGAAATATTGCTCTTACTATAAAGTTCACGGCGATATCTCATGTGTGTGGTTTGAACACCGCTTTACATATGCGATCGCTTCTTCATGCGAGCTCGGGAGGGACGGGGCGCTTTAAATTTTTTTTTTCTTATTTATTTTACTTTTTATTTTCTACACTGTCTCTATATTTTTATTTTTTTCACTTTTATTCCTATTACAAGAATGTAAACTTACATCCCTTGTAATAGAAATAAGCGTGACAGGTCCTTTTTATTGAGGGATCTGGGGTCAAAAAGACCCCACATCTCTTCTTTTTCTTTAAAAGCAAAAAAAAAAATGTGACTTTAAAGCGGAGCTCCACCCAAAAGGGGAAGCTCTGCTCATCAGCCTCCCCCCCCCCCTCGGGCGCTGCCGCTGCCATTGCCGGTAAGGGAACCGGGCAGTGTAGCATTACGACTTCACGCCGGGAACCCTGCTGCGCATGCGTGAAGCACCGCTGCGCTCTCCTACTGGCCCGGCGGCAGCGGAGGGGAGGGGGGAGCAGGGAGCCAATCTGTGATGTGCCGCGGCCCGGACTTCCGGAAGTGGGGACAGGATATCTGTCAAAGGCCAGGTATCCACTCCCTACCTGAAAGGTGCCAAATGTGGCCCTGGAGGGGGGGGGGGGGGGGAGAGACAAATGAGGGAAAGTTACGCTTTTGGGTGGAACTCTGCTTTAAGGGAAAAAAATATCCTTTGTTTATGCCAGAGAACCGGACAGTGACGTCAGAGTTTGCTCCGGTCCTCCAAGGGCATAGAGCTGAGTGGGGGCTATCTTGCCTTCCACTTGACCTCCTGCTCAGCAAAGCGGCCGCATTCGATCGTCTCCAGGATTAACAGGCGGCTCCTGTAAGCTCGACAACGACCAGGAAGCGGGGGGGGGGGGGGCTCCTCTACCGCCCACCTATAAAAGTGATCTTGTGGTGAATCCACCGCTGGGATCACTTTTATTGGGAAGCCTAACGAAAAAAAGATGGGGGGGGGGGGGGTGTTATGGCATGTAGCGGCAGCCATAATAACTCCGGTATTTAATGTCAAAAACATGCCCCACCTTTAGTGAGGCGGTCGGCAAAAATAAACCTGGGTGGTCCTGCCATGAAGATCCACTTCCTGTTAGAGGGTGACAACGCTCCGTCCCTGTCTCCGAATTGTGCCCCAGCGTTGTCACCCTGTCACATGGGACACTTCCATATATGGTATGCAGGAATCCACTGTGAGCACCATCAGGAAATCTGTAGTCATCAGTGGAGCGCACATAGGAGATCAGCAGCACCAGCATGCAAGGCCCGTGTTATAATACACAATGATGATTGGTGTGGATTTCCATTCATCCCCTCATTACACACACCGACTCTCCCAATCTAGGAGGGCGTGTACACGTGACGGGGGCGGGCCCAGACAATGAGTGACAACACGTGGGCGTCTCCCGATCTCAGCCAGACACACGGGGGCGGGCCCTGCCGCATACACGCCCTAAGGGGGGAGGGACTAGACAGTGAGTGACACTCACATAGGCGTCTCCCGGGCTGAGTCAGACATGAGGGGCGGGCACTGCTATACGCACGCCTACAGGGGGGAGGGCTCAGCGCAGACTGTGGGGAGGAGGGAGCAGCCGCCGGCCGGGCGTGAACCTCAATCCAAGGAAAGGCAAACTTCTCGGCCCGAGGCATCGGGGGGCTGCGCGGGGAAAGTGAGCCGGTACCCGGGGGATACGGACCTCCCGAACACCGCCATCCCCCCCCCCTCTGTGTGAGGGGGGGTCTCCGGGGAATAGGACACCAGGAGACACCCCATTGTGGGACCGGACAAGGTGAGCACCGGAGGGGGGGAGACAGTGATCAGTGTCCGCCTTCCTCATCATTACTTGAATGATCAGCTCCCCTCTCATCACACGGCCCCTTCATATCATCCATCCTGGAGGTCTGTATGTCCATAGAGATGTGTGTGTGGGGAGAGATCGGATCCCATCCACCAACCAGATCCCATCCCGGCTCTGTGTGTCACACGATCCCCATTGTGATCCCCCGACATCCCTCCCTGTACACAGGATCCCTACTGACAGGAGGGGAAACCCGCACACAGCATCCCGGGAGAGGAATGTGTCTGTATACAATGTGTATAATGTCTGTATACAATGTGTATATAGTGTATAGTGTGTGTACAATGTATATATAGTGTATAGTGTGTGTACAATGTGTATATAGTGTATAGTGTGTGTACAATGTATATACCGGTATGTCTGTATCCATCACACTGCACAACGTGTTACAGGAAAGACTTCCAGACACAATCTCAGGATTCTAATGGCAAATCAGATTCCAGATGTACTCCCTTCTGTTTTCTTTCCCCTTTCCATCCCTCCCTTCTTTTCTTCCCTTTTTATCCCCTCCCTTCTTTTCTTCCCTTATTTTCATCCCTTTTTTTTCTTTTTCACTTCTTTTCCTCCCTTTTCAGCTCTTTCCTTCTTCTTTTCTTCCCTTTTTTTTTTTTTTTCTTCTTTTCATTCCTTTTCTTGCTCCCTTCTCTTCCCTTGCTCCCTTCTCTTCCCTTGCTCCCTTCTCTTCCCTTGCTCCCTTCTCTTCCCTTGCTCCCTTCTCTTCCCTTGCTCCCTTCTCTTCCCTTGCTCCCTTCCCTTCTCTTCCCTTGCTCTCTTCCCTTGCTCTCTTCCCTTGCTCCCTTCTCTTCCCTTGCTCCCTTCTCTTCCCTTGCTCCCTTCCCTTCCCTTGCTCTCTTCCCTTGCTCCCTTCTCTTCCCTTGCTCCCTTCTCTTCCCTTGCTCCCTTCTCTTCCCTTGCTCCCTTCTCTTCCCTTGCTCCCTTCTCTTCCCTTGCTCCCTTCTCTTCCCTTGCTCCCTTCTCTTCCCTTGCTCCCTTCTCTTCCCTTGCTCCCTTCTCTTCCCTTGCTCCCTTCCCTTCTCTTCCCTTGCTCTCCCCTTGCTCCCTTCCCTTCTCTTCCCTTGCTCCCTTCTCTTCCCTTGCTCCCTTCTCTTCCCTTGCTCCCTTCTCTTCCCTTGCTCCCTTCTCTTCCCTTGCTCCCTTCTCTTCCCTTGCTCCCTTCTCTTCCCTTGCTCCCTTCTCTTCCCTTGCTCCCTTCTCTTCCCTTGCTCCCTTCTCTTCCCTTGCTCCCTTCTCTTCCCTTGCTCCCTTCTCTTCCCTTGCTCCCTTCTCTTCCCTTGCTCCCTTCTCTTCCCTTGCTCCCTTCTCTTCCCTTGCTCCCTTCTCTTCCCTTGCTCCCTTCTCTTCCCTTGCTCCCTTCTCTTCCCTTGCTCCCTTCTCTTCCCTTGCTCCCTTCTCTTCCCTTGCTCCCTTCTCTTCCCTTGCTCCCTTCCCTTCTCTTCCCTTGCTCCCTTCCCTTCTCTTCCCTTGCTCCCTTCCCTTCTCTTCCCTTGCTCCCTTCTCTTCTCTTCCCTTGCTCCCTTCTCTTCTCTTCCCTTGCTCCCTTCTCTTCTCTTCCCTTGCTCCCTTCTCTTCCCTTGCTCCCTTCTCTTCCCTTGCTCCCTTCTCTTCCCTTGCTCCCTTCTCTTCCCTTGCTCCCTTCTCTTCCCTTGCTCCCTTCTCTTCCCTTGCTCCCTTCTCTTCCCTTGCTCCCTTCTCTTCCCTTGCTCCCTTCTCTTCCCTTGCTCCCTTCTCTTCCCTTGCTCCCTTCTCTTCCCTTGCTCCCTTCTCTTCCCTTGCTCCCTTCTCTTCCCTTGCTCCCTTCTCTTCCCTTGCTCCCTTCTCTTCCCTTGCTCTCTTCTCTTGCTCTCTTCTCTTGCTCTCTTCTCTTGCTCTCTTCCCTTGCTCTCTTCCCTTGCTCCCTTCTCTTCTCTTCCCTTGCTCCCTTCTCTTCTCTTCCCTTGCTCCCTTCTCTTCTCTTCCCTTGCTCCCTTCTCTTCTCTTCCCTTGCTCCCTTCTCTTCTCTTCCCTTGCTCCCTTCTCTTCTCTTCCCTTGCTCCCTTCTCTTCTCTTCCCTTGCTCCCTTCTCTTCTCTTCCCTTGCTCCCTTCTCTTCTCTTCCCTTGCTCCCTTCTCTTCTCTTCCCTTGCTCCCTTCTCTTCTCTTCCCTTGCTCCCTTCTCTTCCCTTGCTCCCTTCTCTTCCCTTGCTCCCTTCTCTTCTTTTCCTCCCTTTTCAGCCCTTCCCTTCTTTTCCTCCCTTTTCAGCCTTTTTTTTTTTTTTTTTTTTTCTTCTTTTTTTTTTATTCCCTTTTCTTCATCGCCTTTCATCCCTGCCCTTTCTTTCCCATCTCCTCCTCCTTCTTCCTTTTTTTTTTTTTTTTTTTTTTTTTTTTTTCCCTCTTCTTCTTCTCTCTTTTATCTACTTTTCCCCATTGTCCTTCTCTTCTCCTTCCCTTCCCTCTCACTCTCAGCTCCTTCATTCAATTTGCACGCTATTATCTTGACTTTTAACTCGTTTATGTTTCAAACACAGCAAAGGATCCCATTTGTAAACATCTGTTGCAGTGTGATATCCTCCTAGCAGTAAAGTGGGTCTTGTTGTAGTTTTTAAATGTTATCTCTAAATCCCAACATCAAACGTTTCCTATACTGCAGTTTATCAGTCTGGATGTGGTGACTGCATTCGCCTTTCTGCAAGTACAGGGGAATACCTGTTTTTAGAATTTCAGTTTCTTTTATGATTTCCCGTCCCCTAAACTGATACACCCAACAAAGCTACCAGCTTTCCCAGCTATCTCCTGAGAGCTACAAAACACCTCCTCCCTATGTAATGGAAATGGAGAGGTGAAGAATTTTGTAGTTCAAATGGGCAGAGATGAAGGGTGACAACACGGCTCCTCCCTAGATACAGTGCAGTGAGTGAGCGTTGTCACTCTAGGACAGGAAGGATGCAGGTGAAAATTAAATTCTTCTTTTTTTTTTTATTTATTTTTTGTTGTTTAAATGTATATTTAACAACCAAAAGATAGCGAAAAGGGAAATTTATTGTTAGAAAATTAAATTCTAACAATACATTTCCCTTTTTGCTCTTTTTTTTTTTTTTTTTTGGTTGTTATAATAAACACTTTCAAATGTATATTTATCTGTTCAACCAGTGGGGAGAAAAAAACAGCTGTTTATTCAGCAAGAAATTCTGTGAACAGATACCTTCTTGTGAGCTCTGCCTTTTGGGTTGGTCAGTTAACACTGTTCCCTGCTATCTCTCTGAACTACAAAACACCCCCATTGTGGAGAAGAGAGAGAGAGAGAGGGGTGTTAATGTAGTCCTAAAACTCTCCTTTTTCATGGGTGACAATGCTGTTTAGTATGGTTGTCACCCTAGAACAGGAAGTGAGTTCATGGCAGGATCAACAGGTTAAAATAAAGGAAATAAGAAAATGAATGCAGCCACCATGTCTAAGCTAAGGACTGGTGAGCTGCAGTTCTTTCAACTTGTGTTGTTTTTTTTCCATTTTTTTTTTTCTCTGCATTTACACACTCCTCTGTGTTAACCTACTATGTGTCCATACACACATATGCGTTTAGAGGCCGAAAAAAAAAATTCCCATCGCTGGTGTGTTCAAGAAAGGAGTGTTTGGGCAGAAAAAATACCCGACGTGCCTAAATGCGGCTAAATGAACTTGAGTTTTTTTTTTTTTTTCCTAAGGAATTAATTAATATTCTATCAAATGAAAAAAAATGGCCAAGCTGTTGACGCATCCAAATGTGCCTGGGCCAGTTCACACCACAAAAAACGCACTCCAGATCCGTTTTTTTTCTTTCACTATACTAGGGTCCAGTGCGTTTTTTGATGCGTTCCAATGCGTTTTACTGCGTTCCAGTCCAGGAAATATGCAGCATGTTCTACTTTTTTATTTTATTTGACTTTTTTTTTGGAACTGACTGCACTGGTGTGAACTATGCCATTGGAAACCATATAACCTACGTTCCATGCGTTTTTTGAGATGCAGAACAAAAACGCACTGAACTGCATGTGGTGTGAATTGGCCATAAATGCGATGCAAAAAATGTGGCTTGGGCACGTTTTCGAAGCTGCTGTTTTCCTGCTGGGGAAAAACATTTGCGAGTGCCCTTAAGGTGCACCCCTCCCCCCTCCGATCTCTGCTGTACTGACCTCCGTGGGTGATGAACTGTCACCCCCCCCCCCCCCGATCCGTGCGCTACTTACCTCCTGTGGGTGATGAGTTGTCCTCTCCTGTGCAGCGGTCTGGAGATTTGAAATCCCCAATCTTCGTCCCCCTTCTTTCTGCATGGCTTCCAGGATTGATCAGAACGCTTCTGGTTGGTCAAATGAGTCATGTGCCAGCCAATCGGAAGCACTCTAATCCGTCCCAGAAGCCCTGCAGAAAGAAGGGGATGAAGAGCTTGGATTTCAAATAGCGATGCACCGATACCTTTTTTTTTTTTTTTTTTTTTTTTTTTTTTCTTTTAGAACTCGCTGATACCAATTACCGATGCCCACCGCGATTGTTTTGTTTTCACTTCAGCTGTCAGCAATGGTACAAAGCATTGAAAAGTTATTTACAAATGAAATAGATTTTTTTTTTTTTTTTTTAATTTTGTGCCTTTTTCAATGTGAAATGTGTAAATATATGTTGAAATATTTGTTTACAATATTTACTAACAAAGCAAACAAAAGTTTTAATTGTTTATAAAATAGACGTGAACAAAAAAAAGCAGGAAAATAATGAAATGGAGGAGATTAGGGAGTTAATTGAGGCTGATTGGAGTAAATTCAAGGTTAATAAGGGGTTAAACAGAGGAACATTTGTTCATCCCTTTGTTCTGCAGATGAAGAAGCAGAAAGATTCAAAAAGAAACAATGTTTCTTTTTTATTCTAGTGTTTCAGCTGAGCAATGTTGTTAATAAACATTGCGGCTTCCTTTTTTTTTTTTTTTTTACAGCTCCAATTACCGAACTTCTTTAAAGCGGTTGTATAGTCCTTCTTTTTTTTTTTTTTTTTTTTTTTTAATTTTTACCTACAGGTAAGCCTATAATAAGGCTTACCTGTAGGGAAAAAAAAAATATCTCCTAAACCTGTACGGTTTAGGAGATATTCCCCTTGCTATGAGCCGCTGACTGCATTGGCGCATGCGCACAGGGGATTCTCGGCTGAAGGCCCGGCAACTGCCGGACCTTGCCGGGAAAGATCTCCCGCGCGCATGTGCGAGAGTGATGACATTGCGGCTCCGGCCACTCACAGCGCTGGAACCGCGATACCCGGAAGACACGCCGAGGCAACATGTCAGCTACGTCGGCCTGGACCAGGTAAGATACCGACGCCTCGTTCTAAGGTAAGTATTTCATAATGAGCTAGTATGCGGTGCATACTAGCTCATTATGCCTTTTGCTTTACAGGGGTAAAAAAAATAAAAAAAAATTTCAGCGGGTATACAACCGTTTTAACACAGGGGAGACCCACTGACAGCTCAAAGATCTGAGCCTGAAAGTATCGGTTTCAGGTATTGGTGCATTTGCAGGAGTAGCGATACTTGTGCAAATACTCGGTATTGGTACCGGTACTAGTATTGGTGCAACCCTAATTTCAAGTCCTCAGGACTGGTGCACCAGCTGTGTGGGCACTGACTGCTCATCACCCATGGAGGTAGGTACAGCAGGGACGGGGGTGGGGAGTGATGATCTTTTTTTTTTTTTTTCATTTCTAAAAAAAAGTGAACTTGCATTCTTAGAAAAAAAGGGGGGGGGGGAATGGAGGCTCCACATATAGTGCTGCTCATCAGTTCTTAGATGATTATTATTATTATTATACAGGATTTATATAGCGCCAACAGTTTATGCAGTGCTTTACAATATAAAAGGGAGACAATAACGGTTGCAGTATAATACAATAAGATACAAGTGGATTAAGAGGGCCCTGCTCAGAAGAGCTTACAATCTAATAGATTACATTTTTGGGGGGTTTACTTTGCTTAAAACAAATGACTTGGGCTGTACCTGATCATTAGATTGTTAATGGCAAATTATTCACCGCGTTTTGTATAGCTCTCTGCACTCGGAATGCGTATATCTGTCTTAATGAGTCCCAGCTTGCCAAAGATAAGCAAGCTGGAAGTTGTAGATCTGTAATATTAAGCAATGTATGTCTATGTGTAATCTCATCAAGAAGCTGTTTATATATAATGCAAATTCCCAACTGCTTCTTTTTGTGCACAAGAGCTAACACTCTCTGCAGAGGTCTCTGCTAGCTGGACGTGGGTTCCCAGCCTGGTGTTGCGGATCTCTCTCCCGCATACCTCGTTCAGGTCTGTGAACATTATCTAGGCCAAAATATTCGGTGTGCCACCTCCTCCCCCTCACCTCTTCACTCCTGGTTGTAGGCATGTTCTGACCTGCTGCACCTTCTGAAGAATCACATAGTAATCTCCTGTTTTTGCTGCTTCCATTCCTTATGAGGGCTTTACTTCAGCACAGCTGCTTTGAAAAACGTTATTGGATGACTGAATCTGTTGTGTAGTTTGGCTGCCCATAGACGGAGAGATCTGTAGAGTTCCTTCTGCCCGTTGCTGTACAGCTGGATCTGTTGTGTCTTTTCTGGATGACTGGAAATGGCTCCTCATTAAAATTGAACTCTAGGTACAAAAACTGCCATTAAAATGCACTATACTACCAAAAGTATTGGGACGCTTGCCTTTACATGCACATGACCTTTAATGGCATCCCAGTCTTAGTCTGTAGGGTTCAATATTGAGTTGGCCCACCCATTGCAAATATACCAGCTTCAACTCTTCTGGGAAGGCTGTCCACAAGGTTTAGGAGTGTGTCTATGGGAATGTTTGACCATTCTTCCAGAAGTGCATTTGTGAGGTCAGGCACTGATGTTGGATGAGAAGGTCTGGCTCGCAGTCTCCACTCGAATTCATCCCAAAGTTGTTCTAGCGGGTTGAGGTCAGGACTCTGTGCGGGCCAGTCAAGTTCCTCCACCCCAAAGTCCTCATCCATGTCTTTATGGACCTTGTTGGTGCTGACGAAGTGTGGGGTTGTTTTTCAGTGGTGGGCTTGGCCCCTTAGTCACTTAGGGTTGTTTTTCAGTGGTTGGGCTTGGCCCCTTAGTTCCACTTAAGGCGTCAGCATACCAAGACATTTTGGACAATTTCATGCTCTCACCTTTGTGGGAACAGTTTGGGGATGGCCCCTTCTTGTTCCAACATGACTGCGCACCAATGCACAAACCAAGGTCCATAAAGACATGGATGAGTGAATTTGGGGTGGAGGAACTTGACTGGCCTGCACAGAGTCCTGACCTCAACCCGATAGAACACCTTTGGGATGAATTAGAGTGGAGACTGCGAGCCAGGCCTTCTCATCCAACATCAGTGCCTGACCTCACAAATGTGCTTCTGGAAGAATGGTGAAACATTCCCATAGACACCCTCCTAAACCTTGTGGACAGCCTTCCCAGAGGAAGTGAAGCTGTTATAGCTGCAAAGAGTGGGCCAACTCAATATTGAACCCTACGGACTAAGACTGGGATGCGAAAGTTCATGTGCGTGTAAAGGCAGGCGTCCCAATACTTTTGGTAATCTAGTGTATATTCCTCAATGGCTATAAATGACATAAATCCAACAGATGCCATCAAACAAACCCAAATATTACCTTTTGTAAAAGTAGTAGTGACGCCATCACTGTACTACGGCCCTCCAGTTGTTCAGGAACTACAATTCCCATCATGCCTAGTCATGTGTGTGAATGTCAGAGCTTTACAATGCCTCATGGGAAGTGTAGTTCTACAACAGCTGGAGGGCCGTTGTTTGGAGATCCCGCCTCTACAGGAGGGGGGCGGAGACAAGACCAGTCACCCTGCATAAGGAGAGAGCAACAGTAAGTGGTCTTTATTACAGGAAATGAGCTTCATTACTGCACAGATCATAACAAAGCACACTAAGACCCCCATACACACTATTAGATTTTCTGCAGATTTTTGTCTTCAGATTTACCAAAACCATGTAGTGCTGCAAGGGTCTGCCTGATTGCATACACATTGAAACTCTTAAGGTTTGACCTCATATTATATGGTTTGGGTAAATCTGAAGACAAAAATCTTCAAAAAAACTAATAGTGTGTATGGGGTCTAAGATTCCAGTAAGAATATACGTGGCTCTTGTATTTACAATGTTTGCTTATCCCAGAGTTTAGCTCTAATGTGGGTAAAGTGAACAAGCGCTTTTGATGTATGATCATGTTTATTGTTGTAGTTTGGCCAGATTTTATAAAGTGCATCTGTCACAAAAAAAAAAAAAAAAAAAAAAAAAAATATATATATATTACTGGTAACCTCCAGGCACAAGGACTATTTAAAGTAGACTTGAACTCCAGCTTACCTTCAGTCTCGCGCACAGGCTCCTTTCCTGTAATGAAATGTTCCTTTTCTGATTTCACTGTACACTGTGAGCCTCTGACAGTGTGCATAAGAACCTGCGTGACGTTGGATAGAGCCCGCCTCATTTCCATGCTGGAGGACCACCAGTATCTAGCTCAGGGGGTCTAAAACTGGCGGCCCTCCAGCTGTTGGGGAAACAACAAGTCCCATGAGGCATTGCAAGGCTGACAATTATAGGCGTGACTCCCACAGGCAGAGGCATGATGGGACATGTAGTTCCGCAACAGCTGGAGGGCCACCAGTTTGAGGTCCCTGATTAGCTCTTTTCTCCCCAGCAGGGTGGATAAAAATCAGTGATTTAAAAAAAAAAAAAAAAAAAATCAGTCAGATTTTTTTTTTTTTGTTTTTTAATTAAATTTAGATTTTTATTTACGTATTTATTTTAAAGCGGGTTTCCCATTTAAAAAAAAAAAAAAAAATACTGCAGCTTCTGACTTTTAATCGGACAATTACCTGTCCCAGGGTCCAGCGATGTGAGGGATCGAAGCCCCGCTCTTCCCCCACCTCCGCTCGGTGGCGCCGGCATTTTAACTGTGGGCGCCAGGCTGTGGCTTCACAGCTGGGCACCCACTGCGCATGCGCGAGCCGCGCCGTCACTGGCCCCGCAATCATCTGGGACCGGTCACGTGTCCCAGATGATTAACAAGAGGGAGGGTGGAGGGGCGATCTCCCTTCCTGTGCAGAGGGAAGTGACGTCAGGAGCCCAGGCACCGAAGGGGGCAGACTACGAGGGACCCCCTAGCGACAGGCATTTAGAGGTGAGTTAAAAAAAAAAAAAAATTCTCCCAAATGTGTTTTTTTTTTTTTTTTTTTTTTTTTTTAACTTTGTTGTATTGTCATAAAGTGACAATTTCATTCATTTCTATAAATTTCCCCAGAGGAGACATCTGATGAGCTCTGATGTAGCCAAGCCAGACATGCTGCATTTTTTGGGCACCTCTGCTCTGTTGGGCTGTGAATGGGGCACATAGGAAACCACTGTGTTGTACGTGGCCTTGCAAGGACCTGTGTTATTCAGATGCGGGAAAAAACACAAGTCTCCACACGTTGGTGTGAATGAGCTTTAATAGCACAGGACGTGGTGCTTTACTACTCATTCACACCAATAAACTTCACCGTGCAGATTAACATTTAAATGTGAACATCAGATACAGCTGAATAGACAGATACAATGCATATACAGTAATAACTCGGATTGCGAGTAAAGCGGTTTACAAGCATTTCGCAATACGAGCTGTTATTTTTAAAAAATCCTGACTCGGTTTGCGAGTGTTGTGTTGCAAAATGAGCAGGATTCAAGCTAATGAGGTGTGCAGTACCATACTTGGTCAGAGGTACGGGGGCGCCGGTGACACTCAGAGCCGCTCGGATGCACTCAGCCGCTTGGAGACACTCAGAAATGCTCCGTTCCCGAGTGTCTCCAAGCCTCTGAGTGCATCCCAGTGGTCTCCGAGTGTCTCTGGCGCCCCCCTACCTCTGGCCTCATGAGGTACTGCATACAATAACAGTCACTGTGGAACGAATTATCTGAGTTTCCATTGATTCCTATGGGGAAACTCTCTTTGATATGAGTGCTCTGGATTACAAGGATTCTCCTGGAACAAATTATGCTCGTAATCCAAGGTACCACTGTACGAAAGACTAATTGCTTTGTATTTCTGCCAATCCAGTCCTGAGATTGACACAGTTCTGTCCCACAGCAGGACAGATCCTTTTTATTTTATTTTTTTGTATCGCAGTTTTACTTAAGTCTCCTCCCCACCCCCGCCCTGTGAAAGGAGAAGCGGCAAGCTGATGAGCTAATTTCTTTGTTGCTCTGCTCTCTCCTCCTTTCGGCGTGCTCCTTGCATTGCATTACCTCTGATTGTCTCCTTGTGGTGTTTCTTCCTTTCCCCTTTTGAGATCAACTGTGCAGCGTATTACAAGAGGCTGATGTCTAACCAAATTCAGGTTCTTACATCGCTTGCACTTAGGGCCAGTTCACACCACAAGCAGTCCAGTGTTGTGTGTTTTTTTTTTTTTTTTTTTTTTTTTTGCAACAAAAATGTATGGAAAGTAGGTTATATGGTTTCCAAAGGCAATAGTCAGTTTCAGGGCTTTCCAGAGAAAAAAGTAGAATATACTACATTTTTACTGGAACGCATCAAAAACGCACTGGACCCCAGTACAAAAAAGAAAACGGAAGGGGGGGGGGGAGGAGCGTATGGAAATGCATCCAAAACACACCGGAATTTACAAAAAAATTTGTTTAAAACGCGCATGCAGGAACGGATCTGGAGTGCGTTTTTGTGGTGTGAACCAGCCCTTAAAAGAATACATCTAATGCGAAGTGAGTGCAAAAGTGTAGGAGGAAATAGCTGGCTTAATAAGGTACTGGGGGGGGGGGGGGTGTATAATTTGCGTCCTAAAACCCCGGCAGCCCCTGAATCCTGAGCACTTTCCTAGAATGAAATGTCCATTGTGGCGCTCTGCACACTCTTGCACCAGTAGAATGACTCCCCTGCATTGCATTATTGGTTGGGGGTATTCCTAAGATCCAGAATGGGGCTTGGTCCAGTAAACCGGGTTTTGGGGGCCTTGGCACACCGAGAAGTTGTCAACTCAGATTGTTAACTTGAGTTACCTCTAGTCACTGTGTACTTCTGTGCTGTGTGTTTTTTTTTGTTTTTCTTTTTTTTGTCATTGGGATCCCCTCCGAATCCATATTAGATCCGAAGGACCTGGGAGGGGGAACCCCATGCCATTTTTTTTTTTGCTTTTTTTTTTTTTTCGTGAATTTTTTTTTTTTTTTTTTTTTTTTTTTAATTTTTTTTTTTTTTCATCAGCTAATGACTCATCGGTTGCTAAGGACGCGGCGGCCGGCTTCCCAGCCCCCTGCTTAGAAACCAGCAATATACAGTGGTAAAATAACCGCAAAACGCATAAAAAAATCGCATCACAAATGCACCACTTGCGTTACTGATGCAGCTCCTGAAATCTATTAGCTGTAAATTGTGGGGGAAAAAAAAAAGTCCCCGACCCTTTCCAAAAAATGCACCGGCCTCAAAATGCATAGTTGTGAACTAGTACCATTTGACACCATGGACTGCAGTGCGTTTCTGCAAAATGCACTAAAAAGCACATGGCTGTGAACGTAGGGTAAAGCAGTGTTCCAGCCGCAAATTTTCATATTTATATAATTTTTATTTTATTTTTTTTTAATTTTAGCAGCTACAAATACTGTAGCTGCTGACTTTTATTAACCACTTGCCGCCCGCCATATAGCAAAATGACAGCGGCAAAGTGGTTTCAATACCCTGACCAGACGTCATATGACGTCTTCAGGATATTGAGCCGCTGCGCGCCCCATCGCGGTGATCGTTGTTGTGGGGTGTCAGTCTGACACCCCACAACACTGATCTAGGTAGAGTCTTTGACAGAGACTCTTTACCACGTGATCAGCCGTGTCCAATCACAGCTGATCAGTGTAAACAGGAAGAGCTGTTGATTGGCTTTTCCTCACTTGAGTCTGCCAGACACGAATAGAGGAGAGCCGACCCGCTGCTCCTCTGACGGGGGGATCTGTGCTGATTGCCCCCCCCAAGGATGACCACACTGGACCACCAGGGATGTCACCACCAGGTATGCCACCCTAGACCACAATGGATGCCAATCATTGCCCACAATGGGCATCACTGATTGGCAGGCATTATTGTTTGGCATCCATCAGTGACATACATTACAGTACATCCATGCCGCATATTGGTGCCCATCATCAGTGCCCATCAATGCCACCTCAGCAGTGCCCTCATTGGTGCCACCTCATCGGTGCCCGTCAGTGCAGCCCCATCAGTGCCCATTAGTGAGGGAGAAAACTTACTTATATACAAAGTTTTGTAAATGAAACAAAAAAAAAGCAGAAAATAAAAATCTCAGAGGTGATCAAACACCACCAAAAGAAAGCTCTATTTGTGGGAACAAAATGATAAAAAATTAGTTTGGGTACAGTGTAGCATGACCGCGCAATTGTCATTCAAAGTGCGACAGCGCTGAAAGCTGAAAATTGGTCTGGGCAGGAAGGTGTATAAGTGCCCGGTATTGAAGTGGTTAAGGACATTTAAGGGAGCCAGCGATGTCAGCACCCCGAGCCTGATTTGTCCATCAGATTAGGTGCAGGCGCCGCCATTGTAACTAAGGGAAACCGGCAGTGGAGCCTTCAGGCTTCACAGCCAGTCTCCTACTGCGCATGCGCGAGTCGCACGGCACTTTCTGAATGGCCCCGTCTTATTTGACGCACATAGGTGCCAGAAGGCGGGGGGGCAGGAGGAAATGACACACTGCGCCGTGGCCGAGCTAGGACGGAAGTACATTATGTACTTCAGAAAAGGTAGGAAAGGAGAAAAAGAAGTTATCCAAAAATAGGGGGTGGAGGGGGGGGGGGGTCTTTTCTTTAAGACCAAGTTGTAAAAGTGGATGGAACTCGGCTTTCAGGAGGAATTGTCTGATTCAGTCATCGTTATTCATAGCCACCAGTCAGATTCCACATTTTCTTTTCTAAAGCCCCGTACACGAGATCAGAATATCGTACAAAAAATACCGCCTTCGACGTGATCGTTCGATAATCTGATCGTTGGTACACCGATATCGTCCGAAATTTTCTGAAGGGACGAAAGTTTTTCTTGTATGATACTAGATCTTACGATTTTTTTTTTTTTATTATTATTTAATCAGTACAATCAGTTTTGGTCCGAAAATACAAATACATTACATCACTTCTGAATTTTTATTCTGACGTACGAGAATTTTCGTACTTTAGTAACCTATTCGTTTTTGATTATGGAGATTCACATCCCAAAAAAAAAAAAACAGCCGATCATCTCATTGTGTGTACCAAGCTTTTAAGCTGAATATACAGTATGTAAAAGCAAAGAAGGTGCTTCTAAGTGCAGTACTATAAAGCTTTAATGTGACAAATGGTAAAAGCACTTACAGGAAATAAAAGCTAATTAAGCTTCTCAGTTGTAAGACGTCCAGCAGGATGGTCTCCTGTAGAAATCTCATATATGTCTCGCTACTGGTCAGCAGTATGGAGCAGTGCATGGAGACACAGGAAGGGTCGCCTGGCTGCTGGAGCCGGTGTTTTGTCAGATTAGGCGACCCGACAGATTGTGTAACGTTTCGTCGCCACCATCTTGCTACACCCCGCACTCCTCCACAGTAAGGATACACTGAGAAGGCGACAAGCGGACATCTTGTTACACCCACCGGAGTCTTGGATTTCAATTATTTTTAAGAGTAAACAGAGCTTATATAGTGAAATTCTGTATTTTTTTTATTTATTTTTTTCTAAATCCGTCTGACAATCTGGATGTTGAATTTTAAAAGCGGCGGCAAACCTGCTGATCTGACAGAACACCGCTGCTTTGAAAAGTCAACATCAGAACACACAGATGGATTTCTAAATACTCAATTTCACTATATAAGCTTCGTTTACTGTAAAACATAAGTATGAAATGCAAGACTCCGGTGGTTGTAACAAGATGTCCGCTTGCCGCCTTCTCACTGTATCCTTACTGTGGAGGAGTGCGGGGTGTAGCAAGACCTGACGGGTCGCCTAATCCTGACGAAACACCGGCCAAGAATGCAAGCCACCAGAAGTGTCGTCAAGGGGGGGGGGGGGGGGGCGGTGATGCGTTTTCGGCGCATGCACACGAGCTCCTCCTTCGATCCTTGGATCTGGAAAAGGAAAGAATGGATGGATCTGATTTGCTATTGTCACTCAGACATCTCCTTTCAAGCGGAACTAAACGCCCCTTCGCTCCAGCAACGTGAGTGAACTCACTTGCTGGCACTGACCTCTTTTCGCCGCCCTCTTCTGGGTTCAGGATCTTAAGCCATTCTGATCGGGATGATGCGACTCCTGCGCACAGGACTTCATTCATCCTGGCAGATGCCAGAGTTGTATGCTGAGCTGCACAGATCAAAGTACAGTTTTAAGAAGTTTTTAAGGAAGGCAAGGATCCTTTATTGCAGATGGAGGGGGGGGGGGGGACTTCCTTCTCGCACATTTTAAAGGGTACAGTAAACTTTTAGTCACATACAGTCAGGTCCATATATATTGGGACATCGACACAATTCTTTTTGGCTCTATACACCACCACAATGGATTTGAAATGAAACAAGATGTGCTTTAACTGTAGACTTTCAGCTTTAATTTGAGGGTATTTACATCCAAATCAGGTGAACGGTGTAGGAATTACAACAGTTTGTATATGTGCCTCCCACTTTTTAAGGGACCAAAAGTAATGGGACAGATTAACAATCATCCATCAAACTTTCACTTTTTAATACTTGACTGCAAAGGATTTGCAACCAATTACAGCCTGAAGTCTGGAACGCATAGACATCACCAGACGCTGGGTTTCATCTCTGGTGATGCTCTGCCGGCCTCTACTGCAACTGTCTTCAGTTCCTGCTTGTTCTTGGGGCATTTTCCCTTCAGTTTTGTCTTCGGCAAGTGAAATGCATGCTCAATCAGATTCTGGTCAGGTGATTGACTTGGCCATTGCATAACATTCCACTTCTTTCCCTTTAAACTCTTTGGTTGCTTTCGCAGTATGCTTCAGGTCATTGTCCATCTGCACTGTGAAGCGCCGTCCAATGAGTTCTGAAGCATTTTGCTGAATATGAGTAGATAATAATATTGCCCGAAACACTTCAGAATTCATCTTACTGCTTTTGTCAGCAGTCACATCATCAATAAATACAAGAGAACCAGTTCCATTGGCAGCCATACATGCCCACTCCATAACACTATCACCACCATGCTTCACTGATGAGGTGGTATGCTTTTGGATCATGAGCAGTTCCTTTCCTTCTCCATACTCTTCTCTTCCCATCACTCTGGTACAAGTTGATCTTGGTCTCATCTGTCCATAGGATGTTGTTCCAGAACTGTGAAGGCTTTTTTAGATGTTGTTTGACAAACTAATCTGGCCTCCTGTTTTTGAGGCTCACCAATGGTTTACATCTTGTGGTGAACCCTCTGTATTCACTCTGGTGAAGTTTTCTCTTGATTGTTGACTTTGACACACATACACCTATCTCCTGGAGAGTGTTCTTGATCTGGCCAACTGTTGTGAAGGGTGTTTTCTTCACCAGGGAAAGAATTCTTCGGTCATCCACCACAGTTGTTTTTCGTGGTCTTCCGGGTCTTTTGGTGTTGCTGAGCTCACCAGGGCGTTCTTTCTTTTTAACCACTAGCCTACCGCCCACCGTCATATGACGGCCGGACGGTAAGCCTATTGTTCTGAGTGGGCGTCATATGACGTCCTCGCCCTCCCGAGCCACTAGGGGGCGCGCGCCGCCGGCGGCGCGCGCCCGCTGCGTCACTCGGGACCCGGTGCGCGTGCCCGGCGGCCGCGATGTCCGCCGGGCACCCGCGATTGCCGGGTAACAGAGCAGGAGCGTGGATCTGTGAATGTAAACACAGATCCACGTCCTGTCAGAGAGGAGAGGAGACCGATGGTGTGTCCCTTGTACATAGGGACACCGATCGGTCACCTCCCCCAGTCAGTCCCCTCCCCCCACAGTTAGAATCACCTCCTTAGGTCATACATTAACCCCTCGAGCGCCCCCTAGTGTTAACCCCTTCCCTGCCAGTCACATTTACACAGTAATCAATGCAATTTTATAGCATTGATCGCTGTATAAATGTGAATGGTCCCAAAAATGTGTCAAAAGTGTCCGATGTGTCCGCCGCAATATCGCAGTCACAATAAAAATTGCAGATCGCCGCCATTACTAGTAAAAAATAAATAAATAATAAAAATGCTATAAATCTATCCCGTATTTTGTAGACGCTATAACTTTTGCGCAAACCAATCAATATACGCTTATCGCAATTTTTTTTTTTACCAAAAATATGTAGAAGAATACGTATCGGCCTAAACTGAGGAAAAAATTTGTTAAAAAAAAAATGGATATTTATTATAGCAAAAAGTAAAAAATATTGTGTTTTTTCAAAATTGTCCCTCTTCTTTTGTTTATAGCGCAATAAATAAAAACCGCAGAGGTGATCAAATACCACCAAAAGAAAGCTCTATTTGTGGGGAAAAAAATGCAAAAAATTTAATTAAGGTGCAGTGTAACATGACCGCGCAATTGTCATTCAAAGTGCGACAGCGCTGAAAACTGAAAAATGGCTTGGGCAGGAAGGGGGTGTAAGTGCCCTGTATTGAGGTGGTTAAGGATGTTCCAAACAGTTGATTTGGCCACACCTAATGTTTTTGCTATCTCTCTGATGGGTTTGTTTTGTTTTTTCAGCCTAATGATGGCTTGCTTCACTGATAGTGACAGCTCTTTGGATCTCATATTGAGAGTTGACAGCAACAGATTCCAAATGCAAATATCACACTTGAAATGAACTCTGGTCCTTTTATCTGTTCCTTGTAAATGGGGTAATGAGGGAATAACACAACTGGCCATGGAACAACTGAGCAGCCAATTGTCCCATTACTTTTGGTCCCTTAAAAACTGGGAGGCACATATACAAATTGTTGTATTTCCTACACCGTTCACCTGATTTGGATGTAAATACCCTCAAATTTAAAGCTGAAAGTCTGCAGTTAAAGAACATCTTGATTGTTTCATTTCAAATCCATTGTGGTGGTGTATAGAGCCAAGAAGATTAGAATTGTGTCGATGTCCCAATATTTATGGACCTGACTGTATGTGATAAGAGGATCAGTGAACTTTTTTTTTTTTTTTTTTTTTAGATTACCTTTTTATGGTTCATTCATAAAGAAATGATGTGCCAGCAATCCAATTTCAGTCTTTACAGAAACATGGAGTGGTGGTAGGAAAAAAGGACCAAGTGGACAATCAAGTCTGCCCCATTTTAATTGATTTTTATTTAATATAATTTTTTTTTTTTTTTTTTGAAGGTTCAGAATATTCAGGCAGAACTGCAGACAGACCTAGAAAACAGATGAATGCAGCCCTGTATTTAATAAAGAGACCCTGTCACCCTGTGATGTCACAGATTGATAGTGACTTTGTAAAGGGCCAACCCTCCTGTACTCTCCTTGCCTGCACTTGCTTCATTGCAGCCGGTACTGAAAAAAACGTGTCTGCGACCCGGGAGATCGGTGATATTACTCCCTCGGTCTTGCAACCATGTACGGGCCTAGTCATTGGCTGCGAGGCCCAAATAGTGTCACAGGGAAGGAGGTCACATGATCCCCCATATTTGGAAGTGTTGGGTAGTGTTGCCAGCTGTGATGGAGGAAGTGGCAAGGAAGGTGTGTATAAGTGGGTCATTGGGGCCCCTTTGCAGAGACGCTGTCACTCTACACTTGGTGTGCAATGTGACGGCGTTCCTTCAAAAATCATTTTTTAAATGCAGACAGTAGAGGTCCTGATATCATTCTCATGCATCCCTGTGTAGCAGCACTCAAACTGGGAGAGGGAGTAGCAGTAGGGAGGCAGTTAGTTGTGCTGTGATCCTTGTCCTAACAGGGAACATGCTGAAAGGAGGAGAGGACAAAATGGTAGAGAGATGACCTCACTGGTGAGCTGCTTCTCCTTTTACTGTCTAGTCACAGGCTGGGGAAGGGTCAAGACCTGAAAATGTTTAATGTCTGCAGCAAATTAAAATTAGTTCTAGGGTCGCACTGTGTGGCAGAGCTTTGGAAATCTCAGGACTGGGCAGACAGACAGACAATATAGATATATATAAAAATTAAAAAATCTATCAGGGTGGATTGGATTTAAATCACTAGTAAAAAAAAAAAAAAAAAAAAGACTTGATTTTTAAATTATAATTTTTAAAAAGCAGCTGTCATCTCTGTCCTACAGCTCCTCCTCTGACCCGCTGTTGACTCACCGACAGTCCCATTCACTTTAATAGGATGCTGGTGATGTGGCAGTGACACAACAAGGAGAGGGACGTGGCAGCAGGTGATTGGATGCCCGCTGACAGGTGCTCTTTAAATGTAAGGACTCCTTCTTGCTGGTAGTTATAATCTTTAATATTTGCAAAAAAATGAAGGTTTCCTATTTAGAATAAGCAGTCAGGTTAGTAAAACAGTGAAATCGGAAGCGATTTTAGGTTAATCACGCATGGTTGGGGAACTACTCAAATTTTTTAAATTAATTAAAATGTTCACCTTGCCAGTGCATGTTATCTCAGCTTGGATTCATTGAATGGGTTTACCAAAAATTTTAATATTGCATAATATATGGCCCCATGCTACATAACTAAATTCCAATTCATGCTGAATAAATTACATTATTAATGTATCTTAAATAAAAAAACATCTTTAGATGGATTTTTACTCCAAAAGGATTATATATATATATATATATATATATATATATATATATATATATATATATATATATATATATATATATATATATATATATATATATATATATATATATATATATATATATATATATAAAATTTTAATTATTTTTATCAAAATTTATTATAATAAAATCCATCTAAAGATGGTTTTCTATTAAAGATACATTAATATTATATATATTATTAGAATATAATTTTTGTGGGCTTTTTTTTTTTTTTTTTGCATAATGTGTCTCTGGAAATCTTTGGTTTCCAGTGTTCAGGTTATATTATGTATATTCTACAATAATTGGGAGGGGGCTTTCACCCATGTCAGTCCACATTAAACTGATATTTGCTAGTAGGCTGAATGGCCCAGTCACTTCTTATGTGTCAGGAGGACTTCCCTGAACACGAATGCTCGGCTCTCTCCTCCTGCCATTGTATTAGGAGGGACGCTTGCTCTCTCAGTTCATTTATAGCATTGTGAAGGCTGAGAAGTGGATCTGTAATGGGTTCCTGTAGCATGTTTGCTCAGTGTGCATTTTATCTCAACGGTTGTTGAAAGCAAGAGAGTTGTTGACCCTAGAGCTTCCTCTACCAATTTATCTGCAAATCCCATTATTGAATATGAGAACCAACACATGGAAGAGGAAGCTTGGGAAAAAAATGTCAATGTCTTATCAAAGATCTGTAATAATAGCTACAGATCTCCACCCCAATCCTTTAAAATCAATGGTGGTCAACTTTCTTGATGGAGGGGGTGCATGTGCAACCCCCGACATTACCCGAGGGCGGCACAAACAATTCAGACAGCAGAAACACAACCGGACATAAAGACTATGGGCACGATAAAAGACTGGACATAATACAAGAGATAATCTCTTTATGTAGAGAATCTGACTGACTAACAGAAACTGCGGACATGCAGGAGATGGTCGGGGTCTACAGACCCGGTGTAAGGGGCACTCAGAGGAACACACAATTGTCTGCAGGGGCCCTGAGGGCTGCACAAAAATGCACAGAGCGCCTTGTGCCGGCTGAAGGTTGGTCACCAGGACTTTAAACTGTCTGCTTTTTCATGGAGGAAGACGGATGAGATGGATTGTTTTGCTATAGAAAGCTCTTATATATATATATATATATATATATATATCTTTGACACTCTTTGACACTCTGGTATGGCTAATGCCCTGTACACACGACCGGTTTTGCCGTCGGAATAAACTCCGAAGGTTCTCTCGACGGAATTCCATTCCAGCGATCTTGCGTACACACGTTCAAACCAAAGTCTGACCGTCCAGAACGCGGTGACGTATGATGGGACTAGAAAAAGGAAGTTCAGTGGCCAGTAGCCAATAGCTTCCGTCTCGTACTTCAGAGCATGCGTCGTTTTTGGTCCATCGAAACAGCATACAGACGATCGGTTTTCCTGATAGGAATTGGTTCCGTCGGAAATATTTAGAACATGTTCTCTTTCTAGGTCCGTCAGAATTTTCGGGAAAAAAAAGTACCATGTGGAAACTGTGCATATGTGAACCCAGCCTAAAGCTAGTGTATGGAATTCATTAAAGATCCAGAAGATGCGTGTAATATTTGCGTTCTTTTCAGCATCAGAGTCCTTTTGCCAAAATCTGTGCTAGAAGCCCAACATACTAACCACATAAAATGCCGCAATTGCGTTCTGCCACTATTACTCTGAGGATTCAGTAAAACTTTGCTATTTTTAGCTGCAATTTGCTATTTGTAGAAAATTGCCCTTAATGCCCTATAATTGCCTATAGCGTCATTATTGAACAGAAAAATGTTCTTGCTTAGAATTGCTGATTGCGTTTACGCGTGAGCTGATATAGTCCCTAGATACAGCAAACTGCATCGGGGGACAGAGATTCGGCATAGTTCACTAATTACATTCCAAAATTTATTTTGGTTACTCGTTTTTTGGAAAAAGTTAAAACCATAAACCCTTTGCATATATTAACCCCAGGGGTAAATCTGCAAGCCATATTCTTATTTTGATATGGTGCCACATGCCAGCGTTATAGTTCTGTAGCCAACTGGCTTCAGTCTAGGAGCAAACAGGCAGCATAAAAGTGATATTTCCAGTAGAATTCCAACCAAAACTTTTTTTTTTTTTTTTTCAGAAAGAATGGGGATAAGTTTGAACTTGTCTGTTTCCCTATTGGGTAGTTGTAGTGACTTCTTCTGTGGTCATTGGGACAGGAAGAGAGAGGGCGAAGCAAGTAACATCCTAAGAGGTTCTGAGCTCCCCTTGGGCTCCATTCACACTTATAAGACTCCAAAGTTGCACCGACTTTGGGGTGCAACTTTGACGCAACGTTGGATGGGCGCAACTTGGATGCAAATTTTGGCTTTGACCAGTAATAATGGACAACTGTTGCATTGCATAACATTCAGGTACGACTTTCATGCAACTTTTGAGGGCAAACATTGAAGTCTGTAGTCCTCAAGTTGCATGAAAGTCAGACCAAAGTAGTGCATGAACTATGAAGTCACTGCAACTGCACGTATATGAATGGTTGTCATTGAAAAACATACGCAACGACTTATCATGTAATTTTGATGTCAAAAGTTGCATGACAAGTCGCACAAGTGTGAATGGAGCTTTTTTAGGGTCCCGTCACACTCATGGACTGTTCATTTCATCAGTTCAGTTCATCCGTAAAAATCACGTGACCACGTACCTCCGACGTACGTTTCGTATTGAACGTCCTCAGGGAAGCGTCTTTAAATGGTTTTACACTATGGAGACTTTGTCTGTTTCATATATATCCCATGATTGAACGATTGGGACCGGAGGGGTTCTTAGCCTAATCATCATCCAGCTGTCCAGCCATCCATGTGAGCAGGCACAACCCTGCAAAAGCGCTAATGACTCTCTTTTTAGTTAAAGGGGTCATTGGTATCTGGTAAGCAGATATCCATTTTTTACAAAGTGTATTTTCCTCCTTCTTCTTCTGGTGAAGGAACTTTTTATTTATCAACAGGAAGATACTGGCTCACTTTGGAAGATATCACCACAATTTATAATTTAATTTTTCACTGTATATGGAGATAGTACACCACTGTCACTGCTATTCATTTTGTTGGCTTTTGTGTGTTATTATTCATGGTATAACTTTGCCATCAACTGTACATTTATACTTGCCTCTTTTTGCTCATGAGATAAGGTACACGTCAAGCACAATTTTAGAATTAGTTGCACTAAAATAGTATATGCATTAGCTAACCACTAGCGCCCCCTATATACCTAATCACCATCTGATCATGTTTATGTTCAAGTTGGGGAGCAGCTTGTTTATTTTGGTTTAGGGTCCACTTTAAAAAGTAATGTTTATTTTTTGATTATTTTTTGATTTCTGTTATTTATTCTCATTGGCGCGGCGTCGGTTGTTCTCACTGATACCCGGAAGTAACTAAGGCTTTGATCTCAGGTGAGTATTACATAATGAGCTAGTATGCTATGCGTACTAGCTCATTATGCCTCTTTGTCTTGCAGGTTTTTTTCTTTTTTCTATGTGGGTTTACAACCACTTTAATGCATTCTATGCATTAACCACTTCAGCTCCAGAAGGTTTTATCCACTTCCTGACCTAGCCATTTATTATACAGGAATTATATAGCGCCAAAAGTTTGCACAGCGCTTTACAACATGAGGGCAGACAGTACACTTACAATACAAATCAATACAGGAGGGATCAGAGGGCCCTGCTCATTAGAGCTTACAATCTAGAAGGGAGGGTCAAGTGGAAACAAAAGGTAATAACTGTGGGGGGTGAGCTGATGGAGAAAATGAACAAACAGTTGTTAGGTGTGGGTAGGGTAGGCTTCTCTGAAGAGAAGGGTTTTCAGGGATCGTCTAAAAGCTAATAAAGTAGGAGATAAGGGGACAGATTGGGGTAGGGCATTCCATAGGATTGGAGAGGCTTTGGAAAAGTCCTGGAGGCGAGCATGGGAGGAGGTGACGAGGGAGCTAGAGAGCAGGGGGTCTTGAGAGGAACGAAGAGAACGAGTAGGTTGGTATTTGGAGACTAGGCTAGTGATGTAGCTGGGGGAGAAATTGTGGGTGGCCTTGTACGTAGTTAGTATTTTGAATGTAATTCTTTGGCCGAGCGGAAGCCAGTGGCGGGATTGACAGAGAGGAGTGGCAGACACGGAGCGATTGGTAAGGTGGATGAGTCTGGCAACAGCATTCATGATGGATTGAAGAGGTGATAGACTTTGTGGAGCTCCGGAAGGTTTTACCCACTTCCTGACCTAGCCATTTATTATTATTTTATTATACAGGATTTATATAGCGCCAACAGTGAGATGTTACGGGGGTTGAGGTGGAAGGATTTGGACAGTGATTGGACGTGTTGCTTGAAGGAGAGTTCAGAGTCCAGGACTACACCTAGAACCTTGGCATGTGGGGATGGGCTTATAGTTGTGCCAACGATTTTGACCGAGAGATCAGGGGAAGGGGCATATGGAGGAGGAAAAATTATAAGTTCGGTTTTGGATAGATTGAGTTTGAGGAAGTGGTGTGACATCCAGACTGATATATCTGATAGTAAATTAGTGATATGTGAGGAGACAGAGGGAGTGAGCTGAGGGGTAGAGAAATAGATTTGGGTGTCGTCGGCGTAGAGATGGTATTGGAAGCCATGGCAGGCTATCAGTTGACCCAGGGAGGAGGTGTAGATTGAAAATAGGAGCAGTCCAAGAACAGAACCTTGGGGGACCCCAACAGACAAAGGAAAAGGAGAGGAGGAAGTAGAGTTGTAAGAAACGCTAAAGGTGCGGTTGGATAAGTAGGAAGAGAACCAGCGAGGAGTACAGCCACGGAGACCAAAGGCGTGGAGTTTTTTGAGGAGGAGGAGGGGGTAGTCAACCGTATCAAAGGCAGCAGAGAGGTCCAGGAGTAGGAGTACAGAATAGTGTCGATTGGTTTTGGCCATTTTGCGATACGTCATAAATAGAGCTTTCTTTTACTTTCTGGTATTTGATTGCCTCTGCGCTTTATTTTTTGTGCTCTAAACAAAAAAAGATCGACAATTTTTGAAGAAAAAAAAAATTGTTTTACTTTCTGCTATAATGCATATCCAAAAAAAAGTAAAAAAAACAAATTTCTTTATTTAGGTCAATATGTATTCCTCTACATATTTTTGGTAAAAAAAAAAATCCCAATACGCGTATATTGATTGGTTTGTGCAAAAGTTATAGCGTCTACAAACTATGATATAGCTTTAGGGAATAATTTCAACAAAGTTTCCAGAAGTTCAACAGTAATTCCATAAACTGTCCCCTGATTGTGGTTTTCTCAATCACAGTGAAATCTCTTCTTTCTGAGATTGGTAGTGGCAACCAACCGAGTCCTCTTCCTCCAGATGGTGGGCGAGGCTAGCAGGACTGTGATTGGCTTTAGCAGTGGCCAATGATAGTTCTCCTGGAAACAGGGACCCCGCCAGCAGAACTGCACCCAATCTCTTCTTCCCCATCACAAAAGCTGACGATCGCAGCTACAGCAAAGTTAGAGAACCAAACAATGTTTCCCACCTTTTACAATGTGTGGGGGCGCAGTGCCTCCCCCTCAGTGCGGTGTGGGGAATTCTGACATTGGAATGCATTAGTGTCTCACTGACACTTCCCTGCGCTGCTCTGCAGATGGGGAGGGAGTCGAGTGCCGGCAAAAGAGGCTTCACGTGTCGCTTGCGGCACCCATGCCGAGGGTTGCCTACCCCTGGTGTATACACACGTGTGACTATAGTCACATGGGCTACTCAGATGTGATGGGGAGGAAATGCTCATCATAGAAACTCGCTGAAAAGTGAGCATGTGCACAGCTGCCAACACTGCTCTGAAAAATTCTCAACTGCATTGGGGACATGGACAGGAGGGAGGGAAAGAGCAGCAGGATAAACCAATTTTTTTTTTTTTTTTTTTTGCAGAATACAGAAAACAAATCTTAAAGTGACTGAGTATGAACAGCATGTATTACACCATTTATTGATCGTTTTCTATGATGTGCATTTAGTTACACTTTCATTTCTGAAACATAATTGTTGCAATAAATGGACAGTTTGTAAATCAATAATTTTTTCATTTAACTACTTAAACACTGCCCACTGCAGATATACCATGGAAGGGCGACTCTGTTGCGCGGAAAAAGTACCTGTACGTCATTTCACGCAATAGACAGCGGGGGCTCGCATGCGCTGATTGGCTCCCCCTCTGGCCAATCAGTGGGTCCAGCGGACGAAATGTCCGCCAGGACCTGCCGATCGTTCCCCAGAGGCAGAACCGCAATCTGCCTATGTAAACAAGGCAGATCGTGGTTCTGACATGGGAGAACAGATCTTGTGTTCCTGCTGATCAGGAACATGGATCTCTGTGTTGACCCAGTCAGTTCACCCCCCCCCCCCCACAGTTAGAAAGCATCTCCTAGGGACACACTTAACCCCTTGATCGCCCCTAATGTTAACCCCTTCACTGCTAGTGTCAGTACAGTAACAGTGCATATTTTTAGCACTGATTTCTGTAATAATGTCACTGGTTTCCCAAAAAGTGTCAATGTCAGTTAGGTGTCTGATTTGTCCTAAAAATCGCTGATCGCCACCATTACTAGTAAAAAAATATCCCATAGTTTTGGTTTGTGCAAAAGTTATCGCATCTACAATCAATATACACTTATTGGGATTTTTTTTTTTTTTTTACCAAAAATATGTAGTACGATACATATTGGCCTAAATTGATAAAGAAATTTTGATTTTTTTTTTTAATTGGATATGTTTTATAGCAGAAAGTAAAAAATATTATTTTATTTTGTTTTTTGTTTTTATAGCGCAAAAAATAAAAACCTAAAAACCGCAGAGGTGGTCAAATGCCATCAAAAGAAAGCTCTATTTGTGGGGAAAAAAAACCTCAATTTTTTGGGGGGTACAGCGTCGCACGCCCGTGCAATCGCCTGTTAAAATAAGGCAGTACCGTATTGCATAAAGGGGCCTGGTAATGAAGTGGAAGTGGTTAAAAAGTACAGATAGGCTTTTCCAAAAATCCACTGCAACCAAACCTGAGCTTGGCCTTCGCTGTGTCGAAATTGTTTTCGAATACAAGGTCAAACCATCACCGCCTATGATCAATGAATGGTTTGTGTGTGTGTGGCTTGCATATGTCCGTCCTAACAATACACAAGCAGATTTTTATCAGTCCTTGAGGTTCCTCCAGACGGATAATGAGAACAGCTTTGGAAGAATGATTTATTCTCTCACTCTGATTAACTGTCACATGACTTTCCAGACAGATTTCTCATTTTTGTTAACCTCGTTTTACTGTTGCATTCGGTCAGCTGAGGTTTTTCCAACTTGTCCGACTGGCGTTGAAATCAAATCTATAGTAAGTTTTAAAGTGACCCTGTCATGTTCCAAACACCAACAGTTATGCTGTAGAGCAGGCACCTGTCCATTTTCAGACTGGAAGCCCTTGGATTTTGCCTCCAGGTTGTGCACAAGGCCTCCATTTCTGCCCAAGTCAACCCCCCCCCCCCCCCCCCACATGATTGTTGTAGCGGGTGGGCGGAGGTGGAAGGGTTAACCTATTTTGTATCTTCCCAAAAACTAAAGGCTGGGCTTGTTCGGCTTTACTACAGAAGCCAGGAACCCGTGTAACTCAGGAATCAGAATAGCAGAGTTTGTCTGAGACTTCTTACCCAGAGGAAGTTTCCCTTTCTGACCGGTTCCCTTTAGGCTGAATTTCAGGTAGGTTTTTTTGGATACATTTACATTTTTTTTCCTTTAATGAATTTTTATGCAGAAGAATCTGTCATGATATTGGTCTTCTGTTCCCTGTGCATCAACCCTCCAATTGAATGAGGGCTCCATTGCAGTGCGCAAGAGCTGTTCATTTAGCTTCCTTGGAGGAAGAGAGGGCGATAGTCTTATCAGTGTGCTACTTGTCCTTTTATTTTCCAATCACAGCCTGGAGTGGCTCCTAAAGCGGTAGTAAACCGCCATGCTCTTTGCATCACATACTAGCACACTATGTGAACCTTGCCTTAAAACGAAGCTATCCAGCGACGTGCTATCACCACTGACGGGGCTTCCATCTTCACCCAGTGGCAGGTGGGGAAGTTTTAGGATGGGGGAGGGTCACCAGACCCCGCCCTTCCTTTTTGACCCCTCCCACTTCTCACAAGCCCCACAGCTTATAAAATCCTGTTCTATGTATTCCTCTTCCACTCAGTGTCGGGAGTATAGGGCCTCGGCATCAGAGGGCGGAGTATAGGGCCTCGGCATCGGAGGGCGGAGTATAGGGCCTCGGCATCGGAGGGCGGAGTATAGGGCCTCGGCATCGGAGGGCGGAGTATAGGGCCTCGGCATCGGAGGGCGGAGTATAGGGCCTCGGCATCGGAGGGCGGAGTATAGGGCCTCGGCATCGGAGGGCGGAGTATAGGGCCTCGGCATCGGAGGGCGGAGTATAGGGCCTCGGCATCGGAGGGCGGAGTATAGGGCCTCGGCATCGGAGGGCGGAGTATAGGGCCTCGGCATCGGAGGGCGGAGTATAGGGCCTCGGCATCGGAGGGCGGAGTATAGGGCCTCGGCATCGGAGGGCGGAGTATAGGGCCTCGGCATCGGAGGGCGGAGTATAGGGCCTCGGCATCGGAGGGCGGAGTATAGGGCCTCGGCATCGGAGGGCGGAGTATAGGGCCTCGGCATCGGAGGGCGGAGTATAGGGCCTCGGCATCGGAGGGCGGAGTATAGGGCCTCGGCATCGGAGGGCGGAGTATAGGGCCTCGGCATCGGAGGGCGGAGTATAGGGCCTCGGCATCGGAGGGCGGAGTATAGGGCCTCGGCATCGGAGGGCGGAGTATAGGGCCTCGGCATCGGAGGGCGGAGTATAGGGCCTCGGCATCGGAGGGCGGAGTATAGGGCCTCGGCATCGGAGGGCGGAGTATAGGGCCTCGGCATCGGAGGGCGGAGTATAGGGCCTCGGCATCGGAGGGCGGAGTATAGGGCCTCGGCATCGGAGGGCGGAGTATAGGGCCTCGGCATCGGAGGGCGGAGTATAGGGCCTCGGCATCGGAGGGCGGAGTATAGGGCCTCGGCATCGGAGGGCGGAGTATAGGGCCTCGGCATCGGAGGGCGGAGTATAGGGCCTCGGCATCGGAGGGCGGAGTATAGGGCCTCGGCATCGGAGGGCGGAGTATAGGGCCTCGGCATCGGAGGGCGGAGTATAGGGCCTCGGCATCGGAGGGCGGAGTATAGGGCCTCGGCATCGGAGGGCGGAGTATAGGGCCTCGGCATCGGAGGGCGGAGTATAGGGCCTCGGCATCGGAGGGCGGAGTATAGGGCCTCGGCATCGGAGGGCGGAGTATAGGGCCTCGGCATCGGAGGGCGGAGTATAGGGCCTCGGCATCGGAGGGCGGAGTATAGGGCCTCGGCATCGGAGGGCGGAGTATAGGGCCTCGGCATCGGAGGGCGGAGTATAGGGCCTCGGCATCGGAGGGCGGAGTATAGGGCCTCGGCATCGGAGGGCGGAGTATAGGGCCTCGGCATCGGAGGGCGGAGTATAGGGCCTCGGCATCGGAGGGCGGAGTATAGGGCCTCGGCATCGGAGGGCGGAGTATAGGGCCTCGGCATCGGAGGGCGGAGTATAGGGCCTCGGCATCGGAGGGCGGAGTATAGGGCCTCGGCATCGGAGGGCGGAGTATAGGGCCTCGGCATCGGAGGGCGGAGTATAGGGCCTCGGCATCGGAGGGCGGAGTATAGGGCCTCGGCATCGGAGGGCGGAGTATAGGGCCTCGGCATCGGAGGGCGGAGTATAGGGCCTCGGCATCGGAGGGCGGAGTATAGGGCCTCGGCATCGGAGGGCGGAGTATAGGGCCTCGGCATCGGAGGGCGGAGTATAGGGCCTCGGCATCGGAGGGCGGAGTATAGGGCCTCGGCATCGGAGGGCGGAGTATAGGGCCTCGGCATCGGAGGGCGGAGTATAGGGCCTCGGCATCGGAGGGCGGAGTATAGGGCCTCGGCATCGGAGGGCGGAGTATAGGGCCTCGGCATCGGAGGGCGGAGTATAGGGCCTCGGCATCGGAGGGCGGAGTATAGGGCCTCGGCATCGGAGGGCGGAGTATAGGGCCTCGGCATCGGAGGGCGGAGTATAGGGCCTCGGCATCGGAGGGCGGAGTATAGGGCCTCGGCATCGGAGGGCGGAGTATAGGGCCTCGGCATCGGAGGGCGGAGTATAGGGCCTCGGCATCGGAGGGCGGAGTATAGGGCCTCGGCATCGGAGGGCGGAGTATAGGGCCTCGGCATCGGAGGGCGGAGTATAGGGCCTCGGCATCGGAGGGCGGAGTATAGGGCCTCGGCATCGGAGGGCGGAGTATAGGGCCTCGGCATCGGAGGGCGGAGTATAGGGCCTCGGCATCGGAGGGCGGAGTATAGGGCCTCGGCATCGGAGGGCGGAGTATAGGGCCTCGGCATCGGAGGGCGGAGTATAGGGCCTCGGCATCGGAGGGCGGAGTATAGGGCCTCGGCATCGGAGGGCGGAGTATAGGGCCTCGGCATCGGAGGGCGGAGTATAGGGCCTCGGCATCGGAGGGCGGAGTATAGGGCCTCGGCATCGGAGGGCGGAGTATAGGGCCTCGGCATCGGAGGGCGGAGTATAGGGCCTCGGCATCGGAGGGCGGAGTATAGGGCCTCGGCATCGGAGGGCGGAGTATAGGGCCTCGGCATCGGAGGGCGGAGTATAGGGCCTCGGCATCGGAGGGCGGAGTATAGGGCCTCGGCATCGGAGGGCGGAGTATAGGGCCTCGGCATCGGAGGGCGGAGTATAGGGCCTCGGCATCGGAGGGCGGAGTATAGGGCCTCGGCATCGGAGGGCGGAGTATAGGGCCTCGGCATCGGAGGGCGGAGTATAGGTAAAAATCAACCATGGGAGTTTACTCCCACTTTAAGCTGGCCATAAAGTCACTGGATACAATACCCAAGCTTTACTGCTTCATTGGCAGGTCTGCAGCTGAAGACCAGTGCTCCTGGATTTGCAATTCTCTTACACTTGCATAATAGCGAATATTATCTGGCAACTCTGTGTACTCCAAAATGTGTATACAGCTAACGCGTTTTCGGCCATGATGGCCCTACACATAGCACTAAGGCCATCACGGCTAAAGTGTGTTACCTGTATACACCATTTTATATTTTGGCTAATATTCGCTACTATTTAGGCTGGCCGTGGATGGATCGGAATTTGGCTGGTTCAGCAGGGACTGGCTGAATTTCAATCCATCTATTGCTGTTCCCATTCAAGAGGAGTGGATCTAATGATTGACTCTTCCTGAATGGGACTGCTGGTAAATCTTTGTTTGATCAGCTCCTGCTTTGATCGGTGTATTGTGATGGTGGCAGAGGCTCGCTGTCGGAATACAAAAGCGCAGCGGGACGATTTCCTCATCTACCTCGACTGTATGGATGAGGGAAATGTGTCCCCTCTTTTTTAAGTTTCTGAGAGTGGAGGGGGAATAGAACTCTTATCGGTTTGTGTTGCTGTCTGTGACCCCCGTTAGGGAGATTCCCCCCTCTCCACTTGTCCGGTTTACCATTTATCATTGAAAGTAAAAGAAAATTCCAAATTTTGGGTTGTCCCCAGAACAGGAAAAGTGGAGATATCTTCCAATGGGAACACTAGTTCTGGTGACAAGATGAATGGAAATCTCCACAGTGGGATACAGATGGCAAAAAGATAAAACCATGCAGGTGGTTATATGGGGAAAAAAATGAAATTTTTTGCCTTTTTAGTTGTATTTTAAGACCAGGGTGTGTTCAACTGCATTTAATTCTTCAAAAAGGTTTTAGGAACTGTGGGAACTGACTGTGCTGTCTGGCAGGGGTACCTGGATCATAAGACTGGTTGAACAGAATTTGCAATCTTTTGGCAGGTAAAACAGTCTGCGAATAGTGTATGCATTTAACCACTTGAGGAGCGGAAGGATTTGCCCCCTTAATGGCCAGGCCATTTTTTGCGATACGGCACTGCGTTGCTTTAATTGCGCGGTCGTGCAATGCTGTACCCAAACAAAAATTGATGTTGTGTTGTTTTTTTTTGTGGTGTTTTTTTTCCCCCACAAATAGTTTTCTTTTGTTCTTTTGGTGGTATTTAATCACCTCTGCCTTTTTTTTTTTTTTTATTCATTTTTTATTTTTTTATTTTTTTTTTGACTGACAATTTTTTTTTGAAAAAAAAAATAAAATTTTTTGCTATAGTATCCAAAGGAAAATGTAACAAATTTTTTTTTCATCAGTTTAGGCCGATATGTATTCTACATATTTTTGGTAAAAAACAAAACAAAAACCCCATTAAGAGTATATTGATTGGTTTGCGCAAAAGTTGCAGCGCCTACAAAATAGGGGATGGATTTATGGTATTATTATTATTATTATTATTATATATTTATTTAAAAAAAAAAAAAAATTCCCGGGACTGCAGCAAAAAAAAAACGACATGCCGGTAGTCAGTAGGAAGTAGAATAGTGCCCTATAAAAGGTATTAGTTATAGGAATAATGCCCCATTGTTGGTTTCAGTGGGAGGAATAGTGCCCCATCATCCGTATCAGTGGGAGGAACAGCGCTTCATATCTGTAGCAGGAATTCCCAAGGGCCAGATAAAGGCATGCAAAGGGCTGCATCCGGCCCTGGGGCCGCAGTTTGGAGACCATTGCTCGAGGGTAAAAAGGTTGAGAGTCTAAGTTTGCTTTTGTGCCTGAAAAACAGATTACAAAGGAATCCGTGACTAATTGCAGGTCCTTTCCTATAATTTCTGAGTTAGGAATTTTCTGTATTCACTGGGTTCTTTATGGGAGAAACTTGCCTTTTATCTTGCCCTGTAGCTTGTGAATGGCTTTTCTTTTGAACAGAGTTAATAAATGTGCTCTCTCTTCATGCCAGGAAGTCAATAACCTCCTTCATTTTACTTTTTTTTACAAAGCATCCAGCTACCTTTTTTATTGGTTCCTGGCCTGCATAACTTTCTCTTGACAAAAGCAATCATAATGGTCAATGTGTAAGAACCCAACTGGAGGTAGAGCACCATCGGCGTTGCATAGGAAGCTCCTTCTGCCTTCAGAACTCCTCCCTTCACCATGATGGTGCTCCAAAAAATACAAAATAAATAAAAAGCCCAAACGTTCATGTGTGCAACAAATGTTCGTTCTTCCCCATCCCAGAATGCAATAGCGGAAAGGGGAATTCCATAGATGTAAGGCCTGCTGAAAGTTGTCCTGTTCCCATGTAAACCTTCCATATGGGGACGAAAGGGGTAACACCGGTCAAGGCAGTCTTTAATATTGATTGGACCCTGGGTAAACATTTTCTTGGGCCCTCCTGCATCCACTTGTCAACTATTTTCTGGCAGTGTAGGCTCAAGGGGCATATACAAAATCGTTTCCAAGGTGGGTCACAAAAGACGAGCCCCCCCCCCAAGGAAGGAAAGACGGCTACTATGGCTGCAGTGGGCACTTGGGGTTCAAGGCAAAATAAAATTTCTTAGTATTTTATTAACCACTAGCTGCCCGCCCCCAATGCGCGTGCCCGGCGGCCGCGATGTCCGCCGGGCACCCGCGATTGCCGGGTAACAGAGCAGGACCGTGGATCTGTGTGTATGTAAACACACAGATCCACGTCCTGTCAGAGGAGAGGAGACCGATGGTGTGTCCCTTGTACATAGGAACACCGATCTGTCACCTCCCCCAGTCAGTCCCCTCCCCCACAGTTAGAATCGCCTCCCTAGGACACACATTTAACCCCTGTGTTAACCCCTTCCCTGCCAGTCACATTTACACAGTAATCAATGCATTTTTATAGCACGGATCGCTGTATAAATGTGAATGGTCCCAAAAATGTGTCAAGTGTCCCGATATGTCTGCCGCAATATCGCAGTCACAATAAAAATCGCAGATCGCCGTCATTACTAGTAAAAAAAAAAAAAAAAATTAAAAGAATTATAAAAACGCTATAAATCTATCCCCTATTTTGTAGACACTATAACTTTTGTGAAAACCAATCAATATACGCTTATTGCAAATTTTTTTTTTTTTTGTAGAAGAATACATATCGGCCTAAACTGAGGAAAAAATTTGTTGAAAAAAAAAATGGATATTTAATATAGCAAAAAATAAAAAATATTGTGTTTTTTCAAACTTGTCCCTCTTCTTTTGTTTATAGCGCAATAAATAAAAACCGCAGAGGTGATCAAATACCACCAAAAGAAAGCTCTATTTGTGGAGAAATAATGATAAAAATGTCATTAGGGTGCAGTGTTGCATGACCGCGCAATTGTCATTCAAAGTGCGACAGCGCTGAAAACTGAAAAATGGCCTGGGCAGGAAGGGGGTGAAAGTGCTATTAAAAAAAGATACCTCAGCAAATAAAAGCTATACAAAAGGGCTGGTTTGTTTTTGTATAGGTTCAAGGGGCAGCTGCTTTGGGCCCCACAACAATGACTGGGCCCGGGGCAGCTACCCCTTTTGCCCTGCCTTAAAGACTGCCCTGACACCGGTCCTACTGCTTGCACCGCTGATATCCGTCTCTACCGCTGCGGTTCTGTCAGATGCTTAGTACCTTCCTGATGGTTGATTCTTTCTGGTGGCTCCTTTGTCATGTCTGTGTCTAGCAATGTCGGGGTCTGCAGAAGGAACCGCCAAAAGGGGCCAGACAACCAGAAGTGTTAGATGCAGAATATTCCTCAGACCAATAGGGCTTTGCAGCAGAGCAATGGCCAAAAGCACAGGCAGCTGGACAGGTTCACATTAAAGTGGTTGTAAAAGCACAAGGGTTTTTTTTTTTTTTTTTTTTTTTTTTTACTTTCATGCATTCTATGCATGAAGGTAAAAAAAAACATCTGTGTGCAGCAGCCCCCCCACTACTTGAGCCCCTCTCATTTCTGCGATTGTCTATGAGAGCCTTACCTCTCTGGGGACTTGCACTCCTCGTTGGTTTATGATAGCAGCGGGAGCCATTGTATTCATTCAATTGTATCCATGTATTCATTCAACTAGCTTGTTCCTGTTTGCTAAAGGGGCAGGCAACTTCCTGTTTTAGGTCAAGCAACATCCAATCTGTGCCTTGCCTTTTCCTCTGGTACAACACAAATGTGGAATTACTGATGTGATGAAACTCCCTGCTTGTGTCTGTTTCAGATCTATTTAATATGCAGCTCTCACCTGCAGAACTCTACATATCCCACGATTCCTGGATCTCTCAGTTTAGTTTCATCACAGGAAGTGTCAGTTCTTGGACTACAGACAGAGGTTGTGGAGCACCATGCCTCATGTTTGATCACAATCAGAAACTTCTGACACCTTAATGAGAGGATTTACTCTCCTATAGGCTGTGTACTACAAATGACACCATAAAACTACATGATCAATGCACATCCTATGCAGGTGAAAGGTTTATAATGCCTTTAAGGGCTCGTTTACACCACAGTTCTTTCATTCATTGTGCAGTTACGTGTGTTCGTTATTTATTTATTTTTTTTTTTGGCATTAACTTTTTACATTTGCTGTGCGCTCACATGCAAAAAAAATACAGCATGCTCTACTTATATTAACCACTTTCTGACTGCCCCATGCACATGCTCTGTGCGCGCCTGCTGCCCTGTCTGTCCTGTGGTTCGGGTACAGCACAGGCCGATCAGCAGGTCCCAGCCAATGATTTATGGCCAGGACTTGCTGATCGGCTTAGCGAATCACAGTACAGAGCCCTGTGTCTACTAACAACACAGGGATCTGTACAGAGAGCCAAGCAGGGAGAAAGATCATCCACATCTGTTTGTAAAAGCAGCACATAATGCGCACATTACAATTGTTGGGCACACAGTTAGCCCCTTGATTGCCTATACAGTGGAACCTTGGATTACGAGTATAATTTGTTCCAGAGAATGCTGGAACGAAGTGTGTGTTTTATATAATCTATATATCTAACACACACACACACACACACACACACACACACACACACACACACACACACACACACACACACACACACTTCAAATGGGGCGGGGAAGAGAAAATCTATTTTATTAGGATATAATATATCTTTGCACATCATTAAAGCGTAACTCCACTTTTAAGGAAAAACATTCCCCTCTGGGTGATCTATGTACATTGCAAGGATTATAACAAATTTTGCAGATTCCTACCTTTTTGTTATTCTGAAGCAATCCATGTGTGTGTGTGTGCTCAGTGAGTCTAATGGGAGTGGTTTCATAATTAACTTTCAGCTGTGCATCTGCAGAGCACTGAGGAAATCTGCTGGGCCTGCATCCCTTTAGACATGCTCCTATTGAAAGTATCTCTCCAAAAATGACATTTTTGTTGCAGGGGATGCCTGAAATCTGACTTGTATCTTAGGCAGACTTCTAGGGAAATTGGTGAGCCAATTGCACAAGCAGGAAATGCTTCTGGGGAGTGGTCAGGACACACTCTTTGTACAGAACAACTCCAGGTAGCCACATTGCAATGTATTCTCAGAAAGTTGCATGGCTACAGATTGAAAAGGAAATGTAATTTTTATTAACCTTCAATTACAATATGATTAGTGTCGCAATTTATATGTGCTATATTATTATTTTTTCTTTCTTTGCTATTTTTTTTTTTTCCACGAAAGTGGAGCTACGCTTTAAATCTCAGCCGCCTCCTCTGCTCTAGTGTGTAACCTTCTGTGTTTATCTGGAGGGATTACTTGGAAAGCCTCTCACTTTCTAAGCACTGCAGTATTTTATTGATGCACGCTCTCCAACGTGAGTGTTTGATTTGGAATTTGGATGCGCACTCTCTTCTCACACGATACCATGCCAGATCACAGGGATGAGCCCAAGCTGTGTGTGTGTGTGTGTGTGTGTATGTGTGTGTACCCGCGCTGACAAATTAGGAGGAAGGATGGCCCTGTGACTCAGGCTCACGCCTCAGCATGACACCTTCATGTGTCACCACCATCATCAATAGCAGAACGGCCTTTTGAAGTCATTGTGACCAACTTGTGGCTCATTCTAACACCTATTGAATTCTTTGTAGTTGGGGTAATAGGGGCTGATTCACTGAATTCCGGAGGATAGAAAATAAACACGAAATTGGAGTCGCCGTCAAGGGCAGCCAATCATGTCTCACCATTCTTTTTATAGAAACTTCTGATTCAGATTCTGATCTTTTTTGTTTATTTTCTGCAATTTTAAAGCTGATGTGGGGTTTTTTTTCTCTCCTGTGGCGATGTGAATCGGCACTAAACCCTGCAATGGTCCCATGTCCTGCAGGCGGCTGTTTCATGTAAAAATAATTTTCTTATGTTGTCAGATACTCCCCAGGGTGGCAATTTTTACATGATTAAAGTGTTACAAATCCCATAACCCTGCATTCACTAGATCTGGTCACCCACAGAACATGGAAATGCAATCGTTTTTAGTAAATATAAACCGCTAAATTATCTTTTTTCTCATCAGCAGTATATAGCAGTCTTGTGGCTTCTATCAGTGTCTGGTTAAAGCTTATAGGAGGCGTTTTGATTCTCTTTTGACTGTCCTACAAGGCTGCAGGACCCCTGACCCTCTGTCTGGACAGTGCTGATTGGCCCTGTGCTGATCACATGCACTTTCCCCAAGAAAAAAAAAAAAAGCTCCAGCCATACTTGCCAAACTGAGCAGGTGCAGCTTGCCCCCAAGGCACTATCAGCAGATTGGGGACACTGGAGGATCAGAGAAGACAGATCAAAGAGCCGTTTTAACAAATAGAGGGTTAACCCCTTAGGTTCCACAGTGAGTATACCAAGCAGGCTTTACTGCATATACAGACTAATGTTACTGTTGTGGGTTTAGTAACACTTGAATATCATTGTTTTATGAAGGACAAGTGCTGTTTGGCTGAATATGAAAGCCTACCCCCATGCTGCAGAGCGGGACAAAAGCTCTGTGTAGAAGCGGAAGCAGTGGTCTCTTGGCAGAGGTCCAGCGTGCCCCCTGCTGAGCCAGAGCTAGAGCAGAAAGCATTGCCTTATGGGACAATTTTTAGTTTGAGTTCTGTCCATTGGCTGAGGGGGCAGAAAGGTGCAGGTAGTCAGCACAAGCCCTCCCCACTCTATTAGCCCCTGCAGCACCAGAAGTTTTCCGCTCTGGGCTGTATTCATTGGCAGGCAGGATGGATCTTGTATATTAAAGTGTTGCTAAACCCACAAACGTAAAATCAGTGTGTATATGCAGTAAAGCCTGCTTGTTATACTCACTGTGGAACCTAAGGGGTTAATCCTCTGCATTGTGTAAAACGGCTGTTTGAGCCTGTCTTCTCTGATCCTCCCCTTCTTCCACTGTTCCCAAACCATCTGCTGATAGAACAGAGCCTTGGGGACAAGCTGCACATGCTCAGTTTGGTGTGTATTGCTAGAGAGGTGTGTTGTTTTTTATTTTATTTTTTCTCTTGGGAGGGTGCATGTAATCATCACAGGGCCAATGGGCACTGTCCAGACAGAGCATCAAGGGTCCTACAACCTTAGGACAATCGGAGGAGAATGACAACTCCTACAAGCTTTAACTAGATACTGATAGAAGTCACAAGACTGCCATATACTGCTGATGAGAAAAGGTATTTATCAGTTTATATTTATTAGAATAATGTCCATGTTCTGTGTACTGTGGGGGACCAGATATAGTTAATGCAGGGTCCTGGGTTAAGTAACACTTTCCAGGGGTTTCCAAACTGTGGCCCTCCAGTTGTTCAGGAACTACAATTCCCATCATGCCTAGTCATGTCAGTTTTACAATGCCTCATGGGACTTGTTTTTCCGCAACAGCTGGAGGGCCGTAGTTTGGAGATCCCTGCTTTAAAGCGGAGTTCCACCCAAAAATGGAACTTCCGCTTTAAGGGAAGGTGAGGTGACCCCCTGACATGCCACTTTTGGCATGTCATTTTTTTTTTGGGGGGGGGGTGGGGGGACAGAAACCCACCTTTTTAGAGGGTCCCAGCTCCCACTTCCTCCCGGGGCACCGCTGTGCCGGAAGGAAGTTCACCTCTCCTCCCTCCCGGCAATCATCTGGGACATGTCACAGGTCCCAGATGATTGCCCGGCCAGTCACAGCACAGTGACAATGCTGGCGCCGCAGACAGGAGGGGGACAGGTAAGTGTCCTATTATTAAAGGTCAGCAGCTGCAGTATTTGTAGCTGCTGACTTTAAATTTTTTTTTTTTTTTAAGTCGGAACTCCGCTTTAAGCAGTAGCCTGCAATCATGGGGTATGGGGTTGACAGTATTACAGGAAACGGATGTGTTTTTGTGCCGCCCCCCCCCCCCCCCCCCCAAAAAAAAGTACTCCAGCTTTACTGCCCTGATGCAGTGGGATGCATCTTTAACTTCACTCCAACTGCATAAACATTCCAAAATCCAGGTTATCCTATGGGCAAAGTTTACACTGTTGCAGCGCAGCGAAAAAAAAAATGTAGAGCAAGCTGCATTTTTCCACTGTGTAGATGCACAGAAACGGAAGTGACCTCAAAGGAAATGCAAGCTTAGGAAAAATGCATGGAACAGCATGTATCAAAGGCACGTCACTGCGCATGCATGCAAAAAATGTGCAGTTTCTGGTGTGAGTGGGCCCTTACTAAATCAATCATGGAGTGTGAAAATAATAGCAGTTCAGTAATGCTGAATTTTTTTATGGTACAGGTAGCCCAAGGCCAATGAGGTTCTTCAAGTTGGGTTCTTGCCAAAACAGGAAGGGAGGGATAGTCCACCCCCCCCACCCCACCCCACCCCCCCCAGCCAATAAAAAAAACTCGAAGTCTTATCACTGCACGTCTTCCATAAAACTCTGCTCCCGGCTCCTACTGCAGTTGGTCTTGTGATCATTATTATATCTCGGCATATGGTCACCTGATCACAGCTGAACAGCTTCAAGAGGAATGATCAGCTGCTGTGCCCCCCCCCCCCCCCCCCAAATCCGCAGAAACCAAAAAATGGCTGGTCAGTGTTATCCAAACACCATGGATAGTTTTCCAGAACATATATATTTATATAATTGTAGGCACTGCACAGCAACCAATCTGAATAGATTGCGTGTGAATGGCGCTGTGTACACAGGCGGTGATCTCAGTGGGTGTACTGTACTATATACAGTCTATTTGGTTAATGTATAATGTTGTGCAAATAACCCTGTAGCTTTAACCCATAGCAGAAAGTCCGTTTTCAATATTCAGCTTGGAGTATAGGAGCCCAAAGACATGAGATGTTCAGTGCCAGATCCAGCTGTGTATAAGCCCCATTCACAATACGTAGCATGTCACTTGTACATACAGTGCCTTGAAAAAGTATTTATACCCCTTGAAATTTTCCACATTTTGTCATGTTACAACCAAATACGTCAATGGATTTGATTGGGATTTTATGTGATAGACCAACACAAAGTGGCACATAATTGTGAAGTGGAAGGAAAATGATAAATGGTTTTCAACACTTTTTACTAATTAAATATGTGAAAAGTGTGGGGTACATTTGTATTCAGCCCCCCGGAGTCAATACTTTGTAGAACCTCCTTTCTCTGCAATTACAGCTGCAAGTCTCTTTGGGGATGTCTCTACCAGCTTTGCACATCTAGAGAGTGACATTTTTGCCCATTCTTCTTTGCAAAATAGCTCAAGCTCTGTCAGATTGGATGGAGAGCGTCTGTGAACAGCAATTTTCAAGTCTTGCCACAGATTCTCAATTGTATTTAGGTCTGGACTTTGGGCCATTCTAACACATGAATATGCTCTGATCAAAACTATTCCATTGTAGTTCTGGCTGTATGTTTAGGGTTGTTGTCCAGCTGGAAGGTGAACCTCCGCCCCAGTCAAGTCTTTTTCGTGACTCTAACAGGTTTTCTTCTAAGATTGCCCTGTATTTGGCTCCATTTATCTTCCCAGCTTCCCTGTCCCTGCTGAAGAAAAGTATCTCCACAACATGATGCTGCCACCACCATGTTTCACAGTGGGGATGGTGTGTTCAGGGCGATGTGCAGTGTTTTCTGCCACACATAGCGTTTTATTTTTAGGCCAAAAGTTCAATTTTGGTCTCATCTGACCAGAGCACCTTCTTCCACATGTTTGCTGAATCCTCCACATGGCTTCTCGTAAACTGCAAACGGGACTTCTTATGGCTTTCTTTCAACAATGGCTTTCTCCTTGCCACTCTTCCATAAAGGTCAGATTTGTGGAGTGTACGACTAATAGTTGTCCTGTGGACAGATTCTCCCACCTGAGCTGTGGATCTCTATCTCTGTGTTCTCCTTGCCCGGCCTGTCAGTTTAAGTGGATGGCCATGTCTTGGTAGGTTTGCAGTTGTGCCATATTCCTTTTCATTTTTGGATGATGAATTGAACAGTGCTCTGTCAGATGTTCAAAGCTTGGATTTTTTTTTTTTTTTTTTTTTTATAGCCTAACTTTGCTTTAAACTTCTCCACCACTTTATAATTGACCTGTCTGGTGTGTTCCTTGGCCTTTTTATGATGTTTGTTCACTAAGGTTTTCTAACAAACCTCCAAGGGCTTCACAGAACAGCTGTATGTATACTGAGATTAAATTACACACAGATGGACTCTATTTATTTACTAATTGGATGACTTCTGAAGGCTATTGGTTCCACTAGATTTTAGTTAGGGGTATCAGAGTAAAGGGGGCTGTATACAAATGCACGCCACACTTTTCACATATTTATTTGTAAAAAAATTGAAAACCATTTATAATTTTCCTTCCACTTCTCAATTATGTGTCACTTTGTGTTGGTCTATCACATAAAATCCCAATAAAATATATTTACGGTTTTGGTTGAAACATGCCAAAATGTGGAAAATTTCAAGGGGTATGAATACTTTTTCAAGGCGCTGTATGTAGGTTGCATGGGGCAGCCCATTCATTTCAACAAGCTGCCCTACATGTGACTAATGCAGCAAGGAAGCTCAAGTATCGTTTTGAGCTTTGTGCGTCTTTCCTGCATTTAGGGTGTCATTAGCAACAAATGGAATTGTAAGCATGACATGCAGGAATGTATTTACCGTCCACTGTCCTTTGTGATGGTTGTACCGGGCATCGCCTCGGTATAATTTTTTAGAACCGGTGGTCGTCTCTCTTGTTATGGCAATCAAAGCGACTTACTAGCTGTTCGATTGCCCTTACAAGCAGCGGGGGGGGGGATGCCCGCCCGCCCACCGCTTTCCACAACTCTCTCAGCCTCTCCTGTCCCACCGGGAGACCCGAGCGACCAGCCAACGCGTCTGCCGACTGGCCGGAACAGTAAACAAGAAGTGCCATTCCATGAGCATGCACAATGGTTGGTATCGATTTTGCTCGGCGTAACATCTTTCATATTATTCAAAAAAATAGAAATAGAATGTTTGTTTTTTTTAACTCACTAAAATTTTTTAATTTATTTTTTAAATTAAAAAAAAATGTGCGTTTGAAAAAACGGTGTGCGAAAACTGTGTGACATAAAAAAATTTAAATGACCGTCATTTAATTCTCTAAGGTCTCTGCTAAAAAAAATATATATTTTTTTTTTATTGGGGGGGGGGGGGGGTGTCTAACTACAATTGTGTAGCAAAAAAGATTTAAACTTGTAAAGCACAAATGTCATAAAAAGGCTGGGTCCAGTGCATTTCCACTTTTGCAGCCAAACTGGGATAACGCCTGCTACTTGTCTTCATCTAGCATAACCTAAAAAAAAAAAAAATGAAACAAAGTGCAGCTTGCCCTTTAAGATGCTCTATTCTGGACCCTCCATCGAAAAATACTAGGTACTTCTCTTTGTTTGAGGGGCTGGGCGACTGTGTTTGCCATAATTAACCCTGTCTGTACTGTGATCTTTGGTTATCAGTTGTAACTACATTTGCACACTGTCCTAACTGAGTCCGAGGCTGGGCTTCTTGCATTTTATGATTGAGGACATACTTGGGACATGCTCACTCTGACATTGGTAGGGGAAAAAAAAAAGTGGGTTTGCCTGAGAAATTATCCGACCGTTCCGCTGGCTGGCCACACAGGTGATCAAACAGTAGATCTGCTTTGATCGCCTCTGTCCTTGGAGGGCTGCAGCGACGTCATGACGTCACTTCTGGTTCAGGCTGGAAGTGTGTATGTATGGGTGTGTTTGTTTGTTTTTTTTTTTTGTTTTTATTTTTTTTTTTTTGTTTATTTTTTTATTATATTTTTTTTAAACAAACATTTGCTTTTAAAGGTAAAAAGATTTCAGCTATTTTTGACCTCAGATCTCTCCATTAAAAAGGACCTGTCGTCCTTATTTGTATTACAAGGGATGTTTGCATTCCTTGTAATAGGAATAAAAGTGATCAAAATGTGTTCTTTTGAAAAAACAAAAAAAAAACAAAACAGTGTAAAAATATAAAATAAAGTTAAAAAAATAATAAATGTAAGCGCCCCCATCCCTCCGTGCTCACTCTCATAAGAAACCAACGCATACATATGTCGTGCACGCGTAAGTAAACGGTATTCGCACCACACATGTTGTCTGTCCATTAGACGGAGAGCAATAATTCTAGTGCTTGAACCTCCTCTGTAACTCTAAACTGGTAACCTGTAAAGGCGTTTAAAGCATCGCCTGTGGAGATTTTTAAGTACCGTGGTTTGTCGCCAAGCGTGTGCAACTTTAAAACGCGACATGTTAGGTAGGTATCTATTTCACATTTTACAAAAAAGTTGGGGTAAATATTGTTTGTGGGGTTTTTTTTTTGTTCTTTTATTTATTTTTTTTCCCCCAAATGATTAATGATTGCATTTGCAAAACGGCTGCGCAAATACCGTGCAACATAAAAATTGTAATTCCCATTTTATTCCCTAGGGGTCTCTGCTAAAAAAAAAAAAAAAAAAAAAAAAAAAAAAAAATTTATGTTTGGGGGTAATTTTTCTAGCCAAAAAATACAGATTTAAACTTGTAAACAAAAAGTGCCAGAAAAAGTTGTTAAACTGGTAATATTCAGGATACAAAAAACCCCATAAAGACCCTACAGCTGTTATAATTGTATATCTTCCATTTAACACCATTCCCAGCTACTTCTGCGGCTGGTCTCGTGACCAAATGGCAAAATGTCTGGTCACATGATCCCACATGATGAGCTTAAGGAACTGGCAGTTAATCAGTTGCTGATCCCCAATGTGTGGTTAGAGATATCCGACACCCCCCCCCCCCCCCCGTGTTATGTCCATGGATAGTTTTACAGAATACAAAACCGTACCCAACGTAGACCTGCCGGGCTGGTGTGAGCCCTTATTATCCCAGTGGTGGCATCTCGTTATTTTCATGTTTGGAATGTGAATGATGGTGTCAGGCCAGACTAGGTAGTAGGACAGTTGTCACAATATTATCATAATGCCCTCATTTCCAGGACGTCTGTTCCGACCGATGCGGCCCCAGCCTGATGATCCATGGAGCTTCCTGGTGCATGGTGATACCCATAGTGTTTTTTACCTTTTGGATGACTCTGTTCTTTGCCAAAGATATAATACACCATTATTGCCACACCAGGGATGATGTAACTGCTACTAGCTGTTGTGTGAATGGACTGTTCCTGATGTCCTCACGCCTATAGACCAGCTTTGGACGTGAGGACGGCAGGGACAGTCCATTCACACAACAGCTAGTAGCAGTTACATCATCCCTGCTGTGACAATAATGGTGTATTATATCTTTGGCAAAGAACAGAGTCATCCAAAAGGTAAAAAAACCACTATGGGTATCACCATGCACCAGGAAGCGCCATGGATCATGGGGGAGTGCGGTTTTTCAGGCGATGGAAGGATTGGGTAAGTATAGCCCTTTTGGTGTCCCCCGAGATAAAACGAGCAGTTAACCCATGAAGTGCAGGCACAGCCCCACTACATGGGAGGAAAACATTTTCCATAGAGTTCTTTTTATTTGGGGTACAGTTGGGAAGTAAAGGGGTGGCGTGGCCCTCCAGAGATTAGCGGTAGTGTACTGCAGGGTTTCCATCCCCAACTTGTTTGTCTACTAATGTGCGGACTGTGGAGCGATGGTGTTGGTTTCCTCACTGTAGTTATCTCACATGCCAGCCTTCCTCCTGATCCCAATTATAGCAGGGTGGCTCCAGGACTTGTCATTAGAACATTCAGAGCCGGCCATCATCTGATGGGCATATTACATAATAAAAGGAAACGCCACTGTCTCACCCTAGAATATAGATTAACCGCTTGAGTGCCAGCATGCTTAAACCTCTTTGTTTGTTCTGTTTTTCCTGTACCCATAAATTCATAAAAAAAAAGTGTATGTATAAAAATTATACTTATTTTTGGTAAAAAAAATATCCCAATAAGAGTATATTGGTTTGCACAAAAGTTTTATAGCGTGGGATATATATGTGTGTGTGTGTGTGTGTGTGTGTGTGTGTGTGTGTGTGTGTGTGTGTGTGTGTATATAAATATATAAGTAATACCCTGTTTCCACGAAAATAAGACCTAGCGTGATTGTCAGTAATGGCTGCAATATAAGCCCTACCCTGTTTCCCCCTGAAAATAAGACCTACAAGGACTTTAACCAGGGCTTATTTGGGGGGTAGGGCTTATATTGCAGCCATCACAGACAATCACGCTAGGTCTTATTTTCAGGGAAACAGGGTATCAGCGACTTTATAGCAGAGATCAGTGATGAAAAAGTTGCAGGGTCACTGTACTAAGGACACTGGCTGGGAAGGGGTTAACATTGGCGGTGATCAAAGCGTTAACTGCGTGCCTAGCCTGTGCTTTTGCACTGTGTGGGAGGTGCTTTTACTATGGGAAGGCAAAGATCTGTGTTCCTGCTTTGCCTTCCCTACTGAGAGAACGACAATCTGCCTTGTTTACATAGGCAGATCATCATTCAGAGGGTCTACTGTACAATTGGCGGGTGCCAGCGAACATTGAATCTTGCAGTACCCGCCCTTGGGCTCCCGCTGTGCTCCCCGGGAAGCGTGAGATGACGTACTTGGTATGTGATCTGACACAGAGCAGCCACCCTGCCACGGTATATTTGCAGTGGGTGGTTGGGAAGCAATCTTATTATAGGCATTGTATTTTTGTAGTAAATTGAGCCTTATATTTCTGATACTATGATTGTTTTGGTGTGCTGTTTTCACTTTCTGTAACTTTTTTTTTTTTTTTTTTTGCTTTTGCTTTTTTCCATCATAGAATTGGCATGAATCACCTTGGTTTGACAGGTTTACTTTACACTGTAACTGCTGTTGAGCATTCTTGGCAGATCTTTGTACATATATATTTTTTTCATATAAATGTTTTATAGATGAGTAGTGATTGGAGTTGCAGGACTCTACCTGTCTGTGGAATGTAGCTCTGAATAAACTTCCTGAATTCTGCCAACACCTGAGATCTTCATACTCTTTTTCCTTACTTTGTAATTCTTCTCGATCTTTATGATACCATGTTTTTTGTGCTCGGACTCCTGACTGCCCCGCTGTCTGCCTTCCCATCACCAGCCTGTCTGTAATCAGCAGTTACATGGTCTGCTTCCTCATTCTTGTGGCTTTTGTGGTCGTCCGTGACTTGTCTGTCTCGGGGTGAAATAGAGGGGAAAAACAGCGGAAAGGAACGGAGGGGTGAAATCACGTAGAGGTCGGCACTTAGTGTTACTAAACCCAGGAACCGGCATTCACTATATCTGGTCTCCCACAGTACACACAACATGGAAATTCAATTATTTTAGTAAATATAAACTGCTAAATACCTTTTCTCATCAGCAGTATATAGCAGTCTTGTGACTTCTGTCAGTGTCTGGTTAAAGCTTGTAGGAGGAGTTTCTGTTCTCCTGTTTTATAAGGCTGCATGGCCCTTGACTTTCTGTCTGGACAGTGCTGATTGGCCCTGTTCTGATCACATGCACCCTCCCAAAAAAACAAAAACTTTTTAGCAATACACACCAAACTGAGCATGTGCAGAGTGCCCCCAAGGCTCTGTTTTATCAGTAGAGGAATTAGGGACAGTAAAAGGGGAGGATCAGAGAAGACAGGATCAAACAACCTTTTTACACAATGCGGAGGATTAACCCCTTTGGTTCCACAGTGAGTATAACAAGCATCCTTTACTGCATATACAGACTGATTTTACTGTTTCGGGTTTAGTAACACTTTAAAGATGCTTCAGTGGGATCTGTGAGCCAGCCAGGCATAAGGCCTGGTCCACATTTGTGTGGGTTGTTCCCACTGCTAGTCCACACCCATTCCCACAGCCACAATCTCCCGCACAGAAAACGAAGGAGACGCATGCAGGTGCCATCAATCCTAATAGCCCCCGCACACATTGGAAATTAATGGGGCACCAAAATTTAATTTCTGAACCTTACCTAAAAAATTCAGGATGCACTTAGCTGAAAACCAAAACCAAAATGGACAGTTTAAAAAAAATATATACACTATATGTTACCAAAAAGTATTGGGACGCCTGTCTTTACACACACACACACACACACACACATGAACTTTAATGGTGTCTTAGTCTGTAGAGCTCAATATTGGGTTGGTCCACCCTTTGCAGCTATAACAGCTTCACCTCTTCTGGGAAGGTTGTCTACAAGGTTTAGGAGTGTGTCTATGGGAGTATATGACCATTCTTCCAGAAGCACATTTGTGAGGTCAGGCACTGATGTGGATGAGAAGGCCTGGCTCGCAGTCTTCGCTCTAATTCATCCCAGAGGTGTTCTATCGGGTTGAGGTCAGGACTCTGTGCAGACCAGTCAAGTTCCTCCACCCCAAACTCGCTCATCCATGTCATTATGGACCTTTGTACACTGGTGTGCAGTCATGTTGGAACAGGAAGGGGCCATCCCCAAACTGTTTCCACAAAGTTGGGAGCATGAAATTGTCCAAAATGTCTTGGTATGCTGACGCCTTAAGAGTTCCCTTCACTGGAACTAAGGGGCCAAGCCCAACCCCTGAAAAACAACCCCACATCATAATCCCCCCTCCACCAAATAGTTTTGACCAGTGCACAGAGCAAGGTCCATAAAGACATGGATGAGAGAGTTTGGGGTGGAGGAACTTGACTGGCCTGCACAGAGTCCTGACCTCAACCCGATAGAACACTTCTGGGATGAATTAGAGCAGAGACTGCTGGCCAGGCCTTCTCGTCCACATCAGTGCCTGACCTCACAAATGCGCTTCTAAATGGTCAAACATTCCCATAGACACACTCCTAAACCTTGTGGACAGCCTTCCCAGAGGAAGTGAAGCTGTTATAGTGCCCATGGTTGGGATTCGAACCAACAATCCTAGGGCTGCCAGATGGAAGTGCTAACCACTTGGTGATTGAGAAAATATTGAAGCCAATGAGAATAGCTGGCAATACATGGTTCAGATTTTTCATTCAGCCAGCGGGCCACCTTGAATATGTGGATGGGGGACTCCTCTGCTGTCAGAATACATTGGCTGCAGTTGCTGAGTGGCTTATTTCTAATGGGCAATTTCAGCAAAAGTCGATTGACTTCTGTTGAGCTGCAGCAGCCAGGCATGGATTGAAATTCAGCTGGTTTCTGCTCAGGAGTTGGGGTGGCTGCATTCTTTGTGTGCCGGTGTTCTGCCGAGAAAGTTCAACTCGGCGGATAAGGACCCCCCTCTACTGCGCAGGCGATGCGCCTGCGCAGTAGGATCCGGCGGAAATAGCCGAAGGGGAAGGAATAGGTCCAAATCAGCTCTACACGGCGCCTGTGAGAGGGCCCCTCGCGGGCTCGCTCCGCTCGCCACGCTTCGGGCAGGGCCTCGCTGCGCTCGGCTCTTTTAGATTCCCCCTCTAGGTCCACTTGGATGGTAGGGAAGGAACCTGGACCCAGAGCGCAGGCACCGTGTACAGCTGATTGTGGATTTTGAGCTTCGGCTATCTCCGGCGGCTGTTAGTAGTTCGTACTGCGCAGGCGCTGCGCCTGCGCAGTACAGGGGGGAACTTATCCGCCGAGGGAACTTATTCGGCAAGACACCGGGTCCCCGTGTGTGTGTGTGTGTGTGTGTGCCGGGTCCCCGTGTGTATGTGTGTGTGTGTGTGCGCCAGTGTTCTGCCGAGAAAGTTCCGCTCGGCGGATAAGTTCCCCCCTCTACTGCGCATGCGCAGTAGGATCCGGCGGAAATAGCCGAAGCGGAACAGCTGAAAATCGGCTGTACACGGCGCCTGTAAGAGGGCCCCTCGCGGGCTCGCTTCGCTCGCCACGCTTCGGGCACGGCCTCGCTGCGCTCGGCACTTTTAGATTCCCCCTCTAGGTCCACTTGGATGGTGGGGAAGGAACCTGGACCCAGGGCGCAGGCGCCGTGTACAGCTGATTGAAGCGTTTGAGCTTCGGCTATCTCCGGCGGCTGACAGTAGTAGTACTGCGCAGGCGCTGCGCCTGCGCAGTACAGGGGGGGGAACTTATCCGCTGAGGGAACTTTCTCGGCAAGACACCGTGTGTGTGTGTGTGTGTGTGTCGGGTCCCCGTGTGTGCACCTAGTCCCCTTGTGTGTGTGTGTGTGTGCGCACCGGTCCGTGTGTGTGTGTGTGTGTCGGGTCCCCGTGTGTGCACCTAGTCCCCGTGTGTGTGTGTGCGCCGGGTCCCTGTGTGTGTGTGTGTGTGTGTGTGTGTGTGTGTGTGCGTGCGTGCGCGTGTGTGTGTCGGGTCCCCGTGTGTGCGTGCGCCGGGTCCCTGTGTGTGTGTGTGTGTGCGCGCGCGCGTGTGTGTCGGGTCCCCGTGTGTGTGTGTGTGTGTGTGTGTGTGTGTGTGTGTGTGTGTGTGTGTGTGCCGGGTCCCTGGTGTGTTCTGGGTCCCCGTGTGTGTGTGTGCCGGGTCCCTGGTGTGTTCTGGGTCCCCGTGTGTGTGTGTGCCGGGTCCCTGTGTGTGTGTGTGTGTGTGTGTGTGTGTGTGTGTGTGTGTGTGCGCGCGCGTGTGTGTCGGGTCCCCGTGTGTGTGTGTGTGTGTGTGCCGGGTCCCTGGTGTGTTCTGGGTCCCCGTGTGTGTGTCGGGTCCCTGGTGTGTTCTGGGTCCCCGTGGAGTCCTATCTTCTTTGGTTCTCTGCGCATTTGGCTGCTCGTTAGTAGCCCATTGGATCTGGTAAGAATACCCGATCGTTTGTGTTTGGTGGCTGCACAATCGATGTCAATTTCCATTCTTGGTGGTCCTCTTCACAAGCACATCGAACTTCTCCCCAGAAGTAGAAGTTTGAATCCATATTGAACTGTTTTTTTTTTCACTTCAGTCACCTTTTTTCCTTTCTTGGAATGTTTCCATGATTCATCACGTGTATTTTTATGGACGTTCTGATTTATTGATCACTTTTTTATCAGTATCGTGTTTGTATGATTTACACTCATTTATTGGTGTCAGTTATTTTTATATTTTTATATTTTTGCGCTTTGATTGGTGTACAGATCTCAGCGCTGCCCTTTTTATATCACATTTACTTATACAATCAGTTCTATTGCAGTACAATTTTTATTGATCAATATACGTAGGAGGATTTGTTTGATCTGTGTATTACCTGAGACCAGTCCCTTCACTGGGTATATGTACGGCTTTACCACCACTTCTAACTACCTGAATTTGAGTTGATATCAGCATCTCGCAGCTCCATACAGCAGAGCTCAGGTGGAGAAGCAGCACAGGTGTCCTGCAGTGCGGGGATCCATACTGATGAGGGGAGTGGGCAGAGTGACAGAGGAAGCTCATCAGTGTTCTACTTCCTGTCCAGTCGCAAGTGAAAGTGAAACTGCAGCAGATAAAGATCAGGTCCCCCTCCACTTGCTAGACTGGGCTGTGCTATATGACAGATTGGTATAAATCTCAGGACTGGATGGACAGAAATACAAATCCTTTGGCTCCCATATGTGCATTTCATCTGTATATTTGGCCCTTTGCCCGGCATTAAGATTTACCTTGACTGAGACTGGAAGCTGAAGGAAATTCCGGGTTCTTATAGATATAAATAGTCACTATATATGACTCGCTCCATGCTGGGCCAATCAGTGCGTTGGCTGTGGAATCAATAGGCCTATGTGAACGAAGACTCCAGGTCTACTTTAACCCGTTTACGGCCACTCGACACATATATACGAGTACATCGCTGGGCGGCCATTTAGCACAAAGATCGAACTGTCACAAACCTCTCATGATCCGAACTACAGATGGTAGCTGGTGGGACCGGCTTCCGAACATGTGACAATATAAAACATTGCAGGTAAAAGCACCAAAAAAGTATTTTAACCGGTTCCCGACCGGCGCCCTCCGATGTACGTCGGCAGAATGGCACGGCTGGGCAAATGGGCGTACCTGTACGTCCCTTTAAATTTGCCGCCGTGCCATCGTGTGCGCGCCGCCGGGACTTCCGTGGGTCAAGTCGCGGTTCCCGTGGACTGGATCGCCCCGGGGATACCCGCGATCGTCTCACGGAGAGGATGAACGGGGAGATGCTAATGTAAACAAGCATCTCCCCGTTCTGCCTAGTGACAGTGTCACTGATCTCTGCTCCCTGTCATCGGGAGCAGAGATCAGTGACGTGTCACAGCTAGCTCATCCCCCCACAGTTAGAATCACTCCCCAGGACATATTTAACCCTTACACTGCCCCCTAGTGGTTAACCCCTTCACTGCCAGTGTCATTTACACAGGAATCGGTGCATTTGTATAGCACTGATTTGCTGTATAAATGAAAATGGTCCCAAAATTGTCCGATGTGTCCGCCATAATTTCGCGGTCACAATAAAAATCGTTGATCGCCGCCATTACTAGTAAAAATAAAAAATAAAAAAATTAATAAAAATGCCATAAAACTATCCCCTATTTTGTAAACGCTATAACTTTTGCGCAAACCAATCAATAAACGCGCGTGTGTGTATGTATATATATATATATGTATGTGTGTATATATATATATATATATATATATATATATATATATATATATATATATATATATATATATATATATATATATATATATATATATATATATATATATATATATATATATAAATATAAATTTTTTTTTTACCAAAAATATGTAGAAGAATATGTATCGGCCTAAACTGAGGGAAAAAGTTTTTTTTTAATATATTTTTGGGGGATGTTTATTATAGTAAAAAATAATTTTTCAAAACTCTTTTTTTTTTTTTTTTTTTTTTTTTTGTTTATAACGCAAAAAATAAAAAGCGCAGAGGTGATCAAATACCACCAAAACAAAAAGCTCTATTTTGTGGGAAAAAAAAGGACGACAATTTTGTTTGGGAGCCACATCGCACGACCGCGCAATTGTCAGTTAAAGCGACGCAGTGCCGAATCGCAAAAAGTGCTCTGGTCTTTGGCCAGCAAAATGGTCCGGGGCTAAAGTGGTTTTTAAATGCTTAATCTGGCCATAGATGGATCAACATTTTGGATGGTTCAGCAAGGACTGGCTACATTTCGATCCAGCTATGGCTATTGTTTGAGAAAATTGATTTTAAAGTAGAACTATAAGCAGAATTTTTTTTTTCTCCATTTTGAATAGAGTAATGAAGGGTTATAACCCCTGTCAGGTTTATTTTTGCCATCTGTGTCTCATTGGGTGTCTCATTGGGGAGATTTGCCTTCACTTCCTGTTCCATAGTGAAAACAGGAAGTGAGAGCAAATCCCTGCAAATTAAGGGAATCCCTTGGGGACCCACAGGTCACCTGAACTAGTGTCCCCATTGGAAGATTTCCCCTCTATTTTCTGGTGACAGCCCAGACTTTGTGATTTTCTTTTACTTTCAATGATGATCAAGCCACATGGGTGGGGGGTGGGGGGCACATACAGCAAATAAAAACATCGCAGGTGTTCTACTCCATCTCCAAAAGGAAAACAACGTTTTGCATTTAGTTATACTTTAAGGCTGGGTTCACATACAGTATATGCATTGCGGGGCACCACGCCTGATTTTGGATACCAGTCGCACCGCAGTCCTATTTAAATCACATGCGATGTCTGTGCAGTGCGATTTGAGTCATTCATTTGTATGGCTGAAATTGCCCTGCATCCGCACAAAAAAAAGTGCAGGACCCTTTATTTCATTATTTTAATTTTTTCGTGCACTAGAATCGGACCACATGGGGGTTCACTGTGTATCCAGCTTTAGTCCGTAGGGTTCAATATTGAGTTGGCCCACCCTTTGCAGCTATAACAGCTTCAACTCTTCTGGGAAGGCTGTCCACAAGGTTTAGGAGTGTGTCTATGGGAATGTTTGACCATTCTTCCAGAAGCGCATTTGTGAGGTCAGGCACTGATGTGGATAAGAAGGCCTGGCTCGCAGTCTCTGCTCTAATTCATCCCAAAGGTTTTCTATCGGGTTGAGGTCAGGACTCTGTGCAGGCCAGTCAAGTTCCTCCACCACAAACTCGCTCATCCATGTCTTTATGGACCTTGCTTTGTGCACTGGTTCAAATCATTTGGTGGAGGGGGGGATTATGGTGTGGGGTTGTTTTTCAGGGGTTGGGCTTGGCTCCTTAGTTCCATTGAAGGAAACTCTTAAGGCGTCAGCATACCAAGACATTTTGGACAATTTCATGCTCCCAACTTTGTAGGAACAGTTTGGGGATGGTCCCTTCCTGTTCTAACATGACTGCGCACCAGTGCACAAAGCAAGGTCCATAAAGACATGGATAAGCGAGTTTGGGGTGGAGGAACTTAACTGGCCTGCACAGAGTCCTGACTTCAACCCGATAGAACACCTTTTGGGATGGATTAGAGTGGAGACTGCGATCCAGACCTTCTTGTCCACATCCGTGCCTGACCTCACAAATGCACTTCTGGAAGAATGGTCAAACATTCCCATAGACACACTCCTAAACCTTGTGGACAGCCTTCCCAGAAGAGCTGAAGCTTTTATAGCTGCAAAGGGTGAGCCAACTCAATATTGAACCCTACAGACTAAGACCCCCATACACACTATTAGATTTTCTGCAGATTTTTGTCTTCAGATTTACCAAAACCATATAATGAGGTCAAACCTTAAGGCTATGCTTCCAGTATTGCGTCTCCAAAGTCGCGCGATTTTTGCCGCAACTTGAAGCAAGGCCTGTGTATTCTTGAGGTCTATGGACCTCAAGTCGCATCAAAGTGGGACCAAAGTAGTGCAGGGACTACTTTTGAAGTCTCACAGATATGAACGGTACTCATTGGAAATCATGGGGTATGACTTGTCATGCGACTTTTCAGTCCCAAATCGCATGAAAAGTCGCACTAGTGGAAACCGAGCCTAAGAGTTTCAATTTGTCTGCAATCAGGCAGGCTCTTGCACTACATGGTTTTAGTAAATCTAAAGACAAAAATCTGCAGAAAATGTAATAGTATGTATGGGGGCTTTAGACTGGGATGCCATTAAAGTTCATGTAAAGACAGGTGTCCCAATACTTTTGGTAATATAGTGTATAATCTTATGGGAAGATGTTCTGACGACGGGGTCTTTAAGTGTTAGGAAATCAATGTTGGGTAATGGCAGCAAGTTAGCGATAGTTAAAGTTGGCCGGGCATGCATGCAATCTCAGTTTCTCATCCCCCAGCTCTATTAGCATTGACCTCCTCTTGCAGACATCATGTCCAGCGATTTTATTGCTGCTCCCGGCCACTGAATACTTCTCTGTTCCTTTCCATTCTGCTCCCCGATCACGTCTGTTTTACCACCTGTTGTTCCTTCATTCCTCCTCTGGCTCTTCTCCTTCCCATGCCAACCCCCCCCCCCCCCCCCCCCTCTTTTATTCCTCTCCCCTCCCATGTTTTGCCGTCACAGCACATTCCAAGACATTCAATTAACTCTCCCCCACCTCCACATTTCTCCTTTCCAGGGCTGGGAGGGAATTTGTTACATTTCGCTTAATTCAGCTGGCAGGTCCTGACCTCATTTGGGGGTCCGCGAGACCCCCCCCCACCTCCATTAGAAGCCATCACCGATAAGTTCTATTAAGTGAATTAACCTGCAGAACTCCAGGCTTGTCGGGTCTATTAACACATTCCTGCACCTATAATGTTGTGCTGACCTGTCTGCGATACCGATACTGACGCACACCCTTTTTTTGTCCTACGCACAGATGGGCGGTACGAAGAGCAAGCCAAGGGAAGCCGGCCAGCGGAGCCGCAGTCTGGATATCGCTGAGGGGTCCCACACACCTTTCCCTTCGCTGTCTGCTTCTCAGACCCCCAGCAAGAGCCTGGAATCCCATCGACCCGCCAATCAGCCGTTTGGGGGCAACTGCGATCACACGCTGTTCGGAGGGGTCAACTTTTCCGATTCCATCACCTCTCCGCAGAGGACTGGACCACTGGCAGGTTAGTACATGGGCATGAGCGGTTTTATGGCACAAAACTGGTTTTGATAAACCAAGTTGGGCGCAATTCGGAACTTTTACCAGCTTGTCCTTAACTGCTTTGTTTGCTTTTTAGGGTAGGTTCACACATATGCGTTTTTTAGATCTGCAGAAACGCACTACAGTCCATTTAACATTCATTCCTATGGGTCATGGTTACATCTGTGCAGTTTCCACTACTCTATATCTATATAGATATATATATTTCTAACTAATTAATAAATATATATATATATATATATATATATATATATATATATATATATATATTATTTATATTATTATTATTTATATTATTTATATTATTTATATTATTTATATTATTTATATTATTTATATTATTTATATTATTTTTGGGAAAGGTGAAAGGACTTTTTTGCACAACCCATTCAGTAGAAATGAAAGGCAAAACATTTGTGTATACAGTGAGGAAAAAAAAAGTATTTGATCCCCTGCTGATTTTGTACATTTTCCCACTGACAAATGATCAGTCTATTATTTTAATGGTAGGTTTATATTAACAGTGAAAGACAGAATAACAACAAAAAAATATCCAGAAAAATGCATTTCAAAAACGTTCTAAATTGATTTGCATTTTAACAAGTGAAATAAGTATTTGATCCTCTAGCAATCAGCAAGATTTCTGGCTCCCAGGTGTCTTCTATACAGGTAACAAGCTGAGATTAGGAGCACTCCCTTAAAGGGAGTGCTCCTAATCTTAGCTTTTTACCTGTATGAAAGACACCTGTCCAGAGAATCAATGAGATTCCAATCTCTCCACCATGGCCAAGACCTAAGAGCTGTCCAAGGATGTCGGGGAAAAGATTGAAGACCTACACAAGGCTGGAATGGGCTACAAGACCATCACCAAGCAGCTTGGTGAGAGGGTGACAACAGTTGGTGCGATTATTTGCAAATGGAAGAAACACAAAATAACTGTCTGGGGCTCCATACAAGATCTCACCTCGTGGAGTTTCAATGATCATGAGAACGGTGAGGAATCAGCTCAGAACTACACAGGGGAATCTTGTCAATGATCTCAAGGCAGCCGGGACCATAGTCACCAAGAAAACAATTGGCAACACACTACGCTGTGAAGGACTGAAATCTTGCAGCGGCCGCAAGGTCCCCCTGCTCAAGAAAGCACATGTACAGGCCCCTCTGAAGTTTGCTAATGAACATCTGAATGATTCAGAAAAGAACTGGGTGAAAGTGTTGTGGTCAGATGAGACCAAAATCAAGCTCTTTGGCATCAACTTAACTCAACTGGAGAAGGAAGAATGTTGCCTATGAGCCCAAGAACACCATCCCCACTGAAAAACATGGAGGTGGAACCATTATGCTCCGGGGGTGTTTTTCTGCTAATGGGACAGGACAACTTCACTGCATCAAAGGGACGATAACCCAAAACACACGGCCAAGGCAACAAAGAAGTGGCTCAAGAAGAAGCGCATTAAGGTCCTGGAGTGGCCTAGCCAGTCTCCAGACTTTAATCCCATAGAAAATATGTGGAGGGAGCTGAAGGTTCGAGTTACCAAATGTCAGCCTCAACCTTAAAGTAATTGTGAAGGTAAATAAAAAAAAAAATAACATATCATATACTTGCCTCCACTGTGCAACTCGTTTTGCACAGAGTGGCCCCGAACATCGTCTTCTGGGGTCCCCCAGCAGCTCCTCCCCACATCTGGTAACCCCCTCGGAGAAGCGCTTCCCGGGGGGTTACCTTGCGGGCACGCTCCCGAGTCCAGCATTCGGCGTCCATAGAGGCCGGATGCAGGACTCGGCCCCGCCCCCGGTGCTCGTGTCATTGGATTTGATTGACAGCAGTGGGAGCCAATGACTGCGCTGTAATCAATCTATCCAATCAAGAGCCGAGAACCCCCCGGGCAGAGAGACAGCGCGTCCCCGCTGGGTCAAGTTTGAGGGTTCAAGTAAGTAAAACGGGGGGGGGGGGGGGCTGGGGGTCGGTATACTGGAGTATCTGTACATAGGACAAAAATAAGCCGTACGCTCCATAGAGTTGGGCTTTATGGCAGAGTGGCCAGATGAAAGCCATTACTTTCAGCAAAAAACAAAATGGCACGTTTTGAATTTGCGAAAAGGCATGTGGGAGACTCCCAAAATGTATGGAGGAAGGTGCTCTGGTCTGATGAGACTAAAATTGAACTTTCTTTCTCGAACATCACGAGACACAGAGCCACAGTAATTACTGATGGGTTATATAGGTATCACTGGTGATTGGACACTGGCACACCCTATCAGGAAGTTCAACCCCCTATATAATCCCTCCCCCTTGCAGGGATACCTCAGTTTTTACGCCAGTGTCTTAGTGATGGACGTGTAAAGATGTCCTGTGCTGAGCTCCAAAGGGAATATCCTATATCCTATACTGGGGCAAGCCAGGCGAACCGGATCCATTCAAAGTGTCTTTTCAGGGCCGAATTGAATGGTACCCGGGCCTCGTGTCCGAAGAAACGAGGTTTTACCCGTAATGCTTCTCTTTTTAGAGAGCTGGACCCCGCAGATCAGAAAATGGCTTTAAACTTCCTAATTTCTGGCGAGGTGCTTTACGGTCCCAGAACTGTTGGATCCCCCTACTGATGGGGGCCCCAGTCTCTGACGGTTTTTTCAAACGGAGCCCACCGTGAGAGGTGAAGATTGGGTCTGTGTAAACAGCACCCTGCGGCTGGATAAGGTAAGAGGAGATTCCACAGAATTTTTGAGTTCTAGTGGTTTTTCTCCTTTAAGGTAAATGCATGCTATGCCTATTGTGACCACCGGGGGCTGCCAAGAGCACAAACCTACACATGCTGACTGACTGTCTCAGGTGTTCAGTGCTGATTATGTCCCAGCATCTCAAAGCAGGCTGCAAGCAGGTAAGGTGGAAAGGGGGATTTCTCATGTTTGAATGTTCCCCCCCAGGCTAGAGAGGGGCCACAGGGGTCTAGAAAGTGGTTATACCACCCGGGCTCTGCGGCCTAATGGCCACCATCTCTGAAGATAGCCGTTCAGGCAGATCTTGTTACCAGTCTCCCTCCAGCCCCCCCCCCCACCCCCCCCCCCCCCCCGTCCCCAGCCTTTTCTCCAGAAGCATGACAGGAGAGTCGGCAGTGCGGGAAGCGCTCGTTTTTTTCAAAACTCGAGGGGGGGGGGGGCGGTAGAGGAGGGGGTGGGACGTCAGCACAGGTGCTTAGACTCCCACTCAGGCCAGCTGCAGGCTATTAAAGGCACTCTGTACAGGTGCACTCAGCCTTCTGAGAGACACAGAGCTGACGGTCGCATGTAAGGTGGGACACAGGCATTCTCCTAGGCAGCATTTACTGAAGTAACACCAGACTGAGCATTGGATAGCAAGGCTTTTAGCCAGACTACATCGCTCAGCGGGCAGTGTTCATTTGTATACCTCACACCTTGTTGCTTTGCACTATGGGTAGAAGAGGTTCAAGCACCCCAGGAACCAGAGACACTAGGGGATCTCGTTCGGGTTCTGAGGGCCCCCTGTCGGCAGCATCCTCCCCCCCTAAAGATGGGCCAGGGACGGCTAGCCAAGGAAAGCCATCGGGGTCAGGGGCTACACCTGCTTCTGGCACTTCAGCCCCTGTATATATTACACAAGAGGTTTTTTCCTCAAGCATTAATGGTCTAGAGGAAAGATTAATGGCCGTGATTACGTCTTCACTCAGTGGAAGAAAACGCACTAGGCCTTCCTCTGTTCCCCAAGACCCTCAGACAGAGGAGCTCTGGGATAAAGGAGATGAATCCCTTTCAGAGGATCGGGATGGGACGGATGATTCCTCTTCGGGGGAATCAGGTGGAGAGGGACCCTCTGCGACTTCCCAAGAGGAGAAAGTCTTAGTGCAGATCCTCACTGGATTGGTCCGATCCACTTTTAAGTTGCCCATACCTGAAACTACTAAAGAATCCTCTTCTGCTTTGGGGTCACTGAAACCTTTCCAAGCAGCACATGCTTTTCCTGTTCATACTTTACTTGAAAAGCTCATTTATTCTGAGTGGGATCACCCAGACAAACGTTTTTTTCCGCCGAGAAAGTTTTCAACACTTTATCCGATGGAAGAAAAGTTTATTAAAATGTGGGGAATACCGGCTATTGATGCCGCCATTTCCTCCGTAAATAATAGCCTGACTTGTCCTGTAGACAATGCTCAGATGCTCAGGGATCCTGTAGATAAAAGGATGGAATCCCTATTGAAGGATGTTTTCTCCTTAGCAGGATCAGTGGCCCAACCTGCAGTAGCAGCGATTGGAGTCTGTCAATACTTAAGTTAAGCAGGTCATCAAAGTATTACCTGAACAGCAGGCCCAGGGGTTTGCTAACCTTCCAGCGGCCTTATGCTTTGTGGTTGACGCCATTAGAGATTCTATCGTGCAAACCTCCTGTCTTTCACTGGGGTTGGTGCATATACGTAGAATCCTATGGTTGAAAAATTGGTCAGCCGAAGCACCATGTAAGAAGCTACTGGCTGGGTTTCCATTTCGTGGTGCAAGGTTGTTTGGAGAGGACTTGGATAACTATATCAAGAGAATCTCTTGTGGGAAAAGCACTCTCTTACCTGTCAAGAAGAAGAGTAAGCGTCCCTCTTTCAAACGGACTCTTTCCCCAGCGCCGGGGGCTTCAGCCTCCAGGCAGTCTCGACGGCCGCCTCCATTGGGGTCCAGAGACAAGAGTCAACCCCAGGGACAAAAGAAGTCCTGGGGAAAGAAGCCTACTAGGCAAAACACTAAGACCTCTGCATGAGGGGGCGCCCCCGCTCACTCGAGTGGGGGGAAGACTGCGACAGTTCTCAGAGCTCTGGCACGAGGACTTCCAGGACAGATGGGTAATCTCCACGGTAACCTTAGGGTACAAGCTGGAGTTTCAGGAATTCCCTTCTCGGTTCCTCAGATCAAGTGTCCCCAGAGACCCAGAGAAGAAGCAGTCGCTCCTTCTAGCGTTAGAGCGACTTTTGTCGCAGGAGGTCATTATGATAGTTCCCGCAAAGGACCAGGGATTGGGCTTCTATTCCAACCTTTTTACGGTCCAAAAGCCAAATGGGGATGTCAGGCCCATTCTGGACTTAAGGGATCTGAACCGATTCCTAAGGATTCAATCCTTCCGCATGGAATCAATTCGAACAGTAGTTCCCACCCTGCAGGGAGGAGAATTTCTGGCATCAATAGACATCAGAGATGCATATCTGCATGTGCCCATTTTTCCTGCTCATCAGAAGTTTCTGCGCTTCGAGGTAGGAGGGCGCCATTTCCAGTTTGTGGCTCTGCCTTTCGGGATAGCCACTGCACCTCGAGTGTTCACAAAGATCTTGGCTCCTCCTCTGGCCAGATTAAGGGCTCAGGGTATAACTGTCATAGCATACCTAGACGACCTGCTCTTCATAGACCGGTCGGTAGCCTCTTTGAATGGAAACTTGAGGACCACGGTCAGGTATCTAGAACACCTAGGTTGGATCCTCAACTTAGAAAAGTCTTTCCTAAAACCAGTAAGAAGACTGGAGTATTTAGGTCTGATTATAGATACAAGCCAGGAGAAAATATTTCTACCTCAGGCAAAGATCACTGCTTTGAGAGAGCTGATTCTGACAGTAAGGACCAAGAAGGGTCCCTCAGTCCGCCTTTGTATGAGGCTATTAGGGAAGATGGTGTCTTCATTCGAAGCAGTTCCCTATGCTCAGTTTCACTCAAGAATGCTGCAACACAGTATTCTGTCGACCTGGAACAAGAAGGTTCAGGCATTAGACTTTCCGATGCACCTGTCGCATGCGGTGCGTCAGAGCCTCAATTGGTGGCTCATACCTGAAAACCTGCAGAAGGGGAAATCCTTTCTACCGGTTACCTGGACGGTGGTAACAACAGATGCCAGTCTGTCAGGTTGGGGAGCAGTTCTGGAACAGGCTGCGGTCCAAGGGGTATGGTCCAAGACAGAGAGGACCTTACCCATCAACATTCTGGAGATCCGGGCGATACATCTAGCTCTAAAGGCCTGGACTATCAGGCTACAGGGTTGTCCGGTCAGGATCCAGTCTGACAATGCCACAGCAGTGGCTTATGTCAATCATCAGGGAGGCACCCGGAGCCGAGCTGCTCAAAAAGAGGTGAACCAGATCTTAGTCTGGGCAGAGATGCATGTGCCATGCATATCGGCAGTTTTCATCCCGGGAATAGAGAATTGGCAGGCGGACTATCTAAGTCGCCAGCAGTTACTTCCAGGGGAATGGTCTCTGCATCCCGACGTCTTTTGGGCCATATGCCAAAGATGGGGGGTTCCAGATGTAGATCTCTTTGCATCCCGATTCAACAAAAAGATAGACAGATTTGTGGCAAGGACAAAAGATCCTCTTGCATGCGGGACGGATGCGTTGGTGATTCCGTGGCATCGGTTCTCACTGATTTACGCATTCCCGCCTATTCTGCTATTACCACGACTCCTTCGCAGGATCAGGCAGGAAAGGAAGTCGGTACTTCTGGTGGCCCCCGCTTGGCCCAGAAGGACTTGGTATGCAGAAATAGTAAGGATGACGGTGGGTTCCTCGTGGACCCTACCGGTACGCCCAGACCTGTTATCTCAAGGTCCAGTGTTCCATCCTGCCTTACAAACGCTAAATTTGACGGTTTGGCTATTGAGACCCACGTTCTGAAGAGTCGTGGGCTCTCAGGTCCTGTCATATCTACCTTGATTAATGCAAGGAAGCCAGCTTCCAGGATGATTTATCATAGAGTCTGGAAGGCTTATATAACCTGGTGTGAATCCAGAGGTTGGCATCCCAGGAAATATGTCATAGGTAGAATCCTTGATTTTCTACAGATGGGATTAGAGATGAAGCTGGCCTTGAGTACCATCAAGGGCCAGGTCTCTGCTTTATCAGTATTATTTCAGTGGCCACTTGCTTCGCATTCTTTGGTCCGAAACTTTATGCAGGGGGTGATGCGTCTTAACCCTCCGGTTAAAGCGCCCCTAAACCCCTCGGACTTGAATTTGGTCCTGGCTGTGTTACAGAAACAGCCTTTTGAACCAATAAGTCAGATTCCTTTGGTCTTGTTGACAAGGAAATTAATTTTTCTGGTGGCCATCTCTTCTGCTAGAAGAGTATCAGAATTAGCAGCTCTTTCCTGTAAGGAGCCTTATTTGATTATACACAAGGATAGAGTGGTACTACGCCCCTCATCCTAGTTTTTTACCGAAGGTGGTTTCTGATTTTCATTTAAACCAAGACATTGTTCTACCTTCCTTTTTTCCAGATCCCTGTTCTCCGGAAGAGAGATCTCTACATTCGTTGGATGTAGTAAGAGCAGTTAAGGCCTATCTAGGGGCAACTACTCAGATCCGCAAGACGGATGTTTTGTTTGTGCTGCCAGAGGGTCCCAATAGAGGACAGGCAGCGTCAAAAGCTACCATTTCTAAATGGATTCGACAGTTGATCATTCAAGCTTACGGTTTGAAACAGAAGATTCCTCCGTTTCAGATCAGGGCACATTCCACAAGGGCTATTGGTGCTTCTTGGGCAGTGCATCACCAAGCCTCTATGGCTCAGATCTGCAAGGCCGCAACCTGGTCTTCAGTTCATACATTCACCAGATTCTATCAGGTGGATGTGAGAAGGCATGAGGATATTGCCTTTGGGCGTAGTGTGCTGCAGGCAGCGGTACAGGGTCCTCAGGTCTGATTGCACCCTACTTGGTCGTGGTTCCCCCCCCTCAGGTAGCATTGCTCTGGGACATCCCATCAGTAATTACTGTGGCTCTGTGTCCCGTGATGTTCGAGAAAGAAAATAGGATTTTTTAAAACAGCTTACCTGTAAAATCCTTTTCTTTCGAAGGACATCACGGGACACAGAGGTCCCGCCCCTCTTCTAATACACTATATTGCTTGGCTACAAAACTGAGGTATCCCTGCAAGGGGGAGGGATTATATAGGGGGTTGAACTTCCTGATAGGGTGTGCCAGTGTCCAATCACCAGTGATACCTAATATAACCCATCAGTAATTACTGTGGCTCTGTGTCCCGTGATGTCCTTCGAAAGAAAAGGATTTTACAGGTAAGCTGTTTTAAAAAATCCTATTTTTTGGTTCTTCACCCAAAGAACACCATCCCCACAGTGACCACATGGTGGTGGCAGCATCATACTGTGGGGATGTTTTTCAGCAGTCAGGACTGGGAAACTGGTCGGGGTTGAGGGAAAGATGGATGGTGCTAAATACAGGGATATTCTTGAGCAAAAACCTGTACCACTCTGTGATTTGCGTCTAGGACGGAGGTTCACCTTCCAGCAGGACAAAGACCCCAAACACACTGCTAAAGCAACACTTGAGTAGTTTAAGGGGAAACATGTAAATGTGTTGGAATGGCCTAGTCAAAGCCCAGACCTCAATCCAATAGAAAATCTGTGGTCAGACTTAAAGATTGCTGTTCACAAGCGCAAACCATCCAACTTTAAGGAGCTGGAGCAGTTTTGCACGGAGGAATGGGCAAAAATCTCAGTGGTAAGATGTGGCAAGCTCATAGAGACTTATCCAAAGCGACTTGGAGCTGTGATAGCTGCAAAATGTGGCTCTACAAAGTATTTACTTTAAGGGGGTGAATAGTTATGCACATTGATTTTTTTTTTCTGTTATTTTGTCTTATTTGTTGTTTGCTTCACAATAAATTAAAAAAAAAAAAAAAAAAACACTTTCAAAGTTGTGGACATGTTCTGTAAATTAAATGATGCAAATCCTCAAACAATCCATGTTAATTCCAGGTTATGAGGCAACAAAACCCAAAAAATGCCAAGGGGGGGGGGGGGGGTAAATACTTTTTACAAGGCACTGTATTTCGCTCATTAAAATGCAAATCAATTTATACATTTTTTGAAATGGGTTATTCTTGATTTTTTTTTTTTTTTTTTTATTATTTTTATATTTTTATTTTTTTGTTATGCTGTCTCTCACTGCTAAAATAAACCTACCTTTAAAATCATAGACTGATCATTTCTTTGTCAGTGGGCAAACGTACAAAATCAGCAGGGGAGCAAATAATTTTTTCCCTCACTGTACATATAAAAAAAAAAACCCTTATAAATACTTATCTTCTTCTCATAAGAGCTCCAGTGCGTGTGGCGTGCCATTAGGATTGGTTCATACATGCATCTCTTGCAATTTTCTGTGTGGCTGATTGTGGGAACAGGTGCGGACCACCCACACAGCCTAAGCCCTGTCAAATTGGCGTCAATTGCCGCCAATAGCACCGTCCTAATCGGTGCGACGCCACATCTGCAGCGCTGCACCGTTTTCAAAAAGTTTCTGTACTACTTTTTGTGATTTCGGGCTGTGGTTTACATTGACATCTGCACAGAAACCTGCACAGATGTCTCTGAAATCGGGACTAACATGCGGGAGTGAAACCGTGCGAGTTCAGCTAAACCCGCACGACTTAATTCCGGCAGCTCAGTGTGAACCTGAACTAGAAGTGAGCAGAATCCCGCATCCAGTCATGTATTCACTTGCATGTCCGATGAGTTGGTGGAAAAGTGATTGGTGTTATCTATCAAGTGTCAATGCCGGTTGCAAACAATGATTATTTTCAATACGGCGTTATCACCAGCTACGCAGATCCCGGACACAGGGGAGCACATGTATAATCACCCGAGCAGAAAATGTTGCTGGAAGTATGACAATGATTCTAATTGTTTTCTGGATGCCAGCTGTTTCTGAGGTCCAAAATCCAGAGAACATCGTATCGGTTTTTGTAAGGAGTGCACACACGTCCCCTCCACTCGCTTAGGAGCTCTCACTAAGGCATAGAACACACAGAGGCAGATTTTTGAATGCTATGCTTACAATTAAAAACTTGAACATCTTTTGTCATTTATCAGGACTTTGGAACAGTATTGCTGAGCAATCATTACAGCCTTAAAGACCACCTTTTTTTAATAGTGAAAGTAAATGTATAATGGGGGGGGGGGGGGGGGGGACTTTGGTATCAAAACAGATAGTCCCCCTCCCCTAGGTATAAACAATATAATGAATAACAAACTCTCACTGTTTCAAAAAGGGAAGAAAGGAAATTGGGATTTATGTGCCAGACAAATTATCAAAAAGTACCAATAAAAAATACACTTTTAATAAATAAAAATGTGTTTTTTATAATGCAATCATTTTAATCAGCCGCTATGAGAAGTCTTTATAAAAACCAAATGCGAGAGAGAGACTCTTTGCATTGAAGACAAGAAAGTGGAGCCTGAAGAAGCTCCTTTTTAAGCGAAATGCGTCAATCCACCTATCTTTTTTTCAGAAATCCAGATACATTATATACAGTATGTATCCCCTTGATTGAATAGTAGCTGATAAAAATTTGGTTTTTATAATGTGGTTATTTTAATGTATTAATAAAAGTGTACTTTTTGGTTATTTTTTTTCTGGCACATGTAAACCCCCCCCCTTTCCTGCCTTTCTTTTTTGAAACGGTGAGAGTTTATTATTCATTATGTAGTAAATGTGAAAGTAACCACTAATCCTGCTCTGCACCCCTCCTCCACCATATCTGGAATTCTTCTCTTAAGTTTTTTGTATTTTTATTTTTTGGGAGCCGTTACCTTTTTCCTGACAGGTACTCGCTCCCACTTCCGCAGTTCTTACCTAGGTGAGAATTATGAATGTTTGGCCCACCCAACCCCCCCGCATACAAATCTCCTGGGACACGTCCCAGGGAGCTGTGGGACCAATATGATGGCACAGCGTGATCCAGCACATGTGCAGCGGGGAATCAGCTGTGAAGCAGCTGGCTCCCATAGGTAAGATGGCAGCGCCGGGTATCCGAAGACCTGTGATGACAGAGCTGGTGAGTACCGGTTTAATAATAGTCAGCAGCTACAGAATTTGTAGCTGCTAACTTTTTTTTTTTTTTTTGTACAAACAACTTTAAACCTGGGACTGTCAAGTGGCAAGGTTTAGGGCCTCACCTGCGGCCCCCTGACATCCCCAAAGGACTGCACACATAATGTTCAGTATATATAACTTTATAGAAGACAGTCCAAGACTGCAGAATGAATAGAGGCAAAATCATAAACTGTAGAGGTGCTACAGATGTGGTTGGAGACCCGCTCTAAGGTCTTTCACACAGGCGGCAAAAACAAGTGGTTGATCTGAACGCAACTTACTGCCCACCTACATGGTAGTTAGAGGGGATTGTACACATGCTGTGATGCCATGTGTCACATCAAATTTACCTCGGCATACTAAAGTTTGACAGGGGGGGCCACCTGTCATACTTGCCCATTAAAGTCAATGGGGAAGCGCCGCAATTGCACACCAAACGTTTGGCTCACGGTTGCGGCGTGGTGTTTCAATACAAAATCCCCACTGTGCTGGGGGGAAAAAAAAGTCCAGCTAAAAAAAAATGTATTTAGGAAGCGGCAGTATCTCCTTCTCAAAGCCTGGCAGCCACATCTCGTCTGCCCTCCTGAAAGTGGACTATTGTTTGCTTTTTTGGAGGGCAGAAGCAGCTGCCCCATGTGTGAAAAGAGGCTCTAGATCAGTGGTCATCAAGCCTATCCTCAGGGCCCACTAACAGGCCAGGTTTGCAAGATAACTGAAATACATCACAGGTGATATCACTTGCTGCTCAGTGATTGCAGTATTCTAGTCTGCATCTCCCCAAGGTAATACATAAAACCTGGCCTGTTAGTGGGCCCTGAGGACAGGGTTGATGACCACTGGTCTAGAAGACAATCAGAGACTGGGAACATTACAATAAACTGCAAGAGATCACTGCTATTGCATCTCCTTAAAAAAAAATGCCACTGCTGACTACTGGGGTCCTAGGACAATATAGCAACTCCAAAAGGCCGAATGTGGGTTCAGCACCAGGGGCCTAAAGTATGCCCGTCCTGGTGTAAAATGTTTCTAAAGTGACACATTGTGGGCACTGCAAGTACCTGTGTTAAGCTGGCCCAACACATTACAGCCTAATTGTGAGAATTCTGTACAATATTATTAACCACATTGTGACGTGATGGCCTGCCTGAACAATCCATTTGTTTAATGTCCAGTAATGATGGACGTCACTACATTAATACGTCATTAGTCAAAAATTGTGCAGTCAGTTTGCAGAGTGTATGGTCCTCTTTAGTTTTTCAATCAATTGCCGTGGAACCTTGGAATCTATGCCCAGGCTGTAAATGGGTTTTTGACGTCTGCCAAAAGTCAAGGCCAACTCTGCCCCCTTCGTCAAAGGTCAACCAACAGAACATCAGTGGACAGTAGAAGCTCTGCCATTTGATAGCTTGGTGATGGGGGTGGTACCTAATGTTGGGGGGGGGGGGGGGTATTGTCTGTTAGATCTCAATACCCCATATGGAGCCTGGACCTATGATCCAAGGGACCACACAGGCATTGATCTGAAGATGAGCAAAGTTGGATGCAGACACCAGAACATACAAAAACGTATCTACAATTAAGCACTGTTGCCTTTTTATAAATGGAAGTTATAGGGGCATAATTATAAAGCTGCAAACGATTGGTCCTCAGATCGTACACCACCAAATGTCAGATCCTTCAGTGTAGTTTGTGGAGCATTGAGCGCCAACCCATTCTCTGGATTACAGCACTTCTGGGTTTCCACTTATAACATGGAAGATCGGGCCCTGTGTAATTCATTGGATGTAGTACACAATGTAACTAATAACTTAGGACTCTCCACTCTGTTTTGATTTGCCAATTTAAGTTTGTTAGGGACAACCGATATGGCCAGTGTGTTTTGGGGACAGGACTTCTCCTTCTTCAGGGCTTATGCAGTGATTGGTGAAATGATCAGGATGAATTGATTGAAACATTAACTTGAGGCTGGATCAAAGCTTGGGAAAAAGTTAAAGAAGCGGAACTTCTCAATTGGATAAAAAAAAAAATTGGGGTAGGGGGATGCAGGGAGTGGGTACCTGGTTTTGACAGGTACCTGCTCCCACTAGGCGGTCCGAGCAGAAGTTGCTCTCCCCTTTTCACCACAGACTTCTGGGATGTCTCGCAGATCCTAGCTATTCACAAAACGCAGTGCGGCCCGTGCATGTGCGGTGTGAAGCCAAAAGGAGTCCCAGCCAGCATCCCTTAGTAAACATGGCGGCGCCGGAGACTGAAGAACCAGATCAGGTAAGAAGGGTCCTTTTATTAATAAGGCAGCAGCTACAGTATTTGAAACCATGTGTATGGAATAACTTATTCATAGTTTGTTGTTAGATGCGTTTGCACAGAACTCAGTCACCACTAGCTTGGGTGGCCACTGAGACCAGAAGTGAGCAGAATTTCTTCAATGGGGGGCGCAGACCACTAACTTTTTTTTTTTTTTTTTTTTTTTTTTTTTTTAATCCGAAAAGGTGAAACCCTCTGTAAGGTGTTTGGTTTTTTTGTTTTTTTTTTTTAAATGCTGTCTGTGTCCCCATTGGGAAAATCTCCCCACTTCCTGTATGTTCAATATGACAGGAAGTGCAGAAAAACTTTACAGATGGTATAAAACCTTAACAGAGGTTAACCTTTCCGCAGTGTAACCAAAACATATTTTGGCTGGAGTTGGAATCTAAGCATCTTGGCCTAATCTTATAAGAAGCACATGTCCTCAAATTTACATGATTTTTACTTTCTCTCTCTATAGGGGGAGTCACCACCTTTGTCGCTCTTTATGATTATGAGTCTCGCACAGAAACAGACTTATCGTTCAAAAAGGGGGACAGACTGCAAATCGTCAACAACACGTGAGTTAGCCCATATATACATTTTTGTTTTATTTTTACTTTCTGCTTAATGGTCAGATTCCGGAACAAACCTGCCTGCATTAAAGTGGTTGTCCTCAGGTGAAGCACAGAGATGAAACAAATCCCCTTACATAAGTTGTCCCTCTTTATCTGCAGTCTTCTCTTCTCTACATCTGTTCAAAGTGCAGAATTTATACAGCTTATCTGAGCTTTTAGAAAAATTGGGACGGAGAGCTGAATTACAAACTGCAGAGCTCTGAGAGTTGATTGGAGGGAAGGGACCCCCCCCCCCCCCCCCTCACACTGCACACAGGAACAGAGCGGAGGCTGTCAATCAGCTGGAGATCCCTTCCGTCACCCTATTTTCTCTTGGTGTCTGGAAAGAAGAGGAACGAAGCAGCAGACGGAAATGACACTTGGTGCTCTTAATTGAGACAACTATACACTATAGAGCGATAGGCTTTGTTTATATTTTATTTCGTAATTTTGTGTACTAGCCCGTGTGTGTGTGCGCGTGCCAATTGGCCAACGAGGGAGCCAGTCAGCGGGTCCGGCGGACGTGATGTCTGCCGGCCACACACAATTGTTCCACACAGAGGCAGAACGGTGATCTGCCTATGTAAGCAAGGCAGGTCGCCGTTCTGACAGGGGACAACATGGAGATCTTGTGTTCCTGCTAAGCAGGAACACAGATCTCTGTTTTGTCCGAGTCAGTCCATCTTCCACACAGTTAGACACTCCCAGGGAACACATTTTAACCCCTTGATCGCCCCTGGTGTTAATCCCTTCCCTGCCAGTGTCATTAGTACAGTAACAGTGAATTTTTTTTAGCACTGATCTCTGTAATGTCACTGGTTCCCAAAAAAGTGTTAAAAGTGTCAGATGTCGGATTTGTCTGCCGCAATCCTGCTAAGTATCGCTGATCGCCACCATTACTAGTAAAAAAATAAATACAAAATTCCATAAAAATATCCTATAGTTTGTAGACGCTATAACTTTTGTGCAAACCAATCAATATATGCTTAATGGAATTTTTTTTTTTTTTACCAAATATATGTAGCAGAATACATAGCTGCTGCTCTCATGCACATCCCTGGATCGAGATTGGGCTCAGGTAAGTATTGGAAGGGGCTGGGAGGCTGCTGCACACAGGTTTTTTTTACCTTCATGCATATAATGCATGAAGGTAAAAAGCCTTGAGCCTTTAAACCCACTTTAAGCTGGCCATAGATGAATTAATGGAAGTTGAAAGTGCCGCTAATTATTATTCAGCCAGCACAGCAGGAACCGACTGAATTTCGATCTACGTGTGGCCACCCCCACTCAACATAAGTCAATCTAATGATTGACTTTCTTTGAACAGACTTGCTGGAAAGCCTTTCTTTCCCCCCACTGCCAGAATACAATCTCCCGGTGGTGGGCAATTCCTCTATCCACCTCGCTTCTATAGATGGAAGAATCAGTTTGTAGCCAGCCTTAGAATTGGATGAGTTACTTTAAACATGCCTCTTTGCAGTAAATAGGTTAACATGCATACAAGATTCCATTGGTTATTCACTAATACAGATCAAAGGGGGAGCGCTTTCAGTTAGTTTGGAGGATTTCCTAAAAAAATAGCCCAAAGATCATGAATTGCCATTGTGATCTTGGCCCCTTTGGTTTCTCTTTGTTATCTTGCTCTGTGCTGAGCTGTCTGTCTGTCTTGCTCCAGCTCTCTTTACAATCTCACTTTGCTTCCCTCTGTCATCAATCCTGATCCTGTGTTTTTCTCTCTCACATGCTGCATTGTAGGAGGCCAGATATCAGGTATGTGCTTGCTTACAACAGTGGAATGTGTGTGCATGCAATCTCTGGAGCTTTGGTTTCATGGAATATCAACAGGGCAGGTATCCTGTGAGTAACATTTTGTCATTGTTCGCATCCACAGGGAAGGTGACTGGTGGTTGGCGCGATCTCTCAGCTCCGGGCAGACCGGGTACATTCCAAGCAACTACGTGGCTCCTTCCGACTCCATTCAGGCTGAAGAGTGAGTACTATGACGCATAGGTTGTAGCAAAATATTTTTACCTATGGGATGTTAGATGAACGATGCTGACTTTAGGCCCGTGCACACGATGAGAATATCTGATGGGGGGAAAAAAAATGCATGCAGATCGGTCGTTCGATAATCTCATTGTTGGTACACAGTTTCCCAAAGCTGATCACGATAGTTCATGCGAAAATATCTGAAGGGACAAGAGCGAACATTTTTCTTGTATGATAAAGGAACAATTTTTGTGACATTAGTACAGTATTCGGGGCTTGACAAATCCCAGGTCACCATGGCGACTGGAAATTCCATCCTGGCGCCTGGGCTAGGCTGCAGCATCTGTCTGAATCCCCATGTCCCCCCCCCCCCCCCCCCCCCCACCCGCACCGATTAAAAGGTCAGGCTGGCCAGTAATTGAGCCCTCAATTTTGCGGCTTGCTGGAGTGGGATACAGCACTCGTTTGTGGGGACCAACGTCGTCTTCTGGTGAGCGGGGCTGTGATGAGTGCGGCGCACCTGCCATTCTGACCTGAGGGCTTCCCTTGCCTGCCCACCACCGACATCTCCTTCCCAGTTTGACAGCTGGGTGCTGGGGTTGCGTATGCAGGCTTGGTCTGGTGCCCTTTCCTTACCACCGGTGAGTGCATATCAGTGGCACCCCATCAGTGCCCACCAGTGCAGCCTCATCAGTGCCCATCAGTGAAGGAGAAAAATTACTTATTTGCAAAATGTTATAACAAACGGAAAAAAAAAATATATATATTTTTGGTCTTTTTTTCATTTGGCACCAGGTGTGAGCAGTTCCTATTGCCAACGCACCAGACATGCAGTTTTGGGTGCCGGGCAGCTAATTTAAAGAACTGGTTCCTAACTTTTTTTAGCTGGCTCCTAGATTCAAAACAAACTTGTCAAGCCCTGATAGTATTTGTATGGAAAAAATTGCGTAACCAAGACCATGCATGCTTGGAAACAAAAGAATACAATACATCACATCTGAAGTTGTATTCTGTCTTACAAGAATCTTCGTAAGTTTAGTAACCTATTGTTTTACGATATGAGATTAGCTTGCAAAAAAAAAGGATGATAATTCGTCCAATATTTTGTGTACGAGGCTTTTGTATAGAATGTCTTTTTGTTATCTTCAAATGACAGAAAATCTGTTTTGAAAAAAAAAAAATGTATGAGCATTTTTAGGGAATGTTCATCAGTGAACTATATCAAGCTACCCTTGTATTGGAGATCTGGACCTCTGCTCTCACACATAGCAGTGGTTTGGATCTCCTAACCCCCTTTTCCCCCCTGCACAGTTCTCCAATCCATAACGCTGGTCGTGGAGGTTGATCATTGTTGACTGCAGCACTGTGTATGGGTCCTTGTCAGATGGCTGTACTGTACTCTTTTGTGTAAGAGCAGCGATCTATAGTATGCAGTTGGCACAGGGTAGCTTGGCATAGTTTGATTTATACATAAAATTAAAAAACTAAACACTTTTTTTTTTTTTTTTTGTAAAAGTAAAAAAAATGCCAAAGTGGAGGGCCACCCTAAAAAAAAAAAAAAAAAAAAAAAAAAAAAATTGCATAAAAATCTGAAGAAAAAAAATGAAGAAATTTTTTTTTTTAACTTACCAGAAATGGCTGTTGCTAGGCAGATCGTCCTAATCTGCCACTTCCTACACTGCGATGATCTTCAGTCTTCTCCTCCCCGTGTTGTCTTCTGGGGAATGGGGCGCGCTGTGTTCTGGGAACTGTGTGTGTCCCACAACACAGTGCGCCCCATTCACAAAGCGCTGCGCGACTCCCGCATGCGCAGTAGGAAACGGGCAGTGAAGCCACAAGGCTCCTCTGCCTGTTTCCCTTAGTTCGAATGGCGGCGCCAAAGGAACAGGTTGGCCTCGGGCGGCCGACATCGCGGGCACCAGGGACAGGTAAGTGTGCTTATTAAAAGTCAGCAGCTACAGTGTTTGTAGCTGACTTTTAAAAAAGTTTTTTTCAGCTGGCCCACCGCTTTAAGAGTCACGGATTTGTATGTAAATGTATGCATAATGAAGAAAGCAAGGTAGTGTAGTAGCTGGATCGCTAGTGAAGATCATTGTAAGGTCGAGCAAGAATTGAAACCAGTCATATCAGGGGGATTGTTTTGTTTGACTTTTTGTCCAACTGTTTCTTATTATCCTGTAATACTGGCATGCTTATATTGTATATGCTTACTAAAGTTCACTGTCATCTCTGCCTTCAACAGGTGGTATTTTGGGAAGATCACACGCAGGGAATCTGAACGATTATTGCTGAACCAGGAGAACCCACGAGGGACTTTCCTAGTGAGAGAGAGTGAGACCACCAAAGGTAAGAAGGACTTTTTATTTTTTTATTTTTTTACCGTTTTAAGCTGCAAAATGGTTTATATTTCAGTCTTGAAGTTTACACACCTATGCCACGCAGCCTGGGAGATCTGTACACTTTAAAGCCGGCTATACCTGGATTGAAATTCGGTCAGTTCAGCAGGGACTGGCTGAATTTAGATCCATGTATGAGCACCCTGGTTGTACAGAAGTCATTCTATCGATTTTGCTTCTTTACAACCACCTGACCACCCTGTCAGGTGTCTCCCAAATGTTCAGTGCTCCCTGTTTTGTGTGTGTGTGTGTGTGTGTGTGTGTGTGTGTTTTTTGTTTTGTTTTTTTTCTCTTAATTTACTCAGAGGGGTAATTCACATTGCAATACCGTGCTGCAACTATGTGCCGACTGTTTGGCACATAGTTGCAGCATGGTCCCATTGACTTTAATAGATGTGTCATACTGTTTTAAATTTGCCACTAAGTGTACATTGAGTTAAGCGGCCGCCATGTTCACTTGTAGGTAGGTGGTTGGAGGGCGGGGCGGTGTAAAAACATGGATCAATGAGGTCTTAACTGCTTACTGCAAACGCCATTGTAAAATGACGGGCGGGACCTCTTCTTCTGGGAGGACGTCCTCCTGAGAACTCTCCTCGCTCAATCTGTCACCTGCTGTATCCACCGAACACAGCGGATTACTGATCAGTGTACCGGCCCACTGCCGGTACCATGTGATTGATGTGACCAATTACAGCAGATCACATGACAGTTGTAAACTATGAATGGCCTCATGCCATTCATTGTATACAATTGTGTTGCCAGCTGTGATTGGTCACACAGATCACATAGTACAGACAGGGCCAATCACAGCCCATTTGTTTCATGTGATTCACTGTGGCTAATCACAACAATACACAGTGTTTATACACTGTCGTCATTCAGTGTAAATATTTGCTTATAGCTGTGAAATTCACTGCTATAAGCAATCCTAGTATGTGGAAAAAAAACCTGATCAACTCCCCAGAGTGGTACAGTGTTTCTATAGTAACACTGTATTGCTCTGGTCACGTAAAACAAAAAGTACCAGTCAGTGTCCCTGATCACCGCCACACCAGTTTTATGAGGACGCTGTACTGCACTTGAGACGGTATATTAAAAAAATATGAGAAAATCTATTTTATTATCTAAATTTTACCCAAAATTGTGCAACTTCAAAAAACTCATCATGCCTCTTACTGAATACTTTGGACTGTCTGCTTTCTAAAAAGGTAATTTGGAGGATATCTGTACTGTCCTGGCGTTTTCGGGTCTCAAGAAATGAGCGGCCGTCAGGATTGATCAATTTTCAGATATATACCATAGTTTGTGGACTCTAGCTTTCCTACTGACTAAATAATAAACACTGATTTGTGTTATTTTTATCAAAAAAATTTAGCAGAATACATTTTGGCATACATTTATGAAAAATTATAGAATCGAACAATTTTATAACAAACTTTTTTTTTTTTTTTTTTTTCAAACTCCATGACCTTTTTTTTTTTTTTATCAGGAACTAATAAATAAATCGGCAAAAGAAAGTTCTATTTGTGTGAAAAAAAAATTATAAATATTTCTTAGAAGTACAGTTATGCATGGCCACGAACTTATTCAAAATGTGACGGCGCTGAAAGCTGAAAATTGGCCTGGGCATGAAGGGGGTAAAAGTGCCTAGTATTGTGGTTAAAGCGTATTTTCATTTTTGCTGTTTTTAAGTTTGAAAACCCCTCAATGTATATTTGTGTTTAATATTTGTCATTCACACAGCATACCTAATTTCATTTTTCTTTTTTCTTTTTTTTTTTTTAATACTTCTCTTTTCCTAAAATTTCTTTGAATCAGGATTATACATAGTATCGTATTGGCAGCTTCTATTGCTTACAATAGATGGCAATGTGCAGATAAGTGACAGACATAAGGGGGCACATTTTCAAGTGCTTTAACATGCAAAAATGTACCACTCATGCCTTAAGGCTACTTTCACACTGAGACACTTTAGACGCTATAGGGCTAAAATAGTGCATGTAAAACACCTCTCCTATTACTCGAGTGTAAAAGCGCTCGGTGCGCTTGCGGGATATTAAAAAAAAAAAGTCCTGCAAGCAGCATCTTTAAGGCACTTTAGGAGCGCTCAATCAATAGGCAGCGGTGCTTTTAACCCCGTGTGATATGGAGCTGAGTGAGGGGAAGATGGTCCCCACCCGTCTCCATACCATTGCGGAAGCAATGTCAAAACGTCACTTCCACCTATAGCTCTTAAGTGCCGGTTCACATTGGTGCGATGCGAGAACACTGCGAATCCACTGCTTGTTCCCGCATCGCATGTCAGTTCACACTGCCATATGCGAGTCGCTGGGGAGTGTCAATACATTGTTAACGACACCCCCAGTTCAGTTCGCATATCGCACTGCAAACTGACAGTTCGGACATGAATCGGATCGCATATGTGTGAACACACATGCGATCCGATTCTGGTCCGAACAGAAAAAAGGGTCCTGTTTGGTTTGGACCGAATGCGGTGCGATATCAGCCATACTATCGCTATGGCTGATATCGCACCATACAGACATTGCATGTAATGTGAATGGCAGTGCGCTGTGAATTACATGCGATGTCTGTGCGATGTTTGGCATCGCACCAGTGTGAACCGGCACTAAGGGGACATTTTAGTATTATTTTTTTTTTTTTTTTTTTAATTGTATTTTAGTGTAAATATGAGATGTGAGGTCTTTTTGACCCCAGATCTCATATTTAAGAGGTCCTGTCATGCTTTTTTTTCTATTACAAGGGATGTTTACATTCCTTGTAATAGGAATAAAAGTGACACAATTTATTTTTATTTTTTTAAAGAACAGTGTAAAAATAAGAAAAAAAATTAATTTTTTACGTGCAGAAGCGAACGCATACGTGAGTAGCGCCCGCATATGTAAACGGTGTTCAAACCACACATATGAGGTATCACCGCGATTGTTAGAGCGAAAGCAATCCATTCTAGCCCTAGACCTCCTCTGTAACTCAAAACATGCAACTTGAAGAATTTTTTAAACGTCGCCTATGAAGATTTTTAAGGGTAAAAGTTTGTCGCCATTCCACGAGCGGGTGCAATTTTGAAGTGTGACATGTTGGGTATCAATTTACTTGGCGTAATATCTTTCACAATATAAAAAAATTGGGCTTACTTTACTGTTGTCTTACGCTTTTTTAATGAAAATGATCAAACAGCAGCTTCCTAGGCTTTAAATAGAAGGGTTTAATTCCCATCCGGGCCAATTCTGGCACTTCGGTCCTGCATGTAGAAATTATCTTTTTTTTTTTTTTCTTTCTTTCTTTTTTTCTTTTTTTTTTTTTCCCTAGAAAATTACTCAGAACCCTCAAAGATTATATATGTTTTTTTTTAGCAGAGACACTAGGGAATAAAATGGCAGTTGTTGCAACTTTTTATGTCACACAATATTTGAGCAATGATTTATCAAACACTTGAAAAAAAAAAAAAAAGTTTCATGAATTAAAAAAATAAATAAAAACGTTACCCCATTTTTTTTTTTTGTATAATGTGAAAGATAATGTTACGCCGAGTTAATAGATGCCTAACATGTCACGCTTTAAAATTGGTGCCATTCCATGAGTGTGCGCAAATTTCGGTACCTAAAAATCTCCATAGGCGACACGTTAAATATTTTTACAGGTTACATGTTTATAGTTACAGAGGAGGTCTTGGGCTATAATTGTTGCTTTTACTCTAACGCACGCAGTGATACCTCACATGTGTGATTTTTACGCCGTTTACATATGTGGGCACGATGATGTCACTCTCGCGGGGAGTCACCATTTACAGCACAGGATTCTGAAGGCCATTCTTTCAGGCTGCATTCACACCTGAGTGTTTTCAGCTCGTAAAACGCCTTAAATGCCCAACATCCCATTCATTTCAATGGCACCTGTTCACATCTGAGCGTTTTGTCACCTGAAGCAAAACACCTGAAAAATGCCTTAAGCTCAAAAAAGAACGAGCTATTTTGGGGCAGATTACAGGCGTTTTTCTGCTTTTTACATTGGTGACCTGTACAAAATCGTGGTTAAAACGCGTAACTTTGAAACACTCAGGTGTGAATACAGCCTTAGAGTGCATGCGCTGATGACGTTATCAGCTGCATATTAAGTAAATATCTCCTAAAAGGCGCACGTTCAGGAGATTTTTACACTACCTATCGGTAAGCTTTCTTATAGGCTTACCGATAGGTACAAGTCAAAGATTGAAGTTTACAACCACTTTAAAGCGGGGGTCCACCTATCTATCGTTTTTTTTTTTGGAGTTCATTCACAAACTTTTCTTCTCATGATTATCTACTCACATGTTCTGTGTAATAAGTCCGCCTGTGTCTGATTTCATTGTAAAGAATAACTTATAAAATTCACTGAAGGCGGTTTCCATCTTCATTGTGGGCATTTGAAGCCCACAAGCATGTATTTCCTGGATGCGGTGAATGCTGTGCTCCCAGCATTCACCGAGATGTTGTGATGACGCTGTTGCACAATGCATGCTGGGAAGCCTGAGACTAGCTCCCAGGGGACTGTGGGAGGTCTGGGAGAGGCTAGAAACACGCCTACCTCCCATGGGAGGAAAACCAGGAAGTGCTAAGAAGATTAGAAAAAAAAAAGGGAATTACGGCGATTTCAATTTTTTTACACAGCATGTCAGCATCTAGGCAAGGAAGAGAATGCATAGAGATAATGTTCAAAATTTGGGTGGAACCCCGCTTTTAAAGCTGAGTTCCGCCGAAAAAAAAAAAAAAAATAAGTCTCAAGCTACAAAAAGTGTAGCTGCTGACTTTTAATAATCAGTCGCCTGTCCCACGGTCCAGCGATGGGGCGCACGAAGCCTCGCTCCTCTCCACGGCGCCGGCATTCTTACTTCACAGCCGGGCATGCGCTGCACGCTGTGAATGGCTGGGAAATCTTCTGGGACCTGTGACGTGTCCCAGAATATGGGAGGGGGGGGGGGGAGGTGAACTTCCTACCGGGGCCACGGAGCCCAGAGAGGAAGTGGGAGCTGGATGCCTCTATTTTTGGATGGAACTCCGCTTTAAGGCTGTCAGCAGATCGGCCTCTATGTTTAGAGGCATTCCAAACGCAGCTAACCGCGGCAACTTGCGTTTAGCCGCGTTTTTGTTTACAAGCGTTTTTTTTCATTTTTGGCTATTTTGAAAAAAAATAAATACATAAAAAAATGGTTTTTTTCAAACACTTCTAGATGTACACTACCGTTCAAAAGTTTGGGGTCACATTGAAATGTCCTTATTTTTGAAGGAAAAGCACTGTACTTTTAAATGAAGCTAACTTTAAACTAGTCCTAACTTTAAACAAATATACTCTATACATTGCTAATGTGGTAAATGACTATTCTAACTGCAAATGTCTAGTTTTTGGTGCAATATCTACATAGGTGTATAGAGGCCCATTTCCAGCAACTATCACTCCAGTGTTCTAATGGTACAATGTGTTTGCTCATTGGCTCAGAAGGCTAATTGATGATTAGCAAACCCTTGTGCAATCATGTTCACACATCTAAAAACAGTCTAGCTCCTTCCAGAAGCTACAAAACTGACCTTCCTGTGAGCAGATTGAGTTTCTGGAGCATCACATTTGTGGGGTCAATTAAACGCTCAAAATGGCCAGAAAAAGAGAACTTTCATCTGAAACTCGACAGTCTATTCTTGTTCTTAGAAATGAAGGCTATTCCATGCGAGAAATTGCAAAGAAATTGAAGATTTCCTACAACGGTGTGTACTACTCCCTTCAGAGGACAGCACAAACAGGCTCTAACCAGAGTAGAAAAAGAAGTGGGAGGCCGCGTTGCACAACTAAGCAAGAAGATAAGCACATTAGAGTCTCTAGTTTGAGAAACAGACGCCTCACAGGTCCCCAACTGGCATCTTCATTAAATAGTACCCGCAAAACACCAGTGTCAACATCTACAGTGAAGAGGCGGCTGCGGGATTTTGGGCTTCAGGGCAGAGTGGCAAAGAAAAAGCCATATCTGAGACTGGCCAATAAAAGAAAAAGATTAAGATGGGCAAAAGAACACAGACATTGGACAGAGGAAGACTGGAAAAAAGTGTTGTGGACGGATGAATCCAAGTTTGAGGTGTTTGGATCACAAAGAAGAACGTTTGTGAGACGCAGAACAAATGAAAAGATGCTGGAAGAATGCCTGACGCCATCTGTTAAGCATGGTGGAGGTAATGTGATGGTCTGGGGTTGCTTTGGTGCTGGTAAGGTGGGAGCTTTGTACAGGGTAAAAGCTAAGGAAGGCTATCACTCCATTTTGCAACGCCATGCCATACCCAGTGGACAGCGCTTGATTGGAGCCAATTTCATCCTACAACCGGACAATGACCCTAAACACACCTCCAAATTGTGCAAGAACTATTTACAGCAGAAGCAGGCAGCTGGTATTCTATCGGTAATGGAGTGGCCAGCACAGTCACCAGATCTGAACCCCATTGAGCTGTTGTGGGAGCAGCTTGACCGTATGGTACGCCAGAAGTGCCCATCCAACCATTCCAACTTGTGGGAGCTGCTTCTAGAAGCGTGGGGTGCAATTTCTCCAGCTTACCTCAATAAATTAACAGCTAGAATGCCAAAGGTGTGCAATGCTGTAATTGCTGCAAAAGGAGGATTCTTTGATGAAAGCAAAGTTTGATGTAAAAACAATGTTATTTCAAATACAAATCATTATTTCTAACCTTGTCAATGTCTTGACTCTATTTTCTATTCATTTCACAACGTATGGTGGTGAATAAGTGTGACTTTTCATGGAAAACACAAAATTGTTTGGGTGACCCCAAACTTTTGAACGGTAGTGTAAATGCCGGTTTCTAGCTGTCAAATCGTTCTGGAGAGGTTGAACAACGTCCCCTGTAAATGAAGCCTAAAAGGGGCCAGTCTGTGGTGATCTAGCAGGACTTCATTTTCTGACTAAAGTTCCACTTTAAGCATAGAAGTATGGAGATGGTGTCTGATTGCGTCACTTTGCACGTCATTGCTGCTTTTTGTGTTGCCTTATAGAACCCACCCTATTAGATTGTAAGCTCTTCTGAGCAGGGCCCTCTTAATCCTATTGTATTGTATTATAACTGTATTGTCTCCCTTTTATATTGTAAAGTGCTGCGTAAACTGTTGGCGCTATATAAATCCTGAATAATAATAATAATAATAAGCCTTTGTGACAGAAGCAGAATCCTGGGAGTTTTCTAGTATGGAGGCCATACATAGTGTGTGGAGATAGTGAGGGAACACTGTGTGTCTGTGTAAGGATTCTCTGTGCTCTCGCGTTCTGGTTCTCACCATACATTCCCCCCCTCCCCTCCTCCTCAGTCAGGCCGCCTTTGGCAGTGAAGGGAGGGGGGAACATTTCAGGGAGGAGGGGGAGCAGCAGCAATAAGTGGGTCAGTGAGATAAATATTCGTGTAACCCGTAGCAACCAGAAGTGATGTGTGTGTGCCGGAGGCCTCAGGGCTCCTCTTGTGTGTGGAGCTGGGAGGATAGACGCTGTGTGTAGTCTCCCCGTCCTGATGTGTTCCTTTTTCATTCCGCAGTAATGGAAGCCACAGGCAGGCCCCCCAACTCTAATTTCTCCTCATATTTTCACACAGGCCTGTTTATTTCATTCCTCTGTCACTTGGTTGCCTCCAGCTCTGTCTGAAGCGGTTACCTCAGAGTGATGCTCTTTTTGTACAAACAAAGCAGACCTGTCTCACCCATAATGCACTTCCTGCTTTATATATATAATATTATGTTCAATGGCAAATTGCGTTATCCCCCTGTGTTCTCCCATTTATTACATGTTTGTGTTCTTGTACAGGCGGTCCCCGGGTTACAAACGACTCAAATGGAGGGAGGCAACAGGAAGTGAGAGTAAATCTTTCCCTAGGAATGGGAATTCACTCCTGTAAGAGTTATCATGGGAAAAAGGGGTCTCCACTGATACTTTATCACCAATCCTTGTTTCCACGACAACCCCAAATTTTCAAAATCCAATTATCACAGGGACAAAAAGTGAGACGAAATCTTCTGAACAGGGACATGGATAGCAAAACAAATGTTACAGGGGTGTTAACTCTTCTCTATACTATCCAAAAAATTACTTTTTTGGCTGGAGCTACACTTAAAAATGTACCTGTTCTGACTTGCATACAAATTCAACTTAAAGGGGTTGTAAAGGTATGTGTTTTTTCACCTTAATGCAATAAGGTGAAAAAAAAAACACTCCCCCCCCCCCCCCCCCCCTTTTCCTTTACTTACCTGAGCCCTAGAACTTGACCCACGGGGACGTCTCTCTGTCTCTCTGCCCGGGGTTCTCGGCTCTTGATTGGATTGATTGATAGTAGCGCAGCCATTGGCTCCCACTGCTGTCAATCAAATCCAATGACGCGGGGGGCGGGGCCGAGTGCTGCATGCGGCCTCTATGGACGCCGAATGCTGGACTCAGGAGCGCGTCCGCAAGGTAACCCCTCCCCCCGGGAGAGCGCTTCTCCCTGGGGGTTATCTGATGTGGGGAGGTGCCGCCGAGGGACCCCAGAAGAGGATGTTCGGGGCCACTCCGTGCAAAACGAGCTGCACAGTGGAGTTAAATATGATATGTTAGTTAAAAAAAAAAAAGAACCATTACAAATCACTTTAAGAACAAACCTACAAGACCCTATCTTGTTTGTAACCTGAGGACTGACTGTACTCTAAACTCCACAAAAATGGAAAATAAAATACAGTATCTACTGTAGCAATCTCATGATACTCCACAAATCAGGATACAAAACACGTGACATGCTGCTTTAGTGTTCTATCTATCTATCTATCTCTCTATCTATCTCTCTCTCTATCTATCTCTCTATCTATCTCTCTATCTATCTCTCTATCTATCTCTCTATCTATCTATCTCTCTATCTATCTATCTCTCTCTCTATCTATCTCTCTCTATCTATCTCTCTCTATCTATCTCTCTCTATCTATCTCTCTATCTATCTCTCTATCTCTCTATCTATCTCTCTATCTATCTCTCTATCTATATCTATCTATGTGTGTATAGGGCCAGTGAGGTATATTGTGAGGTAAAGGGCCAGTCTGACCAAATCTTTTAATTAAAGTGGGAGTAAACTCACATGGTTGATTTTTACCTATAGGTAGGGCTATAATAAGGCTTACCTCTAGGTACAGTAAATATCTTCTAAACGTACACAGTTTAGGAGATATTTACTTGTGAATGGGCTGGTGATCGAGCATGCGCTCTGAAGGAAAGGCATGCAGGTGCCATTCATTCAGAGTTCTGTTCTGTGAACAGCGGCTCCCACATGCATGCGTGGGAGTGATGTCATCGTGGCTGGTCCAATCAAAGGACCAGAGCTCGCCAACCTGGAAGGAAGACTGGGTGAAGATTAAGGCCCTGTCAGCGCTGGAGGGCTTAGTTTTTAAGGTACGTTTTTTACATAATGTATTAGTATGCTATGCATACAGTACTAGCACATTCTAACTTTACCTTGCAGGTAGTAAAAAAAAAAAAAAAACATGGCAGTTTACTACCACTTTAAGGCAAGATTCCAACAAATCTAGCCATAAAAATGTCCCCTCCTTCTCCCTTTTAATAACCACACTGACTGACTAACCTGTGAAAGAAAGATGTATATCCACTTCAGCTCCGGAAGGTTTTACCCCCTTCATGACCAGGCTTTTTTTGCCATTTAGCGCTGAGCTACTTTAACTGGCAGTTGCTCAGTCATGCAATGCTGAACGAAATTTCTATCTTTTTTTTCACACAAATAGAGCCTTCTTTTGGTTTGCTTTAGATCACCACTGGGTTTTTTTTTTTTTTTGCAATATAAACGGAAAAAGACCAAACGTTTTGGGGAAAAACAAAAAACAATATAACCAATAAATAAAAAAAAATTCTTCATACATTTTGGCCAAAATGAATTCTGCTACGTCTTTGGGAAAAAATCCTATTAAGTGTGTATATTGATCGGTTTGCTTGAAAGTTATAGCGTCTACAAATTGCGATAGTGTGGCGGAAAATCAACCAACCCCCCCCCCCACCAGCGGACTCATCCAGCGATGTTGTGGGGATGTTTTTCTTCAAGTACAGGGGAGCTGGTCAGAGTTGATGGGAAGATGGATGGAGCCAAATACAGGGCAATCTTAGAAGAAAACTTGTTAGCATCTACAAAAGACTTGAGACTGGGGCGGAGATTCACCTTCCAGCAGAACAACCCTAAACATACAGCCAGAGCTACAATGAAATGGTTTTGATCAAAGCATATTCATATGTTAGAATGGCCCAGTCAAAGTCCAGACCTAAATCCAATTGAGAATCTGTGGCAAGACTTGGAAATTGCTGTTCAGACGCTCGCCATCCAATCTGATAGAGCTTGAGCTATTTTGCAAAGAAGAATGGGCAAAAATGTCACTCTCTAGATGTGTAAAGCTGGTAGAGGCACCCCAAAAAGACTTGCAGCTGTAATTGCAGTGAAAGGTGGTTCTACAAAATGTTGACTCCGGGGGGGCTGAATACAAATGCACACCACACTTTTCACATATTTATTTGTAAAAAAATTTTTTATAATTTTCCTTCCACTTCAAAATTATGTGCCACTTTGTGTTGGTCTATCACATAAAATCCCAATGAAATACATTTTACGTTTTTGGTTGTAACGTGACAAAATGTGGAAAATTTCAAGGGGTATGAATACTTTTTCAAGGCACTGTACATGCTCGGTTCAATGGTACAATGTCAATATGAGGTCCACAGAATGATTATGGGGCATCAAAATAGTGTCCAGTATTGTTTCAGTTATGGGACATAGAACATTTAGCAAAATGGGACCTAAAGCAGACCATACACTATACAATCTGTACAATTTGTGTACAGTCTTCTTTACATTTACCCAAGCAATCCATAGTATGAAATCAGGTCGGCCCTTGCGGTACATAGTTGATGGTGTTATCATTAATTATTATTTATTATTATTATTTTTGTACAGGATTTATATAGTGCTGACAGTTTACGCAGCGCTTTACAACTTGAGGGTAGACAGTACAAATACAATACCCTTTTAATACAATAGGAATCAGAGGGCCTTGCTCGTTAGAGCTTACAGTCGAAGAGGGAGGGTCAAGAGATAGAAGAGGGGATAACTGTGGGAGATGTGCTGATGGAGAAAATAAATGTACAGTTGCTAGGTGGGGCCAGATAGGGATCATCTGAAAGTAGACAAAGTGGGAGATAGTCGGACAGATTGGGGTAGAGAGCTCCAGAGGATGGGAGAGGCTCGGATGGAGTCCTGGAGGCTGGCATGGCATGAAGTGACAAGGGAGCTAGAGAGCAGGAGGTCTTGGGAGGAGCGAAGAGGACAATTATGTTGGTATTTCGAGACCAGGTTAGTGATGTAGCTGGGGGCTAGGTTGTGGATGGTTTTGTAATTTATTGTTAGTATCTTGAATTTAATTTGTTGGTTGAGTGGATGGTAGATGTAAAAGGAGATTGTACAATCAGATTGTATAGTGTGATCAGCTTTAGAGTGATCCATAAGGGGCCCTTTGTATGATTGTTATATCTTCACTACCTAAAATAAATAGAAGAGAGAACATAACAGGAGAAGGATTTCGAAGGTTTATTAGGTAAAACTATAGAAGGTCCAATAAAGCTGGCCATAGATGGATTGAAACTCAGCAAGTTCAGCAGGGTCTGTCTGAATTTTGGTCCATCTATGCCTGTTCCCAATTGACTTGTGTTGAATAAGAATGTTGGAAAATTTTCATTGGATCAGTGGCTGCAGCCAGTTGGCTGCTGTGCTGATCAATGTATTCTGACAGCAGAGTCCCCACTGTCAGAATACAGTAGCAAAGCAGGGGGGAGATTCCTCCAACCGCCTTGTTTGTGCAAATGGGGGAATCGCATTCCTTTAAATCGGTGGTTCTCATATTGGGTAGGTTATCTATGGGGACCAAATGCAGCTGAACTGGAAAACATGGAGGCGCTACTAATGCTGGCAAATCTGGAGTTGGCTTCAGACACTTCAAAATCTGTCACATTAATAACTAAAGGCAAAACTGGAGAAGGATTGGAGCACTTGTCAGTTTTCATGGTGGTCTGTGCTGCCGTTTAAGGAGATTCGCCCTCTTTGTCCTGTTTACCACTATCATTGAAAGAGAGAATCCTAAACTTTTGGTTGTCCCCAGAAAGGTAATGGATGGGAAATCTTCCAATGGGGTCACAACTTCTGGTGACCTGGGGGTTCCCTAAGGGATTCTCTTAATTTGCAGGGATTTCCTCTCACTTCCTGTTTGACTGTAGGACAGGAAGTGAAGGGAAATCCCTACCGTGGGGCACATATGGTGAAAAATATGGCAGATAACCCTCCCTTATTCTACCCAAAATGGAAAGAATGAAAGAAAAGGTTTGGCCTATAGGTCAACTTTAATAAAAAAAAAAAAAAATTTGCTCAATGATGATTTATCTTAATCTGGTTGAAATGAAAGATGCATACAGTATCATGCCTATAAAAAATTTTTTTTTCATCTTCCAGGTGCTTATTGCCTGTCTGTATCAGACTACGATCCCAACCGCGGACTGAACGTCAAACATTATAAGATTCGCAAGCTGGACAGTGGCGGATTCTACATCACATCTCGGACTCAGTTCAGCAACCTCCAGCAGCTGGTGGCCTATTACAGCAGTAAGATCCATGAGGGATGGTGGCAATTCATGTAGGAACAAAAGGGACTGAATTTTCCAGGATAAAAGACCAGAGGGGTGGGGGGTGGGGGTGGGGGGGGGGGGGGGGGGAGGTCAGGGTGGGGGTCAGAACGTGTCAGCTATTTTCTGGCTTTGGAGGTGGAAGCTTATTGAGTCAAAAGTCTCAGCCTTTGGCAGAGACAGCAGTAGAGAACAACTGTTAGGAAGATTAAGTCCATCAATGATATAGCAATAAACATATTTAATTAAATGTGTTTTATTTCTCTACTGCCATATCATTATACTCAGAGGTTTACAGAATGCATAGTAATATTCACATCAGTCCTGGCCCTGAAGGAGCTTACCATCTAAATGCCTCTTATACAGCCATAGAAGGGCTGGTCTGAATGGAAGCTGCTCAAAGCCTCCTGTGCTTGTTGTGGGAAGAAACCCATGCAAATGGCAAAAATAATTAAAGTAATACCTGCAGCTTACCAGTCCCTAAATGTGGTGGCTGCATTCGTTTTCACTTTTCAGGCTCGGAAGCATTTATCAGAATCTGCCTGTCAACTTCTATCTGACATTAGTATCAAAATCTGGAGAAGGTGGTAAGGAATATCGTACGTCAATGGAAAGTCTTGGAGACTCCAGCTGGTTGGAGAACTATAATTACGTTATTACTGTATGACAGTGGTCTCCAAACTGTGGCCAGATGCAGCCCTTTGCTTGCCTTCAGCTGATTCTTGGGGCACTATTCACCCTGGTTCACACAGGGGCGACTTGTCAGGTGACTTAGCCGCCTGACAAGTCGCGTCCCATTCTGTACTACGGAACCGTTCTAATAGGAGCGACGCAAGTCGCTCCGACTTAGAAAAAGGTTCCTGTAGTATTTTTGGGGCAACTTCAGGCGACTTGCATTGACTTCTATACAGAAGTCGTTTTGCAAGTCGCCACTGAGGTCGTGTGCAGGTCGCCTCGGTGAGTCGACCTGCAATTCGTGCCGCCCCTGTGTGAACTTCCTCCCATTGAGTCCAACTTTAGGGCGCTATTTTTCTCGCTGATGCTAACTTTGGGGCACTATTTTTCTCGCTGACACCAACTTTGGGGCACTTTTTTTTTTTTTTTTTTTTTAATAACCCCAACGATGGAGCACTATTCTTCCAACTGACGCCAAGGATGATGACTATCCCTTCCACTGACACCAATAATGGGAAATCATTTCCCACACTGATACCAATTATCGGGCACTATTCTTCCCACTGACACAATCAGACACTATTCCTTCCTCTGATATCAATGATAGGGCACTAATTCTCCCACTGATATCAATGATGGGGCACTATTCCTCCAACTGATCACAGATGCTATCTAATTTTTTTTTTTTTTAAATCCTCTTACCATCAAGCCTGAGGTGTTACTTACTCCCGCTGATGCCAGAGCATTTTCTACTTGCTGGCCACAGCTTCCCCTAAAGTCTGAAGTACCATAAACTGGCGCTTTGTAGGTAAGTTTGGAGACCCCCACTGAAGGGTATAAACCAAAGCCAACACATTTCAGGGGATTTGGGCTTTCTCTTCTTAAGGAGTTTGGTAGTGTTAGATTTGTTGGTCGTAGGCACTGCAGTCTGTGTACGATGTATATAATATTTGTGTTCCAAACTGGTTATGCGCCTGCAGTTGTAAGGTGCCAGTTGTGGTGTAGTGCCAATGCACTAGTTTAGTAATGAAATGTCCCCTTACTGTGCAGTGCTGCAGTTATTTATTTATTAGTTATTTATATAGTGCTGACAATTTTACGCAGCACTTTACATATATATAGTGTATTTACATTAGTCCCTGCCCTCAAGGTGCTTGCCATTTAAAATCCCTACCTTGCAGTCATACATACACATACTACGGCCAATTTAGAAAGGGAACCAATTAGCCTACCAACCTATCTTTGAGAGTGTTGGAGGAAACCAATGTCCCGGAGGAATTGCACACAAGTGCAGGGAGAACATGCAGACTCCATGCATATACCTGTAGGATTTTAGTTGGGATTTGAGCCGTAGTGCCTGTTCCACTCATTAAAGTGCCTAGGTTTAACTATTCTTAAAAATGTTCCCTCCCTTTCCTCATATCTATCTAACCTGTTTTTTTTTTTAAAAATCTGTGTAGTCTACCTATTTTTAATCTGCTCTACTCTGGTCATGTGATCCTGCAGCTCCTGCTCAGGGAGCAGTCAGCAGCTGGCAATTACAGAAGATGTGACGTCTGCTCCCATGGCCCAGATGTTGTCGGCTCTCCCTCCTCTCCCCTGCAGCAGTACTGACATCCATGTTTTTTTTTTTTTTTTTAATACAGTTCAGGCAGGATAGGTTAGAGGAGGAACAAGGGAACATTTTTAAGAATAGATTGTGTTTGGCCTATTTTTCCACTTTGGGCCTACACATTCTGTATAGATATTAGCATTAATAGTTGTTTAATGATCTTTAAAAGCTTGAAGGATTAAACTACAGTGCATGTGAAACGGTCTCTGATGGTCCAGAATCTTTTAACAGATTTTTTTTTTTTGTGCATTGTCTCGCTACATTTAGGTCAGCCCATGGCCAATTAGCTTGTGCACATTTTAAGAGCTAGCTTCAAGCTTTGCTCAGTTTTTAACTGTTTAATTAACAATGAATGGCACCACAAGCTTGACCCCTTTTTTGTGTGTGTTTCGTGCAAGTTTGTGCATGCTTACGCACTAATATGGTATGAATGCAGCTAGAGGCAGTCATTTTATTAGCAAATGTATTTCTGTGTGTGTTGAATCTCTGAGTAACTGACAAATTATCCATAAACTTTGCCCCAAAAATGCTCCATTCAGTTGCTGTGCTAGTAAAAACACATGCCATGTGTGGCAGGACTGGACAGCAGACGGAGTGATAGGATGGCCATGTGTTGTCTTTTCTACGGTGCTGCTGTTGGAGAGGCTAAAAGGATTTGGAAGACCATTTCACGGTCTCATGTTTCCTTTGAAGTGCTCAGGAAGCAGCTGTTTTTCACGCTGGCCTTGCATACCCAAGTGTCCCAGCACCGGAATGAGGACAAAGGACGTACTTCAGAAGGCAAAGGGTGTTAAAGTTGGGACATGTTTTAGGGGCTTCTGGAGCTGACTTTCTCACTCTGTATGTGTCATTTATTACATGCCATACAGTTTGTGTTAGAGCCACGTTCCCTAAAGTGCTAGATCGGTATTGTAAGTGGGTGCTTGTATTTTTTGTGATGAATGGTGCCATGTGAGATCTAAATCAAGAATAAGGATGTCGCCAGCTCTCCTGTCTAATTGGTGACATTAGAAACATCACATAGGTCAGTCCTTGCAGGGGTCCCTTCCTCAAGGCAGCACAATTAACTAATCACATTGTCACCACATCATTGTGAGGAAGCACCCTGCAAGGCTCCAAACTGTTGGCTTTTCTCACCATTGTGATGCCGTGTTCGCAATAAAATGAGTGAAACAAATCACGGAAGTGCCGGTGAACACTTGATCATTGCATACCAGATTCCACTAAAAATGGTGATTGGTTATTAGCTGGTGATTAGTTATAGTAGTTAGTCCATATAAAAACTGATATAAAACATCAGACAAAAAAACGAACACTTCTCCGAGACAGGCGCTGTTAGGCTGCAAGGTAGAGACGGCATTGAAATCCCAGAGACTCCTCATAACATTTATCAGCCAAGATTCGTCCTCTCTATTTGTCTTGTTTACTGTCACCATCATTGAAAAAAAGTAAAGGCAAATCCCAAAATTTGGGTTGACACCAGCACAGTAATCGAGGAGAGATCTTCCAATGGGGACACTAGTCTTTGTTACCCTGATGTCACCCTGAGATTCCCTTTCTTTGGAGGGATTTCCTATTGCTACCTTGTTTGACTGTGGGACAAAGGAAGGGAAATCTCCCCAATGGGACACAGATGGCCAAGAAAAACTGACAGAGTAAGAGAGGGTTACAACCCATATCTAAAATGGGGGGGGGGGGGGGGGGGGATGTTGCCTTTAGTTCTACCTTAAGGCAAAATGTTGTATTTTTTCATTGTACTAAGGCAAAATTAAAGTGTATGTCCGGCTAAAAACGTTTCTGGTTTTGGATAGAGTGGAAAAGGTTCAAACCTCTGCAGGGTTTATGTTCTACTGCTATATGGGACTCTGCTATAGAGCAGGGGACTCCAAACTTTACAAAGGGCCAGTTTACTGTCCTTTAGGCTCGGGGGGGGGGGGGGGAGAGGGGGCTGGATTGTGGCCAGGGGGGGGGGGGGGGGGGTAAAAAATGTCCCTGGCCAAACATCAGTGAGAATAAACATAGCCTCAAAGTTGGTGGTCAGTAGGGGGAGGAGTGGTGCTCCATCATTGGTATCATTGGCAGGAGTTATGCCCCGCTGTTGGGATCAGTGGGAGGAATGGTGCCTCATATCATTGGGAGGAATAGTGCCCCATTGTTGGTGTCCTTGGGAGGAATAGTGCCCCAAGGGCCGCTATAGGCTAGCAAAGGGCTGCATCCAGCCCTCGGGCCACAGTTTGGAGACCACTGCTATAAAGGTTTACACTCGCTTCCAGTTCTTCCTTCACCAGATGGGAAGAAAGGAAAAATCTGCAACAAGGACAAAGATGAAAATACAAGTCTAATAGGAGTTCTAGCCTTCTCCTACTTTTCCTGAAGAAAAGCATTTTCATTTCTGTGTATGTTGCTGTTGTTGAACATTTCTCCTCACGTCCGGTCTGGTAAAATGTCAGCAAGACCATAAATGAGGGTAAAATTCTCTGATGGAGACTCAGAAAGCAGTAAAGATCTGACCGAGGTTCTAACTTTTGCCTGCTGTATACAAAACGAAGAGAAAAAAAGTTTTGGCTTTACATACTCTTTAACCCTTCTATCATTTCTGATCAAGATGGCAGATCATCACTCTTTGAGAATAAGTCCACTTTAAGAGGTATTTGTGCATGAGGCTAGAAACGACTGATTGGAAGAGATTTTACTTACATATATTAAATGGCTTTTTAATTTAGCAGAACAAAACCACTTTGATACCCCTCCTTAACAGGTTTTTTCTGTTTTCTCCCCAGAGCATGCAGATGGTTTGTGTCACCGGCTGACCACTGTGTGTCCCACGTCCAAGCCACAGACTCAAGGTTTGGCAAAGGATGCCTGGGAAATTCCTAGAGACTCTTTACGCCTCGAGCTCAAGCTGGGACAAGGCTGCTTTGGGGAGGTGTGGATGGGTAAGTATTCTCTATGTATACCACATCTTCCATTGCTTCACTGAAGTGACTGGCGGTGTATACAACCGTGCATGCCACAGCGGCATACATGTAGAACATCTTTGGTAATGTTAAAGGGATAGGAAACGTCTCTGGATCTCGGCTATTTATCAGTGTCTGTGAACAAGGGTGGAAAGACAAAACAGCCTGTAATAAACTATGAATTATAAATGTCAAGAAGACCTGGTCATACATTCATATCGCAGAAGTATGGATCGACCTACCAAGAAGAGGAAGGTTATAGGGCTTTTTGTAATCTTTTCTCTCAATTATTCCTAGGTACATGGAATGGCACTACTAGAGTGGCCATTAAAACCCTAAAACCAGGCACTATGTCCCCAGAGGCCTTTCTGCAGGAGGCACAAGTCATGAAGAAACTCCGTCATGAGAAACTTGTCCAGTTGTATGCAGTGGTGTCCGAAGAACCCATCTATATTGTGACAGAGTACATGAACAGAGGTAAGCCTGAAATGCACATACATATGGTTTATAACGTATTGTAGAGCCCTCAGCCACACTAGTGGATTTATATTTTTTATTCATGTCTTTACAGATCACTTTCACCTCCATTTCTGTCTGTAGTTCCACATAGACTAATGTTTATACAGTTAAAGCAATGCTCCAGTTAAAACTGAAAATTAAAAACCCAAGTCTAGCCAAAACCTTCTTTCTTATGCCGCGTACACACGAGCGGACTTTACGGCGGACTTTGCCCGGCGGACTGGATTTCGTCGGACAATTCGATGTGTGTGGGCTCCAGCGGACTTTGTTTTCTCAAAAGTTGGACGGAATTAGATTTGAAACTTGTTTAAAATTTATCCGTTGAAATCGAGTCCGGTCGAAAAGTCCGCCGTCTGTATGCTAGTTCGACGGACTAAAAAGCCACGCTAGGGCAGCTATTGGCTACTGGCTATGAACTTCCTTGTTTTAGTCCGGTCATACGTCATCACGTACGAATTCGACGGACTTTGGTGGATTGTGTGTAGGCAAGTCCGTTCATTCAGAAAGTCCGTCGGAAAGTACGTCAAAATCCGCCGGGCAAAGTCCGCCGTAAAGTCCGCTCGTGTATACGCGGCATAAGTCTTCGAAGAATCGGATTTTCCTTTATATCTCATGATTGTGAAAAGTCAGTCCAGTGTGTATAGCTCACTAGCTCTGGCAAGGCTGCTCTCATGAACCAGGGTGCTGCTAATTGAGAGACCCAAAGATAAAAGATGTAATGGGTGCCAAACCAATGGTCATGGAATCCAAATAAGCCTTCATTCGTTCATATTGGGAAAAATTTAAACAGCCAATGTATTTTTGAGGCTCCAGTGCCCCCCCCCCTTCATCAGGACTTGATTTTTGCATGAAGTTAAAATGAGAGCAGCTGCTCCAATAGATAACACAACTGAAACATGGCAGCTGGGCTGTCTCCTGCATTTATGTCTTTTAAGTTGGGTCCTCTTGTTTTCAAGTTCATGCAAAACCCAATGAATAAAGAATACCAGGGCTGCCACATTGCTTTCACATTCATTCCAATATGACTAAAGATTGTTTGAATTCTTTAACCATTAGTATGTTGCTTTTGTTACATCCTTTAATTTATTATTTTTTAATTATTTTTTGCAGTTGGTCACCCCATTGGGTAAATTTCCCTTTACCTAATGGAAAATCTTTGCAGTGGGTACCCAAACCCACCAGAATATATTTTTTTATTTCAGTAAAATGGAGAAGGGCTATTTGTGTCCTCCTGCACTTGGTGATCACCACTCCCCTAGTTACTCCTCTGTACAGAGTAACTTGTACAGTGCCTAGTGAGTCAATGCTAATCCTATCCCATGTGCCAGATTTGGTTTGTTTTTTCCAATGTGTGCAAATACACAGGCCCCATTCACACCTGAGTGTTCTGTAGTATGAAGCTCCAAAACGGTCAGGGAAAAAAAAAAATCAATGCATTTCTATGGTGATCACTTCTCCACTGCAAAACACCTGAAGCTCCAACAAGTTTTTGAGCTACTTTTGTAGTTCAAATCAGGCAGATTCTTAAATTTTATGAAGGTGTTTTTTTTTTTTTTTGTTTTTTTTTCCCCCAAAGAAAAGCTTTAGGCATTTCCTGCTTACATGTACAGTTACTCTCCCCATTAGGAAATTGCCAAAAGTCTATTTTGGTCAGCAATACTAAGCAAGATAGAGTAGATAGCTTCTCTTTTGATACTGAGACCTTTAGCCGGATGGTGAGGGAGCACCCGTCTGTATGATGCTCGGGGACTCCCGTTACAAGTCCAGAGCATGCAAGATTCTGTGGTATCGCAGTAAAGGCATTTATTTTGGGTTGTTCTTTGGTGTTATGGGAATAGCAAGAAATGTACATGTACGTTGTGTGTGTGTATATATAACCTCTTTACACTATCATTGTGGTAGTTTCCTTTTGATGATCAAAAATAAATTATAGAGATATCTATTACCACCAAATAAAAACCCAATTTGGCCTTAAAAAAAAATTTGGCTGGGTTTACACATATGCAACTGCGGTTTGCAGTCCGGAGTCTGGTGCGTTTCTGTTCACCAGTTTGGGTGCTAATTTTTACCTGAATTCGCACCTGAACCAACCAAAAAATAAACGGGACCCTTTTCAAAACCTCACCGTGGCAGCCCCGCACATGTGTGAACTGGCTCCATTGAAAGCCGGTCACATTCACATGTTATGCAAATTGGATGCGGTTAAAAACTTATCCAATTCACATATGTGTGAACCCAGCCTTAATGTACCTTTGTTTCAGAAAAGAAAAACCTTTCCATATTTCCAGTTTTTCCTCCATTATTTCCTGCTATTCCTCCCGGTATTTGGGACCGGACAACTGTTAAAAGGAAGTAGTTCACCAGTTGACCTCATTCACACACCCTGCACCTGCCCTTCCCCTCCAGGAGATTGCTCCTGCCCACCTCTGTAGTTACACGCAGACATTGTCAGTGAGCACCGTTCGCCCTGAATACATAGCCAGTGTCTTCCTCTACCGATCAATCGATTTTGTACCTTACCATCTTCTTGCATAGATCTTTCCTTTGGCAGAGTGTGCTGGAGCTGAGTGATCACATAACAGCCTATGTGGAGCAGAGCTGTAGCATTGAAAACAGGAAAAGTGTATCCCTGGAAGTCTGTAAAGCTTACCATACGCTATACAATCTGATTGTACAATCTCCTTTTAAAATCTACAATCAATCAGTGTAATTCAGGGTACTACCTGATTGGATAGAAGGTATGTCGCCCTATTATATAGTTTTGGTAAATTTAAAGAAGATTGTACAGAAATATCAGGAAGTGTACTATTATTTTTCAGGAAGAATTCAAGATAAAGGTAGTTTTCCCCGGGTACTGCTTGTGCACAATTAACACTTTTAGATCTTCCCTGCAACATAGGGAATCTTCACTTTTGAGCTTTCTGTTTATCAGGCTTGCATAAATTAGTTTTGCTTGTTACCATAATTTTTTTTTAACCTACCAACAAGTGTCTATGAGTGAAACCAAAGGCATCGGTGGGACCCACACATTTGTATGATTTGCTTTTCATCATCAATGTCTTAGTGTGTCTTCTTCTGTTTCCCCACACAGGCAGTCTTTTGGACTATCTAAAAAGTGATATGGGCAGCTACCTCCGACTTCCACAGCTTGTAGATATGGCTGCACAGGTACGCCTGATTACCTTTTTATTTAAGTGGACTTTGGCAAAATCTGAATTTCAGTAGTTGTCACAAGAAATGTCAGATGAACATATGGTCCCCAGTCCTCTGTATGTAGTGCAATGTGAAGCCTAAGTGCTGTGATTTGCAGTAAGGTCTTTGAAATACAGCAAGCCTGGCCTGTGCCAGTAAATAGGCTGTGTACATCTTCATTTATCCTTGTGAATATTTGTTTGATCATGACAAAGTCGCTAGCTTAGTGAGAACCTCTTTAAATAAGAGACCGAGAGACATGTAGCATTTAAAGACTCCTCCAGGAGGGCTGAATCGCAGAAATTTTTTTATTGTAATCATGTAAGAGATAAAACATGGGAATTTAATCAGCACAATTAAAATGCTATGTGATCACAAAATTGTAAATGGAAAAATAAAATGGGTTGCAAGCAAAACACTGACAGGGTGATCTCACCACACCCTTAATTAGTGAATATATACCAATATTAGTATAGATCCATAGGGGTCAAAAAAGCACTACTTCCCCTTTTGGGGTTAAATGCCAGAATAGGAAGGGATCTTCACACCCTTCCCAACTGTAGATACAGCTCTTAATTATAGAGGACATGTATAAGCTAAAAGAAAACAATTAGTAGTTCTCTGCATGTAATGTTTAAAGCCAGAAGGTTTGTTTATCTTAATGCATTCTATGCATTAGCAGCCCCCCAATACTTATCTGAGCCCCTCTCTATCCAGCGATATCTGCAAGTGCCTCGGCTGTCCCGGAACTCTCCCTCCTGATTATCTGAGGCACAGTGCTGCTATGTTGTCACAGTGCTGTCAATCAAAGTCAGCCAATGAGGAGAGAAAGGGGGGCGGCTCCATGTCTGAACAAACACGGAGCTGTGACTTGGCTCTGGTGCCCCCATAGCAAACTGCTTGCTGTGGGGGGCACTCACCAGGAACTAGGGGCCAGGAGAGCAGAAGAGGGACCTGAGAAGAGGAGAATCCGGGCTGCTCTGTGCAAAACCACTGCACAGAGCAGGTAAGTATAACCTGTTTTATTTTTATTTATAAAAAACAAACAAGACTTTACAACCACTTTTAATAATAATCAATGGCTTAAAAGCACTTACAAAATAAAACAGCACTTGTGTGCAATGAACAGCATGTATTCCATATAAGGCGAAGTACTCAGCTTGACTGTTCCAGCAAACTGCAAATCAGTCAAAATGGCTGGATGACGCCACAGCGTGGCTCCCCTCTCCATGTACGCATTACGTTCGTGGACAGGACTTCCTCAGCATGCCGCCTGTCATTTAACCCGGAAGGGGGAAATAGTGCGTTTTGACCCTTAGGAAGTCAATTTTGGAGGTGAGCAGCTATATGTTGTGGAGGAGGCATGTCTTGGCACTGCTAGTCCTGTTCTATTGATGAAGATTTATGGCAGTTTATTCACGGCGAAGATTGAATACAGGCTTTATTATTGGCTACAGACTTTATTATTCGCTGATGAGATTCACACATTTCATTATTTATCAATAGGTTGCGCTAACCTAATATTTGTATATATTGCAATTATGTGTTCATTAGTTACATAGTTACATAGTTAGTCAGGTTGAAAAAAGACACAAGTCCATCCAGTTCAACCATAAAAAAAAATAAAAAAATAAAAAAAAAATATTGTACAATCCAATATACCCAATACTATACCCACAGTTGATCCAGAGGAAGGCAAAAAACCCCAGCAGAGCATGCTCCAATTTGCTACAGCAGGGGAAAAAATTCCTTCCTGATCCCCCAAGAGGCAATCGGATTTTCCCTGGATCAACTTTACCTATAAATGTCAGTACCCAGTTATATTATGTACATTTAGGAAAGTATCCAGGCCTTTCTACATTTTATTGTATGTTTAAATGCAGATAGTGATGTATCTGAATTTGACTTGATCTGGCCTCTTGTAATTTCCATTAGGGGTCGACTGATTATCGGTGTGGCCGATGTTCACTTTTTAATTTATTTTTTTGCCATCACTTCCGGATTACTGGCATCTTAAAGACGCCAGTCTTAAAAAAAATAGAAAGTATTCAAAAACACAGATCTTGGCGTTTTTGAATACTTTGAAGTGCAATGCAGTGGTTTGAGGTCTTATAGACCCCAGATATCTCCATAAAGAGTACCTGTCACTAGGGCTGCAACTAATGATTATTTTCATAATTGATTAGTTGGCCGATTTTATTGTTTTGATTAATTGGATAATAACCTTAACAAAAGTGTGGTGTACAATTTTAGATAATATGTAAAGTTTAAAATAGAAGGCAATTTATTTGTAAATATCTATATGCAGTGGTAAATATAAATAACCAACTATATGGTTGGGGAGCAAAATCTCTAATCCACTCTGAGAATAACAGACAGAAGAGATATATACTGTATATACTATTAGATGTTGAATCTGGTAAATATCATCAGACTCGGATCAAATTTTTATTTAAAGGGGAAAAAAATTAGACCGTTTTGCAGATTTTCAGACAGAACTGTAATATATTATGTATGACAGTCTCTCTTAAGAACCTTTGTTCGATTTTCTAATCGTTAGTGGGGGTCAAATCGGCATTCATTTCGTCCAGTGACAGGAAAATTCGAAGGAGCAGAATAGAAAACTTCTTGGTCAAAGGAATTTTCAGACAGTATATGTGGTCTTTGTTCAGAAATTACATTCATTTTAAAACGAGAAATTTTCAAACGACATTCTTTCATTCAGCGAATGTACAAAGCTTTTTTGTAATGAATATTTTCGCCCGAAAATCGATACGTGTATGGCCAGCATAAGGCTCTGTTCACACCTATGCTGTTTGCTTTTAAACTTTTTTTTTCTGCAGTGCTTTTTGTTGTGCATTTTTGCTGCGATTTGCGTTTTGCATTTTTTATCCTCTCCTTTGGCCAATTTGTTGTTGGGCAAATTAAAAAACGCAAACTGCCGCATCAACGCAATACATGCTTTTCTGCAGCTTCTCCATTGAAGTCTAAGCAAAAAAAAAGTTTTGGTTGAAAAAAGTCCTTGACCCTTTCCAAATACGCAGTGGCTGAAAAAAACATAGATGTGAACGTGTCCCATAGGAAACCATGTTAAATTAACTGTAGTGCGTTTCTGCAAAAAGCACCAATAAACGCATGGGTGCGAACCAGGCCTAAGATGTATAGTAGCAGCAGCAGCATGCTTTTTTTTTTTTTTTTTTTTTTGTATCACCTGTCATAATGGGGTTAAAAAAACTAAAATTAGCCATTTCATAATACAAAAAGAGCAGATAATCACTACTATAAGGGGTTCATTTCTACTGTGAGATACATACATACATACATACATACATACATACATACATACATACATACATACATACATACATACATACATACATACACCCAGAAGTAGGATATATGGGCATTTTAACTAGGAGTCAGACATGAATCTATATGAAGGGTGGAAGGGAGATTAGAAATCTTTTATATTAAATATTAAAAGCTGAGACCTCCTTCTCTCTCTTTTTTTTTTTTTTTTTTGGATATAATCAATTTAAATATAATGCACAATACTGGTAAAAGTTTACTGTAATTGTAATGCCTTCTATTACCTCCAGTCTATCAGCCTCCACCTTCTCTTAGTTCAGATGCTGATCTTCCCTGCAGAGAGTCTTTAAAGTGATTTTTATATATTTTTTTTAAACAACAAACATGTTATACTTACCTGCTCTGTGTAATGGTTTTGCAAAGAGCAACCCTGATTCTCCTCTTCTGGGGTCCCCTACCGACACTTCTGGCTCCTCCTGCCTTCAGAGTGCCCCAATAGCAAGCTGTGAAGTATGGTATAGAATGCCCCTATAGCAAAGTAAAAAAAACTTCTGCCTTTAGAACCACTCACTTCCTGCCCAGGACTACATGTCCCATGAGACATCGCTCCTCACACATTCAAAAGTTCTCAGGCACTTAATGTGTAGACGGTGTACTGAGCTGTATGCGTGCTGCACTGTATTTCCTGATATGTAAACAAATAATGCATTCTGCATGCAGGCCAACTAATCGGCTGGCCGATTAATCGATTATGAAAATAGTTGACAACTATTTTCATAATTGATTCGTTATCAATCAAGAAGTTGTTTCGGCCCTACCCGTCACTGCCTATTACTGTCACAAGGGATGTTTACATTTCTTGTGACAGCAATAAAAGTGATAACCTTTTTTTTTTCATAAGGACTGTGTAAAAATAAATTTTAAGTCTACAGACTATCAGCACCTGATATCGGCCTGAAAGGCAGCCAAAAAATCGGTGTTGGCCCTGAAAAAAGATATTGGTGGACCCCTAATCCCAAAACTGGCAGAGGGAGCTGCAGCACTGTGAGCCTGTCAATGTTGTGCTGACCCCAATAGAGAACCAGAGTGATGAGCTCATTGGTGTGTTACTGCTTGTTCACTATCCAGTCACAGGCTGTGGATAGAGGTGACCCATGTTTATTTTATTTAACCACCACAGAGAACGTCTGGTCACCAACCCGGTCTGTGTGGGTCTGTGTTAATTTGAATGAACAAAAGATAGATGGCAGATAAAAATTCTGCTGTGTATTCAGGGGTTTGCCAGATGTTCAAGGTTAAAGCCCAACTCCAAGCAAAGAACGTTTTCCCTTGCAGTGAGGCTGTGTGCTGTTTTTGTTCAGTAGATTGGAGAAGGGAGATACCTTTTTTTCCTTCCAGGTCCCTGCAGCTCCTGCAACACCCCCCCCCCCCCCTTTCTTCCCCATGATCTAGTGGTTTTATGCAGTGGGCTGTTCCTGACACCATCAAGCCTATAGATCTGCTCTGGACGTGGGGACATTAGGAACAATCCACCACTGTATCGTGGGGGAGCACCATTTGTCGCTGGAGCAGGTTAGTATGAGCTTTCTGTGCGCCCCTGGACAAAAGGAGCAAGTGACCCATGCATTGCAGGTACATTACCTCTGCATGGGAATTTTTTTTTATTTATTCTTTGCCTGGAGTGTATTTTAAGTGTATTTTAAAGGGTTAATGTAGAGTGAACTAGACAGCCAGTTTGCCCTCTCAATGTGACGTTTTCAGTTAGTCTGCACTTTTCAAAAAAAGTTTCAATGTACAGGTCATCACTTGGCTTTTCTTTATGGCAGATTTCCTCCGGAATGGCGTATGTAGAGCGGATGAACTACGTACATCGTGACCTCAGAGCTGCCAATATCCTCGTAGGCGAGAACCTGGTATGTAAGGTCGCCGACTTTGGACTGGCTCGTCTGATAGAAGATAATGAATACACAGCGAGACAAGGTATGTCCACGATCTCTGAATCACCATCCACAGCGGTCTGCTCATAATTATACACATATGCCACTTAATTATATACCGGGGCTGCTCCATATCATTATGCTGTACCAGCTGTTTTTTTGTTTATCCAGCATTCTAAACTAGATTTACAAAAACGCCATGTATACTCTTTTCTTAAAGTGAAACTCTAGGCTGCTTTTAGTGAGCAGATATTTTGCCTTCTTTTTGGAGTCTATGCATTTAGGAGACCCTGTCACCTTGTCCAGTCAGGGTGACATGATAGGACTCGTATAAGGCTCACCCCCTGCTGCTGCACAATACCCAGTGCTGCCAGATGTGGGGAGCATGTAACCCCCTCTCATGATGCCGTGCAATGCCCAGGCAGAGCAGCAAATCTCTAGGCCTGAGGCATGTCATGTGACCTAGGAGTGATATCACTACTCCCTCTAAGCTAGGGGTAGGCAACCTTGGCCCTCCAGCTGTGGTGAAACTACAAATCCCATCATGCCTCTGCCTCTAGGAGTCATGCCTGTGAGTGTCAGGGTCTTGCAATGTCTCAAGGGACTTTTAGTTTCAAAACAGCTGGAGGGCCGAGGTTGCCTACCCCTGCTAAGCTTTGACCCCTGCTAAGCTTTGACCCCAGGTCCCCAGCTGATGCCAGACTGCAATAGAAAAAGTGTGGGGGGATTGACATGGTTTTTAAAGTACAGGCCCCAGGGGGTCATCCTGCTTACTTGCTTTGGGTCATTGAAAAAAGCATGCAACCAGTGAAGTCTGGAATATTTGAAGTCATTTCCAGCAGACTTTTTCCAGGTCAGTGAGTCACTAGCTTGTTTTAGTTTTAATCAGGATGATAGCCCTGGAACTAGTATAATATAAACAACTGGCCAGTGGCAGATTCCCCATATTTCTGTCCTCACAAATAGTTTTATCAGATATTCGCACTTTTATAGAAAGTGCATTTACCGGTAGGTGCCCTAATTGTTCCCCCCTCTACCCAGAGATGTATCTTTACTTCAATATGACAGGCACGGGAAATTGTTCACATCTTGCACCATGTCCTCTGTGTCCTGTGCAGTGAAGCCCCATAGTAGTCTTTCGGGCCGGTCTACCTCCGTCTCCGGCTGCATGAAGAAATGTGAATTTCCCTTCCCTGTTTTTATATGCTTGCTGTACATTAGTGCACTGATTGGTTTACATGTACAGATTTGTATTTCTTGCTGTAGTGGTTGTCTGTATTTCATTAGTCAATAAAGCCGGCCATAGACACTCAAGAGAGGGATTCTCCCATCAACAGTGACTGGGTTGATGGGGGGGGGAGTCCCTCTCGCAGAGACATTGTGTTCATTGTGAACAGTAACTACAGTAGCCACCAGCAATAATCGCATGTAAAATCCAACAGACTGGTTGTACACAAGTTGCTGAACCAGCCGAGATTCCAATTGTCTATGGCCAGCTTAGCCTCTTGACTGCCTTCTGAGGAAAAGTAAGGCACAACTATTGTCCGAGAAATGGAGCCTACAAATAAAGTCAACTGATATGGCTGCTGTCAGACTTGCTCACAGATTTGCTTTAATGGGGGGTTTACTCCTATACTCATCTTTCATTCACCTCCCTCACCGCTCCTTTTGTCTGCCAGGACCAAAGAACCCCCCCCCCCATCCCCCCCGACATCCAGTTGTGGATGTTGATATTACTATCTTCTTCCTCTTGTGTAAAGGCAATGGTGCATGGTGATTGGCACAGCTCTAACATGAGGTCAGCGAGGGAGAGTCCTCAACCCTGTGTAAGCTTTGACTAGACTGACTTGCACCTTACCTTGGCCTTTATTGTATTATAACTGTATTGTCTCCCTTTTATATTATAAAGCGCTGCGTAAACGGTTGGTGCTATATAAATCCTATATTATAATAATTCGCCTGTAAGTCACTGTGTTGAGAATGCATCCTTTTTGATAGCTGTATACATGACAGGTAACTAGCAATGACTACAACATCCTTATTGTAAATATATGTACACATTTCTCTCTATTAGGTGCCAAGTTTCCTATTAAGTGGACTGCTCCAGAAGCTGCCCTGTATGGACGATTCACTATTAAATCAGATGTCTGGTCATTTGGAATTCTTCTAACGGAACTGACCACTAAAGGAAGAGTGCCATATCCCGGTCAGTATAACCTGAGATTGGATAGAGAAAATATGTAGAAACCAAGAGGAGTGATGGCAGAAAAAGACCTTGTGGTCCATCATGCCCTATTTTATTAGCATATATTGTATTATATTTATACTGTATACATTTTAAGTATAGTTGAACCTTCACTGAATATTATGTGTTTGTACTCTTCCCTGTATTCTATAAAAAGAAATAAAATCTACTGTAATGAGTTACCTTTGTGACTGGTTCAATCCTGAATTGCACAGGAACGCAGTCTGTGTCCCTGTGCGATTCAGTGCGATGCAATTTTTCAGCCTATTTGTTTAAATGGACTGAAGTTGCACTGGATCACACCAAAGGTGGAGCATGCACTACTTTTCAAAAATGCACTGCACCAAGTTGCAAGGTACTTTGGTACCAGTGCATTTGCGGTCTGCGGTTTTTGGGTGCCTTTAGGAATACAATGAAACCCACAGCAGATCGCACACCCAGTGTGTTATGAATGCAGTAAGGAAAGCGCACAGGGCGCGTCTGTTTCCCACACCACTTTCTGGTGTGAATGAGCCCCTACTGAGTATAAGTCCTGTTTACTGCAGCATGGCTCTGTGATTGCATCTTTCTTTGCTGTGAAAAAGCTGGCCACCCATGGAAGGTTATTTTTGGAGCCCAGCTCTGTATAGAGCAGAATGAGCAGTTTGTTCACAGTACAGGAGGGTGTACTTAGCATTGCTGAAACTAGGTAACCCATCATGATACTTTTTCAGAGATTGCTGTCACAAGTACAGAGGTAATGGTTTTTAATGAAAATGCTGTTATGTTTGAGACACTGCCACTTTACCTATTCAAGTATCAGCTCCCACGCTGCAGCTTACTCAGACAACAGTGAGGGAGCAGGGATGGGTGAATTTGTGTCCACCCCGAAGCTCCACTGTTACCAGCAAGGGGTGCTGTTCAGTCTGAATAATCTTTTTATGCTATAACGCTGACCCCCGGTCCCTTACTATGTATTTTAGGATACGCAGTTGCTAACCGCTTTGACCCACATTTATCACTTGCAATTATAGGAGCCAATAAGTTAAAGTGGTTCTAAAGGCTCAAGGTTTTTTAGAATGCGTGAAGGTAAAAAAAACTTGTGTGCAGCAGCCCCCTGAATACTTACCTGAGCCCCATCAGGATCCAGCGATGTGCACGAGAGTCTCGGTTCTTCAGGGACTCTCCCTCCTCATTTGCTAAAACAGCAGCAGGAAACATTGGCTCCTGCTGCTGTCTATCACAGCCAGTGAGCCAGTTAGAAGAGGGAGGGGTTGGAGCCGAGCCACAGCTATGCATCTGAATGGACACGGAGAGCAGCAGCTCAGGAGCGATCCCCCAGAAGGGTGGAGCCAAGAGTGCTGGCGAGGGACTCGAGAAATAAGGAGGATCGGGTATGCTCTGTGCAAAACTACTGCACAGAGCAGGTAAGTATAACATATATTTGTTGTTTAAAAAAAGAAAACAAAAACTTGACTTTAATATCACTTTTAATTGCTTCCTGATGGGTGTCTGCAACACCCCCACTGTGAATGAATAGATATCAGAAATGAACAAATGTAACTTTTGAAAACCATATATATTACCTACGTAACGCCTCACGCAAATTTGAAGCAATTTGGTCTAACCAGATAGAGGTGATGTGCCCTTACCTTGCTCCATAATTGTTACGGTTAAGCTGTAGTTACCTGTGGAATAGCTAATAGGCCTTTTCTTACTGTCCAGGTGCGTTTCCACTATACTTACCTACTGTAAATGCTGTGTTTATTTTGTGCTGCTTACACATAGGCTCCATTCTGCATATACCTTCTGATACTGTTATGTGCTATGTCGCCCTGTGTGGCGCTTCATTCTTCTCCCTTTTTTTTTTCTTGCTAATTTTTTTGGAAAAGTAGTTAAAAAAAACCCTTTCTATATAAAATCTGATAAGAGATATAGAGATAGAGATAGAGATAGAGATAGAGATAGAGATAGAGATAGAGATAGAGATAGAGATAGAGATAGAGATAGAGATAGAGATAGATAGAGAGATAGAGAGATATAGAGATATAGAGATATAGAGATATAGAGAGATATAGAGAGATATAGAGATATATAGAGAGAGATATATAGAGATAGATATATAGAGATATAGAGATATAGAGATATAGATAGATATAGAGATAGATATAGAGATAGATATAGAGATATAGAGATATAGATAGATATAGAGATATAGAGATATAGATAGATATAGAGATATAGAGATATAGAGATAGAGATAGATATAGAGATATAGAGATATAGATAGATATAGAGATATAGAGATAGATATAGAGATATAGAGATATAGATAGAGATATAGAGATAGATAGAGATATAGAGATATAGATATATATGAAAAAGAAAACAAAATATAGAATATATAAAAAAAAAAAAAAATGGGTATATATAACTTGCTGGGTAGGTGGACCATCAGCAAACAATGGTCAATGTGGCCTGAAAGGCCAAAGTGACAGTGTTTTAACCTATTTTTTACGATATTTAATATGTTGATTTGTAGCCACTCAAGGATGCCTCTGCCCATCTGCTTTTTCTTACATCTAATTTGCTCTGCCCCACAGGGATGGTGAATCGGGAGGTACTTGACCAAGTGGAGCGTGGGTATCGAATGCCCTGTCCTCCTGACTGCCCTGAATCCCTCCATGACCTGATGTTGCAGTGTTGGCGAAAAGACCCAGAAGAGCGGCCAACGTTTGAATACCTACAGGCATTCTTAGAAGACTATTTCACTGCCACCGAGCCCCAATACCAACCTGGGGACAACCTCTAGGGAAGACAATCGGAGCTTATACAGTGATCTCTAGCTAACTGTTTTACAGCCCCTGAGATGTCAGACACAGATGCAATACTTTCCAGATCCTCTGCGGGCTTTCAGCTCTTTTTGAGCTATAGGTTGAAGTGGGAATGTTGGTCCAACCTGGTGACCATACAAAAAAAAAAAATGCTTTCTCCTTCAGTGTTTTGCCTCCATGAATCCACAGTAGACGTTGCCTGACATCCATTGCATTCTGGTCCCAGATCGACATCTGCTGCTCCTGAAAAATGTTGCCTGCTGAATCCTTTTATAAAGTACTCCTATTCCTTTTTTTTTTTTTTCCCATTATCTACAAATCAGAAACTGGCTGTCAGTATGTTGTCCTCGAAGACCAATCTCAATTCACCTGTTTGTCTGAGAAATACTACTTTGTACATTTGCTCAGGAGGAAATACCACTCCTTCGTCTGTCTTTTATTGGACTTCTAGCGGTTGAAAACGTCAAAGACTTTTTGGATGATTGCAAATTCTGTGTTTTGTATGTTCAGCTGTGGGTGGTTTTTGGGGTCTTCCAGAACTCTACAGACCTCTTCTTGAGGGCCAAAGTCCCACTTGTCTTCCACCCCCACCTGCCTTCCTCATGATGTAGAGGACCTGTCTTTTTATATAAAGAAGAGATTAGACTTTACCTAGATACTTTGTACCATCACAAACTCTTTATGTATGGCCTGACACTGACTGTTCCCCTATAGCATCCTGATCTACGGTATGACAGTTGTAATATCGCATCCTGTGCAGGAGTTGTCAAGAACTTCCTTGAAGGATAACTCTACTTGATACCCCTCCCTAGCACAACCCCATAGCCTTCTACTTTCTTGTCCACGCTTCAGCCAAATCTACGCTTTGCGGCCCACAGGGAGCTGCACATCTGCCTTTGTAGACTCTTATTGCTGGTCCTGATTCTCTGCAGATACTTTTAATTTCTGAGGAGAGGATGTCTGTCATTGGGATGCATTAATAGCCTTTCCATAGGAATGAATGGGATTTTTCAGCACATGCACAGAGTAGTATGGGACCAGCTGAGAGAGCTTAGAGGGGTGGCTATATGGCTTCCCATATGGATGCACAGTGAGTATCTGCCATGAACGTGGACGGAAAGCTGTAAGACTTTGCAGTTGTGTTGAGGGGGGAGTTGAAGGATTACTGTACATAACCACAGTTATCCTTTTACATCTTATTTGCTTACTTTAGTCTCAAAGATATTCCTTTTCTGTTGAGTGGATTTTGCAGCAGAAGGCACAGAAAACAAAATTAATATTTACATAAAGGTCAAGTAGGTTACTGGAGAGCAATAAAACTCTGAACTACGTGTTACATCCAAACCTGATATATTGGTTATTGGTGGACGTTTTTATGGGATGAATTATATTGTACTCGCTCTTCCTGGTATCTTTTGTGCGATTTTATAAAACATCCATCAGAGAGATTCTCCTTCCTTTGTAGTTGTGGCAGATTGCACTGCTGGAGTAAGAAGCCAATGGGTGATTCCGATGACAAAATTGACTCTATTCTCAAATAAACCTCAATTTTTAATAGTTCATCATGCATTAAACACCAACTCCAGCCAACACTTTTTTTTTTTTTTTTTTTTTAAGTTTTGGATAGATTGGGAAGAGTACAAACTTCTGTCAAACATGTATTGCTGTCCATGACCTGGTTGGTGGACCCTTTGCTTCACTTGGGACAGGATGGCACAGACCGCAGTAACTGATGGAGGTTCTTGTTCATTTTGCAGAAAAGTCTGTCCTTTCTGGAAAGATTTCCCATAACTTCCTGTCCCAATAGGAAGTGAAGGAATATCTCCCCACTGGGAACTCTGAATGCAAGTAAAACCTGATGGAGGTTACAACCCTGCCTTACTCTGTCCTGAACTAAAAAAAAAAAAAAAGCTTTGGTTGAATTTGGCATTAACGTGTCTGAAAGGACTGTGTCTCTGTTACTTACAGAAACCAAAAATTTTTTTGAAATGGTGTTAGGCTTATGGGGACATTTGGACTTGCCTGCATGTTGCATTCACCTTACAAGTGTGTCCAGGGCCAGTTTCTTTTTAAAGCTCTGGAAGCTGTGCCCAAAAAAAAAAAAAAAAAAAGTGGGTTTAGGACAATTAATTCTGAGCTGTCCTATGCTGCCCAAAAGACACCGGATTCAGCCCAAAAAAAGTCTGCTTAATAAACACTCTTTGGACAATTTAGTCTGCACTACAAGACTAACGGATGAAATCTGTTACTCTAAACTACCCCCCCCCCATTTATTTTTTTTGGACTCAAATGTCCAAACCGGCTCTATAATGATTACAAAAGAGCGATGGTGCAGATTTGCAAGTGTTGTTTCCTTAGCCCAGGAGAAACTGGAAATGAGCGTAAACCGGAACTCCAGGCAAGCATCTGAAAATCTTTGGTCTTCCTGGATTTCTGCATTAAAATCAGTTGTAAAATGCAAACCAAATCAGTTATCTTAAATGGACAGGACACAGGAGTTTGTTGTTCGACCACGGGTTATATGGTGTTACCTTCAGGTGATTGGGCATTAGCAAAAGCTTTGCTGGGACATACAGCAAAGTTCTAGTGCTACAACCCAAATAACATTGAAGAGATATCCCTGAGCAGTCGGGTGCAGGATAAGCAGGCGCAAGCTGCAAGCATAGTATTAGTAAAAAGCAATCCACAACTCCTTACTTGCTCTTTAAAATCTTCAAGGTTTATTAGTTCTCCATAAAAGACATGGTTACATGCAGCAGATGTTAACAGGTTTCAGCCTTGTCGGCCTTGTTCACACCGATGTTAACAAGGCTGAAACGCGTTAACATCTGATGCATGTAACCGTATCCATATATCCCTGCCCACTTTGTGAGGCTCCATTTTTTTTTTTTTTGCTGGTGTTTGTAGGTGATAGACCCCTTTTCATGTGGCAGATGATTTTCCTGTTGTTCTCACCAGTTTTTCTCTCTTCCTTTTGACCTTTCTGCCAAGAACTGACTGCCTATTACCTCATGGCTCACTAGCGGTTTCCGGATCAGTTATCCCCGGTGCTCATTTGCTGCGCATAAAACACCAGACTGTCATCTGATTCAGTCAAAAAAAGGCCTGCTCACCCAGTGACTTAAGGGACATTAGTCTACACTTACAAGACTGACCAATAAAATCTAACTTGGACTCTGCAGCAACTGGGCCCGCCTAAAATGCTTGCTTCAGGCACTGGATTCTACATTTGGTGCTTACCTTTGCACAGGTGTGTTAGCAGGGTGCTTTGCAGGTCCGGGACTGTGATCCATTTTTATGGCATAAAGGCCCCCTGACTGCCCACTGTGAGGGGGTGGGGGGTGTACTCTGGATAGCACCAGCAACATGGAAAGACTGTTTCCCTGTACCTTTTACATACTAGTTCCTGGCTCTATATGTCTTCTTGGCTCATTACTTGGATTTGTAGTACACACTAAATTATATGCTTTTATCCTACAAGACGCACTGCAGTGCTGAGCACACATGTTAGTTTGAAGGCACAGATTATGGGGTAAGCTAAGTGTTTTGCCCCTAGAGTTCATTGCCTCACTTGACTCGATCTTTTAGGTAATGTTGTTATAGCATTCACCTATTTAAACCTATTTTCTTCCATCCCACTACTGGGTTCCTCTCTAGGAAGGCTAGTGATTCAGTGCTTATAAGACTCCCAACTGTGCACTTCCAGCTGCTATCTTCTACGAACACAAAGCTGATCGTTTGCTGTCGCACCTGTTGTCTGACACCTCAGAGATCAAGCCACAGGAACTTGGTTAGCGCCTGGGTTATTGCCATTCGTTCACACCAGACATGCTGAACCCCCTCAATCCGCATCTTTCTTGAGAGTACTCCGCAAAGGAATATCCTGACTGAGCGATGGCACTTGTGAGTGGGAGCACGTGGAACAACTAGCGAGATTCCTGTTGCAGGACCTGAAGAAACGCCTTTCAGGTTTATAGCTTTTCCCCTGTTCTGAAGCAAGGTCTTAGCCCGACACCACTCCTTCCCACTGATTTGGACTCCCTCACAGATACACAGCATGTGTAGCAGATTGCAGAGCAGGTGATTTCCCCCCAATACTCTGCAACCTATCATGTGAGGTAATTCTTGCCTAGTATAATGCTAGGGAGCCATCTCCTAGAACTTGCTTCCGTTCCTTATCCTGCAACTTCTGTTTTGGAATCACCAAACTTCTAGCCATTGATACCCTGGAGGTTTTGGTTCGGCCTTGTATATTCTCTTCCTAAAACCTTGGCTCTTGTCCACTCTTCGTTACAAGAAGTGGCTCCTCTTCCTCACCTGCTGCAACCTTGTGTGACCCTCTGGGGCCTTCTTCAGGTGCTGGTACCCAATCAGAGCTAAACTACCTTCACTTCCTTACTCCTGGCAGCCATAGTTCTGCCTCTACTCCCCCCCCCCCCCCCCTTTTTTTTTTCTTGGAAGCGCCCCTTTTTTATTATTTTTCTTTGAAACGCTACATGGGGATAAAGTATCTTGGAAGCCCTGGTGCTCTTTCTGTAGGGACATCATTCTTCCTCTCCATGTCCTGCCTTGTAGACATATCAGTTTGATATGGATGGGCTCAGGGCTGTCATCCATGACTGTCTGCCATGGCTTTCCTTGGGAATTGATCTCTCTCTATAGGATTCCTCTCTCCTCTTGCGCCCAGCTTTTTTTCTAGGGCTTCTGCCCTCAGGAAACGAGGCACTCCTTCCATACCTTTGCCTGTTATCCCAAAGATGATGGGGTTTTTGGCCTTTTTTTTTCCCAGCATCAAGCATCTGTTTTTTTTTCTCAGTTTGCAGGGACACCATCTGTTTCTCCATCCATGTTTTTAAAATAGTTTTTTTTTTGGTTGTTTGAACCTCTACCAATCTGTGCTTAGGCCCCAAGGTGCTTCTACTGTCAATTATTTTCAGTTCTGTTGATCCTTATTGTTTTCCCTGTGTGTCTATTGCTGCTTTTTTGGATTTTGATGCCCACCCCTCAAATTATTGCTTGAAGACATCCCATAGTCTAACTACTATGTGCTGTACTGTACTTCTAAGATAACAGGACTGTTTAAGTACCTGTAAACTCTATATCTTGGAGTACAGGTCCCCCTTCCCTCTTTTTTCTTGTGTTCTCCTTATTGCTTGCTGAAACGGAAAGGGCAGGTGTTGAATAGATAGATGCAAAAATACTCTTGCGCACAGGTGTATTGGCTAAAAGATCCCAAGGGTTCAGGAAGGACTGTGGATTTCGGCCTTGCTGCTCTTAAGGATGGGATTGTCCTAGTGTTAAATGAGAAGAAAGAAAAAGAGCGAACCAGCCTAGTGCATTATCCTTGACAGATTTATTAATTAAAAGCAAGATAAAATCTACTCACAAAGGTCGAAGAAAAAATCGCATTGTATATGGCACAGAGGCAAATAGTCCAGTGGTAGCAGTTTTCCAGGTCCCAGGAAGGAGGCGTACGGACTACTGCTGGCTAACGCGTTTCAAAGGTTGCCCTTCTTCATCAGAAGGCTCTGATGAAGAAGGGCAACCTTCGAAACGCATTAGCCAGCAGTAGTCCGTACGCCTCCTTCCTGGGACCTGGAAAACTGCTACCACTGGACTATTTGCCTCTGTGCCATATACAATGCGATTTTTTCTTCGACCTTTGTGAGTAGATTTTATCTTGCTTTTAATTAATAAATCTGTCAAGGATAATGCACTAGGCTGGTGCTCTCTTTTTCTTTCTTCTCGTTGAATAGATACACTGGGGCAAAGTTTTTGCCAGTGTCCATCTGAGGATAGTGGTATATAAGCCATGGTCTAAAAATCCACTCCTGCACTGTACTCAAAAGATATGGAGTTTATAGGTACGTCAGAATACCAATTTTCCACTGCCGCCAGGACACCGCTCCAAAATAGGCCTAACATGTGTACATCTTTTAACACTTGACGCTACAGTTCATAAACTTTGCCAACAAGGGACAGTTGTCCACTTTGGTTAAATATTTTCAGTAGGGTTTTTGATAATGGTACAAATGCATTTCAGAGTGACTGTATGGGAGGGTAATGCCTGGTCCTGTTTAATACCACTGGCAACACTGCCAGAATAGGAGGGGTAAAATCCTAAAATATTTCTCAGGGATGGGAAGGTGTGAAAATTGTGTTGCCAATCATAGAACGTTGGACAGTATATTTCTGCACCTGCCCTGGTACTGGGTTAAACCACCCTGGTGCTGCTGTAGGTGGCAGTTGGTTTGGGTTAGATACAAAGTAAATATTAAGATCTCATGTTATGGTGCCAATGGAACGTATAACTGAATTTGTATATAAATACATTTTTTTTTTCTAGTGGTTATATACCATGCAAAGGGCAGAACTTTGTATTGTGACTGCTTATCTAAATACACTGTATGTAGGATTGTGTTACAGATCTGTCTATAGTATCAGAGGTTTTTCTAAACCCATTTAAAGGGTCATTTGATAAGGAAGTTCAATAGGTACTTTATGACCAGATCTCCTCTTTAATGTGGACCTGTGACCAGGATATGAACATGGAAGTATTTATAGATCCTCAACCTATTCCCATTGGTGCAATGCATATATATGGCAGCATAATGGGTGCTGCCACATACTGTATGTGTTCTTGGGGGCTCTGCTCCTGTGCTGAGAGTGGCCATCATTTACGATCGGGGGGCCAGTGGGATGGGCTCCTGATCATGTGACGTACAATCACAGTGGTCACATGAGCTGGAGCGCCACCTCTTGGTGTTCAGATCTACTTAAATGGTCACCAGGAGGCATTAGCAAGGGGTTAACCTACAGTTAATAAGCTTCAAAACAAGCACTCACTGACTTCTGATAATCCATTGCCCTGTAATGCTTTTTGCTACGGAGTTCACAGCAAAAGCCAAAAATCCTTCAAGTTGTTCACTTAAAAGCTCCTGCTTCTCTATTGGAGCATTAGGGATTAGAAGGCTGTAATACTGCCAAGTCACTGGGTGGGGTGGGATTAGCAGAGTTTGCTGAGAAAACAGACATTGGTGCTGTGAACCTTGAGGGTGATTTGCTTCACAGTGCCTGCCACTATAGATGTCAGTAGGGACTTGATTTAATGCTAATTTTGCTGTGTGTTAAGAATCTTCCTCTAAATACATTTAATGTCCAAAGCCTGGCCACAATTCTACTTTAAAGCAGGTGATGAACCCAGATATGTAGGGCTGCTCTTGTATTATTTAATGGGTTGTCCATGTAGAATGTTCTATAGATAACGGGCTCCAAGGTGCAGCTGTTTGGCGCTCCTCTAGTTATGGGCTGTCCAACAACAACAAAAAAAAAAAAAAAATCTCAGCTCTACAATATGAAGTGTCTTTCATTTGTGCTTTGGAGGCAGTTTCTATGGGCAAACGATGTGAAATATAAAGCTGGACGGGGCACCCCTTTAATTGCCCTCTGAGAAAGGGGATAAATGGTCGGTTTACCTTGTTAACACAAACACTGGGCACCTCTGCTTATATCTCCGTAGCAATAAATTAATGAAAATGGTACGGTGAATAAAGACGAGAGGCGGATATGTGGCTCTGTGGTTTTATTTGTTCTGTGAAATTGCGTCTATATAGAGTCCATGCTTTTGGGAATAACAGTAAAGCTTAACTCCAGGCTAACAGCGTTTGAACAGAATGAAAACTTTGGCTGGTGTGTGTACATCATAACGACGAAATGGTCAGGCCTGGGACTTGAAGCTAAAGCAGCTCCTTGTACACCTCCAGCACGCTGGTTGGACAATGAAGGAGCCGCCACTAATGTATGAAGTCGTCTCTTTGTTCTTTCCACTTTTCATCATTTCTCCTGTCATCACCCACACTCGATCAGCTTGTAGTGCTGACATTCATTTTTTTCCTTCTGTACAAGGGATGACAGGAGGCTGATATTAAATTAATTTAGAAATATGTTTAATGTGTATTTTAGAGGTCACACAAGTACATTACTGGAGTTCAATTTCAAATACAGACTACAGGTTAATGAGAAGTTTGACTCCACCTAGTGGTAAAAGCTTGAACTGCAGCACTTTTGTGTTCATAAATTTCAAGTGTAGCTATAGCTAAACTTTTATTTTTATTTCTTTTTCCATCTGTACTCCACTGGAGAAAATTTGCTTTAGTTCCCGTGCCCCTGGAAGATTGTCCCTCGCCTCCTGGTCCAATGACACTTAAAAAGTAAAAGTTTACATTCCTCCTCACCATCTGTCCAGCTGGCAAGAGCCGACCCTTTAAAGGTTCCTAACACTGGAGCCTTCCGGATCTTGTGATTGGCTATCATAGCGATCACCTGGTTGGAAACCCACCCCACCGACTCATGATCATAAATACTGACCAGGAGCAGTCGGTGACAATGCGGCCACATTGCTGGGTGAGCATTCTTCCAGCACAAATGAGGGGCACTATCTGTAGGGATATATGGCAGCTTGGCCTTAAAGCCCACTGCTGTGCTGCCACGTATGTGTTCAGCTGGGGTTAAGTGGGTGAATCTCCCCAGTGAAAACACACAGGGTAAAAACCTCATAGTGGTTCTTATCCCTTTCCTACTTAATACAAACTTAACATGTTACTAAACCCAGGAGCCCTCATTCACTATATCTGGTCTTCCACAGTACCCGTAAATGCAGTTATTTTAGTAACTATAAGTCCTCATGCACATGGACGTTTTAAAAAACGAGCTGTGAAGCTAGGTTCGACGCCTGGAAAAACCGGCGTTAAAAACGCGATTTTTACCGCGTTTTGCATTAGCGTTTTTCTGCGTTTTTCCGCGTTTCGCGTTTTTACAGCTCTAGCGCCGCGCCTCGGCACGCACTGGTCCTGGGTTTTTTTTACAGCTTAAAAACGCCTAGGCTATTTGCAGCTCAAAAACGTCTAGGTGGGCATGAATCCATAGACTAACATAGACAGGCGTTTTTAAGCTGTAAAAACGCGGCTGTAAAAACGTCCATGTGCATGAGGACTAAACTGCTAAATACCTTTTCTCATCAGCAGTATATAGCAGTCTTGTGACTTATCAGTGTCTGGTTAAAGCTTGTAGGAGAAATTGTCATTCTCTTCTGACTGCCCTTGAGGCTGCAGGACCCCTGACCTTCTGTCTGGGCAGTACTGATTGGCACTGTGCTGATCACACACGCTTTCCTTTGTGGCTGCGGCATTCTGTTGTGAAGTTTTTTAATCGTCTAATGTTTAAGTAAAAAAATACTTTTTAAATGATTTCTTTACACTTTTAAATATGAAATGTTAATGGGAGGATTCATTTGTGCTGTTCATTTGGGGGGGGGGGGGGGGGGGGGAGTGACAGACACCCCCAGCTGGGCATATTCATCCTGACTATAGAAGGATGGGTTCTAGAAACCACCAGATCAGGTGACTGTCAGATGATATTCTTGGGCAGCCTTAGTGGGTCACTAATAAGGCTGTGTCTAAAATTGTTGCGAAGAGAAAAAAAGGCTGCTCCTAAAATAAAAAAAAAAAATAAAAAAAAAAAAGCAATGGTACTTCTTTTTTCCGGACGGGTTCCCCTTAAAGCATCCATGCCCTTTTATCTAACTAAATCAAACAAAGTTCCCTGCAGGTTTCTCCCTCAGAACCCAGAATACAGGAATGGGGAGGAGAAACCACGGGACCTAACAGAGGAAGCACCATCCGACATACAAGGAAGCATCAAATAACAGCAGGGCCCAGATCTTTGGTAAGAGAAATGAGATTCAACATGCCAGCTGCCAGGAAGGTGTCTTTCTTTTCTTCTCTTGCAGAGAATTTTCAGTTTGATTTCACTGAGTGTCTATAGCCAAAACTTTAATCTTAATGGTACAGTACAGGACACAGGGCTTGAAGTCATAGGCCATGGCAGGCTACCTTTAGGTGATGGGATACCCCTCTAGGGCAGGGCAATCATAACCCCACCCACTGTAAGACCCCAATTTTTTGCTAGTGCTCTTAGGTCCCTTTCGAACAGGCATTTACATTGGCGGTGCCATAGGGCTCCATGGACCTTCTGATTAGGGCCACCTAAAAAACTGATAGGCAAACCTGATACGGAAGGTCCATGGAGCCTCTTGGACCGGCAGATATAAATTTTTCCGTGTCCAGTTACACCCGCATACTCTTGGGTCGTCCAGGTCAAAAAAAAGTGTCTGCTGGGCAGAAACTGAATAGGTATATATGTGACATTTGGCTCTGATTAGCAAAGTGAACTCTGCTCTGCGTAAAAGGTGCCCTTCCTTTTCTCCTTTTGGATATTTTTTTTTTCTTTTTCCTTTTCTTAAGCAGTCAGATCTTGATAGAAGTTTTCTTATTGCCATGGGCTATCCAATAGTTGCTGGATCAGCAACCCTCAGTGTTTACTTTGCGGATGGGACCCAGACCCCTCTGGGAGCAATGGTGAAATCACATGCGTATGTCAAGCAAAGCTTAGCCAGTGTCCAATCACCGGAAAATACCGGCCTATAACCCATGTTCCATAAATATACAGCCTGTATTGTATGATTAAGATACTTACACATCAGCTTCATGGTGCAGTTTGTATACTTAGGCATGGCACTGTGGCCTTGTGGTGTTGACATCTGCATGCGATGATAAAAACCCAACCCGAAAGACATTGTTTGCTAAAGCACTGTGTGTCATGAACAGTTGACTTTTTCTTTCAATAAGTAACTAGTATTTCCTTTTTTTTATTTTTTCATCATTTATTGCATGTCAATGCTGCTGATTTCCTGCAGCTACTTTTCTACATTCATTACAGTAATAACTGCACGGCTTATCAAAGTTTCCTGATAGTGACACATAGACTGCACTAGAATTTTTTGTCTGACAAAATCACAATACAGGAGCACAACTGGAAGGCAGAGACAGTCACCCTATTGCAGGAAGTACCTGAACAAGACCTTTATGGCAGGATCACCAGGCATTTTAAATGAAAGCTGCAGATTTAACAATATTGAAAATGTTGAAGCTCGCATGAGATTTTAGTGATTAGCTTTACAAACCCTTCAATGCTACTTTGTTTGTTTTGACTACTGTTTTTTTTATTACCTCCATAATTCTTAGGGCTCCTGCAACGCAGTTGTGTTATGCTAATGGCTCATGTGCAAAGCTCCATAATCTGGAGCTGGGTAGAAAGTTAAAATCGGAATCTACAGTCCTGGCTATGGACTGTATTTGTGCTAACCTTTACTATATATATATATATATATATATATATATATATATATATATATATATATATATATATATATATATTATTATCAGGGCTTTTTTCTCAGAGAATAGGTGCAGGAACTCCTCCCTTTCGAGTCACCTCTTGACTCTGTCCCCTACCCACCTCCGAGCACAATTCCTTTGTTCCACACCTTACCCACCTTCCAGTACCACCCCTTTTAGAGAATAGAGAACCAGGTATTGTTTTGTGGTTCTAAGTATTTTGTATGGAATGTGTTAATGATAACAAGAATGGCAGTAAAAAAGTAATCTAGCAACAATAGATACCCTAGTGACAATAGATCCACCCCAGCAGCAATGGACTCCCACCAGCCAGCATCAATAGACCCCCTACCTCAACAGTAGATCCCTCCTAGCAATGATTGACTCCCTGCAACATAATACCCACCCTGAGCAACAATAGATCCTTCACCAGCAACAATAGACACCCCTGCAAAAATAGATTCCCTCCAGAAACTATAGCTTCCCCAGCAGCCAGCAAATGCGTGCGGACTAAACCCCTGTTTTTAACGCATACTGTTAGACAGGTTAATTTGGTTGTCTGCGAGCTGGTGGTAAGTAGGCTTGGAATTTTTTCCTGGGCATTCCCCAGGCCTTGTTTATAGCCAGCATCAATAGACCTTCCCTCAACAGCAGATCCCTCCCAGTAACGACATACCCCCAACAACAGAAGATCCACCCCAGCCACAATAGATCTCCCCTTCCTATGCAAAAACAGATCCTCTCAGCATCAATAGACCCTCCAGCACACCCCACCACCCCTTGCCATTATATGCATTCAGTTCAGGCGGTGCCGGAACTGCGTTCCCCCACGTTCCTGCTGAAAAAAAAGCCCTGTGTATTATATATATAATATTTCTCAAACACGAGGCCCGTGGGCTGAATCCAGCCCACCGGGCCTTGTCAGGTGACCCTCGCACCCAGTTTTGCAGCCAGAACATGGAAGAACTCGATTTCACCTCCTCCAGCTCTCCAGGCAGTGCACAACCGAGATACAACCAGCCTTGTGACATGAGGGCAACCATAGATGCAGATGTGGGCCACGATGAAACTGGGTTTGACACCCCTGCTTTACATACTTTTAGCAAAGAAGTCCTGAATAACAAGGATGATAGGCAGCAAGAGATGCCTGTGTCCTAGCAACTGAGGATGTCAGGAGGCAGGGCTGCCTGCCTCCTAGTAACCAAGGACACTAGGCAGCAGGAGTTGTATGCATCTTAGATAGGGTACATTTGTGCTGTAGGCATGTAGCATTAGCACAAATGTTACATGCATATGGTCAAGTTTTCATGTCAGATCCTATGTAAAAATCATACACCCCGTGTGCATAAACTCTAAAGTGTATATTTAGATGCACTCACTTCTAACCAATAAACTACTTTTAAAGACTATTTCAGCCTGCCAAGTCTGATGACTGCAAACGCACGCATAATTGTGGCTCAAAGGTGAATGACCCTTTGGATTTTTATAGATAAGAAAACAGAGATGCAGCAAAACACTTTGTTTGTAGAGTAGTCTTCCACTGCTTTGTTGTTGCAGTTCAGTACAGTGTGCTTTGTGATTGTGACACGATAGGAAAGACAGCAAATAGGCAAAGCATCTCATGGCTGTTATAGGATCCGTGTGTTACTATAACAACGTGATCACCAACCTATTCCATGTAATGAGCTGATCGCAGCACGCTATACAGTGCATCTGGAAAGTATTAACTTTTTCCACATTTTGTTATGATACAGCCTTATTCCAAAATGGATTAAATGCATTATTTTCCTCAAAATTCTACAAACAATACCCCATAATGACAATGTGAAAGAAGTTTGTTTGAAATCTTTGTAAATTTATAAAAAAAAAAAAATCACATGTACATAAATATTCACAGCCTTTGCCATGACACTCAAAATTTAGCTCAGGTGCATCCTTTTTCCACTGATCATCACTGAGATGTTTCTACAACTTGATTGGCGTCCACATGTCGTAAATTCAGTTGATTGGACATGATTTGCAAAGACACACACACTTGTCTATATAAGGTCCCACAGCTAACAGTGCATGTCAGAGCACAAACTAAGCCATGAAGTCCAAGGAATTGTCTGTAGACCTCCAAGACAGGATTGTATCGAGGCACAGATCTGGGGAAGGGTACAGAAAATCATTTGCAGGATTGAAGACCCCAATGAGCACAGTGACCTCAATCATACATAAATGGAAGAAGTTTGGAACCACCAGGACTCTTCCTAGAGCAGGCCTTCCGGCCAAACTAAGTGATCAGAGGAGAAGGGCCTTAAGCCTCATACACACACATGATCAGACGACTGTTCATCCGTTTTTTTTGTTGCATGCTAGTCTCATGTCAAAAGTGAAGAGGTCACTTACCATACAAAAATCCTCGTATGACAGAATACAACTTCAGAAGTGACTAGTTTTGTATGTATTCTTTCATTTCTGAGCATGCGTAGTCTTGCTTTTACGATTTTTTTTTCATACTAATTAAATAAAAATTGGACGTTGAGTTCACGTACAAGAATTTTTATAATCTGCACATCCAGCTTTTGTCTGACGAAAAACCAGAATCAGCTGTCGGAAGCACGGTTGTAACAATCCAAAAATCGGCAGATCGTTCGTCGGATGAAATTTTACTTCCGATGTTCATATCGTGTGTACGGGCCTTCGGTCAGGGAGGTGACCAAGAACCTGATGGTCACTCTGACAGAACTCCAGCATTTCTCTGTGAAAAGCGGAGAACCTTCCAGAAGAAGAACCATCTCTGCAGGACTCCCCCAATCAGGCCTGCATGGTAGAGTGGCCAGATGGAAGTCACATGAAAACCCACCTGGAGTTTGCCAAAAGGCACCTGAAGGACTCTCAGACCATGAGAAACAAAATGCTCTGGTCTGATGAAACAAAGATTGAATTCTTTGGCCTGAATAGCAAGTGTCTGGAGGAAACCAGGCACCGCTTATCACCTGGCTAATACCATCCCTACAGTGAAACATGGTGGTGGCAGCATCATGCTGTGGGGATGCTTATTAGTGGCAGAAACTGGGAGACTAGGATTGAGGAAATGATGAATACAGCAATGTACAGAGAAATCCTTGATGAAAACCTGCTCCAGAGCACTCTGGGGCGAAGGTTCATCTTCCAACAGGACAAACACCCCAAGCACACTGCCAAGATAATAAGGAAGTGGCTACGGGGAAACTCTGAATGCCTTTGAGTGGTCCAGCCAGAGCCAAGACTTGAACCTGATTGAACATCTCTAGAAAGTACAGGCCGGCAACTTGACAGCTTCTCCATAGAAAATATTTATGTAAGCATTACAGCAATAACATCATCCAAAAATGCTGACGTGTTTCGGCCTTAGGCCTTCATCAAAAGCTTGCAATCACAGGCTCAAAAAAAAAAAAAAAAAAAAAAAAAAAAAAAAAAGGGATGCTCTTTGGAAAGTATGCATTCCACGGTGATCTGTCTCTCCCCCCCCCCCCCCCACACACACAATTTTTTCACTTGATTGAACATCTCTGGAGAGATCTATCAGAAAATGGCTGTGCACTGACGCTCCCCATCCAACCTGATGGCGCTTGAGAGGTCCTGCAAAAAAGAAATGGGAGAAACTGCCAAAAAATAGGTGTGCCAATCCTCTAGCACCATACTCAAAAAGACTTGAGGCTGTAATTGGTGCCAAAGGTGCTTCAACAAAGTATTGAGCAAAGGCTGTGAATACTTATAGCGGGGGTCCACCTATCTATCGTTTTTTTTTTTTTTTTGAGTTCATTCACAAACTTTTATTCTCAGCATTACATACTCACATATTGTGTGTAATATGTCCGCCTGTGTCAGATTTCGTCGGAAAGAATGATTTATATTATTCACTGCAGGCGGTTTCCATCTTCATTGTGGGCATTTGAAGCCCGCAAGCATTTATTTCCTGGATGTGGTGAATGATGTGCTCCCAGCATTCACCGCTCGTTCCTGCACATGCTCAGTGGCATCCTGGGAAGCCTGAGACTAGCTCCCAGGAGTCTGGGAGAGGCTAGAAACACGCCTACTCCCACGGGAGGAGAACCAGGAAGTGCAAAGAAGAATAGAAAAATAAAAGGTAATTACGGCGATTTAAATTTTTTTAAACGGCATGTCAGCATCTAGGCAAGGAAGAGAATACATACAGATATTGTTCAAAATTTGGGTGGAACCCCTGCTTTAAGTACATGGTATTTTTTTATTCTTAATAAATTTCTTTCACGTTGTCACTATGGGGTATCGTTTGTAGAATTTTGAGGAAAATAAATTAATTTAATTCATTTTGGAATAAGGTTGTAACATAACAAAATGTGGAAAAAGTGAAGCGCTGTGAATACTTTCCAGATGCACTGTAGCAGAACTCAATAGCTTAAAGCATTTGTCAAGGCAAAAAGAAACAAAAAAAAAAAACCCCAATGTAGTAGATCTCTGTGATAAATGCACATTTCCCCATGTATAACGCTACATTTGTATAGGCGTTTAGCCACCATGTAAATCCCAGTGAGAAGCATCTACTGATTCCTGAGGCTGGGAATGACAGCTGTGGCCGGATAGTTGTGGCCACTGAGCCTGTACACTGAAATCACAGGCTCTTTGGAAACTATGCATTTCAAGGTGATCCTTTTTTTTTTCCCCACAATTTTTTGGAAATAAAGAAACATGCTATTATTGAAGTGGTTAAAACATGTAGCTTGGTAATGGTGCACTAGATAGAGCACATACAGGTCATACACAGAGGGAAGAGGTCAAGGGTTATATATATATATATATATATATATATATATATATATATATATATATATATATATATATATATATATATATATATATATATATATATATATTAAAAAAAAACACAGGCAGGATGGGGATGCTACAGGAGAGATGTGAAGTAAATGGGTTAAAAAGTATTCCACAATCAAATAAATACATTGAGTATCTGCTGCTGCCTGCCATCTTTTACCAATTAATGATTAACTTGCTCGCTCTTCTCCGTTGTGAGCGAAAGGGGAGAATTCTAAAAATCATGCTTATTTTTGTGATGACTGCGATTGGTCACCGCAGCGACCACAAGGTACAGAGCTGCTCCAATCAGCTCTGTACACTGCCTGTGATCTGAGCCACCTAATAACTGCTCAGATCACAGCCATTAATGGGCACACTGGATGCCTGTTTTCTGAACAGCTGTTTGAAAAAGGCGCTCCAGAAAAACATGTCTACCGCCACATCGTTCTTTAAAATAACTTTTGAAGGCGAGTCATGGCCCATGATGTGCATTCATCAGCTACTACTGGCCCATCTGTCTGACCAGATTTAGCTTGTGGGACCTGCTGCAGAGAGGCTGATGACTTAAAGCGGAATTCCACTCAAAACCTAACTACCTCTAAACCTACTCTCAGCCACATTTTATTCCTAATCCATCCAGCCCTGTAAAGCAAAAATCGCTCTACTTACCTGTTCTGCAGCCGCTCTGGTCCAGTCCCATGCTGAGCTGTCAGCGGTGGCTTCAGTGTGGAGGCGTGTGCAGGAAAGGCAGCTGACAACAAAGCCCCATAGTAACTCTATGGGGTTGATTTACTAAAGGCAAATCCACTTTGCACTACAAGTGCAGTCGGTGTAGATCTGAGGGGGACATGCAAGGAAAATAAAAAAAAAAAACAGCATTTTAGCTTGCACATGATTGGATGATAAAGTCAGCAGAGATTCCCCTTATTTCAGATCTACAGCGACTGCACTTCCAAGTGCACTTGTAGTGCAAAGTGGATTTGCCTTTTATAAATAACCCCCTATGTGTGACGTCACTTCTCAGGCATTTCAAAGCCGTTGTCGGTTCTCTCCTGCACACAGCGTCCGCCACTGGAGACTGGATCGGATCAGCTGCAGAATAGAGAAGTATAGCGATTTTTGCTTTACAGGGTTATATAGATGGGTGTCCAACCTGCGGCCCTCCAGATGCTGCAGAACTACAAGTCCCATCATGCCTCTGCCTTTGGGAGCCAATTTCCATCATGCCTCTTGGCATTGCCTTTGGGAGTCATGCTTGCAAGTGTCAGCCTTTCAATGCCTCATGGGTCCTGTAGTTTCACACAAGGTAGAGGGTCACAGGGTCAACACCCATGTGGGGTGATGAGGCAGAGAGTAGGTTTAGAGTTCGTTTTTGAAAAAGGGGGAGAGACACTTGGGAAAGGAAGAGGGCTGCACACCCCAAAAGAGTTGCAAAAAGGGAATTTGTCGCCCAAGGACAAGGGGGTTTTCTAGGCAGCACAAAACTCGTACAAAGGGCTAAGAGAATGGTAGTTTTATTCAAACATATGACAGAGTAAAAACATGAACTGTGTGTAGCACTTTAAAACGCACAGGAGCATGTACAAGGTTACACGTGAATGGTACAAAAAACAGGAGCTTGGATAGGACTGACGCGTTTCGACCCCATCGGGTCTTCTTCAGAGAAAATGCATGCGCTGTTGCAAGATTACATACATAAAAATAGTATCAAAGCAAAAATGTACAATTGTATATGGTAATTGTAGGGATTTTAGACATAGTTACCCAGAGTATACGTGTAGTCGGGTCTCCTGAAACTATGAATTTCAAAGGGGACCTACAACATTCCGGTCCCCACCTGGAGTCTCCCGGGTGGCCAACACCCCAATACGGGGGAGTCAAGCAGCAATTGCGTAACTTAAAATTAAAATTAATTAGTTTGAATACATACTCATTATGCTTTAACAATTTTTGATTATGATCTCCAAACCATCCTTTACAACCTGGGGTGTAGTACCCCAAAAAAACTAGGACTATCATTAATATACGAATCTTATAAGTCCATACAAATTAAGTAAAATAAACAAATCTATTACATCTCCTATACATACTGACTGATGTTATTGTATGATGTTTGGATCACAGGTGCAGCTGATCTGTATGTGCCATCTGCCGGATGCGGGACACTTCATTTGTGTAGTTCAACGTAAGTTACGCAATTGCTGCTTGACTCCCCCGTATTGGGGTGTTGGCCATCCAGGAGACTCCAGGTGAGGACCGGAATGTTGTAGGTCCCCTTTGAAATTCATAGTTTCAGGAGACCCGACTACACGTATACTCTGGGTAACTATGTCTAAGATCCCTAAAATTACCATATACAATTGTACATTTTTGCTTTGATACTATTTTTATGTATGTAATCTTTCAACAGCGCATGCATTTCCTCTGAAGACCCGATGGGGTCGAAACGCGTCAGAACTATCCAAGCGCCTCTTTTTTGTACCATTCACGTGTAATCTTGTACATGTTCCTGTGCGTTTTAACGTGCTACACACAGTTCATGTTTTTACTCTAATGTCATATGTTTGAATAAAACTACCATTCTCTTAGCCCTTTGTACGAGTTTTGTGCTGCCTAGAAAACCCCCTTGTCCTTAGGGGACAAATTCCCTTTTAGAGTTAGTTTTTTGTCGGAAATCCTCCTGATAGCTTCTTGCTCAGCCATGGACATTATTACAGGTGAAAGCCTAAGAATAATGTCCAAGTTAATAGTATTTCAACCACATCATAACTTTTGTACACAATGAGGGTGGGGCTGAGCCGTGGCTCTGTGTCTGATTGGACACACAGAGCAGTGGCTCGGGTGCCCCCATAGCAAGCTGCTTGTTGTGGGGGCACTCGCATAGCTCTCAACTGTCCCTGATTTCAAAGGAACTGTCCCTGATTTGGAGCAAAGTCCCTCTATCCCTATTTGGGCGGCACAGTGGTATAGTGGGTAGCACTCTCGCCTAGCAGTAAGAAGGGTCGCTGGTTCGAATCCCATCCCTGTGCCTGCGTGGGTTTCCTCCGGGTACTCCGGTTTCCTCCCACACTCCAAAGACATGCTGGTAGGTTAATTGGATCCTGTCTAAACTGTCCCTAGTATATGAATGTGAGTTAGGGACCTTAGATTGTAAGCTCCTTGAGGGTAGGGACTGATGTGAATGTACAATGTATATGTAAAGCGCTGCGTAAATTGACGGCGCTATACAAGTACCTGAAATAATAAATAAATTTATGCAGTTTGGCTGAAAGAAAAAACAAAAACATATGCAGCTCTTACACTGGCCATAAGTGGATCGAAATTTGTCCGGTTCAGCAGGGACCAGCCTGCTGGATTTTTCCCTGCTTGATCAGCACCATTGGCTGTAGCTAGCAGTGCTGATTAGTGTATTTTGGCGACAGGGAGGCCTCCCCGCTGTCAGAAGGCAATAGCTCAGCGGGGAGGATTCCCCCATCAATATCGCTGATGATGATGGGGGGGTGGCAGGATCTGGGGCCCCCCTTGTGAGGAGGGCGTCCAGTGTAAGTTTACCTTAGATTTTTCTGTAACGGTGAGCTTACCCTTCAAGAAATAGCACATGCAGTATTTTAGTAGCTTTTTTAGTGAATTGCAAAAAAAAAAAAAAAAAAAAAAAAAAAAAAAAAAAAAGAAGGGGTTGCAAAATGCTATGCGCTGTTTTACCACTGATCCTAAAGCAGTAAATATCAATTAGTGAATTGAGCCTATTATCAAATAGGCAGTGTCGTTTTTTTCACATCTGTACACAGCAGTATAGAAGGCTATGGGACAATTCACACTGCTACTCCTGACAGTGTAATAATACACTGTGTCCTGGGCCGTATTTAATGCTTTATTAACACTTGTTCTGGAAGCAAGATCCCATTTAAAAGGTTTCTGTATGATGTACACATGTAAGTAAATGTGCTAACATTCACATTCGTCCCGTGTAAATGGACCTTATTAGCTGCTTCTGTTGCTCAGGGGCAACATGTAAATATCAACAACGTGTAGGTAGGAGATTAGTCTGCACACGTATCTCCATACAGTTGACTCATTTAGGGCTGACATGTAATTAATAGTGTGTAATCAGCAGTGCCAATGGTTTCACGTTGTTGATTTTTTACATGCTGGCACTGAGCAATAAAGATTGCCAATACGGTCCATTAACACTGTAAATGTTAGCACAAAGATTACAGTATATGGATTAATGCTGCACAATTAATCGTTAAAAAATCGTGATCTCGATTCAACCCCTCCGACAATTGCAGAGTTTGCCGATTCTTTCATATAACAAGTAGAGAGACTAATCTGCTCACTCAGCTGTCAAAAGAAAACATCTGGGCAGTCTGCCAATTTTTTTAAATGAAACATTGTAACTAACTTCCTTCTTAGATCAAAGGGAAACTTTTTTGTGTAAAGAAAAAAATCCAGGCAGTCTGCCAAGTTTTTAAACAATGTGTAAATGCAGGAAGTTTAACCACTTAAAGTCTAAGTCTTTTTCCGACACTTGTTTTTTAAGTTCAAATCAATATTTTTTGCTAGAAAATTACTTGGAACCCACAAACATTATATATATTTTAGCAGAGACCCTAGGGAATAAAATGTCAATTGCTGCAATATTTTATGTCACACTGTATTTGCCCAGCGGTCTTTCAAACGCAATTTTTTGGGAAAAAATACACTTCAATGAATATAAAAAAAAAAAAAAAAAAAAAAAACCGAAACAGTAACGTTAGCGCAATTTTTTTGTTTTAATGTGAAAGATGATGTTACACCGCGAGAATCGTGAGAGAATTGTGATCTATCTTCTAAGCAAAAAAAGTCGTGATTCTCATTTTAGCCAGAATTGTGCAGCTCTAAATATGGATTTTATTTTATTTTTTTTAACACAGGATCGTGCTGCCAGCAAGGTCCTGTGTAAATCAATTTGGCTGCGTGAATGAAGCCCAATACATAATGCTTTCTCTATGCGAGACAATAAACATGTGCCTTGACACATTCCGCTGTATTTAAAATGCGGGACGGAGTGTGGCTATAAAACATAAAGACCATAACCACATTGGCTGGGAATCGAACCCGAGGCTCATGTGCGGCAAGCACCACCAATGCTTCATGCTACTCCCGCTGACATCCGTATGATTGACAAAGTATGTTGATCAGGACCACATCTCTTCCACTGTGTTACTCTTGTTAGTTGGAACGCACGTTTGCATTCCAAGGACTGCACTTGTGTAAGGGTGGAAGTTCCTTTTGCTCTCTGGCTGATTCATTAATGTAAGTGCATTATGGATTGCTTTTAAAAATTGCGCATAAATAAAAAGGGGAATTACACTATTGTTTAGATCTTCCCAAATCATCACAGGCTGTGAAAAATGTTGCATTTAATTTAGAAATCAAGGTCCCAGAGTCTGGAGGAAGAGTGGAGAGGCACAGAATCCAAGTTGCATGAGGTCCAGTGTAAAGTTTCCACAGTCAGTAATGATTTGGGGAGCCATGTCATCTGCTGGTGTTGGTCCACTGAGTTTTATCAAGTCCAAAGCCAGGGCAGCCCTCTACCACGAACTTCATGCTTCCATCTGCTGACCAGCTTTATGGAGATGCAGATTTCATTTTCCAGCAGGTCTTGGCATCTGCCCACACTGCCAAAAAGTACCAATACCTGGTTTAACCACTTGCTTACTGGGCACTTAAACCCCCCTCCTGCCCAGACCAATTTTGAGCTTTCAGCGCTGTCGCACTTTGAATGACAATTGCGCGGTCATACAACACTGTACCCAAATGAAATTTTTATCATTTTTTCCCCACAAATAGAGCTTTCTTTTGGTGGTATTTAATCACAGCTGGGGTTTTTATTTTTTGCTAAACAAACAAAAAAAGATGGAAAATTTTGAAAAAAAAAAAAAAATCATGTTTAATAGTTTGTTATAAAATTTTGCAAACAGGTCATTTTTCTCCTTCATTGATATGCACTGATGAGGCGGCACTGGTGGGCACTGATGGGCACAGTTAAGGCGGCACTGATGGGCACAGTTAAGGCGGCACTGATGGGCACAGTTAAGGCGGCACTGATGGGCACAGTTAAGGCGGCACTGATGGGGGGCACTGATGGGGGGCACTGGTAGGTGACACTGATGGGCGTGCTGATAGGTTGCACTGATGTGGGCACTGATGGATGGCACTCTGGGCACTGATGGATGGCACTCTGGGCACTGATGGATGGCACTCTGGGCACTGATGGATGGCACTCTGGGCACTGAAGGATGGCACTCTGGGCACTGAAGGATGGCACTCTGGGCACTGAAGGATGGCACTCTGGGCACTGATGGATGGCACTCTGGGCACTGATGGATGGCACTCTGGGCACTGATGGATGGCGCTGATTGATGGCACTGATGGGTTAATCTAGTGGGCACTGGTAGGCAGCACTGCTATGTTACAAGATCGCCGTGATCGGGACTTATGTCCCGATCACGGCCGCCAGTGATCGGGTTTTTTTTTTCCTCCTCACGCTGTCAGCGCGAGGAGGAAAATAGCCGATTACCGGCTCTGTTTACATCACATGATCAGCTGTCATTGGCTGACAGCTGATCATGTGGTAAGGGGTTGGGACCAACCCCTTACTCTGATCTGTGATCAGGCGAGTCTCATAGACTCGCTGATCACCGAGCGCGCCGCGCGCGCAGGCCGCTCGTGCACGGGACGACGTCAATGGACGTAGTCCCGGCAATTTTGATCCGCGCTGTTGCCGTCATTTGGCAATGGCCCGGATCTGAAGCAGTTAATGATCATGGTATCACTGTGCTTGATTGGCCAGGAAACTCGCCTGACCTAAACCCCATAGAGAATCTGTGGGGTATTGTCAAGAGAAAGATGAGACACCAGACCCAACAATGCAAACAACGTGAAGGCCAATATCAAAAATACCTGGGCTTCTATAACACCTCAGCAGTGCCACGGGCTGATCGCCTCCATGCAACGCCGCATTGATGCAGTAAATCATGCAAAATGAGCTCCGACCAGGTATAGACTGCATACTATACTGTACATGGAAATACTTTTCAGTAAGCCAACATTTCTGTATTAAAAATCCTTTATTTTTATTGGTCTTATGTAATATTCTAATTTTCTGAGATACTGAATTTTGGGTTTTCACTAGCTGTAAGCCATAATTATCAAAATAAAAAAAAAAAAAGAGAACTGCTTGAAATATATCATTCTGTGTGTAATGAATCTATATAAAATATGAGTTTCACTTTTTAAATTGAATTACTGAAATAAATTTACTTTTTCATGATATTCTAAATTTATGAGATGCACCTGTATAAGTGGGGGGGGGGGGGGGGGGGGTGTATCTCGTGTCCAGCAGCTAAGGGGATTAAAAAGGAACACCGTGCAGGAAATATCATTACAATCAGCAATTCAGAGAATGCTTTGCATTGATTTAGAACATGGTATATAAATAGTAACATTGGACCAATGCAACTATGTAAAAATATACCATACCTGGACTTCATGTTTACATACTAGCACGATTTCAAACCTGCCCTCAATGTGAACCTGGGCTTAGATGTATTAACTGGAGATTGCAAAATTAAGCTCACTTCTGCATAGAAACAAATCAACTTCCAGGTTTTATTGCCAAAGATTAACTGAACAAGCTGAGGTTAGAAGCTGATTGGCTATCATGCACAGCTGCACCAGAATCTGAGTGCACCAGTTTTTGTAAACCTACCCCTAATGGCCCGTACACACGATCCGAATATCGTACGAAAACGGTCGTCCGAGGAAGGATCGTACGATATTCGGATCGTGTGTACACTACTTTCGACAGCCGATCACGACCGTTCATCCGATATTATTCGATCAGACATGCACGAAAATTTTCCTCGTACGATTCCAGATCGTACGATTTTCGTTTAGTCAGTATAGTTGTCGTCCGAAAATACAATACAAATACATGACAACACATGACATCACTTCCCTTTTTTTTTGTCTTTCGTACGAGAATTTTCGTGACTTTTTTAGCTATTCAATTTCTACTTGCGACTTTTAAGCGAGAACAGTCGTACGATCGGTCGTACGATATTCGGATCGTGTGTACGGGCCATTAGAGTTGGAGTCTACCTATACTTTAAACTTGAGCAGTGGAAAAAAAAATGGCATATTTTCCAAATATAATGATAATAAAGCTTTATTTCTTTCTTTCAAACACAAAGAATAAAATCTCTGGAAACAGAGGCAGAGAACCTTAAGCTGGCCATACACCATACAATTTTCTTATGCAATTGTCTTTAGATTTACCTTCAACTATGTAGTGCAAGGGCCTGCCTGATTGTAGACAAATTGAAAGTGTTTAGGTTTGACCTCATATTATATGGTTTTGGTAAGTCTGAGGCCGGGTTCACAGTGTAACACGCTGCAGATCGCACCGGTGTGCTGTGCGTTCCTGTTCCCCATTTCAGGGCCGATTCTATGCCTGAATTCGGCCCTGAAACGGAGCCAAAGACGCACAGCGTTTCTGTGCAGTGCGCTCCGCAGCCACAACGTAGATATGTGAACCGGCTCCATAGGGAGCCAGTCACATTCTCCTGCTATGCGAATTGGATGCGGGGAAATCTGCATCTACTTCGCATAGGTGTGAACCCGGCCTAAAAAGGAAAGTTGTACAAAAAAAAAAAATTATATAATGCATGGCCAGCCTTACGGTACCCACAGCCTGTTTGACTATACCTCCCTTCCAAAAAGTACAAGAGATCAAACAGCAGACGCTTTAACATTGAGACTTCAGAATCAAGAATGTCTTCTTGGCATTAAAAAAAACTATTGAATCTGTGCCCATTAGTGACAAAAGCAACCATTGTGGTCTGAACCAGTATGCCTTAGCAATGTAATTAGCTGTAAGTGCAGCCATCATCTGAATATTAGATTTGACCACAAATACCATCTATTGTTTGTAGAAAACAGGTTCACTTGATTGCACATAATGCAGCAATATCTCCATTTGTCATCTTGTGCTCGTTAAAATAAAAAAAAAAATATATAAAAAAAAAAAAAAAAAAAAAAAAAATAGATAACCAAATCATCTCTATAATTAATACCAAATATTTGAGGATCGGCACAATGTTTGGCCTAGTCTGAAGGGTGGCAGAAAAATGTGCCCATTAGCCATGACAGGGGACAGACAGAATGTGGAGGCATGGTTTTGAAGAAAACCAATACGTGGAGGGGCAAAGTCCCCAAAATACAAACAAATAAAAGCCCCCCGGCACCACAAGGCCAGGGAATGGCAATGGAAATGTCTATGCCCATTTGTAGCTGCATGGTATCAGGGAAAGAGGATATCCATTGCACCAAGCTGTCTTCTTTACTTAAACACGGTGTCCCTGTTATACCGGTTTCATCTTCAAGAAACAAACTTGTGCAAGCTGTGTCACGTACTTGGCAAAAAGCAGCAATCCATGGAACAGGGTGGGGTTTACTCCCTCTAGGTGCCAACCACAGAGGGGTCATTGGCAGAGTCTGGCAGCTGGCTGCCGCTGCAGTGATACAAGAAGCAGTTGCCCCAGCAGCTGTAGCAAATGAGAAAGAGGGCACCCAGGAAGACCAAGGCGCAGATGGTGCATGGTTTCCTCTCCAATAAGAAGCTCAGCAAGTAGAATCCCATAAACATTGAGTGACTAAACCAAAGCGCTGGATTCAGTGGCTTCGGAATCAGGAGGACGGGAAGCAGCCACTGTAAACAGTACATGGTGGCGTATGTAGGTCACACCTCGTCTATGATTGCTTTATCTGATCCGTGCCAGCAGCCTGCGGACAGAAAGCAGAATGTCATGCAAATGTTAAAATAGAAGCCTTACAAAATTAACATATACAGGATCATTTTGAGACAATTACCAATATAGTTTATGCACTTTTCAACCAATCACACGGACTGCATCTCCTACTCTTCAACCAATCACACGGACTGCATCTCCTACTCTTCAACCAATCACATGGACTGCATCTCCTTAAACTGCCTCACTATTTTTATGGAGAAGATACAGGAAATACAGTTCTAAAGTTCCCCTTATTTATATTTTTAAAACTGAATTCCAGTTATGGAAGCTAGAAAACTCTGTAGGAGACACAGCGACCACAGTGATTTCCAACTGGCTTGCGGGTCCCATGCTGAGTGGGTGCACGTTTGCTTAATACAGTGCCAATACAGTGCCCAGGCCACTTTTTAGCTTTCAGCACTGTCACACTTTGAATGACAATTGCGCGGTCATACAACACTGAACCCAAATGACATTTTTATCATTATTTCCCCACAAATAGAGCTTTCTTTTAGTGGTATTTGATCACATCTGTGGTTTTTATTTTTCGCGCTATAAACAAAAGAAGAGGGACAAGTTTGAAAAAAATATATATATTTTTTACTTTTTGCTATAATAAATTAATATCCAATTTATTTTTTTTTAAACAATTTTTTTCCTCAGTTTAGGCCGATATGTATTCTTCTACATATTTTTGGTAAAAGAAAAAAAAAAAAGAAAAAAATCGCAATAAGCATATATTGATTGGTTTGCGCAAAAGTTATAGCGTCTACAAAATAGGGGATAGATTTATAGCATTTTTATTTTTATTTTTTTTACTAGTAATAGCGGTGATCTGCGATTTTTATCATGACTGTGATATAGTGGCAGACAGATCGGACACATTTTTGGGACCACATTTATACAGCGATCCGTGCTATAAAAATGCATTGATTACTGTATAAATGTGACTTTCAAGGAAGGGGTTAACACTAGGGGGTGATCGAGGGGTTAATTATGTTCCTAGGGAGTGATTCTAACTGAAGGGGGGACTCACAAGGGGAGGAGACCGATCGGTGTTGCTCTATACTGGGAACACACGTCGGTCTCCTCTCCTCTGACAGGACGTGGATCTGTGTGTTTACACACACAGATCCACGGTCCTGCCATGTTACTGGGCAATCGTGGGTGCCCGGCGGACATCGCGGCCGCCGGGCAGTGCATCGGGTGCCCAGTGACATGGCGGGCGCGCGATTGCCGCGGCGGCACGCGCACCCCCTGGTGGGCCGGGAAGGCGAGGGCGTCATATGACACCCTCCCAGAACGAGAGCCGCGCCGCCTGGCCATCATATGAAGCGGTTAAAGAAAGTTGCTCGCTTGACATGAGCACCATTCAGAGAATACTTTGCATCTAAAATAAATGAATGCAAAGTGTTCTCTGATTAAATGAGGTGGAGATCATGACGTCACTGTTCCCCGCCACTCAACCTTATCAAAGAACACATTGCAATCATAAAAGGGTTAGTACACCTTTAACAAAAAACTGCCTATGCAGGTAAGGGTTGTTTGTGAATAAAAACTGCAGCTTTGACTAAAGTTGAATAATGCCTTTGCTATAGGTATAGACCAGGGGGGTCTCCAAACTTTCTAAGCAAAGGGCCCAGTTTACTGTCCTTCAGGCTTTAGGGGGACCGAACTGTTGCCAGTGGGAGTACAAAATGCCCCGACATCAGTGCCCCATCATTAGTTTTAATGGGAGAAATAGTGCCCCATAGGTGATATCAATGAGAAGAACCGTGCACCATTGATGGTGTCAGTAGGGGGAATGGTGCTCCATCATTGTGTCAGTTGGTGAAATAGTGTCCCAGGGGCCAGATAAAGACAAGCAAAGGGCCACATCTGGCCCCCCGGGCCACAGTTTGGAGACCACTGGTATAGACCATTTACATACCTCCTGAAGCCTAACTGGAATACTCCCAGTATGTTGTGAAGTGAGGCCTAGTCATTACTGCTCACCTCCACCATCACAGAAGCGAGCTCTCGACCGCTGAGCTCAGAGTTACTGCATCAGGGGAGAGAAAGAACATGTGACGGGGTTTGAATCACAGAAAAAGCGCACATCTGTGATGGTGGAGGTGAGCAGTAATGACTAGGCCTCACTTGGCAACATCCTGGGTGTATTCCAGTCAGGCTTCGGAAGGTATGTAAATGGCCTACACCTATAGCAAGGGCTTTATTCAACTTTAGTCAGAGCTGCACAGTGTTTTTACCTGCAAACACCCCTTGCCTGCATAGGCACTATTTTTGTAACGATGAACTAACCCTTTAAGAAAATGCAAAGTGTTCCTAAACTGGCACCCATGCCAAGCGAACAACTTCCTATGCTCACAATGAAGCAGTGCAGCCCCTTGGCAGGAGATTTCAAAGCTGCTGAAGATCACTGTAGGAGCCGTACCTACCTCCCATATCTGGATTTCATCTTTAAAAAGGAGAAGAAGTTCACTTTTGCAAAAAAGTAAAAATATTGGGTGCAGGGGCCGGTGCATTTGTAACATGTTACACCCCAAATATGGGTGTAACATGTTACAAAAGGTGACCTTATCCTTTAACACAGTGGTCATCAATCCTGTCTTCTGTCCTGTCCTCAGGGCCCACTAACAGGCCAGGTTAACTGAAATACATCACAGGTGATATCATTTGCTGCTCAGTGATTGCAGTATTCTAGTCTGCATCTCCCCAAGGCAATACATAAAACCTGGCCTGTTAGTGGGCCCTGAGGACAGGATTGATAACCACAGCAAGTTTAACATGTCTGCATAAATATGCCACCAGCTATACAGAAATATCCACGTGATAACACCACACCGACTTTACTTCTCAGTCATTACAGGATTTCAATTGCTTGAACAAAGCCCCATGCAGTTCAGGTAGTGATTAGAGCTCAGCAAAGCCCAGAGATTGCTCTGCAAGGAGAGTATAGGTGCCATAATCATTTTATATTTCAGGGACAAATTCTGGCTTATTGCCTTTGTACATTCGGCATAATTGGTTACTATTTGACACCTCTCCTTTATCAGATCCGCGAGAGGTCTTTGTTTGCTTCTGCTGCCTTTGGCTATAAGAGGATCTGACGGTTGGGAACTACTGAGAACCAATCAAGATATTACCGACATAGGGAAGTAAAAGGACTCATTACATCTAGTGAGCGGCATGAACTATAAATTGCTAATCTGTCTTTATTTAGGGTGTATTATTAGTGGAGTTTTGTCTAACATGCCTGCTTTAAATCACAACAGAGCCTGCTGTCAGCAAGGAATAGAAGATTTAGAGCTCAGAGGCATTCACTGTGCAGATAACAGAATTGAGGACAACATCGCACATTATAAGGAAGTTGTGGGAAAAGCTAATGGAATAAACTAAAATTGGTAGATAGCAGAAAATATAAACTGTCATCACATACGCCATTCTCTGCATGCTCTTCCAGTGATATCGAGCGCATACCCCCCCTTTCACATGTAGAATTGGCACATCCCGCACCCATATTGTACAGAGAAGCCCCCTTTCATTCAGATGACATATAGGGGGGATTCACTTAGACTGGAACAAACAGAACCTGCAGCAGCTTTGCATGGCAACCAATCAGCTTCTAGCTTTCATCTTTCAAACTCAATGGAAGAAGCTGAGATTTGAAGCTGACTGGTTACTACCGGTATGCACAGTTGCTCCAGAATTTTTATTAAGGATGAGCTCCGGCGTGTTCGCACAGCCCGCGTGCAGAGCCCGCCAGGAAGTCGGCGCTGCGCTAATCACAGGCGGTGAGACATTTCCCCATCTCAGCAGCCGGGAAATGTCTCAATGACTGATATTAGCGCAGCGCCGTGCCGACTTCCTGGCGGGCTCTGCACGTGGGCTGTGCGAACACGCCGGAGCTCATCCTTAAGTTTTATCTGTTCCAGTTTTAGTGAATTCCTCCCCATAAATGTTTTTGAACAAATGTCAAAAAGGCAAGTCAGGCAATGTGCTTCTAAACCCAGATCAAAAACTCTCATTTCACATGTTCTGTACATTCATATCGCAGCCACTGTCATCCGCTCTTCTAGAGATCGATACGGATTATTCCCAAAGCCGACATCCAATTTTGTGGTGACTTCGTTCACTAAAAGGGTCTCTATGGGTCCACCTCAACATACACTAATATGCATTATAGGCAGGTGGATCGGGATTGCTCTACACTCAGACTCCGCTCTATAAAACACCACATGCAAACAATCATGGGATATGTCGTCCTGCTGACGGGAATGGGGGGCATGCTCCTTCACTATATTTAAAAAACCATTACAATTGGGGTGATTTAAAATGCAACAGTTGAATATATTACAAGCGTTATAAATACAGAGCAAGCTTTTAGTACTTAACCCTTTCATGACCAAGCCTATTTCTGACATTTGGTGTTTACAAGTTATAATCCGTATTTTTTGCTAGAAAATTACTTAGAACCCCCAAACATTATATATTTTTTTTTTTAGCAGAGAATCTAGAGAATAAAATGGCGATTGTTGCAATATTTTATGTCACACGGTATTTGTGCAGCGGAGTTTTGAATGCAACTTTTTGGGAAAAGGGACACTTTCATGAATTTAAAAAAAAAAAAAAAAAAAGAAAACAGTAAAGTTAGCCCAATTTTTTTGTATAATGTGAAAGATGATGTTACGCCGAGTAAATAGATACCAAACATGTCACGCTTTATAATTGCACGCACTCGTGGAATGGCGACAAACTACGGTACCTAAAAATCTCCATAGGCGACACTTTAATTTTTTTTTTTTTTTTTTTTACAGTTACCAGGTTAGAGTTACAGAGGAGGTCTAGTTCTAGAATTTTTGCTCTCGCTCTGACGATCGTGGCGATACCTCACATGTGTGGTTTGAACACCGTTTACATATGCGGGCCTGACTTCCGTATGCGTTTTCTTTGCTGTGTGAGCTCGCGGGGACGGGGGCGCTTTAATAAAAAAATATTTTCTTTATTTATTTTTATATTATTAAATTGTGTTTAAAAAAAAAAAAAAAATGTATCACTTTTATTGCGGTCACAAGAAATGTAAACATCCCTTGTGACAGTAATAGGTGGTGACAGGTACTCTTTATGGAGGGATCGGGGGGGTCTAAAAGACCTTCAATCTCTCCTTTGCACTTCAAGGCATTCAGATCGCCGATATTTATAACGCTAAAACACCTGAAAACTGCCTCAGTGTTAAAGGGGTCTAACTATTAGCAAGTAACTATGATCCCCTGACAGGCTCCATGTCATTCTCTTCTTACAAGCAGCCCATCAAAGGCTCTGCAAGAGATGACTCAGCGACCTCATATATACTTGCATCAGTTTTAGGACTGTCTTTACCAGCACAGCTGGGAAGAATGGTATTGTAGCAGACAGTGTAAAGCCGGGGGTCAGCAACCTGTAGATCGCGGTCAGGTGACTGATTGATCGCAGGCTGGGCTTGCTGACCCGCCATCCCAGAGCATCAAACAGAGCAGTGTTTCTCAACTCCAGTCCTCAAGGTGTCCCAACAGGTCATGTTTTCATGACTTCCCTAAGATGAAACAGCTGTCGTAACCAGCTGTGCAAAATAATGGAAAGCCTGAAAACATGACTTGTTGGGGCACCTTGAGACTGGAGTTGAGAAACACTGAAATAGAGTGTAATGCAGAGGGACTACTTGTAACGTTGCACCTGTAGTAGGGAGCAAAAGCCGCATAAGCCAATGTCTCCTCTGTAGTGCTGGATCCTGTCCCATGCAGAGCGATACCAACAGCACTCCACATCTTATCCTGGCTAGCTGTCTCCAGAGTGATGCCAGCAGCAGGAAAGAAGAGATATTCCGGTCAGTGTGAAGCAATACACCGGGCATAATAGTATAGGGCTGCTTTCACACTGATGTGCAGCAGTTTACCCACACCGCGGGTACAGGGCAGTGTAGTGTACCTGCAGGTTTGCTGTGCTTACCCATAGACTTCAATTATATCCCATGGGTTTGGTGAACCACCCGATTTAAACCCATGATTGCCATGTAATGCACGCAATCGCAACACGGTAGTACGGCAATTAGAGGGTTAGATCAGGTATGAGGAGGCGACACTGTGCCCGGTGATCTTTGATTTCTCCTGTGTTGTTCAGGTGGTTGCCTACTCCTGGTGTAAAGGATGGCCGAGGTGCCAGGGAGTCTCTATAAAGCCCTATGAAGGTTTGGGACAGTCTATACATGTCCCCTGATATGTTGGAGGTCCCAGCAAAGCATTTAGGCTGGAATCACACTGCTACACTGCAGTAAAAGGGAACAGTTGGTGTACTATGCCTCGTTTCCACTGAGCGGTTCGGGTCGGTTTGGAAGGCCTAGAATGGCCCGGCCTATTCAGGCGAGCGTTTCCACTGCAAGTCGGACCGACAGGGGCCATACGTGGGTTTAGAAAAAATGCCGACATGGCGTCACACGTCCACCAATCAGTGTAATGTATCGTAGCTCCGCCCTAACTGAACCGTTCCATTTTCTATGGCCCCACATCTGAAGCAGGACCCTGAATGGAACGGTTCGTTTCGGTTGTATGGGCCGCTTTCGTAATGGAAACACCCAAAATAGCGTACTGTACCGAACCGATCCGCTCAGTGGAAACGAGGCACTAGAGTACTATTAATTCTTAATGGCACCCCAAAGCACCTTGCCAACGGACATTTGTTGCAGCAGTCACAACACACTATTTATCCCATTCATTTTCACTATTTATCCTGCACCATTCATTCACAGAGATCTGAGATTGAATAAATGAATGAATTGCCAAAGCGGCAGACGGCTTCTAGTTCTCAAACTACGAGTGAGATGATCAGTGAACTTGCAGTCCATTGACACTTCCTGCAGCTTTCTAACTGAAAGCCAATAAAGAGGTATGGACAGAAACCTGGAAGAGGTGTCTACAGGAGCCTCACATTGCACCCGCCATCCCACCCATCGCGGGTCCCGCCATCCCACCCATCGCGGGTCCCGCCATCCCACCCATCGCGGGTCCCGCCATCCCACCCATCGCGGGTCCCGCCATCCCACCCATCGCGGGTACAATACTTTGCAGGCTCTTGGGGGAAAAATAATAAATGTACAATTTTCTTTCCTGCAAAAATATGCGTTTATTATTTTTGCCTTAAAGGACGAGTTAACCTTTAAAGTGATTGTAAAGGCTCGCTTTTTTTTTTTTTGATACCAAACATGTTATACTTACCTGCTCTGTGCAATGGTTTTGCACAGAGAAGCCCAGATCCTCCTCTTCTCGGGTCCCTCTTCGCTGCTCCTAGCCCCTCCTTCCTTCGAGTGCTCCTCAGCCAGCAGCTTGCTACAGGTTGTCACCGAAGCCGAGTCAGAGCTCCGTCTATCCATTCAGACACTGAGCCCCAACCTGGCTCTCTCTCCTGATTGGCTGACTGACTTTGACAGCCGTGGGAGCCAATAGCGCCGCCGCTCTGTCTCAGCCAATCAGGAGGAGTGTACTGAATGGCTGAGGGGATTGTGGACATTGCTGGGAAGAGAAGGAGCTCAGGTAGGTAATTGGGGGGTGCTGGAGAGGCTGCTACACACAGAAAGTTTTTTATCTTAATGCAAAGAATGTATTAAGATAAAAAAACCTTCAGCCTTTACACCTCCTTTAAGGTCTTCTGTAGTGAATGTGATCCTCCAGACACAAACTCCTTTCCTTGCACAACAGACATCGGGTAGTCCTGACCGTTGCCCAGTCCAGCGACGATCTCCTGTCTATGGCGGCCTGCAGACACCATTGAGCAATCTTGGGAGAATATTGATCAGATCAGGTTATAAAACATTGTCCAATTGCTTTGGTTTCCTCTGAGATAAGTCGCTGTCTGTGACCTTCCTCCAGAATAAAACACAAATAACAATGTGACCCGAGTGTTTGAAAGGAAGCTGTGCTTTGTCCATGTAGGGGAAAGGATCAGGATCACTTCAACTCAACACTCCCCGACTGCATCTACTTATGTTTCCTATTCACTCCCAGAAGCAAAAGGGAATGTACTTTGTAAGCTATGATTGGCCGGTTACACAGGGCTATGAACTCTCTGTGTGCCGATTGGCCCAGGGATGTCACCAGGTATTTCCTTTGACTCCTGGAACTGATTTTTTTTTCTTGTTTTGGATAGAGTGGAGAGGGATTAGAACACCTGTCAGTTTTTACTGCGGTCTGTGTCCCCGTTAGTGAAATTGTCCCTCTCTTTATCCTGATTGCCATTATCCCTGATGGGGAAACGCAAATTCCCAAATTGTGGGTTGTCCCCAGAACAGGAATAGAGGGGGCCTGATCTGGTGACAACAAGGGACTCCATCATTATGCAGGGATTTCCCCTCACTTCCTGTTGCGGCTAGGGAACAGGAAGTGAAGGGAAATCTCCCCAATGGGACACAGATGGCAAAGAAAACCTGACAGGGGTTTTACCCCTCCCTTACTCTATCCAAAAATGAAAAAAAAAGTTTTGCCTTTAGACCCAGTTCACACTGGGGCCTAGGGTTGCCACCTCATCCCTTTAAAACCGAACACATTAATTACACAGGTTCTGTGGCCGATAAGAATGGTAATTAAAGTAGAGTTCCACCCAAAAGTGGAACTTCCACTCATCTGATTCCTCCCCCCCTCCGGTGCCACAATTGGCATCTTTCAAGGGGGACAAGATACCTGTCTATGACAGGTATCCTTTCCCACTTCCGTGAGCCGTGGCTATTGACATGACAGCTGGGGCTCCGTCCTCCTCTCTTCTCCTTCCCCTGTCGCCGGGCCAGTAGGAGAAGGGAGCGGGCCTCGTGCATGCGCAGTAGGGTTCCCAGCATTAAGCCGTAAGGCTACACTACCGGGTACCCTTACCCACAATGGCAGCGGCAGCACCCGACAGCTGATGGAAACATCAGCTGCGGTGCCGACATCGCGGGACTCCAGGACAGGTAAGTGTCCGGTTATTAAAAGCCATCAGCTGCAGTATGTGTAGCTCCTGGTTTTTAAGTGGACCTCCGCTTTAAACTCACTTGATGCCTCATGTGCATTAAATTAGCCTCAGTCAGAAACTGTGTAAGTCATATGTGTTCGGGATGAAGTAGTAACCCTACTGCGTTTGCAGTTAAGCGCTGCTTGTTTAGCGGCACTTTGGCGCCACTTTTAACCCCAACAAGGGGTTAAAAACTCCCGTGTTTTGCTTTGCTTCCGAAGCATTTTTCAGATGCTTTGGAAGTGCTGCACATTCATTGCAATGAACCGGGGCGTTTTGGGAATCGGTGTATACAGCGCTCCCAAGATACTGCTTGCAGGACTTTTCTGCAAGAACCGCCCCGGTGTGAAAGCACTCATTGCAGAGAATGGGAGGCGGTTCTCAGGCGCCATTTCTAGCGCTAAAACACCAGAAAACTGCCTCAGTGTGAAAAGGGGGTCTTAGTTTTGCTTTAGGCTGCATTCACACCTTCACCTTCCCAGAAATGCAGCAAAAGGCACATCAAGCTTGCAGTGCTGTTATCTCACAATGGCGCCCCAGACCCAGGTAGGTGTTGTGCCAAAAACACACCATGCAAAAATGTGCATGAGCTACTTTAGAGCGTTTGTCGCACGTAGGGCGGCCCATTCAAGTGAACGGGCTGCTCTATGATGCTGTGGGGTTAAAAAAAAAAAAAAACAAAAAAAACTATATAATATATATATATTTTTATTATTATTTTTTTCAATGGAATTGCAACGGGGGGAAAAAAAAATTGTGATAATTCATCGTGCATCTCTCTCTCTCTCTCTCTCTCTCTCTCTATATCTATCTCTCTATATCTATCTCTCTCTCTATCTCTCTATCTCTCTATCTCTCTCTCTATCTATCTATCTCTCTCTCTATCTATCTCTCCATCTCTCTCTCTCTCTCTCTCTCTCTCTATCTATCTCTATCTATCTCTATCTATCTATATAGAGAAAGAGAGAGATGCTACGAATCATTATCACAATTTTTTTTTTCCCATTGCGATTTTGACAAAGTATTTCCTGATTCTATGCAGAGAATTCTCTCTGCTCTGCTAAAGCCGACAGCCGTCAAATGAAAGGAAAAAAAAAAAAAAAGGGCAGTCTGCCAAGAATCACAACATTCTTTAGCAGTGGAACTTAAGTATAAACATTGTAACAATTTGTCCTTTAGATCAAAGGAACAGACTTTGGTGTGTAAATGAGGGAAGTTTAACCACTTAAAAACACTTTTTCTGACATATGTTGGTTTCAAGTTAAAATTATTTTTTTTTTTGGCTAGAAAATTACTTAGAACCCCCAAACACACATACCATTTATATACACACACATATATATATATATATACACATATATATATATATATATATATATATATATATATATATATATATATATATATATATACACATACATACACACATATACATACACACACACATAAAATGTTTTTTTTTTTTTTTTTTTTTAGTGGAGAGCCTAGAGAATAAAATGGTGGTTGTTGCTATATTTTATGTCACACTGTATTTGCGCAGCAGTCATTCAAATGCAATTTTTTGGGAAAAAAAAATTACACTTTTAACGAATTCAAAAAAAAAACAAACAAACCAGTAAAGTTAGCCCAATTTTTTTTTTCTTGTATAATGTGAAAGATTTTCTGCTGCAAGAATCGTAAAAAAAAAAAAAAACCCCAAAAAATAATTGGAAAAAAAAAAAATTATATATATATATATCTCTGCACGATTAATCGTTATCACTTTTTTTGTTTTTTTTTTCCCCCCGTTGCGATCTTGACAAAGTATTTCCCGATTCTTTCTGCTCTGCTGATCTTTTTACTCTAATCAAAAAAAAAAAATGTGACTCATTTTGGCCAGAATCGTGCAGCTCTAATGAGGAATATATATATATATATAACAAAAAAAACATAAAAATAATAATAACAATCATCTGTCATGAAGGTAGTAGTAGGGGGTCCTGGGAGGACACAAAGCACAGCGGCCCCCCTATACTGGCTGTACAATGCCGGTTGCCTGGCAGTCTCATGGATCCAATGACAGTATTGTAGTGGGTGACCCGGAATAAGTCTGTAGGGGAAGTATTCTGCCTTCACTTGCTGCATGCTTGTTCCAGGGACAGAACTCACACAGACCAGTGATAAGAGAGCCAGGCAACCAGCATTTGTAGAAGGCGGTCCCCCCTCCCCCCTTACAGCACAAGCTTCCTTCACCTCATATGACTCCCCCATTGTGGTGTGTGGTGGGCCTGTACTACCCAGACTGGGCCCCTCCCCCCCCCCCCATGGCACTACAAATCCCAGCATAGGGACCCCCATTCCTCCAATACACACACAGCACCAGGAGACGTCACAGTACCCCCTTCCCCGGCTCACCTCCCCCGCTCCTCCACAACACACCGCCGCTTCCCCCCGGTCTCCGAACACTCTACTTCCACGTCCTGGACCTTTCCTCTACGTCCTCCCCTGACGTCACGGCAAGCGTCGCCCGCTTTACGACTGGCCGCCTGCGCCCTCTGGCGGCTGTTTAGCGGTAATGCGGAGAATTTGGTGCTGCTCGGAAGAGGGGCAGTTTATGGCACGGAATTGGGGGGGGGGGCAAAAAAGTAGAATTGTTAATTCTGTAATGATGGCCTTACACATGAAGATAAAGAAGCGTGTAAAGAGACCCTGTCACCAATTTAACAAATTGCAAGTGTTCAAAACGTCAAATTTGGATTTCGCTTAAAGTGACACTAAAGTATACCTCCCAACTGTCCCTGATTTCAAGGGACTGTCCCTGATTTGGAGAAATGTCCCTCTGTCCCTCATTCCTCCTCATTTGTCCCTCATTTTTTTTTTTTTTTAAATTGTTTATTTAGGTCAAGAACACGGCCCACATGGGCCCACAGATACATAAAAATATATTCGTTTGAACATATACATGGTATAGTATCATGATATAAATTCTTACAAAATTCTTATTCAACAGGTCTACATCCAGCTTGTTAATCTAAGACCATACATCAATTCTTATATGACTATAGTAGGTTGAACCATAGGGTCGAAGTGTACGTGTGACAACTTTCACTGCTGGTTCCCATTGCGCCGGTCCTCTATTTTCTATATCAATTAGGAATAGAAATTAAAAGAGATTGAGGGTAGAGTGACAGGGAGGAAAAGGAAGAAAGAAGTGCAGGAGAGTGTAGGGGGGGGGGGGGGTGGAGAAGAAGGGGGGGTAGTTAGGGGGGGAGGGGGCAGGGGGGAATAGGGAAAGAGGAAGGTTCTCGCGAACATGTGGGCACACACATTATCCAGAACTCGAATAACCACGGCTCTGTTCACAGGATGCTGGTGACTTAGCCCGCGTGTCTGAATAATCACCGGGCCGCGTCTGCACCTCTCAAAGATTGACCCGCCGCCGAGTAGATAAACATCAACCATAATTGCCATGTCTTAGAGAATGCTTCTTCCCTATGTTGTGCCGTGTGGATCAGGTCCTCCATTTGCCTTATGTCTTCTACCTTGCCAAGCCACATGTCAATAGACGGTGGTGTGGTGAGTTTCCAGCAGAGAGGTATGCAAGCTCTGGCTGCATCTAACAGATGTCGTATGACTGATCGTTTGTATACTTTGTCTGGTGTGTCAGTGGCGTGTAGTAGAAAGAATGCCGGATCTTTTGGAATTATCCTGTCTGTAAACAGTTGTATCGTCTCATGTACTACCTTCCAGAACCGTGAGAGCTTAGGGCATAACCAAAATATGTGTAACAGGGTTCCCTTGTCTCTCCGACATCTCCAACACTCTTCAGATGTGGTAGGGAATATTTTATGTAAAAGTGTCGGGGTTCTGTACCACCTAGAAAGAATTTTATAGTTTGTTTCTTGGGTTTTAGCGCAGATGGAAGACTTGTGTGTGAAGCGAAGAATGCGTTGTCTCTGTGTGAGGTTGAAGCTGCAACCCAGCTCCTCTGCCCACATGGTCAAACCCGGGGGTATGTAGTCTGAGGGAGGTGTAATCACTAGGCCGTACATTAGTGAGATTGTATGTGGTAGAATACCTGTGTTAGTGCAGATTTCTTCTAGGGTTGTGAGTCCTTGGTCTTCGTCTGCGGGGGGTGTAATGGAGTGAAGGAAGTGTCCGAGTTGAAGAGTACGCATGAAATCTAGGCGGAATAACCCTTGCGGGTTAGATAGTTCCGTATATGTTTTCCAAACCCCTCCTGAGCTGAAATGCGAGGCTGAGTGTATTCCCGTTTCCCCTAATGACCGAAAGACTCTATCCTGTAATCCAGGGGTGAATAGGGGATGTCCTATAATTGGGACTAGGGGTGAGTTTCGAGATGAAATGTGTGGTTTAGAGATTAATTTAGCACAGATTCTGGCTGTGTTGCCTATCAGAGGATGTTGTTTGAGTTCCCTAGGTAGGCTAGAGTAGCACCATGGTGTACCTCCTAGCGGGATTCTGGTGTGGGATTGCTCAAGATGGGTCCATAATTTAGTCTCTCTGTGTCTACGCCAGTCAATGAGTCTGCCCAGGTGTATTGCTTGGTGGTAGCCGCGTATATCGGGTATCGCTAACCCCCCGAGCGATTTGGGGAGGACGAGTAATTTGTGAGGCAGTCGGGGTTTTTTCTTAGCCCATACAAATTCAGTAAATATTGTTTGAATTTGCTTGAAGAAACCGGGGGGGATACGTATCGGAATGGCCTGCATTAGGTATAGTATTTTTGGCAAAATAGACATTTTCAGGATGTTACCACGCCCCATCCAGGAGTGAAGGCCCGATTGCCAGGTATTCAGCAGTGTTTTAATTTTTGTAATTAGTGGTGGGAAATTCATTTCATACAGCTTTGCCATTGTTTGGGGGATGTACGTGCCCAGATATTTTAGGGCTTTGTCTGTCCATTTCAGTTTAAAGCTGGCTTTAACCACTTGACGACCGCCTCACGCCGATGTACGTCGGCAAGGCGGCACGGGCAGGCAAAATCACGTACATGGTACGTGATTTGCCTTCCGCGGGTGGGGGGTCCGATCGGACCCCCCCCCGCCGCCCGAGGCGGTCCCGTTTTGTCCCCCGGCGATCGGAGACGAGGGGGAGGCCATCCGTTCGTGGCCCCCCCCTCGCGATCGCCGCCGGCCAATGGGAACACTCCTTTGCTGCTGTATGCTAAACAGCAGCAAAGGAAATTATGTCATCTCTCCTCGGGTCGGTAGTTTCCGTTCCGGCCCGAGGAGAGACAACATGTAAGTGACTGCACCAACACACACACACACAGTAGAACATCCAGGCACACATTACACCCCGATCCCCCCCCCCCCCCCCGATCGCCCCCCGATCCCCCCCCCCCCCCTGTCACAAACTGACACCAGCAGTTTTTTTTTTCTGATTACTGCATAGTGTCAGTTTGTGACAGTTACTGTGTTAGCACAGTTACTGTTACCCCCCTGTAGGTCTAGGGTACCCCCCTAACCCCCCCTAATAAAGTTTTAACCCCTTGATCACCCCCCGTCACCAGTGTCACTAAGCGATCATTTTTCTGATCGCTGTATTAGTGTCGCTGGTGACGCTAGTTAGTGAGGTAAATATTTAGGTTCGCCGTCAGCGTTTTATAGCGTCAGGGACCCCCATATACTACCTAATAAATGTTTTAACCCCTTGATTGCCCCCTAGTTAACCCTTTCACCACTGATCACCGTATAACTGTTACGGTTGACGCTGGTTAGTTTGTTTATTTTTTATAGTGTCAGGGCACCCGCCGTTTATTACCGAATAAAGGTTTAGCCCCCTAATCGCCCGGCGGTGATATGCGTCGCCCCATGCAGCGTCAGATTAGCGCCAGTACCGCTAACACCCACGCACGCAGCATACGCCTCCCTTAGTGGTATAGTATCTGAACGCATCAATATCTGATCCGATCAGATCTATACTAGCGTCCCCAGCAGTTTAGGGTTCCCAAAAACGCAGTGTTAGCGGGATCAGCCCAGATACCTGCTAGCACCTGCGTTTTGCGCCTCCGCCCAGCCCAGACCACCCAAGTGCAGTATCGATCGATCACTGTCACTTACAAAACACTAAACGCATAACTGCAGCGTTCGCAGAGTCAGGCCTGATCCCTGCGATCGCTAACAGTTTTTTTGGTAGCATTTTGGTGAACTGGCAAGCACCAGCCCCAGGCAGCGTCAGGTTAGCGCCAGTACCGCTAACACCCACGCACGCACCGTACACCTCCCTTAGTGGTATAGTATCTGAACGGATCAATATCTGATCCGATCAGATCTATACTAGCGTCCCCAGCAGTTTAGGGTTCCCAAAAACGCAGTGTTAGCGGGATCAGCCCAGATACCTGCTAGCACCTGCGTTTTGCCCCTCCGCCCGGCCCAGCCCACCCAAGTGCAGTATCGATCGATCACTGTCACTTACAGAACACTAAACGCATAACTGCAGCGTTCGCAGAGTCAGGCCTGATCCCTGCGATCGCTAACAGTTTTTTTGGTAGCGTTTTGGGGAACTGGCAAGCGCCAGCGGCGTAGTACACCCCGGTCGTAGCCAAACCAGCACTGCAGTAACACTTGGTGACGTGGCGAGTCCCATAAGTGCAGTTCAAGCTGGTGAGGTGGCAAGCACAAGTAGTGTCCCACTGACACCAAAAAGACAAACACAGGCCCGTCGTGCCCATAATGCCCTTCCTGCTGCATTCGCCAATCCTAATTGGGAACCCACCGCTTCTGCAGCGCCCGTACTTCCCCCATTCACATCCCCAACCAAATGCAGTCGGCTGCATGAGAGGCATTTTTATGTCCTCCCGAGTACCCCTACCCAGCGAACCCCCCCAAAAAAGATGTTGTGTCTGCAGCAAGCGCGGATATAGGCGTGACACCCGCTATTATTGTCCCTCCTGTCCTGACAATCCTGGTCTTTGCATTGGTGAATGTTTTGAACGCTACCATTCACTAGTTGAGTATTAGCGTAGGGTACAGCATTGCACAGACTAGGACACACTTTCACAGGGTCTCCCAAGATGCCATCGCATTTTGAGAGACCCGAACCTGGAACCGGTTACAGTTATAAAAGTTAGTTACAAAAAAAGTGTAAAAAAAAATAATTATATAAAATAAAAAAAAATAGTTGTCGTTTTATTGTTCTCTCTCTCTCTATTCTCTCTCTCTATTGTTCTGCTCTTTTTTTACTGTATTCTATTCTGCAATGTTTTATTGTTATTGTTATTGTTATTATGTTTTATCATGTTTGTTTTTCAGGTATGTAATTATTTATACTTTACTGTTTACTGTGCTTTATTGTTAACCATTGTTAACCATTTTTTTGTCTTCAGGTACGCCATTCACGACTTTGAGTGGTTATACCAGAATGATGCCTGCAGGTTTAGGTATCATCTTGGTATCATTCTTTTCAGCCAGCGGTCGGCTTTCATGTAAAAGCAATCCTAGCGGCTAATTAGCCTCTAGACTGCTTTTACAAGCCGTGGGAGGGAATGCCCCCCCCCCCACCGTCTTTCGTGTTTTTCTCTGGCTCTCCTGTCTCAACAGGGAACCTGAGAATGCAGCCAGTGATTCAGCCAGCTGACCATAGAGCTGATCAGAGACCAGAGTGGCTCCAAACATCTCTATGGCCTAAGAAACCGGAAGCTACGAGCATTTCATGACTTAGATTTCGCCGGATGTAAATAGCGCCATTGGGAAATTGGGGAAGCATTTTATCACACCGATCTTGGTGTGGTCAGATGCTTTGAGGGCAGAGGAGAGATCTAGGGTCTAATAGACCCCAATTTTTTCAAAAAAGAGTACCTGTCACTACCTATTGCTATCATAGGGGATATTTACATTCCCCGAGATAACAATAAAAATGATTAAAAAAAAAAAATATGAAAGGAACAGTTTAAAAGTAAGATTAAAAAAGCAAAAAAATAATAAAGAAAAAAAAAAAAAAAAAAAGCACCCCTGTCGCCCCCTGCTCTCGCGCTAAGGCGAACGCAAGCGGCGGTCTGTCGTCAAACGTAAACAGCAATTGCACCATGCATGTGAGGTATCACCGCGAAGGCCAGATCGAGTGCAGTAATTTTTCCAGTAGACCTCCTCTGTAAATCTAAAGTGGTAACCTGTAAAGGCTTTTAAAGGCTTTTAAACATGTATTTATTTTGTTGCCACTGCACGTTTGTGTGCAATTTTAAAGCATGTCATGTTTGGTATCCATGTACTCCGCCTAAGATCATCTTTTTTATTTCATCAAACATTTGGGCAATATAGTGTGTTTTAGTGCATTAAAATTTAAAAAAGTGTGTTTTTTCCCCAAAAAATGCGTTTGAAAAATCGCTGCGCAATTACTGTGTGAAAAAAAAAAAATGAAACACCCACCATTTTAATCTGTAGGGCATTTGCTTTAAAAAAATATATAATGTTTGGGGGTTCAAAGTAATTTTTTTGCAAAAAAAAATAACTTTTTCATGTAAACAATAAGTGTCAGAAAGGGCTTTGTCTTCAAGTGGTTAGAAGAGTGGGTGATGTGTGACATAAGCTTCTAAATGTTGTGCATAAAATGCCAGGACAGTTCAAAACCCCCCCAAATGACCCCATTTTGGAAAGTAGACACCCCAAGCTATTTGCTGAGAGTCATGTCGAGTCCATGGAATATTTTATATTGCGACACAAGTTGCGGGAAAGAGACAAATTTTTTTTGTTTGTTTTTTTTTTGCACAAAGTTGTCACTAAATGATATATTGCTCAAACATGCCATGGAAATATGTGAAATGACACCCCAAAATACATTCTGCTGCTTCTCCTGAGTACGGGGATACCACATGTGTGAGACTTTTTGGGAGCCTAGCCGCGTACGGGACCCCGAAAACCAAGCACCGCCTTCAGGCTTTCTAAGGGCGTGAATTTTTGATTTCACTCTTCACTGCCTATCACAGTTTCGGAGGCCATGAAATGCCCAGGTGGCACAAAACCCCCCCAAATGACCCCATTTTGGAAAGTAGACACCCCAAGCTATTTGCTGAGAGGTATAGTGAGTATTTTGCAGACCTCACTTTTTGTCACAAAGTTTTGAAAATTGAAAAAAGAAAAAAAAAATGTTTTTTCTTGTCTTTCTTCATTTTCAAAAACAAATGAGAGCTGCAAAATACTCACCATGCCTCTCAGCAAATAGCTTGGGGTGTCTACTTTCCAAAATGGGGTCATTTGGGGGGGGTTTGTGCCACCTGGGCATTCCATGGCCTCCGAACCTGTGATAGGCAGTAAAGAGTGAAATCAAAAATTTTCACCCTTAGAAATCCTGAAGGCAGTGATTGGTTTTCGGGGTCCCGTACGCGGCTAGGCTCCCAAAAAGTCCCACACATGTGGTATCCCCATACTCAGGAGAAGCAGCTAAATGTATTTTGGGGTGCAATTCCACATATGTCCATGGCCTGTGTGAGCAATATATCATTTAGTGACAACTTTATGAAAAAAAAAAAAAAAAAAAGTGTCACTTTCCCGCAACTTGTGTCAAAATATAAAATATTCCATGGACTCAATATGCCTCTCAGCAAATAGCTTGGGGTGTCTACTTTCCAAAATTGGGTCATTTTGGGGAGTTTTGTGCCACCTGGGCATTCCATGGCTTCCGAAACTGTGATAGGCAGTGAAGAGTGAAATCAAAAATTTACACTCTTAGAAATCCTGAAGGCGGTGATTGGTTTTCGGGGCCCCGTACGCGGCTAGGCTCCCAAAAAGTCCCACACATGTGGTATCCCCATACTCAGGAGAAGCAGCTGAATGTATTTTGGGGTGCAATTCCACATAGGCCCATGGCCTGTGTGAGCAATATATCATTTAGTGACAACTTTTTGTAAATATATATATATTTTTTTTTATTGTCATTTTTCAATCACTTGGGACAAAAAAAATAAATATTCAATGGGTTCAACATGCCTCTCAGCAATTTCCTTGGGGTGTCTACTTTCCAAAATGGGGTCATTTGGGGGGGGGGGGTTGTACTGCCCTGCCATTTTAGCACCTCAAGAAATGACATAGGCAGTCATAAACTAAAAGCTGTGTAAATTACAGAAAATGTACCCTAGTTTGTAGACGCTATAACTTTTGCGCAAACCAATAAATATACGCTTATTGACATTTTTTTTACCAAAGACATGTGGCCAAATACATTTTGGCCTAAATGTATGACTAAAATTTAGTTTATTGGATTTTTTTTATAACAAAAAGTAGAAAATATCATTTTTTTTCAAAATTTTCGGTCTTTTTCCGTTTATAGCGCAAAAAATAAAAACCGCAGAGGTGATCAAATACCATCAAAAGAAAGCTCTATTTGTGGGAAGAAAAGGACGCAAATTTCGTTTGGGTACAGCATTGCATGACCGCGCAATTAGCAGTTAAAGCGACGCAGTGCCAAATTGGAAAAAGACCTCTGGTCCTTAGGCAGCATAATGGTCCGGGGCTCAAGTGGTTAAGGGGCGTGAGCATTGAATCAGGGATTCCTACACTCATAGCTTCTGATTTGGCCCAATTAATTTTTAGGTAGGCTAGGGATCCGTATTCGGAAAATTCTTTTAGCAAATTTGGAAGGGATATCACTGGGTTTGTTAATGAAAACATCAAATCATCAGCGTATGCTGATATTTTATATTGAGTATTGTCTATGATAAGGCCGGTAATGTCCGGGCTTAGTCTTATGTGGCAGAGGAATGGTTCCAGTGATAATGCAAAAAGGAGGGGGGAAAGTGGGCAGCCCTGTCTTGTGCCATTCGAAATCTGGAAAACATCGGACATTACTCCGTTCACCCTTACTCTAGCCGTCGGTGCTGCGTATATTGCTGAAATCCAGTTTAACATGGACTCGCCCAGGCCAATGTGTTTCAATGTGGAGAGTAGGGATGAGCTTCGAGTTCGAGTCGAACTCATGTTCTACTCGAACATTGGCTGTTCGCAAGTTCGCCGAACAGCGAACAATTTGGGGTGTTCGCGGCAAATTCGAATGCCGCGGAACACCCTTTAAAAGTCTATGGGAGAAATCAAAAGTGCAAATTTTAAAGGCTTATATGCAAGTTATTGTCATAAAAAGTGTTTGGGGACCTGGGTCCTGCCCCAGGGGACATGGATCAATGCAAAAAAAAGTTTTAAAAACGGCCGTTTTTTCAGGAGCAGTGATTTTAATAATGCTTAAAGTCAAACAATAAAAGTGTAATATCCCTTTAAATTTCGTACCTGGGGGGTGTCTATAGTATGCCTGTAAAGGGGCGCATGTTTCCTGTGTTTAGAACAGTCTGACAGCAAAATGACATTTTGAAGAAAAAAACACATTTAAAACTACCCGCGGCTATTGCATTGCCGTCAATACACATAGAAGTTCATTGATAAAAACGGCATGGGAATTCCCCACAGGGAAACCCCGAACCAAAATTTAAAAAAAAAAATTATGTGGGAGTCCTCCTAAATTCCATACCAGGCCCTTCAGGTCTGGTATGGATATTAAGGGGAACCCCAGCCAAAATTAAAAAAAAAAAAGACGTGGGGTTCCCCCTAAATTCCATACCAGACCCTTCAGGTCTGGTATGGATTTTAAGGGGAACCCCGCGCCAAAAAAAAAAAAAAAAACGGCGTGGGGTCCCCCCAAAAATCCATACCAGACCCTTATCCGAGCACGCAACCTGGCAGGCCGCAGGAAAAGAGGGGGGGACGAGAGTGCGCCCCCCCCCTCCTGAACCGTACCAGGCCACATGCCCTCAACATTGGGAGGGTGCTTTGGGGTAGCCCCCCAAAACACCTTGTCCCCATGTTGATGAAGACAAGGGCCTCATCCCCACAACCCTGGCCGGTGGTTGTGGGGGTCTGCGGGCGGGGGGCTTATCGGAATCTGGAAGCCCCCTTTAACAAGGGGACCCCCAGATCCCGGCCCCCCCCCCCTGTGTGAAATGGTAAGGGGGTACTTACCCCTACCATTTCACTAAAAAACTATCAAAAATGTTAAAAATGACAAGAGACAGTTTTTGACAATTCCTTTATTTAAATGCTTCTTCTTTCTTCCTTCATCTTCTTCTGGTTCTTCTGGCTCTTCTGGTTCTTCCTCCAGCGTTCTCGTCCAGCATCTCCTCCGCGGCGTCTTCTATCTTCTTCTCCTCGGGCCGCTCCGCACCCATGGCATTGGGGGGGAGGCTCCCGCTCTTCTCTTCATCTTCTTCTTCATCTTCTTCTTCTTCTTCATCTCTTCTTCCTTCTTCATTTCTTCTTCGGGCCGCTCCGCATCCATGCATGGAGGGAGGCTCCCGCTGTGTGACGGCGTCTCTTCGTCTGACGGTTCTTAAATAACGGGGGGCGGGACTTCCCTGTGACGTCACGGGGAATGCCACAGGGAAGTCCCGTCATGTCCTGTGCGTCAGAGGGGGGCGGGGTCACCGGGTGGCCCCGCCCCCCGTTATTTAAGAACCGTCAGACAAAGAGACGCCGTCACACAGCGGGAGCCTCCCTCCATGCATGGATGCGGAGCGGCCCGAAGAAGAAATGAAGAAGGAAGAAGAGATGAAGAAGAAGAAGAAGATGAAGAAGATGATGAAGAAGATGAAGAGAAGAGCGGGAGCCTCCCCCCCAATGCCATGGGTGCGGAGCGGCCCGAGGAGAAGAAGATAGAAGACGCCGCGGAGGAGATGCTGGACGAGAACGCCGGAGGAAGAACCAGAAGAGCCAGAAGAACCAGAAGAAGATGAAGGAAGAAAGAAGAAGCATTTAAATAAAGGAATTGTCAAAAACTGTCTCTTGTCATTTTTAACATTTTTGACAGTTTTTTAATGAAATGGTAGGGGTAAGTACCCCCTTACCATTTCACACAGGGGGGGGGGCGGGATCTGGGGGTCCCCTTGTTAAAGGGGGCTTCCAGATTCCGATAAGCCCCCCGCCCGCAGACCCCCACAACCACCGGCCACGGTTGTGGGGATGAGGCCCTTGTCCTCATCAACATGGGGACAAGGTGTTTTGGGGGGCTACCCCAAAGCACCCTCCCAATGTTGAGGGCATGTGGCCTGGTACGGTTCAGGAGGGGGGGGGCCGCACTCTCGTCCCCCCCTCTTTTCCTGCGGCCTGCCAGGTTGCGTGCTCGGATAAGGGTCTGGTATGGATTTTTGGGGGGACCCCACGCCGTTTTTTTGGTTTTTTTAAGCGCGGGGTTCCCCTTAAAATCCATACCAGACCTGAAGGGTCTGGTATGGAATTTAGGGGGAACCCCACGTCTTTTTTTTTTTTAATTTTGGTTGGGGTTCCCCTTAATATCCATACCAGACCTGAAGGGCCTGGTATGGAATTTAGGGGGACTCCCACATAATTTTTTTTTTTAATTTTGGTTCGGGGTTTCCCTGTGGGGAATTCCCATGCCGTTTTTATCAATGAACTTCTATGTGTATTGTCGGCAATGCAATAGCCGCGGGTAGTTTTAAATGTGTTTTTTCCTTCAAAATGTCATTTTGCTGTCAGACTGTTCTAAACACGGGAAACATGCGCCCCTTTACAGGCATACTATAGACACCCCCCAGGTACGAAATTTAAAGGGATATTACACTTTTATTGTTTGACTTTAAGCATTATTAAAATCACTGCTCCTGAAAAAACTGCCGTTTTTAAAACTTTTTTTTGCATTGATCCATGTCCCCTGGGGCAGGACCCAGGTCCCCAAACACTTTTAATGACAATAACTTGCATATAAGCCTTTAAAATTAGCACTTTTGATTATACATGTTCGTGTCCCATAGACTTTAACGGTGTTCGCGTGTTCGAACAAACTTTTTTCCTGTTCGCATGTTCTGGTGCGAACCGAACAGGGGGGTGTTCGGCTCATCCCTAGTGGAGAGCATAAAAGACCAATTTACCCGGTCAAATGCTTTTTCAGCATCAGTACTGAGCAAGACCATCAGTGTGGCTGTCTTAGTGGCGTGATAGAGCAGGTTCAGGACCTTAGTAGTGTTGTCCCTCGCCTCCCTGGTAGGGACAAAGCCCACCTGGTCCAGGTGTATTAAGCTGGTTATGTGTTGTTGTAGTCTAGTGGCCAGGATTTTTGTGAATAGCTTCAAATCTGTGTTTAGTAGGGATATAGGACGGTAGCTACCACATTGGGTCGGGTCTTTATCTTCTTTGTGGATTACAGTAATTTGGGCCTGTAGTGTGTCATTGTGTAGTAGTTTCCCTTTGCCTAAGTCATTAAATAGTTTAGCTAGGTGTTGTCCTAGTGATGGGAGTAGTGTCTTATAATATTGGAGTGTGAGTCCGTCAGGTCCGGGAGCTTTCCCTTGTTTAGTATTTTTTATCGCCATTTGTATGTCTGTCAGAGTAATGGGTTCGTCCAGTAGGTCTCTCGTCTCAGTCGATAGGGATGGCATTTTGGAGTTCGCTAGGTATTCTGCTATTTTCTCTGGGGAGGGTTGAGTCATGTTTAAGTTGTATAGGTTTTCGTAGTATGATCTAAATTCTTGCGTGATTTGTTGGGGCAAAGCAGCTCTTTGTCCCGTAGGAGAGTTAATGTGCGGGATGTATGATGCCGTGTTTTGTGCTTTAAGAGATTGGGCCAGAAGTCTGCCACACTTGTTGCCCGATTCGTAGATCTTTTTCCGGGATATTTGGAGAGCCGCCTTAGCCTTGAATTGGAGTAGGTCTGTTATTTGCATGCGTATCGTATCAAGTTCGCTACCCAGGGGTCTAGTCGGCGTTGTTTTATGGGCAGATTCTAGTTTATGGAGTTTGTCAAATAGTGATGCTAATTGCGCTGACTTTTTTTTTTTAACTCTTGACCCGTGCTTAATAAGCACTCCGCGGATCACCGCTTTATGTGCTTCCCATGTTAGGCCAAAGTCACTCTCTTCTAAAGTGTTAGTGTGGAAGTAGTGTGAAATCTCTTTTGTGATGTCTGCTACTATGGCTGGGTCTTGTAAAAGACTTTCATTTAGTCTCCAGGGTTTCCTTTGACCCTTGAAATAGTCTGTGAGGTCGTATTGCATGGACACTGGGGCATGGTCGGACCATGTAATGGATCCGATGGCTGTGTTTTTGACAGCCCGGAGTTGGTTGTGTGGAACCAGGAGAAAGTCAATACGAGAATACACCTGGTGTGGGCGGGAGAAGAAAGTGTAGTCTCGTTCCCCAGGGTGAAAAAGGCGCCAGGTGTCTATTAGCTGTGCCGCATGGAGGGCTAAGGACATTTCCCTGCGGGTGCCACGTGTGATGGAGGAAGAGCCTGTCGAGGTATCTTCTGCCGGGATTAAGGGGATGTTAAGATCACCTCCTACAATCAATTGGCCCTCAGAGAAATTCTGTAGTGTTTTGAGATGTCGTTTCATGAATGTGTCTTGGTGTTCATTTGGGGCGTAAAAATTTGCGATGGTCACTTTGGTGCTACCTATCAGGCCTTTTATAAAAAGGAACCTGCCTGCCTGGTCTGACTTTTTGTCCACCAATGTCCATGGTACTGATGCGGAAATCTGGATAGATACCCCCCTGGATTTAGCGGCCATGTGGGTGGAGTGATATGCAGTCGGGTAGTACCTATTTTTTAGAATTGGGAACTTGTCTTCCCTGAAGTGTGTCTCTTGTATTAGAACTATGTCGGCTTTCATGTGTCTCATTTCATTTAGAAGCATTCTCCGTTTTTCTGGGACGTTCAGTCCCTTTGCATTAAGGGTGACCACATTGAGTACCCCCATGCTCGCGAGAACCAATTATAGGTATGGGGAGGGATAGAGAGGGGGGGAAGGTGTGGGGGGGGAAAGGTGGTTAACTAGAAAGGGGGGGAAAGTTTAGAAAGAGGCAAAAGCCCACTCTGTTTGCAACAGGCGCCGAGAAGGGAAATCTCCCCGAGCACCCAAAACAAAGAGTGGGTGATTTCTATAGACTGAAGTTATTCTTCCACGCACACCAGTATTAACTGGGTGTAGTCGTTTTCCTAAGTGGGGAAGTGTCAAGCTAGGGCCTCGGGAGGAGGGCTATGTCCTCCCCGAGCCCCCGGATCTATGATATAATTGGTACTCCAGGTAAACAAAACTTCAACTCTCGGAGCATATCTAAAACTGAAACTGTGAAGTTATGTATGAGCATACTTTCTGTGTGACATGAGCAACACTGTAATCATCATATGCTAACGGTAAACTAGCAATCTATAATTAACCGTGTGAAACTTCCATATCTACTCAACTAGTTGGGTTACGAACCCACTTAAACGGCAAACACACCCTGCATATATGTAATATTGGTGGTAGAGCCCCTCTGATGGGTTTCAGCATAACTCTTACAAATGTTGTTTTTACAGGTGATGGCTGCCGGTAATATTCCAGCGATGCAAAGACTGCGCGTAGGGTTGCCGGTTTCAGGAACATAAAACATGTTATTTACTGCATCCCCACTGCAGTCAGTGCACCGCACAGCCTTCATCTCTCCATCCTATTCACAACACAATTTGTTCGGGTCAACATCTACTTACATATTATACGTGCCCTACTACTTAGAAGCATTGCTATACTCCCCATCAAGCACCCCCGTCTCAAGTCCCCCTCCCCCCTCCCCCAGAAAGACAAGCCAGAAACCCCCATGCCTCCTAGGGTTGACATATACCCCCGTTAGATCACCGAGCTTGTTTGTTACCAATAGATCCTGCAGTATAATAACGTTCCCAGTGCAGCAACCCACAACCCCCCCCAGCTGGTCGGGAGTAACCGATATGTCCTTTCTTCACTGCTGTGCTTAATTCAACACCAGGGTGGACGAGAGGCGGGGGGGGGGGGGGGTAGGTCAAACAAATCCCCCAGGCATATCGTCTGTTCAGATGAAAATCCAGGGCAAGGGGGGGGGCCGCCAAGTAGGCACCAGGCACTTTCCAGTCTCCCCGTAGACTATTCCCGGGACTAGTTTGTCCCATGCTGTGTCCAACCGGGGTGGGCAGGTGGCTCAAGAGTATCCCTGGCAGTCACGTGAACGGGACATATCATGCCACGAGGGGCAGGGGAGCAGGCATAGTCCGACTGCATGTAGAGGTGCAAAGGACAGCTGGCGGCTTACAAACCGCCTGGATCGGGCAGGAGCGCCAACTGTTTAGGGGGCCACCAAACAAGTGGGTGTAGAATGCCCAACTGTGACTGACAAAAGGAGTAGGTGTTTTGGTAGACACAATGTACACGGTTACTTACAGTAGTCTCAGGACTCACGTGCACCGTTATCTGATCTGGCGCGGGATCTTCCTCGGGACCACTGTGAGCGGGTAGACGGGTTGATTCTGCTCGTGTTCAGGCCCGATCGGCCGGTCGGTCGCGGGATTCTCGATAGCCAATTCGGGACCTGGATCGGAGCCGCCCCCATGAAGTCGAAGAGGGCCGGTAGGTCTGCTGGGGTGCGTAGTGTGTAGTGGGCCCGATCATTACGGAAAGTCACTGCCAGCGGGTAGCCCCATCTGTACGTGCAGCCATGTCTCCTAGCTAGTTCCAAGATGGGCTTCAGCATGGTGCGGCGTTGTAGCGTAGCCCTTGACAGGTCGGTCGGGCAGAATTTGGATGTGGGCCCCGTCAAATTCTATCTCTCCCTGGTCCCATGCTTTTCTGAGCAGAGTCTCCTTCTGTGCAAAGCGGTGTATGCGGCATAAAACATCCCGCGGTCTGGCTGGGTCTGAGGGTTTTGGGCCTAGGGTGCGGTGGATCCTGTCGATCTCCAGATGTGGCGGTGGATGGTCCAGTAGGCCCTGGAAGATCGCCGTCGCCGCCAGGTCCTCCGGACCCGTGGCCTCTGGTATCCCCCGTAGCCGCAGGTTGTTGCGGCGGCTACGGTCCTCCAATTCCTCCAGGTGGAGCTGCATGTCTTGTGCTTCCAGAGTGTGCGTCTGCTGCGAGTGCTCCATCGCCTGCATCCTCTCCTCCAGGGCAGCAATCTTAGATTCGCCAGAGGTGACTCGGGTTTCCACATTTTGTAAGTCATCCCTTACTTCTTGGATGTCTTTCCTGTGTGCCTCCTCGATCCTCAGGATCATGGTCTCGAAGTCCGCTCTCGTGGGAAGGGCCTCCAGGTCTGCTCTTGTGGGGAGAGCCCTGAGCATGCTGCGGAGGTCGTCTTCCAGGATGAGTTGGCTGCCCGGGTGTCTCTCCTTCTCCGTGCAGAGTATGGCTGGCGTGCCCGTAAGAAGTAAGGGCGTCGGGTTCTGTGTGGTGGAAGCCATCAGGGATTCCGTGCAGCGCGGAGGAGTTTTGGGCCCACGTGGCGCGGCAGCTATGGCGCCGGGAGATATGTCCGCCTGACCTCTGAAAAAATGTGGGATGCCCGTTTGTGTGGTCCGGTGATGGGTTCCCCGGGACGACGATCTCGTTCTGTAGCGTTTGGGGTTGCTCATGCCGTGCTTGCTGGAGTAAAAAGGCGTCTTGTGATCCGTGCAGGCCGAGTTGGACAGGGAGCTCCTCCAAAGCACGTCTTCACTCGGCCATAGCTAAGCCACGCCCCTCATTTGTCCCTCATTTTGGTCTGATCTATATAGTTGTATATAAAATGCACTGTTTATCTATCAAAAAGTGTTTTCCAGCACTAAACCTTTCATCTGATTTCTAAATTGCTGCATTTGTAAATTCCAAAAGCCAATATAAAGGAATAGTAGTGGTAAAAAAAAAGCACCTGTGGGTTTAACCAATCTTGTTTTTTTGTACAATTCTCCTTTAAGGGGGCGTGGCAAGGGGTGTGTCCTATGCCTGTATACTTTTGCTGATAGGTGTCCCTCATTCCCATCTCCAAAAGTTGAGAGGTATGCTAAAGGTTCAGGTTTGGGCCCGAACCTCCTCTTCTGGGGTCCCCCTGCAGCTCTTGCGGCTCCTCCCCCCCTCTGATAGCCCCCTGAGAGAAGCGCTCTCCCAGGGGTTTACCTTGCGGGCACACTCCCGAGACCAGCATTCGCTATCCATAGACGCCGAATGCAGGACTCGGCCCCGCCTCCCGGCTGCGCTGCCATCAATCTACCAAATCAAGAGCCGAGAACCCCCTAGCAGAAAGATGGCACATCCCCGTGGGACAAGTTGGAGGGTTCAGGTAAGTAAAATGGGGGGGGGGGGCTGGGGGGCCGGTCACTGACAGGTGTTTTTTCACCTTAATGCGTGGATGCATTAAAGTGAAAAATACCACAATGGTTTACAACCCCTTTAAAGTGGTTGTACACCCCCCAACCAAAAAAAAACCTGCAAGACAAAGGCATAATGAGCGGGTATTCATAGCATGCTAGCTCATTATAAAATACTCACCTTAGATCGAAGCCCCCGCAGTGGTCCGTCACACTGCTCTGCTTGGCGACATGTCTCCCGGAGTTATTTCCGGGTATAGCGGGCTCCGGCGCTGTGATTGGCCGAAGCCGCGATGACTTCACTCACGCGCATGTGCACAGGACCTGTCGGTAACGGCACGTCAGCTGAAGCAACGGCACGTAGGTGCCGTTACTTCAGTGCGCATGTGCCGATGATGTCAGCACATGCTGATACAGGGGATATCTCCTAAACCGTGCAGTTAAGGAGATATCTGGGGTAGCTACAGGTAAGCCTTACTTTAAAGCTGGATACACACTATACAATTTTCTGTAGATTTTTTCCTTCAGATTTTCCAAAACCATATAATATGAGGTCAAACCTTAAAGCCTCGTACACACGATCGGATTGTTGGCCAACAAAACCGTGGATTTTTGTCCGAAGGGCGTTGGCCCAAACTTGTCTTGCATACACAAGGCCACACAATTACGAACGTAGTGACGTACTACGTTGTTTTTCAGCTCTTTAGCGCCACCCTTTGGGCTCCTTCTGCTAATTTTGTGTTAGTAGAAGTTTGATGAGTGTCGATTCGCGCTTTTCATTTTGCACTTTTTATTTCGCACTTTTCATTTGGTTTCTGAACGACCGTTCGTCAACCAGACATGTTGCAGAATCGGAGGAGATAACGTGTCATTTATTATTGGCCTTGGAGTTATTGCTTTGACATTATTTTTTTGGTTGAATAATGATCTGATTTGGTATATTTTCTATATTTTTGGATGCATAGAATGCACTTTCTGGTTAAGTTCTATTGGCAGATAGCATCTCTAATGTTATTTGTTTTCTTTTTTTAATGCACAATAAAAAAAATGTGTAGAATAATACTTGGCTATGTGTTTTACTTCAAATGACAGTTTGGGAGTAGGCAGTTACATTTAAAAAAAATACAATGTAAAATTGACAAGGGGCACCAACATAGTTGTATCTTTGATCTTAAAAACTACGGGATAATGGTGTTGTGGTAACTTATATATATATATATATATATATATATATATATATATATATATATATATAATAATATTATTCTTGATATCACTAGAAAAAAAAGCCTTTGAAAATTCGTTTGCAAAAACTCCATCAGTATCACCAGCAAAGCAGCTTCATTATTATCCCATTAAAGAAGAAGAGAATGTGCGCTGCATTTCGAGATTCCATAATTTGCCACGTCATGAATGTTAATTCTCCGTTACGAATGCTAGTTTACAAGACCGACCGCTTCTGGCTCGTCCTTGCTTTGCGTGTTTGTACTTTGGACTTTTGTTCGATGGACTTGTGTACACACGCTCGGAAAATCTGACAACACAAAATTTGTCTGTGGAAAATTTTAAAACCTGCTAGCCAAAATTTGTTTGCGGAAAATCCGACAACAATTGTCTGATGGAGAGTACACACGGTCGGATTTTCCGCCAACAGCCTGTCATCGAACATTTCCCGTCGGAAAGTCTGATCGTGTGTACGAGGCTTTAGAGTTTAAATTTGTATGCAATCAGGCCGGCCCTTGCACTACACGGTGCGGTAAATCTAAAGGAAATCAGACAAGAAAAGTTGTATAGTGTGTATGGGGTCTATAGTCTTTTGAATAAAATGCCATTTTAGTTTCAATCGTGTTTTTATTCATCTGAATTGCTTTAGTCATATTTTTTATTAGACTAAAATCCAATGGGTTTAGTTAAATTGTAATGCATTCTTTAAGCATTTCTCTAGAATTGCCACTCATTATATACTCCACAGAATAAACCCTAAGGCCCCTTTCACACGATCGGACCGTTCAGGTCCGCCTGTCAGTTTTGATGGCGGACCTGAATGGGCGCTCCATGTTAGCCTATGGAGCGACAGATGTCAGCGGAGACATGTCCGCTGACATCCGATCCCTTCATAGGCGGCAGTGGCGCCTGACAAGCCCCTCCACGCTCAGTGAGCAGAGAGGGACCTGTCATCCGCCGGCTCAGCGGAGACCAACGGACTGATCTCCCGCTGAGCCGGCAGACAGAGGCGGGCTCCGTGGAAACGGAGTCCACCTCGTGTGAATGAGGGCTAACAGCTAGATTGAGGAATTTAACGGTACCACTCCAAAAATAGGTTAAAAATATCAAATATTTATTGTACAAAACTTAAAAAAACATGTAACCACTAGTAGGACTCAATTACACAATTATTGATATACCCATAAATGGTACAATAGATGATTCTATTTGGTGGTTTCCTCATCATCCCTGTGGTGGTTGGGTGATGGGTTGCTTGCTGTGACTTTGACACGTTACACTGGACAATCACAGGCGCCTTCCAGACACGTCACTTCTGGGTCCCAGCTTCCGGTTTCATCAAAGGGTGATCCTTTGATGAAGTCACGTGAGCAGTGACGCAACGCGTCAGAGAGGAGTCAGGTGTCATCACTTCCGGTCACGGCCGAGACTGGAAGTACTGTGCTCTGTGCTGTTTATCCTGATTTTAAATCCTCCACCCTACCTGCCGAGCTTGAGGCCTTCCACCAGAGACCCGCCAAGTGCTGTGACGATCGGAGGGGATCGATCGACCGCTGGTTCTCATCTGCTTCTAGACTGCAGGCTCAACTTGACCCGTAGGGGTCTTTACTAGAAGTGAGAGGCTGGGGGAAACATGTGGCGCACCACGGATTGCTGATAATTGGAGGAATCTGAAACCGATCATTTTTTGCACATGCACTTTTTGTTCTTTGCACAAACTGTTATATAAGATTTACTTCACCCACGTTGGAATCTTATTGCACTTGTTGGATTTTGCACTTTTTGTCTATTTTTATAGCGATTTTTCACTATTTTGCACTTCATGCAATTTTTTTTTACATTTTATGTGACTTTTTTTACTTTATGCCATTTTTTCCAATTTTTTGTCTTTTTGTGATTTCTTTCACTCTTATGCACTCTAATGCCCCGTACACACGATAGGATTTTCCGATGGAAAATGTGTGATAGGACCTTGTTGTCAGAAATTCCGACCATGTGTGGGCTCCATCACACATTTTCCATAGGAATTTCCGACACACAAAGTTTGAGAGCAGGCTATAAAATTTTCCGACAACAAAATCCGTTGTCGGAAATTCCGATCGTGTGTACACAAATCCGACGCACAAAGTGCCACACATGCTCAGAATAAATTAAGAGATGAACGTTATTGGCTACTGCCCCGTTTATAGTCCCGACGCATGTGTTTTACGTCACCGTGTTCAGAACGATCGGATTTTCCGACAACTTTGTGTGACCGTGTGTATGCAAGACAAGTTTGAGCCAACATCCGTCAGAAAAAATCCATGGATTTTGTTGTCGGAATGTCCGATCAATGTCCGATCGATGTCGAACCGTGTGTACAGGGCATTAGAGTAGTATTGGACTTATGCATTCATATTGGATCTTTTTTGCACGATATGCAAATTTGTTTCAGCCCCCATGCACCTATGTCTAAGTCAACATGTGTCTCTAATAGGGGCACAGGGTGACCGAGAACCCCAGTCTGATCTGTACTAATCTGAATCACTGTACAACCACACTGGAATGTTGTATATATATATATATACAGTATATATTGTATATTGTCTCATTTTGTTGTTTACTCTTTGCTGGGGTCGTTTGGGGTGTGGCTGTATTCCATTGTTCTATTGTGTCTATCTGCCTTAGGTTTTTTGGGCTGTGTAAGTGTGTTTGCTGTGAAGAGGGATTCCTCCAACAGCTCTCCCTGCTGATTGGATAGTCTACCCCGCTTGAAATGCAAGGGGGGGGGGGATTGTCCCAAGTATTAACTGTGTACCTGTGTTTCAATAAAGTGCATGTTGAGCAACCAAACGAGTACTGCCTAGTTTGTGGTTGTCAATAGTTTGGAATATCTGATATCTATATTCAGACTGAGAGGAAGCGGTATATGACAAAAGCACTCAAGCGAAGTGTGGGACGTTTCGTTACATTGGTGGCAAGCAGTGGGACGTATCCTGCAGTCTGGGACATCCAAACCTCCACCTGGATCCAAGATCAGGACAGCAAACTTTGGTCACCCCAGCGGAGATATGGATCTGGCATCAGAGTTCTCGGAGCTGCTGCAGATTGTCCTTTCAGCATACACCAGTACTATATCTGTGGATGAATACCTGGAGCTTAGGCAGCAGACTTGGGTAGGACTCTGGATTGTGCTTTCCAACTTCAGAGCAATGGGCCAGTGACCAGCGGGTGTTGCGGAATGGCATTCCTAGGAGAGCGGCCCCAGGAGCAATGGGTGACTGAGTTGGACAAGCTGGTCCAGCAGGAGATAGAGCTGGACAATCGTTATTGGGCTCTGCAATGGCACGCAGAGCATGGATATTTAGGGGACACAACAGAATGCTCTCTGGAGGGATATGACTTTGGTGGCCCTGAATTGCTGTGGGAGAGCCTTACAGATCGTTTTGTGTTTGGCGATGAAGGGGAACCTACCCTTGAGGACCTGCGAGAATACAGAGAGGCTATGCTTGGTCTTGCAGGGGTCTCAGAGCTTAAACCTGATCTGGGCTATTTGCTAAGTAAGGAACAGTATCTGGAAAGGGCATACAGGAAACTGCCATAACATGTTCAGGAGCATGCCAGAGAATCAGCAGTGGAAACTCCGGAGATTGCTGTCTCCAAAGCTAAAGTGCTGACAACAGGGCAGAGCTCTGCTTACCTCTGCCAAGCACCAACAGCAGCTTCAGCCTCCTGGAGTGCTGACCACTGGACAGATTGCCCAAGACCTCTGCCCTACACTTGTGGCAGTTCCAGAGGCCAGGGTGAGAAGGTTGTGGTCTTTTCCCCCCAGCAAGGATCCATGCACCTGGGAGAAAGTACCAGAGGCATGTCATCCCAGCAGCCAGATGGCCAGATGAGGGTAAGGGAGGTCAAGCAGCTGGCTTCCCTTCCCAGCAGCAGATGGCACCCTAGAATAATGCCAGCAACCCAGCAGAAGGGCTGGCAACAGGCCTGAGTGCCGCTGGCCTCTGCCCTCAACTAACAAAAGATGTAGTCTCCATCTGTATACCCCAGGGATGCTGGGCAGTTGGCCCAGATCCCCAAGAGCATGATGAAGTGAGCCCAGCCACCCTTTTATCTCTCCAGTGGCTGAAAGGACTCCAGGGAGAAGGGCCAATCCGCACGTCTCCCCAGCGGCGGGTATGTTCTCTGAGAGAGGCAGAGGTTGGTTGGGTGAGTAATGCTCTGTTTGGGACCATTTATTTGGGGTACTGTGTGGATGCCAGCATTGGGGGACTGCAACTACTGACTAACTTTGGAATCAACCCGTCTGGGGTCTCCTCCTGTGGTAGTCTGCTGCCAAAAAGGGAGAGATGTGACAGGAGTCACTTTGGGTGTGGGGGCCCGTGGAACCCAGAATCCCTTGGGGAGGTTAACAAACCTTTGTTTTAGCTCCCCATGCACCTCCTATGTCTAAGTCACCCTGTGTCTCTAATAGGGGCACAGGATGACCGAGAAATCCAGTCTGACTAGGTATTATTATTATTATACAGGATTTATACAGCGCCAACAGTTTGCGCAGCGCTTTACAACATGAGGGCAGACAGTACACTTACAATACAAATCAATACAGGAGGGATCAGAGGGGCCTGCTCGTTAGAGCTTACAATCTAGAAGGGAGGGTCAAGTGGTATTATGGGACTTCACTTCCTGGGGGCACCTGATGTAAGGAGGGACTCCGCTGGGGGACTGCAACTACTGACTAACTTTGGTATCAACCCGTCTGGGGTCTCCTCCTGCGTTAGTCTGCTGCCAAAAAGAGAGATGTGACGGGAGTCACTTTGGGCGGGGGGCCCATGGAACCCAGAATCCCTTGGGGAGGTTGGGAAACCCTTGTTTCAGCTCCCCATGCACCTCCTATGTCTAAGTCACCCTGTGTCTCTAATAGGGGCACAGGGTGACAGAGAAATCCAGTCTGACTAGGTATTATGGGACTCCACTGCCTGGGGGCACCTGATGTAAGGAGGGACTCCGCTGGGGGCACCTGATGTAAGGAGGGACTCTGCTGGGAATATCTGGTGTAAGGAGGGACTCTGTTGGGGACATCTGATGGCATCTGGTGGCAGGCGACGGTGGCAAGTGACATGCTCAGGGCTCCCACTGATTCTGCATTATGGGGTGTTGAACAATTTCATTTTATATAACAATGTAATAATAGAAATAATGCGCTTCAATCATCCTGACACCATAACAACCATGGTGCCAGGGTGATTGAAGCTCTAACACCAGGTGTTTGGAGTATCTTTATCTGCTAATTGTAAAATTTTCTGGAATACACAAATTTCTATTGTGGTGTAGGATCTGGGCCTGCTGTCCCTCCATCCCTCTTTCTTTCCTTCCTTCTCTCTCCTTCCCTCTCTATTTCTGTCTTTCTTTCTCCCTCCATCCCTCGTTCATCTCAGACTCAAACCACACCCCCATTTAGTTTAAGCCTCGCCCATTATTCGCGCTGCATTTTCCTTTCCCCGCTACACCACGCCTAAAAACTAATGCCCCACCCCCTAATTATAATAAGACTCCGCCTACAGACAAACAAGGGTCCCTATACATTTTTTTTACAATGTTGGCAACTATGTAATGGCACACATCTTGCTCTGGAGAGTCGTCTGAGGAGGCCTGTAATGGCGCACACAATTCTCTGGACGGTCCTCTGAGGAGGCCTGCAATGACACACACAGTGCTCTGGATGGCCATCTAAAGAGGCCTGTAATAGCAAACAGTGCTCTCTGAATGGTGTGGGGAGGCCTTTAATGCACACAGTGCTCTGGGCGGTCAACTGAGCAGGCTTGTAATGGACACAATGCTCCGGACAGTCGTCTTTGGAGTCCTGTAATGGTGCACATTGTGCTCTGGACGGTTGTCTGAGGAGACTTGTAATGGCGCACACAGTGCTCTGGATGGTGAACTGAGGAGGCCTGTATTGGCTCACACAGTGCTCTGGACAGTGGTCAGAGGAGGCCTGTAATGGTGCACATAGTGTTCTGTACAGTCAATCTGAGGAGGCCTGTAATGGCACACACAGTGCTCTGGACGGTCGTCTGAGGAGGCCTGTAATGGTGCATACAGTGCTCTTTACGGTGGTCTGAGGAGGCCTATAATAGCTCACCCGGTGCTCTCTGGACAGTCTGTTGAGGCCTGTAATGCACATAGTGCTCCCTTGATGGTGTGCGGAAGCCTGTAATGCTGCACAGTGCTCTGGACGGCCCTCTCAGGAGGCCTGTAATGGTGCACACAATGCTCTGGACGGTTGTCTGAGGAGGCCTGTAATGATGCACACAATGCTCTGGATGGTTGTCTGAGGAGGCCTGTAATGGCGCACACAGTGCTCTGGATGGTCATCTGAAGAGGACTGTAATAGCGCACAATGCTCTCTGGACTGCGTGAGGAGGCCTGTAATGCACACAGTTCTCTGGAAAGTGGTCTGAGGAGGCCTGTAATGGTGCACATTGTGCTCTGGACGGTCCTTTGAGGAGGCCTGTAATGGTGCACATCATGCTCTGGAGGGTCATCTGAGGAGACCTGTTATGGCGCACACAGTGCTCTGGATGGTGGTCTGAGGAGACCTGTGATAGCGCACACAGTGCTCTGGACGGTGGTCTGAGGAGGCCTGTAATGGCGCAGATCGTGCTCTGGACAGTTGTCTGAGGAGACCTGTTATGGCGCACACAGTGCTCTTGACGGCCATGTGAGGAGGAGGCCTGTAATGCTGCACAGTGCTTTCAAGCTACGTCACTAAGCATGCTGCGGTAGATACCTTGCTTGAGTGGGTTGGGGGCGCTGGTCACAGAAGGTTTTTTACCTTAATGCATTGGTAAAAAAACTTCCTGCCTTTAGAATCACTTTAAATCACTTCCTTTTCCTGCCTAGGACTACATGTCCCATGAAGCATTGCTCCTCATACTTACTGACAGGCACTTACTGACATGTATGGATGGTGTACTCAGCTGTATGTGTGCTGCACTGTGTTTCCTGATATGTAAATAAATAATGTGTTCTGTATGCAGGCTAACTAATCAATGAAAATAGTTGACAACTATTTTTATAATCAATTATAATCTATTATGTCAATTAGTTGTTTCAGCCCTAGTTGTATGTACACTATATTACCAAAAGTATTGTGACATCTGCCTTTACATGCACATGTCCGTAAGGATCAATATTGAGTTGGCCCACCCTTTGCAGCTATAACAGCTTCAACTCTTCTGGGAAGGCCGTCCACAAGGTTTAGGAGTGTGTCTATGGGAATGTTTGACCATTCTTCCAGAAGCGCATTTGTGGGGTCAGGCACTGATGTGGATGAGAAGGCCTGGCTCGCAGTCTCCGCTCTAATTCATCCCAAAAGTGTTCTATCAGGTTGAGGTGAAGGCCAGTCAAGTTCCTCCACCCCAAACTCGCTCACCCATGTCTTTATGGACCTGTTACTTTATAGAGGGCTTGTTAGCTCCCTTATGATAGCAAAAAGGTTAAATAAAAAAATAAAACAAATGTTAAAAAATCACTGTCTGTGAACACAGCTTGCTGTGCCATCCAAAAATGCAAGTCAAAGCACTGTTGTGCAAAGTACAAGTATAATGCCGCGTACACACGGTCGGACTTTCTATCCTACTTGGTCCGGCACACTTTCCGACGGACTTTGTCCGCCAGGTGCGCCGGACTTTAAAACGGACGGACTTGCCCACACACAACCGGACTTTCCGGCGGGCTAAGTCCGCCCGTCTTTCCGACGGACTTTCGCCGGAGTTCCGGCGGACTTTCAGAATGAACGGACTTGCCCACACATGGACAAGTCCATTCATTTTGAACGCGACTCAGGTGCGACGGGACTAGCAAAGGATGTCAATCTTGCCGCTTTTATTGGCGAGATTGACACCTTGCGAGCCCCGTCGCGGGTCATACCAGGCCCTTAGGTCTGGTATGGATTATAAAGGGAACCCCGCTACGCCGAAAAAACGGCGTGGGGTCCCCCCTAAAATCCATACCAGACCCCGATCCGAGCACGCAGCCTGGCCGGTCAGGAAAGGGGGTGGGGACGAGCGAGCGCCCCCCCCCTCCTGAACCGTACCAGGCCGCATGCCCTCAACATGGGGGTGGGTGCTTTGGGGGAGGGGGGCGCCCTGCGGGGCCCCCCACCCCAAAGCACCTTGTCCCAATGTTGATAAGGACAAGGGCCTCTTCCCGACAACCCTGGCCGTTGGTTGTTGGGGTCTGCGGGCGGGGGGCTTATCTGAATCTGGGAGCCCCTTTTAATAAGGGGGCCCCCAGATCCCGGCCCCCCACCCTATGTGAATGAGTATGGGGTACATGGTACCCCTACCCATTCACCTAGGGAAAAAGTGTAAGTAATAAAACACACTACACAGGTTTTTAAAATATTTTATTAAACAGCTCCGGGGGGGGGGGATCTTCCTCCGGCTTCGGGGGTCTTCTTCCGGCTTCGGGGGTCCCTCCGCTTCATCTTCTCCCGGTGTCCGGTTGATTCTTCTCCGCTCTCTTCTCCCGGTGTTCCAGTTCTTCGGCCGGCTCCTCTGCTGTCTTCAGGTAGCTCTCTTGCCAGCAGAGGTCCGGACTTCTGGGCTTCTTGTCTTCTCTTCCCCAGATGTTGACATGACGCTCTCTCCGGCTGGACTGCTCTCCGAGGGCTGCGTTGTGACTTATATAGGCGGAGACCCCGCCCCCTTTTGATGTCACAGTCCCTGGGCATGCTGGGACTGTGACGTTTTAGGGGGCGTGGTCAACATCACCCAGTGACCACGCCCCCTAAAACGTCACAGTCCCAGCATGCCCAGGGACTGTGACATCAAAAGGGGGCGGGGTCTCCGCCTATATAAGTCACAACGCAGCCCTCGGAGAGCAGTCCAGCCGGAGAGAGCGTCGTGTCAACATCTGGAGAAGAGAAGAGAAGACAAGAAGCCCAGAAGTCCGGACCTCTGCTGGCAAGAGAGCTACCTGAAGACAGCAGAGGAGCCGGCCGAAGAACTGGAACACCGGGAGAAGATGAAGCGGAGGGACCTCCGAAGCCGGAAGAAGACCCCCGAAGCCGGAGGAAGATCCCCCCCCCCGGAGCTGTTTAATAAAATATTTTAAAAACCTGTGTAGTGTGTTTTATTACTTACACTTTTTCCCTAGGTGAATGGGTAGGGGTACCATGTACCCCATACTCATTCACATAGGGTGGGAGGCCGGGATCTGGGGGCCCCCTTATTAAAAGGGGCTCCCAGATTCAGATAAGCCCCCCGCCCGCAGACCCCGACAACCAACGGTCAGGGTTGTCGGGAAGAGGCCCTTGTCTTCATCAACATGGGGACAAGGTGCTTTGGGGTGGGGGGGGCCCCGCGGGGCGCTCCCCCTCCCCCAAAGCACCCACCCCCCATGTTGAGGGCATGCGGCCTGGTACGGTTCAGGAGGGGGGGCGCTCGCTCGTCCCCACCCCCTTTCCTGACCGGCAAGGCTGCGTGCTCGGATCGGGTCTGGTATGGATTTTAGGGGGGACCCCACGCCGTTTTTTCGGCGTAGCGGGGTTCTCTTTATAATCCATACCAGACCTAAGGGCCTGGTATGACCCGCGCTCGCCGCAATAGGAAAATTTGTTTTTCCTATTGCAGCGAGCGCGAGATGCAATACCCTGCCCTCGTGTCGCATCTGGTCCGTTGGACCAGCATACACATGAGCGGGCTTTCCGTCGGACCAGCACACACACGAGCGGACTTTCCGCCCGAAACTGAGTCCGACGGAAAGATTTAAAACTTTTTTCAAATCTAGGTCCGGCGGGCTTTTGGGAAGAAGTCCGCCGGAAAAGTCCGCCGCCGCCCACACACGGGCGGATTGTCCGGCACACTCTGGTCCGCCGGACCAAGTATGCCGGAAAGTCCGACCGTGTGTACGCGGCATTAGCCATATCCAGGGGCGGACTGACCATTGAGCCACTCGGGCACTGCCCGAGGGCCCTGGGCCACTAGGGGGCCCCATCAGGGTTGCCAGCCTCAGTAAAACCAGGGACAGTATGTATAAATCTGTTTTTTTTACATCTGTCTGTGTATACTGTGTGTACATGTATGTGTATACTGTGTGATTGTACACTGTGTGTGTGTATACTGTGTGGCCCCATAATCTCTGATTGCCTGGGGGCCCCATAATCTCCTATTGCCCGGGGACCCCATGAGTTATCAGTCCACCCCTGGCCATATCTGAACATGGTCCAGAAATGCTGCTGTCTTCTCTGGGCCAAAGTTCATTTAAAATGGTCTCTTACAAATTGGAAAACTTTCTGTGGTCAGATGAATCGAAATTCAACATTCTTTTTTGGCAACTATGGACGTCGCGTCCTCTACACTAAGGAGGAGAGGGACCTTGTTATCAGTTCAAAAGCATCTCTGATGGTATGGGGGTGTATAAGTGCATACAGAATGGGCAGCTTACACGTCTGGAAAGGCACCAGCAATGCTGAAAGATATATCCAGGTTTTAGAGCAGCATGAGCCAAGAATGGACAACATTCCCCTCCCAAAACTCCATTAACTGGTACCCTCAGTTCCCAGATATTTACAGATTGTTGTTAAAAGAAGAGAGTATGCTACACTGTGGTAAACATGGCCCTATCCCAGTTTTTTTTTTGGAATTGGGGTTGTATTTGCCAGCTTTTTGTTGCCCTGGCCCTACTTTTTTGAGATGTGTTGCTGCCATCAATTTCAAAATGACCTTATTTTTTTCCCTAAAATGGTACATTTTCTCAGTTTAAACATTTGATATGTGTTCTATTTTCTATTATGAATAAAATATGGGTTTATGAGATTTGTAAATCATTGCATTCTGTTTTTAATGTAGATTTTACACAGCACCCCAACTTTTTTGCAATTGGGGGTTGTACATTTTGATTTGTTTGCGTTTACTGAATTTTCCTATCTTCACCCCAGTGCATGTACAGTATATTACAAAGCTAAAGTATCTTTCTGTAGCTGCAGGGCGTTTCTGAGGTAAATAGTCCTTCGAGGTCAGACACTTGGCTACACATACACTATGCGGTTGATTTAATAAAGGTAAATATTTTGTTCACTTTGCAAAGGAAGTTGCAAGGAAATTTTCCCCAGAGCATAGTGAATGTTGTGAAATTTCACCTGGCAAAGAATACCCTATTACGTGCAAGAAAAAAAAACAAAAAACTGTATTTTTCTTTGCACTTGTTTGAATGAAAGAAGTCAGCAGTGATTCACCTCATTCACTAGGCTCTGAGGCATATTACCTTGCAAAGTTCAACTTTCCTAAATTCAAACCTTTCCAAAGTTCAATCCCTATACGTTCAAAGGTGTGTGAAGATCTGTCATCAAACCTACTATAGAGTATGTAGACATCTCTCCAAACTTCCATACAACTAGAGTTCAGTAGTATACAGTGAAAGGTACTGGTAATGGTAATACATACAAAGTAATTTTAGGAAATTGTGCCCAACCAGCCTTGGGGGCAACAGTTTGGGGAAGGTCCTTCTGTTTTCATCATGACCATGCACAAAGCCAGTTCCATAAAGACATGGTTGGATGGGTTTTGTGTTGAGGAACTGGAGTGGTCTGCACAGAGCCCTGACCTCAACCCTCAACCCTACTGAACACATTTGGGATGAATTGGAAAACCAATTGTGAGCCAGGTCTTCATCCAACATCAGTACCTGACCTCATGAACATTCTTTATGGCTGAATAGACACACACTCCGAGATCTTGTGGAAAGACGTCCCAGAAGAGTGGAGTCAGATAGGTGTGATGATCTGGTGTCAACAAACATTGAGGAGTATAGTGTACATTAATATACATTTGTTTTTGCTAACTAGTCTTAAATCCAATGTACTGAAAAGGGTATATACTACTCACTCCCCAGCTCCCCAGCCAAGGTGGACTTGATGTTGAGGTCCTTCACTTTAGTTAGCCATAGGGCAGCTAAATCAGAAATCAGTATTTATCAAGTTGGTCTCATCTGACTACTGAAATGTGTTCCATTTTGATGCAGCTGGTGCACCATAATATGGAGAAAAAGCTCACGTTGTGGTGCTGAAAGGTAAGCTACTGTCATTTTAAAGTGGCATTAAACTGTATCCTTATTCTCCAAAAATAATCCATGTACATCTACTACTTTATGGCCTTGTAATCTTTAATTCATGAAATTGTTGCATAGTGTGAAACGTCCTCCATGAGCTAACAAACCTCTCCTTTTCTTACGCACTGCTCTCTACACACTTGAAATTCCATAGTCCATAGCTGCTAGTCCCTCCTAGGAGTGAGCAAGAGTGGCTACATTCCTACATACAGCCTGAGCATTGAGAATGAATGTAGCCACCCTTCCTAACAGGAAGCTGGAACGCAGCGATTAGAAAAAAAAATTGGAGGAGACTGAGACCACACCAGTGGGGCTTTGAAATCATGCTACTTCACAGCAATTTCAAAGCTGTAGATCAGTGCGATTAGGAACACTGATTTCACTGTGACTTGCAACTTCATTTAACAGAAGTCAATGCAAGTTGCAATGAAATCACAAAAAAATAGTGCGGGCAATGGGGTGCGACTTTGAACTGTTAAATCACATGACAAATCGCACTGGTGTAAACCAGGGCTTAGAAGGGAAATTTCTGAGTTAGGAGTTCTTTTTAAAACCAAAGTTTAGGGTCTCTTTAACTTGGCTGACAATGGCAGATATTAGTGACAAATGTTACACTGTGGCCAGCATGTCCTTATGTTTCGTATACTAAAGGGGAAGGATATTAATCTGGGATGCGATGAGACCGAACTTGTGCACATCATAACCACCAGGCCCTTCAGTGGTATCTCTTAAGTGATTTTAATGACACAAAACAAGAAAATACTTTTTTTTATTATTTGTTTTATTAAAAGACATTCAGGTTTCTCATGTATTTTTGTGTTTTTGTGAATTTATTTTTTTTAACAAAATTTTAATGTAGGAATAATGAGCGATTTAGATTGGAAAACTGCGCTAGCCCACTACCATACACCTCACTGTTTATAACTGAGGCTTTATATTACAGTAATGCCCCGTACACACGGTCGGACTTTGTTCGGACATTCCAACAACAAAATCCTAGGATTTTTTCAGACGGATGTTGGCTCAAACTTGTCTTGCATACACACGGTCACACAAAGTTGTCGGAAAATCCGATCATTCTGAACGCGGTGACGTAAAACACGTACGTCGGGACTATAAACGGGGCAGTGGCCAATAGCTTTCATCTCTTTATTTATTCTGAGCATGCGTGGCACTTTGTCCGTCGGATTTGTGTACACACGATCGGAATTTCCGACAACGGATTTTGTTGTCGGAAAATTTTATAGCAAGCTCTCAAACTTTGTGTGTCAGAAAATCCGATGGAAAATGTGTGATGGAGCCCACACACGGTCGGAATTTCCGACAACAAGGTCCTATCACACATTTTCCGTCGGAAAATCCGACCGTGTGTACGGGGCATTAGAGAACAATGGTGTTCTGACTGAGAGAATAAGGAGGGTGTGACGTGCATCTCCGAACTGAGGTTGGTATTTGTATAATTGGTTGCTCTGGGTTTTGCCACTAAAGGGGAAACTTAAGAAAAACATCTGCTTAATAAAAGTCATTATAAGCTGTCATTGCAATGTAGCAAACACTGCAACTGTGGCTAAGTGAGAAGGTGCACTTGTTTGCCCTTGATTGGTATTAAGTACAGTATAATCTACAGTTGTCAAAACCTTAACACTTCATAGGTACTTTATTGGGAATGTACTTCCAGAAGCCAGTGCTGTATAACTTCCTCTTTGCTTCCTTTATCAACATGACTGATACCTCTTAGAATTTATATTTTTTATTTTACATAAGGCTTTCTGTATGTGAGAGATAGCATGGAGCCTGCAGAGGTGTTTTGGAAATGGGCATTTCGCACTGCCTTTGTCAACTTTTTTTACCCCAGAGGAACTCCTAAAATAACTTTCTGTTCTTGGGGAACCCTTACTAAAAACCAAATCAACGGCCGTCATTGAGAAAAATGCCCCTTTATATGTTGTCAGTAAGAAAAATGCAACCCTTATCATGGTTGTTAGATTGCCACCATTACAGACAGCTGAAAAGGTACTTGGTGTCATGCTAACTTTGCCAAACTGGTGTTTGTTCTGGAACTATGCAGGCACCATGAAATGGGAGGTCAATCAGCCAAAGCTCAAGGAACCCTTGGCAACCTCAGGAGGAACCCTGGTTGAGAATAGCCGATCTTGCATGATGAGCAAGGGTTCTCAAACCACCCAGAAAACTATTTAGGGTTATTAGGTGCAGTACAGCAATGCCTGAAGGATAATGTGAAGTTCTAGGTGCTCCCTGTATACACCTCAAGATTTAATATTATTTTTTGACAAGAGTGTAGCTTTACGTTCCTGCTACAAGATTATTGACTTTTAGGTAATCACAGATTCACTTTGATGCAGTGTAATCCTGATGCATCCTTCTCTATCAGTATAATTCAGCAATCCAGTTGTCCTCTATTTGTCCATAGTGAACATCTGCTCCAAAGAGAAGGAAATTCTGAAAATAAAATAAAAATATCATTAAGATGCAACACCAAACTGTATAATCTGTTCTTCTGTGAATGTATTAGAGCCCCTGCACATTGGGCTGTTCAGCTGCAGTGTGTCCTTCGCGGAGCTTTAGTGCACCCGGGAAGGAAAGGTGTAGCATCTAGCCCTTCTGCAGGCTGCGGCTAGACTGGGCTGAATGCTGTACAGAGTAGTGCCAGCATTTAGGGCCCTGCCTATTCAGGGATGAGGTTCCTGGAATGCAGGTACAGCATTTAGCCCTGTCCAGACACAATCCACCATAGACTTTGACAGGCCGCCTGCAGTAGGGCTGGACGCTGCAAATGTGGGCACATGAATGTGCTGGGAGGTAAATAGCCCCATATATAGGAGGCCTAATAATGATTTACTATTATATGTTCATGAAGTACAACATTTGTAAAATAGCAGAGAAATAATTTCTGAAAATTCTGAAGGATATAAAACTACACTCATTTCTGCATACCACATTAAATTTGCAATGGGATTATCTAGCTGCCCTGGCTGCTGACAACAGAGACAGGGAGTATGAGAGAGAACTTATTACACTTATACTGATAAAATACCTAGGCTGCCACTGCTTAAAAGAGAAGCATGGGATTCATGAAAAAATAAAAGATACGCGGTCTGATGCTGTATCTGTCCCCCATTGGCTCCAGACCGAGAACTGTGCGATCAAACACTGCTGATCACTCAGCTCTCGATCTTCAGGCTGCAGAGAGCCGGTGACTGTCAGTCACCGGCTCTCTGCTCTGCCCCTCCAGTGCTCACTGGAGCGCTGGGCTTTGGAGGGATTGGGAGCGGCTGGCTCAGGCTCTCGGCGGCTCGCTTAGATTATGAGCCAGCTACCGGTTCAGGCATCTGAATAGATCCCGACCATATGGTCAAGTTTTTTCAGAGCCTGGACTGGCTCAGCCAACAGTGGGTTTTAGCCTGCTGTCGGCTGAAACCAAGTCACAGAAGTGCGGGACCAACCATAGAAGAAGTTCAGCCAAAAAAGCTTTGGCTATACTTTTCCTTTAACTGTTTGCCGACTGCCGGCTGTCAATTGACAGCCAGGCGGCGCAGCTCTCGTTGCGGGAGGCATCATATGATGCCCTCGCTTTCCCAACCCACCAGGGGGCGTGCGTGCGCTGCCGACGGCAATCACGTGTGCCCGCCCGCCGTGTCACTGGGGACCCGGTCCACGTGCCCAGTGGCTGCGATGTCTGACGGGCACCCGCGATTGCCCCGGTAACCAAGCAGGACCATGGATCTGTGAGTGTAAACACACAGATCCAGGTCCTGTCAGAGGAGAGGAGACCGATGGTGTGTTCTCAGTACAGGGGAACACCGATCGGTCTCCTCCCCTTGCGAATTCCCTCCCACTACAGTTAGAATCACTCCCTAGGAACATAATTAACCCCTCGATCACCACCTAGTGTTAACCCCTTCCTTGCCAGTCACATTTATACAGTAATCAATGCATTTTTATAGCACGGATCGCTGTTTAAATGTGAATGGTCCCAAAAATGTGTCAAAAGTGTCAGATATGTCCGCCGCAATATCGCAGTCAGGATAAAAATCGCAGATCGCCGCCATTACTAGTAAAAAAAAAAAATAATAAAAATGCTATAAATCTATCCCCTATTTTGTAGATGCTATATTTTTTGCGCAAACCAATCAATAAGGATGAGCTCCGGCGTGTTCGCACACACCACGTGCCGAGCCCGCCAGGAAGTTGGCACGACGCTGCGCTAATCACAGGCAGTGAGACATTTTCCCAATTTGCGGCTGCAGAGATCGGGAAATGTCTCACTGCCTGTGATTAGCGCAGCGCCATGCCGACTTCCTGGCGGGCTCGGCGCGTGGAGTGTGCGAACACGCCGGAGCTCATCCTTACCAATCAATATACGCTTATTGCGATTTTTTTTTACCAAAAATATGTAGAAGAATACGTATCGGCCTAAACTGAGGAAAAAATTTGTTTTAAAGAAAAAAAAAATTGGATATTTATTATAGCAAAAAGTAAAAAATATTGTGTTTTTTTCAAACTTGTCACTCTTCTTTTGTTTATAGCGCAAAAAATAAAAACCGCAGAGGTGATCAAATACCACCAAAAGAAAGCTCTATTTGTGGGGAAAAAATGATAACAATTTTATTTGGGTACAGTGTTGTATGACAATTGTTATTCAAAGTGTGACAGCGCTGAAAGCTGAAAAATGGCTTGGGCAGGAAGGGGGTGAAAATGCCCTGTATTGAGGTGGTTAAAGGGGTTGTAAACCCTTGTGTTTTTTCACCTTAATACACCTAGCAGTCATCGGCCCCCCAGCCCCCCCGTTTTACTTACCTAAGCCCCTTCATCTCTTCGGCGGGGACGCGCTGTTCCTCTCTCCACAGGGTCTCGGCTCTTGATTAGATAGATTGATAGCAGCGCAGCCATTGGCTCCCGCTGCTGTCAATCAAATCCAATGATGCGGGCGCTGGGGGGCGGGCCGAGTCCGGCATTTATATCTGTGGATGCAAATGCTGGACTCAGGAGCATGCCCGCAAGGTAACCCCCTCGGGAGAGCGCTTCTCCTAGGGGGTTATCTGATGCGGGGTGGAGCCGCGAGAGCTGCCGGGGGACCCCAGAAAAGGATGTTCGGGGCCACTCTGTGCAAAACGAGCTGCACAGTGGAGGTAAGTATGATATGTTTGTTATTTAAATAATAAAAAAAAACGATCCTTTACAATCACTTTAACCTTCTTTTTTTTTTTTTTAAATGATGCATGCTTGTTCCAGGTTAGTGATTCAGAAAGTACTTAGGTGAGAGAGAGCCCCTAACCTTTTTTTAGATAAAACCTCCCTATTTCTCTTAGTACAGGTTTCCTCTGAACCTGAGTTCCAAGCAAAGAGATAAAGACACAGATGAAATACAAAAAAGGGAGCTGCTTTTCTGCCAAAGGATTTCCATCTCTGTCAATCCGGTCCTGAGCTTTATACAGTTGTTCCATGTAGCATAGTCCTGCCCGGCAGGGCAGGGAGCCTGATTTTCCTCTGCTGCAGGTATATGCAGTCGTGCTCAAACGTTTGCATACCTTGGCAGAAATTGTGAAATTTTGGCAAGAATATTGAAAATATGACTGATCATGCCAAAAAAAAATGTAGTTTATTTAACCACTTGCCGACCGCTGCACGCTGATATACATCGGCACAATGGCAGTGGTGGGCAAATGGGCATACCTGTACGTCTCCTTTAATTGGTGGGGCTAAGACTCGATGTCCACCGGTCTCCCGCAATCGTGTCTCGGAGCCGCAGAACTAGGAGATGCCTATGTAAACAAGGCATTTCCCCGTTCTGCCTAGTGACATGACAGGGATCTACTGCTCCCTGTCATCTGGAGCAGTAATCGCTGTCATGTCAGTGGTAGCCCACCCCCCCACCCCCCATTTTTTGGGGATATTTATTATAGCAAAAAGTTAAAAATCTTGCTTTTTTTTCAAAATTGTCGCTCTTTTTTTGTTTATAGCGCAAAAAATAAAAACCGCAGACGTGATCGATCGAGTACCACCAAAAGAAAGCTCTATGTGTGGGAAAAAAAGGACATCAATTTTGTTTTGGTGTAACGTCGCGCGGCTGCGCAATTGACCATTAAAGTGATGCAGTGCCAAATCGCAAAAAGTGCTCTGGTCAGGAGGGGGGTAAAAACTTCCAGGGCTGAAGCGGTTAAGGATAGCAATCACATGAAGCCATTTAATTATCACATAGTTTTTTGGAACCTTTTTAAATCATAATGATAACAGAAATCACCCAAATGGCCCCGATTAAAAGTTTACATACCCTGCAATGTTTGGCCTTGGTACAGACACAGAAGGTGGCACACACAGGTTAAAATGGCAATTAAAGGTTAATTTCCCACATTTGGGGCTTTCTAATTCACAATTAGTGTCCGTGTATAAATAGTCAATGAGTTTGTTAGCTCTCACATGGATGCACAAAGCAGGCTAGACACTGAGCCATGAGGAGGTAGAAAAGAACAGTCAAAAGACCTGCGTAACAAGGTAATGAAACTTTACAAAGATGGAAAAGGATATAAAAAGATATCCAAAGCCTTGAATAGGTTTCACGTTAAGTTAATTCTATGCCTGTTTCACACTGAAGCTTGTGAGAGCATTACCATTGTTTTGTTATTTCTGTTGGATCATGGAGAAGCAGTAGATTCCATTGATAAGATCCAGAGAAGCTGTCAGAGAGCCGCCGTAGGAACTTTGGAAGAACTGTCCGATGGAGCTGTCAAAAGCCTGGGTGCTAGTAGCCAATCACGAACCGTTTCAGAGGCACACTGACTGCACAGATTCAGTTCTGATTTTTAGCCAGTGAAGCGGCCATTTTTTGTTTGTTATTTTTTTTAAATATATTATATTTATAATATATATTAAATATATTATAAAGTTGCACTTCTGTTTGTCAATAAAGCAATATTTTTGTAACAAAACTTTATTTGTTTTATTTATAAAGACGTTATATCTCACAAAGGATAAATTTGTGTCTGTAGTGAATGTACAAAGACCTTAAAGTGGTTGTAAACCCTTACAGACCACTTTTTGCTACAGGTAAGCCTATAATAAGGCTTACCTGTAGCTACCCAAGATATCTCCTAAACCTGCACGGTTTAGGAGATATCCCCTGTATTTGCATGTGCCGACGTCATCAGCACATACGCACTGACACAAACTGAAGCAATGGCACGTATGTGCCGTTGCTTCCGTGAGTGTGCCGTTACCGTGTGGGAGTGACGTCATTGTGATTCCGGCCAAGCACAGTGCCGGAGCCGCGATACCTGGAAGTAACCCCTGGGAGTGATTTCACCGGCGGGTGCTGTGTACGGGCACTGCAGCGAGGGCTTTGATCTCAGGTGAGTATTACATAATGAGCTACTATGCATACTAGCTCATTATGCCTTTGTGTTGCAGGTGTTAGTTTTTTTTTTTTTTTAACAAAGTGGGTTTACAACCACTTTAATACCATAAATAATAACATGATAGTCGTTTTTTAATCCGGGAGTATATAATGAGTTTGGAAATTCTAGAGAAATGCTTAAATATTGCATTACAATATAACTAAACCCATTACCCAAATGTACTGGAGATTTTATTTGACTAAAATATGACTAAAACTAAAAGAATTCAGATGACTAAATATGACTCACCTTATTGTCACATGCGGTTCACAACAGGGGTCCGGTGCGTTACAGTTTCAGGTCCGATTTCAGCCCGAATTTTTTGGGCTGAATTCGGACCTGAAACAGGCCAAAAGACGCACAGGACCCCTGTGCAAATCACACCGGAGATGCAGCGGAGGTATGAGAATTGGCTCCACAGAGAGTCGGTCACAATCTCCGACCATGAAAATTGGATGTGGGGAAAACTGCATCCAATTCGCATAAATGTGAACCCAGCCTAAAACTAAAATGGCATTTTAATCAAAAGACTATAACTAAAGCTAAATCAAAATTTGATGTTAAAATTAACACTGGTATAATTGTTGGCTAGAGGAAACTTCAAGGTCCAAAGATGATGGGGTACCTTCCTACAGGTGGCAGACCTCAGACCTTAACATCATGCCCTATAAATCTGCTTTTCTCTTCTTGTACTCAATCTTTCCAAAACCAAGCTTATAATATTTCCTCCCCTCGTGCCCCTTCCCTGACTGTCAAGATCAATCAATTATCAGTCCGTCCCCACATGCCAGAGTGCTAGGGGTAACCCTGGAGTCCGAACTGTCCTTTCAGCCCCACATCCAATCCCTGTCCAAATCATGCCACCTCAACCTCCGCAACATCTCCAGAACATGCTCCCTTTTCATCAATGACACCACAAAGCTTCTAATTCACTCCCTGGTTATCTCCCGTTTCAACTAATGCAACTCCCTCCTCATTGGATTACCTTTACATAGCCTATCTCCCCTTCAGTCCATAATCAATGCTGCTGCCAGACTCATCCACCTTACCAACCATTCACTGTCTAGTACCCCTCTCTGCCGATCCCTCCATTGCCTGACACTCACCCAACAAATAAACAACAATTTACAAAGCCATCCACAACTCTGCCCACAGCTACATCACTAACCTAGACTCAAAATATCAATCAAACTGCTCTGCTTGGTCCTCCCCAGACCTCCTGTTCTCTAGCTCCCTTGTCACCTCCTCCCATGCTTGCCTCCAGGACTTCTTCCGAGCTTCTCCCATCTTTTGGAACTCCCTACCCCAATCTGTCTGACTATCTCCTAATCTATCCATCTTTAGATGATCCCTGAAACCCTTCTCTTTAAAGAAGTGTATCCTGCTTCTAACTAATACACTGTGTTTTTATTTTCTCCATCAGCCCATCCCCCACAGTTATTACCTTTTGTATCACTTGACCCTCCTTTCTAGATTGTAAGCTCTAACGAGCAGGGTCCTCTGATTCCTCATGTGCCCAATTCTATTGTATCTGTACTATCTGCCTTAACTTTGTAAAGCACTGCACAAACTATTGGCACTATCCTGTATAATAATAATAGTTGTATACTGTACCCTGGGAGGAACAAGGGAGGTAACAGAGGTGTCTTTATATACCGTATTTATCGGCGTATAACACACACATTCATTTTAAGAGGGAAGTTTCTGGAAAAAAACTTAGATTTTAAAAAAGGAACTTTGAAGCAAAATAATGCCCTGTACACACGGTCGGATTTTCCGACGGAGAAAGTGCGATTGGATTGTGTTGTCAGAAATTCCGATCGTTTGTGGGCTCTATCGGTCTTTTTCCATCGGAATTTCCGACACACAAAGTTTGAGAGCAGGCTATAAAATTTTCCGACAACAAAACCCGATCCTTTAAATTCCTATCGTGTGTAGACAAATCCGACGCACTAAGTGCCACGCATGCTCAGAATAAATTAAGAGACGAAAGCTATTGGCTATTGCCCCGTTTATAGTCCCGACGTATGTGTTTTACGTCACCGTGTTCAGAACGATCAGATTTTCTGACAACTTTGTGCGACCGTGTGTATGCAAGACAAGTTTGAGCCAACATCCGTTGGAAAAAATCCGATGGATTTTGTTGTCGGAATGTCCGATCGTGTGTATGGGGCATTAGGGTCAGTGCCCATCTGCAGCCTCACCATTGCTAGCAATGCAGCCAGAACAATGCCTATCTGCAGCCTCACAAGTGCCATCAATGTAGCCTCATCAGTCCACATCAAATGCAGCCTCACCAGTGCCATCAGTGCAGCAGCCTCACCATTGCCATCAATGCAGCAGCCTCACCATTGCCATCAATGCAGCAGCCTCACCATTGCCATCAATGCAGCAGCGTCATCATTGCCATCAGTGCAGCCTGATCGATGCCAATCTGCAGCCTAGAGGGGACAGGGAGGGGGCGGGACGAGCGGACCAATAGCTTACATACAGTGAGAATCTCCTATGATAGACAGAACAGTGGTCCAATGGCAGCCCAGGAGACGGGACTTCCTACTACAGAGGCTGCCAAGTAAACAGGAGATTCTCACTGTATGTAATCTGATGGCGCTCGTCACGCCCCCCTCCCTGTCACCTCTGAGGCAGCTAAAATTGAAGCATCAGCGTATAACACGCACACGCTATTTGCACCCGATTTTCATGGTGAAAAAGTGAGTGTTATACGCCAATAAATACAGTAATTCTTAGAAAAGGGATATTAAATGGTACAAACCTCATGTGGCTCTATGACAACATCTGTGAGCTGAATATGGTCCAGCAGTGGCAGGGGGTAACCCTTGTGCAGGATGTCTGTATAAGTTAGAGATAGAGATAGTCATTATTCTGTGTTACTGACTGTATCTCCCTCGCCGATTGTTCCCATACAGGTCATATAATACATACAGTACTTATTTCTGTTACATGGGCTAAATGAACACGGTTTCTAAAACACAGCATAAGAGGAATACATTCTTCAAAAATATCACACTATCCTAAAATAAGGGGATATCAGTAATTATGTGCCATAGCTGTATAACTCCGATCCTAAACTAAATCATATACCAGATTATCATCATTTATGTAACATTGTCACAATCTCTGCTGGGCTGTAGAGGTAAGCTAATGTAACTTTTTTGGATCTGTTATAAAATTTCAGTATATTTGGGAAGAGTTCTTGCTGGTTGTGCCAATGACAAGGTGATGACTTACTATGCTAGTTAGTGACTCAGAGGAAACTGAACAAATTCAAATTCTGTATAGAAGAAGATAAGAGTGCCGAAAGTTTATAACATGGACTCAGCCCACAAACAATAGTAATTTCAGGCCAACTCTGCTTTGAATAAAAGAAGATTTGAAAGCTTAGAATCAGAAAAGAAGAAAAGCTTCTACATTTCCAAGAAAATTAAACAGCCTAGAGAAGGCCGATGATTCCAGACAATGAGGCTTCTAATCCGAACACATCCAAGTCTGTTTTATATATAAGAAATTCAGAGCTGTTTGTTCAGTCTACATACCGTTAACCTGGGGAAGCAGTATGTGCGACATATAATAGTTTACAGCAGCATTTAATATCATCACCTGCAATAAAAAAAAGGAGGAACTGATATCAGTGTGGTCTTTATACATTTACAGTTTATGTCTTATTTGCATAGTTATTATTTAGAGGGCTTTCACACGGAGCCGCGGGGGGCGTTGGCGGTAAAGTGGTGCTATTCGCCCGCTAGCGGGGCGGTTTTAACCCCCAGCTAGCAGCCGAAAAAGGGGTTAAATCCGTCCGCAAAACGCCGCTATAGCAGCGTTTTGCCGGCGGTATCGTAGCGCTGCCCCATTGATTTCAATGGGGAGCAGCGGTGGAGGAGCGGTAAACACACTGCTCCTTCACCGCTCCTAAGAAGCTGCTGGCAGGACTTTTCCTGACGTCCTGCCAGCGCACCGCTCCAGTGTGAAAGGCCTCGGGCTTTCACACTGGAGACAATGCAGCAGCTGTTTGAGGGCGGATTGCAGGCGCTATTTTTAACGCTATAGCGCCTGCAAAATGCCCTTGGTGTGAAAGGGGTCTAACTGCTATGACTACGGCAATAGTGCGTCCCTAATGTGTGTGGTGAACATGGGTCTCAACCAGAAGGAGGCCCTCTGTGCACTTGCTGTACATATCGGATATGTGTATTTGATTCGGGAAGTGCTCCTTGCCACAATGCCATCCTGTAAGCTGCAGCTACGCCTGTCACTGGAAGCTGCAAAGGGGCGGGTGCAGTACAGTCAAGCACACATACACTTAATTGTCAAAAGTATTGGGACACCTGCCTTTACACGCACATGAACTTTAATGGCATCCCAGTCTTCGTCCGTAGAGTTCAATGGTGAGTTAGCAGCTTTATGTTTGCAGCTTTAACAGCTTCAACTCCTCTGGGAAGGCTGTCCGCAAGGTTTAAGAGTGTGTCTATAGGAATGTTTGACTGTTTATCCAGAAGCGTATTTGTGAGGTCAGGCACTGATGTTGGACAAGAAGGCCTGGCTCGCAGTCTCTGCTCTAATTCATCCTAAATGTGTTCTATCGGGTTGAGGTCAAGACTCTGTGCAGGCCAGTCAAGTTCCTCCACCCCTGTTTTTCAGGGGTTTGGCTTGGCCCCTTAGTTCCAGTGAAAAGAACTCTTAAGGCATCAGCATACCAAGACATTTTGGACAATTTCATGCTCCCAACTTTGTGCGAACAATTTGGGGATGGCCCCTTCCTGTTCCAACATGACTGCACACCAGTGTACAAAGCAAGGTCCATAAAGACATGGATGAGCGAGTTTGGGGTGGAGGAACTTGACTAGCCTGCACAGAGTCCTGACGTCAAACCGATAGAACACTTTTGGAATTAATTAGAGCGAAGACTGCGAGCCAGGCCTTCTCGTCCAACAACAGTGCCTGACCTCACAAATGTCCTTCTGGAAGAATGGTCAAACATTCCCATAGACACACTCCTGAACCTTGTAGACAACCTTCTCAGAAGAGTTGAAGCTGTTATAGCTGCAAAGGCTGGGCCAACTCAATAATAAACCCTACGGAGTAAGACTGGGGTGCCATTAAAGTTCATGTGCGTGCAAAGGCAGGCGTCCCAACACTTTTGACAATATAGTGTATAATAAGTACGTATGCATGCCTTGACTGACCTCACATCTGAACTTTTGCCAGTTTCCTTAACAGTCCAAAAACATACAAATGTTTTCAAATAATAAAAAGTATTTTTAAAATCTGTTATAACCAAGTAATAGTCTAAAGATCTGTGGATGACGCTTGACTGAAGTAGGGCTGATTCCATGTACCCCTCCACCTTAACAATTACATTCAATCAGCACCTCTTGTCAAATCCTGGATACAAATACTTAAAAGTCCAACATAATCGGCTGCAAAGCATCTAGTTTGTATGTGCCCACATGAAAATTCAGTTTCCAATTAGATCAGGGTCTCCAAACTTTTTAAACAAAGGGCCAGTTTACTGTCCTTCAGGCTTTAGAGGGGCCAGTGTGAGTAGAAAATGTTGCGGTATCAGTGGGAGTAAACATTGCCCCATCATTGATTTTAACAAGAGGAATAGTGCCCCATTGTTGTTAGCTTTAGCAGGAGAAATAGTGTCCAATGGATTGTATCAATTGGAGGAATAATGCCCCATCTACGGTGTCATTCGGAGGAGTAGTGCCCTATCATTGGTCTTAAAAGTAGGAACAATGCCTCATCGATGGTGTCAGTGGGAGGAATAGTACCCCATTGTTGTTGGTTTTAACAGGAGGAATAGTGTCCCATGGATTGTATCACTGGGAGGAATAGTGCCCCATTGATGATGTCATTCAGAGGAGCAGTGTCCCATCATTGGTCTTAATAGTAGGAATAGTGCCCCATCGATGGTGTCAGTGGGAAAAATAGTGCCCCATTAATAGTGTCAGTGGAAAGAATGTTGCCTCAACATTGGTGTCTTTTGGAGGAATGGTGTCCCAAGGGCTGGATTGAGGCAAGCAAAGGGCCCCATCTGGCTCCCGGGCCACAGTTTGGAAACCACTGGACTAGATGATCCTGCACATAGGCCCACTGCATACAGAAAACACCCCTGCTAAAATATATAAAGCCTTTTTCTTGTAGAATGTAAAGAGCAAAGTGCCAATTCTTGGGTGTAGTATCCCTCCCACCACCCCTGAGTGTTAGGTCAAATAGTTACCTTACGCCCTGATTCAGCTATTTTCACTGTACTGCCCTGCTGAGAGCAGCACAGCCTTTCTCCCAAAAATGGAGCTGCTTTGTACTGCAAATGCACGCCATTTCCTATGAGAAATCCATGATGGCCCTTAAGCAGTTACTTGAAGTGCAGATTTCTCATAGGAGTGAATGAGGTCATGCTGTGCATGCACAGTACAAAGTAGCCATTTTCAGGAGAAAGTCTGTGTGGCTCTGAGCAGGGCCGAGCAATGAAGGTAAGAATTTTACCTAACCAGCAGCACTCTCTCACAAGAGAAACATGGGGTCTGTTATCATTAATCTCTACTATATCATGAAACAGTACCATGCATGGGCGTCTGCAGGAGGGGGCAAGGGGGGGGCAAGTGCCCCCCCCCCCCGGAATCAGCAAGGTGTCCACACACTAGGGACCAAAGTGCAGGAAAGTAAAATCAAACAATAAGAGAATGTTCACTTCACAGGAGCTCAGCCTTATTTATTGCGGGCTGACACCTGGATCTCCTTCCCCGCTGTCACAGGCTGCCCAATCGCTCTTATCTTCTGTTATTAGGGAACTGCTTGTGGAATGTGTCCCCAATTGCAGGACTGTGGACCTGTCAGCATAGACTGTGTATCTCCTTACACTGTCATCCAGGTTGGACATCAGGCTGGACCTTCTGTTATCATGTGAAGAGATTTAACACTTTGCTTCCCTGCATGCTTTTGCTTGGCTACTCTTAGGGCTCCTTCACATCTGTAGAACTGACTGTTGCTCCTCTGAAAAGATCCATGCTTGAATCGCTTTTCAGAGCTGTTTAAGAGGTGGTGAGGAGGCAATATGTTGCCTGCTCACCACCTGATTTAACCTAATAATTGCCATACGGTGGCCACATTGAACTACATTATTCTTTTTCACAGCACCACCCACTAAAAGCAACATGCTGTTTAACCAGTTCTATCAGTGCTGCCAATCAGTTCCCCCTATTAGTGACCATCAGTGAAGGAGAATAACTACTTATTTGTAAAGCGCTGCGTAAACTGTTGGCGCTATATAAATCCTGTATAATAATAATAATAATAATTTGCAAAATGTTATAATAGAAGCTAAGAAAACTTTTTTTAATTGTCAGTCTTTTTTGTTTGTTTAGCAAAAAATAAAAACCCCAGTGGTGATTAAATACCACCAAAAGAAAGCTCTATCTGTGTGAAAAAAATGATAAACATGTTATTTGGGTACAGTGTTGCATGACCACGCAATTGTCATTCAAAGTACGACAGCGCTGAAAGTTGAAATTTGGCCTGGGCAGGACAGGGGTGAAAGTGTCCGGTAGGCAAGTGGTCAAGCACAGCAACATAGCATAAAGATATTATTGTGCTCATAAAGCTGCTGTTGTACCCATAAAGATGCTATTGTGCCCTTATAGAATTTAAGATCTCCACTGGCTTAAGCCAGTGCTGCACCATGCAGGTGTATATTTTTTTTTTAATTGATCAATTGCCTAATTGTATGTTTATTTATACCTTCACTTGCTGTGGTTGCGGCATATTTTTATTTTGCATGGTTTTGTATGTGGCTCAGATTACCACGGCAAAACCAGGTACATTCTCCCCCCCAAAATGTGCCAAATGTGGCAGTGGAATGGGGGAAGGTTAGCACGCTTTATGTGATAAAGCCCCTCCCCTTCATGAAATTGTCAAAAAGGGGTGGGGCATGGGTGACCTTAAAATGACACCCCCCTGAAAAAATGTTCTGCGGACGCCCATGGTACCATGGGTATGTTTGATATAAATCTAGCTCAGTGGGTGGCCCTGTTGGCCACCTCCTGCCTGACAATCATTGGTTGAAACATCACGGCACCGGATGCATCGGATTGCCGCTGGCTGTGAAAATACTATAGGCAGATCGGGAGATTGTTCCACGTTTTATAGCATCAATGAAGGAATCTTGCACCTTTATATGCTTTAGATTGACTACTGTAATTGCTATTTTAATCAGATTCATCTACATTCCCAATACTTACGGAAAAAGGACCCACGTCAGAGTGTTTAAGGTCCATTTGTAACCTATAAACAACACAAAGACATAAAAGTCAAACAAAGAATTTGCTGGTAATTGCCATCTCTGCTGTCAACAGAAGTTGGGTTCTTTTATGTGAAGCGTATATGTCCAACACATTTATAAAGAAGTAAATATCGTTTTTGAAAAAGCAAAGTTGATAGAACTAAAATTTGCTTGTGCTTACCTACTCAGTTCCAGATTACCCACAATCCTTCCTGAATTTATAGCTACCTTCACTAGAGCGCTTGTTGTCTGCAGGGATGATGACAAGAAAAGATATGTACAGCTTGCAATCATTACAGCGGAGTCACAGAGAAAACGCAAAGCAATTATATTGTTTCACGTATTATGTTACGTACTTTTTAAAAAAAGATTACAGCTGGATTTTTTTTTTCTGGATAACACTTTATTATTTAATACATCGGCTCCAACTGAGCTAACAGATGATATAGTACTCTGCACACACAGGAACAAATTTCACTAGGGAGGAACTAAAGCATTATGGACCCCAATATCAAAATCCCCTCCATATGGCAATAGCAGAAGCCCTGGAAAGTAGTAGGATACATGCATGGTCTGTTCAAGCAGACACAACAGATGGGGCTGTGCTTATTGACCATGATTCCTGCTTCTTTCTACATCAGTGAGTGAAGTGTGTTCAGTTTCCTTCTGTGAAAAGATGTCTGGATGCATAATTAAACACTTCAAAAATTCAGCAGAGCACTTTTGCATTTACACTGAGCAAACAAAGTAATAAAAGCTGAGTAAGCATGTCTATAAATTTAAGGGTGACTCCGCTAAAAATATGTTTTTTTTCATGGTTGGAGCCTTGTGTGCTGAGTTGGCCCCTGGCTTCTTTAATGTGATGGTTACTACAAAAGCAACATTATCCTACCGTAATTCCACCATGGAGTTTGAAGTGTTCTCAACTGCCTTTACATGTACCAGCTACACCGTAATATGACATAAATATTCTCCCCAGCCCTTGTCCTCCTCTCTGACTCTTCCATCAAGATCTGTAATACAACTATCAGTCCCTCCCCTCATGCTAGGGCACTAGTTGTAATCACAGACTTTGACTTGTCCTTTCAACCCCAAATCCAGTCACTTTCCAAAGCTTGCAGACTTCACCTCCGGAACATCTCCAAAATACGCCTCTTTTTACGACTCTTCATCGCTCACAGTTGTACCTTTTGTACCAGTTACCCTCTCATTAGATTATAAGCCGTCAGGAGCAGGCCCTCTTATATTGAATTGTATTGTAACTGTACTGTCTACCTTTATTAAGTAAAGTGCTATCAACTGTTGGCATTATATAAATCATGTATAATAATAAAAAAAAATCCACAGAACTCCCCTAAAGTTCAGGACTCCCTGATCTATACAACCAAAACGAAGACCTTCCCTCAAGGTGGAGGTTTCCGGCAATGGAGGACCTTAGGTCTTCGACAACCCGAAGCCGGGCAAGACTTTGCAGCCTGCTGAGGATTGGGGAAGCCCAAAAAGTACACTGGAAAAACAAAAAGGTGCACCAGCTTTGTGCATTACCTTAAAAACTCTTTTTCTTGAAGTAATGAAACAGATGTGGTGTGTACTCACAAACAACACATGATATCAAGCTCATCAATATCCACAGTGACCTGCACACTCTAGTCCACAGTGCCAGGTTAAGGAAAGCACAGCCAATTGCTGACGTGTTATTAGGGTAGGTACCCTCTTCTTCGGGCTTGCACCAGCCACTGGAAGTGCCTTCCCTACACTGAGATTGGCGCATTGGACCAGAGTGTGGGGGTCACTATAAATACTGATGAGCTTTATATCATGTGCTATTTGTGAGTACACATCCTTTTCATTTCTTCAATAAAAAGAGTTTTTAAGGTAATGCACAAGGCTGGTGCACCCTCTGTTTTGTTTTTCCAGTGTACTCCCTGATCTATACCCAGTTAGATCCCCTCCACCATCACCCCCCTGCTGCTTGCAGCTAACTGTACCTGATATCCAAAAAATGCTAACCCCCTCCTTTTTTGCTTGTTCTCTCTTCTTTCTATCCTCCTCTTTGCACTTACCTCCCACTCCTTCATCTATCTCCTCTACCCTTCCTAACCTCCACCTTATTGCTCTCTTGTATGCAAAATGGAAACTCAAACTCAACCCACTTGATTGCAAAAACACACACACAGGAGGGTGCAAACGCCTAGTGCAATACCACCATACAACTTTATTTAATGCTAAAAGACAATTGCATACTTAAAAACATAAGCAACGTATCACATAAAATCTCCAGCTGTAGGCAATGTCATCTAGCCATGTACTGCATGGTTGGAAGGCTGACGTGTTTTGAGGGACATGCTCGCTTCTTCAAAGCTAAAACAGATATATGATGGTAATGCACTAGACGTTTGGATCCTCATGTGTGTGTTTTTGCAGTTGCTTAAAGATCTGAGGAAGCCTGCACCAGATGGAGCATTAGTTTTGAACACCATTAGGAGTACTTCTACTTGAGTGCGTTTCTGAGACTTTGATGGAGTGATCAATACACTTAATAACTTTTGGGTGAATTGAACAGATGACCAGTTTTTTATACCTCTTTGGAATATGCGGGCCCGTTTTCATTTCTGGATTTCACAATCATTGATTTGTTTTACATTATAGAAAGCCTGGGTGGCATAGTGGTTTCAAGCATATCAGACATGGTGCCTAGAGGGTTGGCTTATAGAATTGCAAGGAGTCAGATACAACTGGACAAAATACTGTATATCTTGTACATTAAAAAATTCTACCTCTTTTGGCTTCATAATGGCCATGGTTGGAGTTGGATCATAAACCGTGCTAATGATAACATGCAACTAGAAACTGCCCCAATTAAATTATTCATTAATATAACTACTAATAGTAACCCAAAACTACATCTAATCAGTTTCTGGTGGACCTAGCCCCTATTTATGAAACATTCTAAAATCTATTGACATAGATATAAAAGTGTAACTTACCACATTTAATAGGAAAGCTGGAGCCAGAGTGGCATTTGGTAAGATCACATAAGCTTGAATGTCCATTTTTGGGGAAATAGTCAAATTTCCTGGTTTGATATCTAGAAATGGTGCTGAGTTAGATGAGACCTTGAGTTTCATGAGCATATCTGGGTACATTTTGGATAACTGTAACAAAACCAGACAAGAACATTGGATGGTGGTAAAAATCAGTGTTGGCATCACGCTAGTTTCTCATACTCCAGTATTTTCACAATGCAGATGCTATTTAGCTGTCAGAAGAGAAATAAAGGATGATACTATTTTTTTTTAGTATTTTAACAATAGTGGACTGCGTTGACTCAAGTGGACAGTTCCAGTGAAGAGCAGTGGGACTTTCAGATGATGATAGTGTGCCAGTAGATGCCTGATTAGAGCCAAGGCCAGTTTTAGACCTTGGAGGGCCCAGGGCTTCAGATTCAGGGGGCCCCTCATACACAGCGTTGGTTTACATTCTCAATGACAGTCACTCATTTTCAAAATGCATGACAAAACATCATTCTGAGGTCAATTGTGCATACACACATGCAGTCATAGGCGACTTTCCTTAGGAGTGCTCTATGTGTGGCTCGTTTCCAAAATTTGTTGTTAAAAACGATACAATATACCAGTCCAGAGTAAAACCTTTTACAGAGGATGACAGAAAACGTATTACTTCCCAAGATACATAAAAAAAAGAATTTTATTATTATTATATATTACTTTATTACTATTTATTTTTTATTATTTTATATAACTGTTTATATTTTCTATATTGTTTTATATTATTTACATATAGAGAGAAGCTCTGTCCCTGTCAGGGAGCCCAGGGCAGTTGCCCCTTTTGCCCCCTTATAAATTAGGCTGCTTGGATACTGATACTGATTAGAGCCTCAAATAATATGAAAGCCTAACTCCAGTCAGTAACTCCTTAGACTCTCCTTCCCGCTCCATGCAATAAAAAAATAATTAAAAACATTTTTTTTTCTGCTTTATTGTTTTTTGAGCCCTGGACGATGTAGTAATGTGGGTTTGACCAGGGCGGCCTTGGCTCACAGGAAGAAGGGTGAATAATTACGGGCATCATTCAACCCAGTAGAACAGCAGTACTAAAGATATGAGAGTCTTTGGGGGACAGCGCAGAAGAATTGCAGTGAAGACTGTTTCTTTTTATTTTTTTAGGACACATTGGGCATTTTATTTTTAATTTAGGTTCAAGCAGGATAAAGGGCCATATGTTGTTTGCATGGCTTCTGGTACTAAATAGAAGCACAGTTTGTTTCTTACCTGAGGTATTAGCGCGCCAAATGAAGAAGTGTTTAACCGAATGCTAAAGTCCTTAGGAATCTAAAAAATGAACATAATTACATTTATTTGTATGCAATAGCAGCTAACATATTTTATTGAATGTGTTACATGATATTCCACATAAAGTATATATTACATTTTTTGGATGTATAGAACTCTTTTTATGAAATACCGTCTTTCCTCGGTGGCCAGGAGTGCAGAGTCTGCCACATGAAAATCAAGAAAAGTCCAGTAATCCTCAAGAGTAGTAGCCAAATCAAACAAGGACCCCTTTTTCGAGTAATTACCTGAGTCCTTCATCTCAGGGCAGTTACAACAGTAAAAGATGGCAGCTGGCTTCTATAGGTTTGTGCACCTTAAATTTCACCTTTACAGAAAAAGTGACCCAACACCATACACCCCCCTCACCCCTCCGGCAGGTGGCACTCTCCGCTGTTGTTGGAGAGGAAGTTAGAAGGAACTAGGTTCCTCTATGGTTTCCTGGGTCACTGGGGAAGCAATTCCATTGGATGCTGCCATGCTATGTGACTCAAGCAGCCATCATGGATCAACCAGAGACTATTTAAAGGCCTGGCATTCAGAGAACACTTCTTTCTGGACAAGGTGGAGATTGTGATGTCACTGCCCATCCTCTCCACCTTGTTTAATCAGAGAATGATTTGAATTCACTGAGAAAATCACAAGATGTTCTCCAAATGGTGACCAGAAGCAGATGGAGTATTGGGCCCATCACTGTAGAAGCTCAGGTTACTACAGCCATTTAAAACTTTAGAGGCTGTTTAAGTAGCCCAATGTAAGTATGCAAAATATATCATCCCTGGAGTTCAGCTTTAAATGTGGAGGCTGCATTAGTTTACTTTTCTCAGGCCAACTACATTGTTGCGAGTACAGAAATACAGCGGGTAAAATAAGTATTGAACATATCACCATTTTTTTAGGTAAACATAGTTCTAAAGATAGTATTGACATGAAATTTTCACCACATGTCGGTAACAACCCATGCAATCCATACAAAGAAACCAAAATAAATACATTGAGAAATGAGAAATTAACTTATGTGTAATAAAATGGAATGACACAGGGAAAAAGTATTGAACATGCTAACTGAAATGTATTTAATACTTGGTACAAAATCTTTTGTTGGTAATGACAGCTTCAAGACGCCTCCTGTATGGAGAAACTAGTCACATGCGTTGCTCAGGTGTGATTTTGGCCCATTCTTCAAATCTTGAAGGTTCCGTGGGCCTCTTCTATGAACTCTGATCTTTTGTTCTTCCCATAGATTTTCTTTGGGATTCAAGTCAGGCGATTGACTAGGCCATTCTAGAAGCTTTATTTTCTTTCTTTGAAACCAATTGAGAGTTTCCTTGGCTTTGTGTTTGGGATCACTGTCTTGCTGAAATATCCACCTTTGGTTCATCTTCATCATCCTGTTAGATGGCAGCAGATTTTTGTTAAGAATGTCTTGGTACATTTTTCCACTCATCCTTCCATAAATGACATGAAGTTTGTCAGTACCGTATGCTGAAAAACAGGGGGTATTTTTGGGGTGATGTGCGGTGCCATTTGACCTCCAAATGTGGTGTGCATTATGCATCCAAAGAGTTCAATTTTGGTCTCATCTGTCCAGACTATATTCTCCCAGTATTTTACAGACTTGTTTAAATGTTGTGCAGCAAACTTTAAAAGAGCTTCATCTTTTCTTCAGCAATGGAGTCTTCTGTGGTGAGCGTGCATACAGGCCATGGCGGTTGAGTGCATTACATATTGATTTCTTTGAAATAATTGTACCTGCCAATTCCAGGTCTTTCTGAAGCTCTCCGCAAGTGGTCCTTGGCTCTTGGAAAACTCTTCTGATAAATCAGAGAAATTACGGAAAGAGAGGAAAATTCAATAGCACCACATCCCAGAAATTCACTTTAAATGTAAGAAAGGGACATTGAGGCCAATATATGGTCCTCAGGGACTTTTAACGGTGCTTGAGTCAGGTAATGTATCCAACATATCATAAAAACATATTTTATTAAACAATCTTATAAAAGGAAACAGACATGATCAAGGACAATATACAATATGAAAAAAGGGGAGGGGGGGTGGGGGAAAAAAAGGTAACCCTTTGATTTACAAATTAATACCACTTTCTCAACATGTTTCGCTTGCATAAGCTTCTTCAGGAGATATATTTGTGATATTAAGGTCAACTATAAGAAATAGAAAAAATATATCCATAAATCATACATATACATATCTGCTTATACCTCATGAAATCATAATGTTAGAATATAAACAATATACAAAATAAGTCTGGTAATTAGATCTACATCTGTGTAAGACATTATATATATATTATAAAAAAAAAAAAAAAAGGGAAGAGGGGGGGGGGGGGGGGGGGGAGAAAGGGGAGGGAGGGAAAAAGGGGAAAAAAAGGGGAAAGGGAAGGGAGCTGGATTCCCCCCCCCCCCCCCCCCCCCTCTTCCCTTTTTTTTTTTTTTTTTTTTTTTTTTTTTATAATATATATATAATGTCTTACACAGATGTAGATCTAATTACCAGACGTATTTTGTATATTGTTTATATTCTAACATTATGATTTCATGAGGTATAAGCAGATATGTATATGTATGATTTATGGATATATTTTTTCTATTTCTTATAGTTGACCTTAATATCACAAATATATCTCCTGAAGAAGCTTATGCAAGCGAAACATGTTGAGAAAGTGGTATTAATTTGTAAATCAAAGGGTTACCTTTTTTTCCCTCACCCCCCCTCCCCTTTTTTCATATTGTATATTGTCCTTGATCATGTCTGTTTCCTTTTATAAGATTGTTTAATAAAATATGTTTTTATGATATGTTGGATACATTACCTGACTCAAGCACCGTTAAAAGTCCCTGAGGACCATATATTGGCCTCAATGTCCCTTTCTTACATTTCTTCTGATAAATCTTTTCACTCCTCTGTCAGAAATCTTGCGAGGAGCACCTGGTCGTGGCCGGTTTATGGTGAAATTATGTTTCTTTCCACTTCTGGAATATGGCCCCAACAGTGCTCACTGGAACATTCAGAAGTTTAGAAATCCTTCTGTACCCAATGGCATCAGTACGTTTTGCAACAATAAGGTTGCAAGGGTCTTGAGAGAGCTCTTTGCTTTTACCCATCATAAGATGTTTCTTGTGTGACACCTTGGTAATGAGATATCTTTTTACAGACCATCAGTTGAGACTGAACCAGCTGATATCAATTTGCACTGACAAGGGGCAGGATTGCTGTCTAATCACTGATAGATTTCAGCTGGTGTCTTGGCTTTCCATGCTTTTTTTACCTCCCTTTCTTGATGTGTTCAACATTTTTTCCCGGTGTCATTCCATTTTTTTACACATAACTTAAAGCGGGGTTCCACCCAAATTTTGAACAATATCTGTATGTATTCTCTTCCTTGCCTAGATGCTGACATGCCGTTTAAAAAAAATTTAAATCGCTGTAATTACCTTTTATTTTTCTATTCTTCATTGCACTTCCTGGTTCTCCTCCCATGGGAGTAGGCGTGTTTCTAGCCTCTCCTAGACTCCTGGGAGCTAGTCTCAGGCTTCCCAGGATGCCACTGAGCATGTGCAGGAAAGAGCAGTGAATGCTGGGAGCACAGCATTCACCACATCCAGGAAATAAATGCTTGTGGGCTTCAAATGCCCACAATGAAGATGGAAACCGCCTGCAGGGAATAATATAAGTTATTCTTTCCGACGAAATCTGACACAGGCGGACATATTACACACAATATGTGAGTATGTAATGCTGAGAAGGAAAGTTTGTGAATGAACTAAAAAAAAAAAAAACGATAGATAGGTGGACCCCCGCTTTAAGTTCTGAAAGTATTTGTTTTGGTTCTTTGTATGTATGGATTGCATGGGTTGTTACTGACATGTGGTGAAAAATTCATGTCAATAACACATTTAGAAATATATTTACCTAGAAAAATAGTGACGTGTTCAATACTTATATATTACTATACTGTATATCTTTTGAACCTAAAAAAAAAATCATGTTTCTTTGTAACTTTCCTGTGTACTGAAGTGAAATTTTTGGTTTAGATTCACCTTAATTTCTGTATTTTTGCAGAATGACCCAGCATTTCACTGTTTTAAAGGAATAAAATGTTGTATTTAAAGTGTTACTAAACCCAGGACCCTGCATTCACTATAACAGGTCTCCCTAAGTGCTCAGAACATGGAATTGCCACTATTTTAGTAAATATAAACTGCTAAATACCTTTTCTCATCAGCAGTTAGAGCAGTCTTGTGGCGTTTATCAGTGTCTGGTTAGAGCTTGTAGAAGATTTCATACTCCCCTGATTGTCCAATGAGGCTGCAGTACCCCTGACCCTCTGTCTGGACTGTGCTGATTGGCCCAGTGCTGATCACATGCACTCTACCAAGAAAAAAAATGCAATGCACACCATACTGAGCATGTGCAGAGTGATTCCAAGCCTCTGTTCTATCAGGAGATGGACTGGGGACTGTTGAAGAAGGGGAGGATCATAGAAGATAGGATTAAACAGCCTTTTTACACAATGCAGAGGATTAACCCCTTAGGTTCCACAGTGAGTATAACAAGCATCCTTCACTGCATATACAGACTGATTTTACTGTTGTGGGTTTAGTAACGCTTTAAACATAAAGTATATGATCTTATACTCTGTGCCTTGAAGCTTATAGTCAACTATTGGTACCAAAATATAACCAAATAACTATTATTAATAATCATATATTATTAACTGTATGCACACAATTCTCAGATTGTATAAACAACCTTTTTTAGTAAATATACTTGTATATAACCTTGGAGGATTCATGGTGAATAACAATAATAATGTCAGAAGGAAATGATGTTCCATTTGTTCTCTCTGTACACGAGAGTGGAACATATACCGTATATACTCGAGTATAAGTCGAATTTTTCAGCACATTTTTTTGTGCTGAAAGTGCCCCCCTCGACTTATACTCGAGTCAAGCACTTTTCTGCAGCAAATTTTTTTTTTCCGAACCGACTTTGGGGCCCTGTATCTTAGGGCCACTTGGTGCTAGGAACCCCAAATTTGGTGTGCAAACCCAATGGAACTGGTACCACAACATATCCAAAGCTGAAGTTCCTAGCACTAAGTGGCCCCGAGATACGGGGCCCCAAAACCGGTTTGGAAAATGCCATTTTCTGCTGCAGAAAAGTGCTTGACATTTTCTGAACCAAATTTGGGGCCCCATATCTCTGGGCCACTTGGTGCTAGGAACCCCAAATTTGGTGTGCAAACCCAGTGGAACTGGTACCATAACATATCCAAAGCTGGGGTTCCTAGCACCAAGTGGCCTTGAGATACGGGGCCCCAAATCCGGTTCAGAAAATGTCATTCTCTGCTGTAGAAAAGTGTTTGACATTTTCTGAACTGATTTTTGGGGCCCTGTATCTCGGGGCCACTTGGTGCTAGAAACCCCAGATTTGGAAATGTTATGGTGCTAGTTCCACTGGGTTTGCACACCAAATTTGGGGTTCTTAGCACTAAGTGACCCCGATATACGGGGCCCCAAGTTCGGTCAACTGTGTCCATCTGCAGCAATGTCATTTCGGGACCCTTTGGGTTCAGAGACCCCAAATTTTGGCTGCAGCTAGGGGGCATCTAGAAACCCTTAACTACCGAGTTTGAATTTCAGGGGACCTATGGCTGCAAATGGGCACAGTGATGCTGCAAATGGGCATTGTTGACCCTCTTTTCCACTTACAGTAGCTGTGCATTTCTCACCCTCGTCTTATACTCGGGTCAATAAGTTTTTCCCATTTTTTTTTGTGGTAAATTAGGGCTTCGACTTATACTCGGAACGACTTATACTCGAGTATATACGGTATCTGTTTTCCCCCGTACCTCTTTACTGTTGTTTGCATAACTTCTGCAGTATTTTTTACAGTTCAGGAATCGCAGGCTAGCGTAATGTAAATTGATGCAACACTACCAAATTTATTGTCAGTACGCATATACAGTATGTTGATATCTTATAATTGTCTATACTGTATAACAACTAGGGTACTTAGAACTTTTGCTGCACAGGAACTGTGACTAGATGTATCTTTGGGGTTGATTTACTAAAGGCAACTAGACTGTGCACTTTGGAAAATGCAGTTGCACTCTGCAGGTGCAATTGCTCCAGAGCTTAGCAAATGAGGTAAAGCTTCACTTTGCAAAGAACACCCAATCACATGCAAAGGAAAATAAAAAAACAGCATGTTTGCTTGCACGTGATTGGATGATGGAAGTCAGCAGAGTTTCTGCTCATTTACTAAGCTCTGGAGCAACTGCTCTTGTAGAATGCAACTGCACTTTGCAAAGTGCACAGTCAATTTGCCTTTAGTAAATCAACCCCACTGTTTGTTTTTTCAAAAAACTTTTCCTTGATTTAAAAAAAAAATGCTTGTATGATATTTTTGGTGGGGCAGCGAGTGACAAAGATCCAATCTTTTTTTTTAGTGACGGAATGTATGAATAAAGAGCCTCTGTCCAAAGTAACGACTTTATTTCCATAAAAGATCAGACAAAGATTATATTAAAGGCCAGTGCATTTCATGGGCAAAAGCTTGCCCATTCATCACACATCAATCAAATGTTTTCTGTATTTCAGAAGTAGCTTTTAGGCAGTGTTGGAACCCGTTTGGTTTGCAGCTGCTGGCCTAGTCTCTAGACCAGCCTTCCTCAACCCTTTTCTCATGGAGGAACCCTGAAAAAAAAACATTCAGGTCTCAGGGAACCCCTACCAGTATTTACTATATCAGCAGTTCATGGTACATTATTGTGATGGTCAGTGGGATGAATGCTCTTTAAATTGGTGGTCAGTGGGAAGAATGTTCACCTTACAAATGACTAAAAAGATTATTGGTGTCAGTGGTTACATATCCGAGAGGCATAAATTGCTCAGGGAACCCCAAGCAACCTTGGGAGGAACCCTAGGGTATCACTGAATCCTGGTTGAGAAAGATTGATGTAGACACCCTACTGAAATACAACCCTTAGACCCATTAGAAGGGAATGTGAAAAGTCCCAGGACCCCAGTACCATTACTCCATTCCACAAGTTATTCTTTACCAGTGCCACAGCAGGACCTTACCAGGACACCAAACCCAGTAAAGCCGCGTACACACGAGCGGAATGTCCGACAGAAAAAGTCAGACGGAAGATTTTCATCGTCTATTCCGATTGTGTGTCTGCCTCATCGGATTTTTTTCGAAAATTCTGACGGACCTAGAAATGGAACATGTTCTAAATATTTCCGATGGAACCAATTCCTATTGGGAAAACCGCTCGTCTGTATGCTTTTCCGACGGACCAAAAACGACGCATACTCTGAAGCAAGTACGAGACGGAAGCTATTGGCTACTGGCTATTGAACTTCCTTTTTCTAGTCCCATCATAAGTGTTGTACGTCACTGCGTTCTTGACGGTCGGACTTTGGTTTGACCGTGTGTAGGCAAGACCGCTTGAATGGAATTCCGTTGGAGTTCCGTCGGAGAAACCTTCAGAGTTTATTACCGGCTGTGTGTACGCGGCATAACAGTCGCTCCTACAGCTACCTCATTGTCTTACCGCTCCCCATAGCACCCTGTACATTACAGAAACCACCACACCTCATATGCTGTACACTATTAAGGAAACACCTAGTTTAGTCTTTAGCATACCTTGTCATCAGTGACATTAAAGACGAGTTTCCCAGCTGAATGGTAGACAAAGCCAGCAGTGTTAAACAAGTAATCGGAGACTCCGAAGTAAATCATGAGGTTGTGGTCAGCGGGTAAGGACAGCGATGGTGGTGAGAAAGGAGGAGGAGTACGATGGGACAGTTCAAAAAATTCTCCCTGTGGAAAACACAATAGATGAATATCATTACAGAGTCATGTCATGTTGTACAGTACATTTATGAATGCAGATACTGTACTAACATGTGACTACTTTGTGAGTTACAGAAGTTGTCAGAGGGTTTTCATTAGTGTATGGAATAGAAGAAATGGGCACCTAAACATAAATACGCTGCAGCAGCCCACCAGAGAAAATGCCCCTACTCCAGTTTCCTGTCCATCAAACTTCTCTGCCCAGCTCCAAGACTATATGCGTGGCATCAGAGGCACCTGGGCCGACGATACTGCATGTTTACTTGCTGTGTGGTTGCTTAAAGTGGAATTTATTACAAAAGGTGATTCTCTCCCACCCAATTGCAGGTTTTGTGGGGGGTGGGGGCAGTGGCGTCTCCAGCTTTCATATTTGGGGGGGCACATGGGGGGGACAGGGACAAAAGTAGGGGGGCAACTATAAAATGCAATTATATATATCCTGGGGCCCTTTACTACGATCCCACAACAGCCCTTTCACATGTTCTGCAGTGAGCTCCCTTCCTACTGTATTGGGACCCCCAGGGTGACAGAAAACAAGAGATATATGTCACCAGCATACCAAGAAAATATAAGGGTCCTCCGTAAGGAGGCCTATTAATGGGTGGGGGCAAACAAGCTTTTGACATTACCAGAAAGTGTTGGAGCTTTTGCCAAATGAGAATGGGTGGGATATTCTGGTCTGGCAGAGGGGTCTGCAAGCTTCTTAAAGGGGTAGTAAACCTTTGTGTTTTTTCACCTTAATGCATCCTATGCATTAAGCTGAAGAAACACCTGTCAGTGACCAGCCACCCAGCCCCCCCATTTTACTTACCTGAACCCTTGAAATTGACCTGACGGGGACACGCTGTCTCTCTGCCCGGGGTTCTTGGCTCTTGTTTGGATAGATTGATAGCAGCGCAGCCATTGGCTCCCGCTGCTGTCAATCAAATCCAATGATGCAAGCGCCGGGGGGCGGGGCCGAGTCCTGCATTTGGCCTCTATGGACGCCGAATGCTGGACTCGGGAGCGCGCCCGCAAGGTAACCCCCTCGGGGAAGCGCTTTTCCGAGGGGGTTATCAGATGTGGGGAGGAGCCGTGAGAGCCGCCGGGGGACCCCAGAAGAGCAGGATTGGCGCCACTCTGTAAAAAACGAGCTGCACAGTGGAGGTAAGTATGATATGTTTGTTATTTTTTTTTTTTCATCTATTTTTTTTTTTCACCTTTACAATCATTTTAAAGCATAACTTTTCCCATAACAACTTAATAAAAAATAGTGTCCATTTGCAAGGAGAGTACATTCCACATTATTAATTATGCTGCCAAAATTAGTGTGTGCTGTAAATTGCCTCCAGCATTGCTCCTATTTCTTCTTGCTGGAGCCTGCCACGTTGCTGAAGCCCAGAGCCCCTGAGCAGCAGTGAATCAAAGTGAAACTAAACCCATACATTTCATAGTTTCAAACTGTCAAATGGCTGGAGTCATAACTGATCACATGTGCTTCACTATGGCAGTTGCAGATCAAACTGAAGTGCCTTCCTTGGCTGTAAAGGATTGGAGGGTTTAATTCTGCTTTAAGGCTGTCAGCAGATCGACCTCTACAAATTAGGCAGTACCTAACTGAGCATGTGCAGAGCAGGGTGAGACAGTGCCTTACTGGATTTTAAACAGTATAGACACCTATTTTTAATGTTTTACATAGCTATACCTGCAACAGGGGCTAGCATAAAATGATCTAGCAGGACTTAATTTTCTGACTAATGTTCCACTTTAAGATACTGGTGCCTGAATTGTATAGTTGATAACAACTTCTTTATTTTAACTTGACAAAGTCATTTCAAGCACCAAAAATATGGTGCCAGTGCTGATACTAAGGCAAATTGGGACATTTTTCATCTCAGCCAATCATACTGATTGACTGTGTATTTGAAGTGTGATTTACTCATATGTCAAGAAGGAATAATGTTTTTTTACAATCAGTTTTCCATTGCAGCAATCAAAACAGTTTCCCTTACATTTTAGTAAATGTGGTTTTATAACGCAGGGCAGTGAAATAACTAGCACAAGAAATAGTAACGAACTCACCTTCAGTGCAACATCCACAGTTGCTTCCGTCACAGGTGGAGGGCCAGTGAGAGAATAATCAATGGCAGCTACATTGTCAATCTTTGCTGTCACTGAGAGAAAAAACATGATATAAAGAATGTTATTTGTCCAGATTGGTATTCCTTGATAACTACTAACAAGTCTATGCAAAACTGTGCTTTTCCTGCCATAAGCCCTCATGCACACAGGCTGTTAAAAAAACGTTATGAAAACGCCAGTATGTTTGCAGTGACTTTTTTCAGCTTTTTTCAGCGTTTTTGCAATAGCGTTTTTGAGCGTTTTTGAGCGTTTTTGAGCGTTTTTTTTTTTTTTTTCAAATTTTTTTTTTTCGATGGATCAAAAACGCTAAAAAACGTTGGTGAATGACGTTTTTGAGCGTTTTTGATCGTTTTTCAGGGTTTTTCAGCGTTAGAGCGTTTTTACAACTGAAAAACGTCTTTCAGAACCCACTGGTCCTGGTTTTTTTTTACAGCTTAAAAACGCCTATGCCACTTGCAGCTCAAAAACGCCTAGGTGGACATGAAGCCATAGACTAACATAGACAGGCCTTTTTAAGCTGCAAAAAAAGCTCAAAAAAGCAGCTGTAAAAACGTCTGTGTGCATGAGGACTAAGGGATCAGATTCCATACTTCCCAATAGGCACACTCTTCGAACAGATGGGTTGGAATGCTTGTGAGTTCTTGGGCATGTAGCACCCTCTAGTGCTAAATTAGTGTAAATAGGTTTGTTAGTGTAGGTAAATTGTTAGCATGGCTGAGAGCCAGGCTGGGTTGATTCTGGGTCAGGGTGAGTGACTCAGGGAGGCTGGATGACTCATCAGGCAGCACCTCTGGTACCTCCCCCTACTTTCTGGAACCTTAGAGAAGATTCCAGAAGAATGGGTGTGAGGTTAAAGCGGAGGTCCGCCGAAATTTTATTTTTTTTTAAAAGTCAGCAGCTACAAATACTGCAGCTGCTGACTTTTAAAATATGGACACTTACCTGTCCAGGGCGCCCGCTATGTCGGCACCTGAAGCCGATCTGTCGCTCGGCTCTCGGGTGCTGCCGCCGCCATCTTCGGTAAGGGAATCAGGAAGTGAAGCCTTGTGGCTTAACTTCCAGGTTCCCTACTGTGCATGCGCGAGCCGCACTGCGCAATCCGGATGGTCCCTGCTGTCTCTGGGACCTGTGTGTTTCCCAGCAGACAGCGGGGGTGGGGGGGTGTTAAGAGGCTTAGACTCCCTTGGGAGTCTATGCCTGGAAGTGGGTGCAAATACCTGTACAGGGGGTCCCCGACTTACGAACATCCGAGTTGCGAACAACTCCTACTTACGAACAGGGCCCGAATGACGTCACTGCTGACCGAATCTTCCTCTCCTTGCTGGAGTGAGCCTTTCCTCTGTTCCTGGCTTGGCTGCGGGCCCCCTTCGTCATCCTGCCTGCCCATCCACAGGCCTGGTACGGTCCGGTGGCCTGCCAGGCTGCTAAAACTACCCGTCGTGGCCGAGGCCTTGTCCGGCCTAGTGCGGCCTAACGAAGCCTCCAGGATCCCCGGTCTTTCCTGCGCCGCTGCCCCGCAAAGGTGCACCACGGCCGGCCAGCCGGCCGGCCTGCCTAGCCTCTGATGGCTGCTTTCACCATCCATCTCCCTGCTGTGCCATACAGTGTACTCCTCTCTGCTGTCTCCTGTCGCTGCCGCCATGAAAATAGTGAGAGAGGAGAGCTGTGCTCAGCTGTGCTCCTGGACTCCTGCTTTGGAGGTGACAGGGTCAATAAAGAGAACCTGTCACCTCCAATTGCTATCACACAGGGAATTGCTTCCTCCTGTGTGATAGCAATAAAGTTAAGTGAAAAAAAAATTGATAAAAAAAATAAAAATAAAATAAAAATAGGCTTATGACATCATGCACAACTCTCTCTCAGGAAGGGAGGGGGGACAGGAGAGTGGAGGAGGGATGAGTCATAGGAGAGCCAATCAGAGCTGCAGGGCTGCAGAGCTGGAGGTGTGCTTCAGATGCCCACAGTTAAAATGGCTACAGCCAGACTCAGTGGAGGGAGATTTCTGCAGCATATTTGGCAAATACAGAATCACAGTATATATAAAATAATATGCAAAGTGGTTGGAGGGAAGCTTCAGAATGGCAAAGATGTTTTTATTACAAATTATGTGAGCAGACTGCAGTTCCTCTTTAAGAGGAGCTGCCTGGAGTATTGAGGAGGGCCCCAGCTAATCACCAGCAAGTGGGCTGGCAGGGAGTGGGCACCTCTTAAATACCCTGGGTCATGCCAGCAGGAGGGGGAGTGAGTGTTGGGTGGAAGATTGGAGATAGAGTGCTAAGGAGACCGTCAGACGCCTTTGAGGGAGCCCCCTAGTCTGGGGAGAGGGGGGGGGGTGACTTTAGGCCTGGGGTTTGGGTACTGGAGGGACCCTCTTCAACACACAGAGGACATCCTTCCTGGAGACACAGGAGCAAGGAAAGGACAGCAGGAGCAGGTCAGCACTTCCGGGAGATCTCCTGAGTGGCAGCTTTGGAGGACTGAGAGACAGCCTGGGAGGATTGAGTGATAGTTGAGGATGGCTGGGAACGTTAGTCTGGGAGGACTGTGGAAAAATAGCCAGAAGAGCTAATGAAAGGGGCTGCTGCAGCCAAGTGGGCTGCCACAGCCTGAAGAGGTGGTGCTGGGACCAGTGACCATGGGAGGAAGTTGGTGATTTGTGCTAGTGGTGTCACTCCAACCTTTCCAAGTTTAGGGGCCCACAGTCCCTGCCTTTAATGGGCCTTTGCTATTGACTTTTTAAGGGTGACATCACTGAGGATCTGCAATCAAGTGAGTGCTGGAGGAAAAGGAGTGTATATACATTATATTACTAAAAGTATTGGGACACCTGCCTTTACATGCATGTGAACTTTATTGGCATCCCAGTCTTAGTCCGTAGGGTTCAATATTGAGTTGGCCCACCCATTGCAGCCATAACAGCTTCAACTCTTCTGGGAAAGCTGTCCACAAGGTTTAGGAGTGTGTCTATGGGGAATGTTTGACCATTTTTCTAGAAGTGGATTTGTGATATCAGGCACTGAAGTTGGACGAGAGGGCCTGGTTTGCAGTCTCCGCTCCCAATGGCATCCCAAAGGGGTTCTGTCGGGTTAAGGCCAGGACTCAAAGCAAGGTCCATAAAGACATGGATAAGCGAGTTTGGGGTGGAGGAACTTAACTGGCCTGCGCAGAGTCCTGACCTCAACCCGATAGAACACCTTTTCTTCTCATCCACATCGGTGCATGATCTCACAAATGTGCTTCTGGAAGAATGGTCAAACATTCCCATAGACACACTCCTAAACCTTGTGGACAACCTTCCCAGAAGAGTTGAAGCTGTTATAGCTGCAAAGGGTGGGGCATCTCAATATTGAACCCTACGGACTAAGACCGGGATGCCATTAAAGTTCATGTGCGTGTAAAGGCAGGCGTCCCAATACTTTTGGTAATATAGGGTATAAGTAGTATGGTGCACACACCCTGCAACGACAAAGATCCACAGTACCAGAGAAAGCTAACTTAGGAGCCGAGTTCACTCACAGGAACCACAAAAAGGAGTTGGAGGTTGACTGCACCCCTCTGATTCAGTTTACTTTGGAGGAACCAGAGGGAAATAGATAACAAAGGTGTCATTTGGTTTTAGGAGAGTTATTAGTAAGATGGGAGCAACCCGTGGAGTGCTGAATCAATCTCCCCACCGTTTTTTTAATTTAGCTGGAAAACCCCTCTGTATGTATCTCAGTTTTCCTAGTTGAAAATATCATTAAATATATTGATCCATATGGCATGGTCTGGTGGAGTGGAAGCAGTCTACCCCTTTGCTATAAGCCTAATGACTAAAAATAAGTTGGCTTATTCAAGTCATTCCTAAGACCCCTTTCACACTGGGGCGGTTTGCAGGCGTTATTGCGCTAAAAATAGCGCCTGCAAACCGCCCCTAAACAGCCTCCGCTGTCTGTTCAGTGTGAAAGCCCGAGGGCTTTCACACTGAAGCGGTGCGCTGGCAGGAGAAGAAAAAATCTCCTGCTAGCCGCATCTTTGGAGCGGGGAAGGAGCGGTGTATTCACCGCTCCTTCATGGCTGCTGCCCATTGAAATCAATGGGACAGCGCGGCTATACCGCGGTAATACCGCGCCTATAGCCGTGCTATACGAGGGGTTTTAACCCTTTTTTGGCCGCCAGCGGGGGGTTAAAACCGCACCGCTAGCGGCCGAATACCGCGGTAAAACAGTGCTAAAAATAGCGCTGTTTTACCGCCGATGCCCCCTACCGCCCCAGTGTGAAAGGGGCCTAAGTGACTCTTGAAATTTAACATAAGCCATCAGAATGTTTTTTTTTTTGCAGCTGACCTGGAAGGGTTTGAAGAAGTGGTTCCAGTTTAGTGACAATGGCATTCTGGACCAATGGACAGACCTATGGGGAAGAAAACACAAAGTTAGCCAAAAAATTACACAAGTTAAATGCTGATATGGTATATGATGACCTTCTATGTACTGTATGCATGTACGTGCAAAGACTGGATGAGGGTATATGATTATCATTAAAGTTATATTAAACCTAAAACCAAAAATGTAATATATTTCAGCTTACAAATCATTAGAAGTGGTGGCTGCATTTGTTTGTTGTTTTTTAGTCTTTTTCCCTTCTGGTGATCTGGCCAGTAACATACCTTGTGTTTTAGAGAGCATCTACTCTGGATGGAGGAGCACAGGGGCACCTTTGGACAGCAGGGCGAAACTTGTCAAACTGGGGGAGGAGTGTTAGATGTAATAGCAAATTTAGATACACTAACAAATAACAAACTCCACCTAATATTTTATAAGCAGTTACGGCAAACTTTTTTTTCCTTTTTTTTTTTGGATAAAGGTTTTACATAAATAAATTATGATTATTGTAATCACCCCTGCCAGTGTTAAGTGGTTTGTCTCATCCATGTAAATGGATACATTCTGCTGGAGAGCTTGAGCTTGTGAAAAACAAAAGGCTTACTGGCCAGATCACTAGATGAAGATAGTAGAAAGAAAGTCTAAATAGGAAACTAATACAGTTATCACATCTAAGAATTGATAAGCTGTAACAGGGCTTCTGATAGAAATCACAGGGCCCCGTACAGCCTACCTAACAGGGCCTCCTCTGAAAATATAAAATTATACTTTTGCCCAAATGCAATGCCCATGATGCTATGCTTTGCAGCAATGGCAGAAATGATACCCCCGTTGAACAAGACCCATTCAAGTGAATAGTGGCACAAAGGCAATATCTGCACTCCGCAGTGAGCGATCGGTACCAATCACTAACTGTGTTCATTCAGAATGGTGAGCCCCCCTGCTCACAATCCTGAAATAACTCACCTGTGTGCCCTCAGTAGCAGGAGAGGAGGGAAAACAGCAGCACTGTGGGGGAAAGGGGCACACAGGGGTCCCAGACAGCAGGAGAGAGGGGTACAGATACTAGAACTGATCCCCCTGCAGTAGGGTTGCCACCTGTCCTGGATTCACCCAGACAGTTCGGGTTTGGAATCATGCGTCCAGGTTTCAGACTGCCTGAAACCCGGACACATGATTCAGACTGGACTATGGCTTCCCAACAGGGTTGCTGCCTGCAGTTGTCTAAGCCAAGAGTGTCTGTTATACTCTCTTTCATGGCTGCCCAAAGCCAACATTAACAATCCCCTCCCCCAACACACACACAGACGGGAGAGGAGAGAGGGCTCGATCTGCACCTCTTCCTCCCGCCCCTACCCCTCTGTGTCTGCCCACATTCCAACCACCAGGGATGTGCCTCAGAAAAGGAAAGTTGGGGCTGGAAATTTGAAGTCCAGCAGCCTCAGATACATCTGGATGAAAGGTGCTGACTGCCAAGGGGTGAGTGAGCTCACCATCCATCCCTGTCTGTGACCGAGGTCTCCCCCCTTCTCTCTCCTGCCTCTGAGAGAATACACTAAGATTAATTAGGGTTCTCAGAGCACCCCTTACATCAGAGTTCCCCTTTATACCAGAGGCCACAGTGTTCCCCCTTACATCAGAGTCCTCTCCGTACATCAGAGTTCTCAGTGTTCCCCCTTAAATCAGGGTTCCCAGGGCATCCCTTATGTTAGAGTCCCCAGAGTTCTCCCTTACATCAGAGTCTGCAGAGTCCCCTCTTACAGTGAAAGGGAACTCTGCAAGTTCAGATGTAAAAGGGAACTCTGTGGACTCTGATGTAAAGGGGGACTCTTGTTATTAACTTTATATAATGTTATTTAATAGCAAAATATATGTATAGTTTATACCATTAAAAAAAAATTGCTGTGCGCCGCTAAATTGTTCGGGTTTGACTTGATGAAAAGGTGGCAACCAGTGCAGTGCAGCCAGAGGAAGAAGAGAATAGTAGAAGCCAGCAGCATTTAACAAGAGTCACAAGTGTCAGCAATAAGGCAATACTGTTGGCTCTCCTGCTCGGCAGGTGCCCTGGCTGGGCCCCTTTTTGAACTGATGGGGCCCGGGCCCAGTACAGGAGGGCTGGCTGTACTGCCTTATCAGTGGCCCTGAGCTACAATATAATACAATTTTGGATTAAAATACAACATTGATAGAGTTTTATTAAATCTGTTCAATAAGTGCAAAAAATTACCTTTTGATTCGGCCAGAAAATGTTTTTGCGTTAGTAATTTTCTTGTGCTTTATGCCTCTGCTGATTTTTATCAGTTAGTTCTCATTGTTCTCAGCTCTCTCTGTGGACTACAGAACACCTCACCCTAGGGTCAAATTTTAACCTTGGGGGTATAGGCCACTTTCGGTTCAGTGAGCCCCCCATACACAAGCATTTAAACACACAGCAAATGACCAAATTAGATGAAATCAGTAATGTATCTGAATGAAATACATGCCAACAAAACTCCAAATCGGTTTTAAGGTAAGACAAATTACACAGTGCATAGCTATGCTGCTATGTACTCTTTAGTTTTTATAGATAGCAATAGCTGACTCAACAATTTACATATAATTTCCTCAGTAATCAACTTTTCTCACTAACAAATCATTAACCATGGAGTTGGTGTAGACTACCTTCCCTAAGGGTGTAAGTGCTCTAAGCGCTTCGCTTGAGCCGCCACAATTTGTTTCAAACGAATACATTATACCAGTCCAGAGTAAAATCTTTTACTGATGATTGCAGGCAAAATATTGGTTCCTACGATAAATTAAAAAAAAATAAATCATTTTTTTCCCTTATATTTCTATATAGGGGTCCCTTCTGGCAGTGTGCCTGTGGCAATTGTCCAATTAGACACCTTATAAATTTGACACTGCCTCCTGCTTATGTCCTGGAGAAGAGAAATGGGGTGGTGTTCTATAGTCCCGTCCTAGGGTGACAACACTGCTCCTCCATGGACGCAGTATGATGAGTGAGTGTTGTCACCCTAGGAAAGAACGTGTGTTACTGTCAGATCACCAGGTGAAAAGAAATGGAAAAAATAACCTAGAAAAAGAAAACTAATGTGCAGCCACCACATCTGAGAGTTGGTAACTGCATTTTGTTCTTTGGGTTGAGATACCTGTGACAGACCTAACAGGGACAGGGGCTTTTGGAGGGGACTGCAGGGTAGCCTCTTGTCTACTGACTATGGGCCCTGGCATTTGAGGGGACTCTATTCTTTGGGAGCTGTGTGCCTGGGGGAACTTTGGAGTGGTATTACTTTGGATTCAAGTCCATGTCTCCCCGAAACACACAGACTCTGGGAACTGGAGGACCCTGACACAGATTTGGGGCCTTTATGCTCAATCCAGCATTGACTGCTTCAACCCCTCCTAGATGTTCTAGATGTTAATATAATCAATTCAAAACAACCTGATGCTGGGGTCTCCTGCTATAATCTGTTTATTAAGGTGTTATATGTTTGTTGTTAAGTGTGTCTCTCCCATTGTGTGCCTCCTAGGTGTGAATTCCCATTGCTAATTGAGTTAATTGAGTCACCTATTGTTTCTGTCTGTCGGCTAATCCTTTTGGAGGTTCCTACATGATAAGATTAGTCTTGTGTCAACTTGACCTCATTATCTAACCTTTGTGTGATGTTTTGGGTAATATTTATTGTTCATGCGGTGACCACCCTACTTTTGAAGTGTATAAAAACCTGTATTTCTGTTTAATAAACAGTCATTCCTTTAGTTTTACCTCAACATCTGTGTACGATGCTTGGGGTAAAAGGGCTGGTATTAGCTCTCAGTCTGCTGAAAGGATTTGGAGGGCAGGAGGCACTGTTTGGCAGAAGCACCCAAGTGGGCTGCCAAGCGGTCCATCACAATACGCTCACTTTCACTGCTGCACAGGGCCGGTACAAGGCAGGGGCGGAAGGGGCACGTGCCCTGGGCGGTACCATTTACTATAGGAGGGGGGCGCAGCCTGCAGGTGAAGTTCTGCCACGGCCGCCCGCCAGTGTGTACAAGTCACGATTAGTCACCTATGTTAGCGCCCAGCGCCACTGTACATATTGTGTGTGCCGAGTGTGTGCGCTCCTGGATTCTCCCTTCCCTCAGCTTCACTGCTTACCCCCCCCCCCCCACGGAGGAGTCTCGTAGTCCCTTCCAGCGGCGTGACGTCACTCACGGCCAGGGGTGAGGTGGGAGGACTTAGAGGAGCTCGGACTCGGCGCGCTGTGACCTAGAGAAGCCGAGGAGCTGCTGCCGCCTGCCTGGCTAGCTGGAAGAAAGCTAAGCAGCTAGAAGATTTAGATTGCAGCCAGCGTGACAGACAGTGTGCTACGGTCCGGCCCATAGGTACTCTTTTTTTTTTTTTTTTAACATGACAGACTTGCTGTTCAGTTCACATATTACGCCTCTCCACTTTATGTGCATCTGTTAATGTCAGCAATTTAGGAACAAAACGTTTAATTTCTGTAAACCCAGATGAAGAATATCATATACAACCTGAGACTGCATTAAAATACCCAAAGTATGAAGTGTTTTGTGCTGATACAGCTATTAATCAGAACAAATCTAAAAGAAGACATTTAGAAAACAAAAGTGCAAAGTGTTCAGGGGCTGTACAGTACAGTAAAGGACTAACAAATTTTACACATTCACAGCAGCAGCCACATATACAGCCCTCCCATCAGAAGCCATGATGTTGTCTCCCTACCAGACACAGCAATTATATAGACTATAACAACTAAATAACAGATCAACCAGGATTATATCTGATTAACCACTTCGCGCCCGCACTATAGCCGAAAGACGGCTGCAGCGCGGACGCTATCTGCCGGGCGGCCGTCCCTGGACATCCTGTTGTTTACTTCCGCGATGCGCGCTCCCGCGGGCGCGCATTGGGGAAGTTCTGTGCTGGCCGTGTCCCTCGGACACAGCCAGTCACAGATCGCTGAAAATGGCCAATCATAGCGGCCGTTTTCAGCGCAATCGGCGGTGCCAATGAGAGATGATCTCATATGTAAACATATGAGATCATCTCTTATCGGCGCTGTTCTGCGGCTCTCCCTCCTCACACAGAGACAGCGTGTGAGGAGGGAAAGCGAACCGCTGCGGCGGTAAGTAAAAAAAAAAAAAAACGAAAAAAAGTGTCCCCATTGCCATCTGTCCCTGCCATCTGTCCCTGCCACCTGTCCCTGCCATCTGTCCCCACTGTCATGTCCCTGCCATCTGTCCCCAGTGCCATCTGTCCCCACTGTCATGTCCCTGCCATCTGTCCCCAGTGCCACCTGTCCCCACTGCCATCTGTCCCTGTCATCTGTCTCCACTGTCATGTCCCTGCCATCTGTCCCCAGTGCCATCTGTCCCCACTGCCATCTGTCATCAGTGCCACATAGTGCCATCTGTCATCAGTGCCATATGTCATCAGTGCCACATAGTGCCATCTGTCATCAGTGCCACATAGTGCCATCTGTCATCAGTGCCACCTGTCAGTGTCACATGCCATCTGTCATCAGTGCCATGTATCAGTGCCATCTGTCATCAGTGCCACGTATCAGTGCCATCTGTCATCAGTGCCATCTGTCATCAGTGCCACGTGTCATCAGTGCCACGTATTAGTGCCATCTGTCATCAGTGCCACATCAGTGTCAGTGCCACATCAGTGTCAGTGCCACATCAGTGCCATCTGTCATCAGTGCCACGTATTAGTGCTATCTGTCATCAGTGCCACGTCAGTGTCACATGTCATTGTCCTGGTGCTCCAGGGCCTTCAAAAGTGTAATAGGTAGTCAACAAGTTAGATGTGTAATTTATGCTCCTAGAACACGTGACGGTGCTCCCTGCATGTTGGGCCTCTCTATATGGTCAGGCTGTGAAAAAGTCCCCCACGTGGTGACGTAATACTCAGGAGGAGTAGCAGAATGTATTTTGGGGTGTCATTTGTGGTATACACATGCCATGTGAGAGAAATAACCTATTACAATGACAATTTTGTGGGGAAAAAAAATCTTCATTTTGCAAAGAATTGTGGGGAAAAATGACAACATCAAAAACCTCACCGTGCCTCTTACTAAATACCTTGGAATGTCTACTTTCAAAAAAGGGGTCATTTGGGGGATATTTGTACTTTCCTGGCTTGTTCGGGTCGCAAGAAATGAGATAGGCCACCAGTGCATCAGGTGTGATCAATTTTTTATGATTTGCACCATAACTCTCTAACTTTCACAAAGACCAATAAATATCCACTAATTTGGGTTATTTTTACCAAAGATATGTAGCAGTATAAATTGTGGCCAAAATTTATGAAGAAAAATTACTAATTTGCAAAATTTTATCACAGAAACAAAGAAAAATTTGTTTTTTTTCAAAATTTTCGGTCTTTTTTCATTTATAGCGCAAAAAATAAAAAAACCCAGAGGTGATCAAATACCACCAAAAGAAAGCTCCATTTGTATGAAAAAAAGGACAAAAAATTCATTTGGGTACAGTATTGCATGACTGAGTAATTGTCATTCAAAGTGTGACACTGCTGAAAGCTGAAAATTGGTCTGGGCAGGAGGGGGGTTTAGGTGCCCAGTAGGCAAGTGGTTAAACAAAGTAGTCCATAGTTCAAGAAGATTCTCACATCTTTGCTGTTCCACTTAGCACATGAAGGGAGAAGTGCTTTTTTTATACTAGAAGACATTTTTTTTGTCATGTAATTTTTTTAATAAATCTTTATTTTTTTTATAGTTATATAGTATATATAGTAATATATTTTTTGAAACAACATTGATTCTTTCTTAAAATCGGGCGGGGGGGGGGGGGGGGGGGCGCAGTTTGCCATCTTCGCCCTGGGCACCAAATGGCCTTGTCCCAGCACTGCTGCTGCATATCTGGCTATAATCAAAACATGGGAGGTATGCGTCCAATTTGTTTTGGTTGTGGTCCCTTTAAGGGGATGACAGGTAGCAGGATGAAGCACTCAGAATGCCTCACCTATGCAGGGTGAGTGGTTATGGGGTGATCCATTAAAAGGGGAAAACTGAATGGCATTTACCCCAGGTCCTTACATTATATGGAACCCAGAATTCAGAGGATCTGAGACATCTTGGGTGGGAAAGAGCCTCCAACCATGACTACGGGTACTGTGGTCCTCTCCTTTGGACAGGGCTGAAAGGGCCAGAAAGCACTCAGCAGGTGTCTATGAGGTATAGTGTTGAAATAGCATAAAGTTGAGAGAGCGCTGTAGGCTGTTGATCAGCTGAGACCCTGCTGGGCTATTGTGACCTTTCCAGACGTCTGGAACAGGTGGGAACTTTAAAACCCTGTTAAGGGACAAGTGTTACCAGTGAGCTCTAGTTTTGTTTTTGTATACCAGCTATGGAGCATTTTACGTTGTTTATGCTGACAAGAAGAAGCTATTTTGTAGACATGTGCACAGCCAAAAAATTCGTTCATTTTAGTTTTCGTTTCATTAGTTTATTATTTTTTTCGTTTTTCGGGTCATTCGTTATGATCGCGATTGGTAAATTCGTTCATTCTTAAATTCGTAAATGCGTTCATTCGTACATTCGTAAATTCGAACATTCGTTCATTCGTACATTCGTTCATTCGTACATTCGTACATTTTTACATTTGTACATTCGGAAATTCGTACATTCGTAAATTTGTAAAATCGTACATTTGTAAATTCGAAAATTCGGAAATTTGTAAATTCGAAGTTTGAAAATCCAAAAACCCGAAAATTCAAAAATCTGAAATAGTAACTAACTATTAAATTATAGGTATTGGAATTTACTTTCAAATTTGACTGTCAGTGAACGTAACAAATACAAATTTATCCGAAGTTACGAATTATCCAAAACAAATGCTGCATCTAAACAAATGGAACGGAACAAATTAATAATAAATAATAATAATAAAACGTTGTTATTATTATTATTGTTATTTATTATTATTAATTCATTACGTTCCATTACGTTTTTTCGGATCATTCATAACTTCGGATAAATTTGTATGTGTTACGTTCACTAACAGCCAAATTTGAAAGAAAATTGCAATATCTATAATTTAAAAGTTACTAGTAATTACTAACAGTTAAGTTATTATTAGTTAACTATTATTTCAGATTTCCGAATTTTCGAATTTACAAATTTACGAATTCACTAATTTACTAATGTACGAATGTACGAATGTACGAATGCCCGAATTTACGAATGTCCAATTTTATCGAATTTACGAATATTCGGAAAAAATTTGTTAAACGGGTTTTCATTAATTCGGATATTCCCGAATTAACGAATTTGTCGAAATTCGTTAAAAAACTAATTTGGAACGAAACGAATTGCACATGCCTACTATTTTGTTCAGTCTGTTTTTTGAAAATAAGGACAGTTCCCCGATATCACAATAGACAGTAAATATAAGTATATAACTTTTTTTTGGTGTTCAGGAAAAAAAAGTACATTTTAAAATTATTTTTGCTTTTCATTTTTGTTAGATAAATAATAACAATTACATATGAATATTTTATTTATACTACTACTGCCAGCAGGTGGTACATTGCCTTACATTTATGCTTAGTCGCTTTGCTTCTATGCTGTGAACAGCCTAGTGTAAGGCTGTAGTTAGACAGAGACCAAATATAAACACACTTTGCTGCGCTTTTTTAATAGTCAGAGCAATATTCATAGTTACCTGCTTCTCTATAGAACTTCTTAATGCCTTTTCAACATTGTGTTTGAAAAGATCGATCAGCCAGCTGCAATAGAGAAGACAGAAAAGTACCTTATGCCTGTTCACCTTCTCCCACTTAACAGTAAAGGATTTCAACAAGCTTTAAAGTGTATGTCAAGGGAAAAACAAAAAATCACATCCAGTACGTCCTTGCAATAAATACACATATTCTTCATGTTTTGTCTGTTTAAAAATGCTGCTAAAAAAATACACATTGATCCTTTTAGAAATCCAGTAAGCTCCTAACCGTGATGGCCCATCCATTAGGTGCGTTGCACCCCTAATCCATGCGACTGGCCCCTAATCTACATTCAAGGCGCCGGACGCATGGATTTCAAAAGGTTTTTTTTGAAGCACATGATTAGAGCCTGAGGCTCTAATTGGCTTCAAAAAAGGGTGGGCTCGGGGCGCAGAGCACTGTGCCCTAAGCCCACCCAGTTGTGTGACATTAGCGAACTATCATTCACTAACGTCTACCTGCTTCTCCTTCCGGCCAATCAGGAAGCAGGTCCTGAGACCTAATTGGCCAAGGAGTCTTAGGACTCCCATCCAATCGGGTCTCAGGACCCACTTCCTGTTTGGCCGGCAGGATAAGCAATGGCCCCAGCTCTGCCCTCGGCAAGCTGGAGCGAAGAGCAGCACTGGCCTCCTAAGGTAAGGCGACTGTTCGCCACCGTCCGTCACCCGCGATAGAGGGGGGCACTGATCGCCGCCGTCCATCTCCCATGGGGGGAAGGTTTGTTTAGCGCCCCCCCCCCCCCAAAATATTGAGCACCAGCCGCCACTGGCTACTAATTTCCTGTATGAGGTGACAATGCAGCCCCTGCTCAATAAACTTTCAAGCTGTGGTTTCAGTCCTGTATGAGTATTCCCTGGCTGGACTACAGAACACTGCATTTCTCTCTTCTTCATGTCCATAGCATAAGGGGTTGGGGGGTTCTGTAATCCAGAGGAGGAGAACTTAGGCAGGGCTGACAACACTGGTTGTAATTTCAGTGCAGTAGAGACAACCCTGTCAGCCTACTACAGCAAGTGAGGAGTTTACTCGATTTCTGGCACATACCTAATAAATCAACAAACCGTATATACTCGAGTATAAGCCGAGTTTTTCAGCACATTTTTTTGTGCTGAAAATGCCCCCCTCAGCTTATACTCGAGTCAAGCACTTTTCTGCAGCAGAGAATGACACTTTCCGAACCGAATTTGGGGCCCCGTATCTCAGGGCCACTTGGTGCTAGAAACTCCAAATTAGGCATGCAAACCCAGTGAAACTAGCACTACAACATATCCAAAGCTGGGGTTCCTAGCACCAAGTGGCCCCTATACTGGGCCCCAAACTCAGTTCGGAAAATGTCATTCTCCGCTGCAGAAAAGTGCTTGACATTTTTCAAACCGATTTTGGGGCCCCCGTATCTTGGGGCCACTTGGTGCTAGGAACCCCAGCTTTGGATATGTTGTAGTGCTAGTTCCACTGGGTTTACACACCACATTTGTGGTTCCTAGCACCAAGTGGCCCCGAGATACGGGGCCCCAAATTCGGTCAACTGTGTCCATCTGCAGCAGTCATTCACCTAGGCGAATGATGTGAACTGTCCTGCCTTTGTATCCTGGGATATACAAGTCACATATCCCAGGAGGCAAAGCTTTTCATTCAGTAAAGATGGAGGGGGCGAGCCTAGCGGGGCATCATCGGGAGGCGCAATGAAATGATAAAATGCTCAAGTTCTGAAAGCACCTAGCGTTAACACGTTGTTTTTATGCTCAAAAGCTCCTCTCTGGAACGCACAAACGCTGTGTAAACGCTGTTAAGAAAAAAAAAAAAAATCAATGTAAACGCCTATACTGTGCATGGACACATAGGTTAAAGTAGTTGTAAAGCCTGAAGTTTTTTTTACCTTCATGCATTCTATAGATGAAGGTTAAAAAGAAACCTTCAATATGCAGCTCCCTCCGCAGCCCCCCTAATACATACCTGACCCCGATCCCAATCCAGCGATGTGCACAAGGACGATTGCTGTCCCGTCTCTCTTTCTCCTCATTAGCTCAGAGACAGCAGCGGTAACCATTGGCTCCTGCGACTGTCAATCACAGCCAGTGAGGAGGGAGCAGGGTAGGGTTGCCACCTGTCCGGGATTCACCTGGACAGTTCGGGTTTGGAATCATGTGTCTGGGTTTCAAACTGCCTGAAACCCGGACACATTATTCAGACTGGACTATGGCCTCCCAGCAGGGTTGCTGGCTAAGCAGTTGTCTAAGCTGAGAGTGTCTATTACGCTGTCTTTCACACTGCCCAAAGCCAGCACTAACAATCCCCCCACATACAGATGGGAGAGGAGAGAGGGCTCTTTAGGAGGCACAGTGCCAGGGATTGGAGTGTGGGCAGAGTCAGAGGGATGGGCCTCGGTGCCTGCTCACACTCCATTACCCGGTGCTGTGCCTCAGAAAAGGAAAGTGGGGGCAGAAATTTGAAGCCTAGCAGCCTCAGATACATCTGAATGAGAGGTGCTGACTTCCAAGGGGTGAGTGAGCTCACCGTCCATCCATCTGTCTGTGACTGAAGTCTCCCCCCTTCTCTCTCCTGCCTCTGAGAGAGTACACTAAGATTAATTAGGGCTCTCAGAGCACCCCTTACATCAGAGTTCCCCTTTACACCAGAGGCCACAGTGTTCCCCCTTACATCAGAGTTCTTTCCGTACATCAGAGTTCTCAGTGATCCCCCTTAAATCAGGGTTCCCAGAGCATCCCTTATGTCAGAGTATCCAGAGTTCTCCCTTACATCAGAGTCTGCAGAGTCCCCCCTTACAGTGAAAGGGAACTCTGCAAGTTCAGATGTAAAAGGGGAACTCTGTGGACTCTGATGTAAAGGGGGACTATTGTTATTAACTTTATATGATTAGAAATGTTATTTAATAGAAAAATATATGTATAGTTTATACTATTAAAAAAAAATTGCTGTGTGCCGCTAAAGTGTTCGAGTCTGCAGAGTAAGGGAACTCTGCGAGTTCAGATGTAAAGATGAACTCTGTGGATTCAGATGTAAAAAATTGCTGTGCGCCGCTAAAGTTTTGGGTTTGACTTGAAGAAAAGGTGGCAACCCTAGAGCGGGGTTGAGGCTGAGCCCCTTTCTCTGTGTCTTTTTGGACACACAGAGAGGGATTCGGGAGCAAGCATGCAAGTGGCTTGCTATGGGGTCACTTTGCAGAGGGGAAGGCCCAAGAGCGCCAGCGGGGGAACCTGGGAAGAGGAGGCTGCTCTGTGCAAAACCCTTGCACAGAGCAGGTACTGTAAACATAACATGTTTGTTATTAAAAAAAAATTAAGCCTTTAGTATCACTTTAACATGGAGGGGAGTTCAGAGGCAGCCTATAAAAGCAGCATTTTTGAGCTCAAGTGTGCTTGAAGGCGTTTTCTAAGATGTACGTTCTGGTTCTTTTTAAATAATCCCATACACCTTTCTGTGCATATCAATATTAATAATTATAATAAAAATAATGAACAACTTACCCAAACTTCCCTGAGATGTGGACATTGACATTCGAGATATGGCAGCTGCAATCAGAGGGAGCTATCGTTGGTCTGCCGGCTCCATCGCTGCCCAGCTTTAGTCCTACAGATATACTGAGTCCTTCCACCTTCACATCAAATCCACCGCTAGATGATCTAAACAAGGGATCAAATATTCAGTAAAAGTACCCAATCGCATCACCTCAGAAAACATGAACATGGGTCCAATTTTTTTTTTCATTTACATTTCAGCCTCTCAAAAAGATATACAGTATATTGCCAAAAGTATTGGGACACCTGCCTTTACACGCACATGAACTTTAATGGCATCTCAGTCTTAGTCCGTAAGGTTCAATGCTGAGTTGGCCCACCCTTTGCAACTTTAACAGCTTCAACTCTTCTGGGAAGGCTGTCCACAAGGTTTAGGAGTGTGTCTATGGGAATGTTTGACTATTCTTCCAGAAGCGCATTTGTGAGGCACTGATGTTGGATGAGAAGGCCTGCCTTGCAGTCTCCGCTCTAATTCATACCATAAGCGTTCTATCGGGTTGAGGTCAGGTTTCTGTGCAGGCCAGTCTAGTTCCTCCACCCTAAACTCCCTCATCCATGTCTTTATGGACCTTGCTTTGTGCACTGGTGCGCAGTCATGTTGGAACAGGAAGAGACCATCCCTAAACTGTTCCCACAAAGTTGGGATCATGAAATTGTCCAAAATGTCTCGGTATGCTAACCTCTTAAATATTCTCTTCACTGGAACTAAGAGGCCAAGCCTAACCCCAACCCCTGAAAAACAACCCCACACCATAATCTCCCCTCCACCAAATGATTTGGACCAGTGCACAAAGAAAGATCCATAAAGACATGGATGAGCGAGTTGGGGTGGAGGAACTTAACTGGCCTGCACAGAATCCTGACCTCAACCCGATAGAACACCTTTGGGATGAATTAGAGCGGAGACTGTGAGCCAGGCCTTCTCTCCAACATCAGTGCCTGACCTCACAAATGTTCTTCTGGAAGAATGGTCAAACATTCCCATAGACACACTCCTAAACCTTGTGGACAGCCTTCCCAGAAGAATTGAAGCTGGTATAGCTGCAAAGGGTGGGCCAACTCAATATTGAACCCTACGGACAAAGACTGGGATTCCATTAAAGTGTAAAGGAAGGCATCAGAATACTTTTGGTAGTATAGTATATATGGGCACTGAAAGTACCAAAGGACAGAGGATCACAATGACAAGCAGCTAGCTTTTTCAGAAGGGGTCATAAATGGAAGCCTATGACCGCTTTACGTCAGTACATCGTTTATTAGTTTGAAACAAACTCTTAACCATCAAGTTTATCCTCTCATTGCTTCAGAAGTTTTGATTCAGAGGCTCAAACAAATGGGGGTTAAAAAACCCTTAGGCCCCTTTCACACTTATACGACTTGTCCCACGATTTTGTACTGCAAAATCGTATGACAAGTCATTCTCCATGATTTTCAATGACTACCATTCATATTAGCACGACTTTAAGTCGTGCCGACTTCAAAGTAGTCCCTGCACTACTTTGGTCCAACTTCTATGCGAGTTGTACTCCATAGACCTCAATGTTAAACCCTCAAGTAGCATGCAAATCGTGCCTGAATAATATAGACACGATTTCAGTACGACTTTGTAAGCACAAGCCTGGCTCGCTGATCGGGAAAGGAAAACTTTTTTTTCCCTTTCGCGATGAGCGACAGGCAGTGCTGACAGCTGTCTGGTATGATTCCTGAGGGGGAACGCCGCGCCAAGTTTTAAATGAAAAAACTGGCGTGGGTTCCCCCCAGGGGCATACCAGGCCCTTAGGTCTGGTATGGATCTAAGGGGAACCCCCTACGCCGAAAAATCGGCGTGGGGTCCCCCCCAAAATCCATACCAGACCCTTATCCGAGCACGCAGCCCGGCCGGTCAGGAATGGGGGTGGGGACGAGCGAGCGCCCCCCCCTCCTGGACCGTACCAGGCCGCATGCCTTCAACATGGGGGGTGGGTGCTTTGGGGCATGGGGGGCACCCTGGGGGGCCCCCCACCCCAAAGCATCTTGTCCCCATGTTGGTGAGGACAAGGGCCTCTTCCCGACAACCCTGGCCGTTGGTTGTCGGGGTCTGCGGGCGGGGGGCTTATCAGAATCCAGGAGCCCCCTTTAATAAGGGGGCCCCCAAATCCCGGCCCCCCACCCTATGTGAATGAGTATGGGGTACATGGTACCCCTAACCATTCACCTAGGGGAAAAAAGTGTCAATAAAAAACACAGCACACAGGTTTTTAAAGTAATTTATTAGGCAGCTCCGGGGTCTTCTTCCGACTTCGGGGGTCCTCTTCCGACTTCGGGGGGTCTTCTTCCGACTTCAGGGGTCTCTCCGGCGTCTCCTCCTGGTGTCCTGATCTTCTGCCGGCTCCACCGCTATCTTCTGCAGCTCAATTGCTAGCGGTGGCCCGGACTTCTGCCTTCTGCCTTCTTCTTTTCTTCCAGAGATGTTTACACGATGCTCTCTCCAGCTGGAATGGTCTCTGAACGCTCCGCAATGGACTTTTATAGGCGGTGACCCCGCCCCCTTATGAGGTCACTGTCCCGGGGCATGCTGGGACTGTGCCGTCATAAGGGGGCGTGGTCATCACCCGGTGACCACGCCTCCTAAAACTTCACAGTCCCAGCATGCCCAGGGACTGTGACGGCATAAGGGGGCGAGGTCACCGCCTATATAAGTCCGTTGCGGAGCGGTCAGAGACCATTTCAGCTGGAGAGAGCGTCGTGTCAACATCTCTGGAAGAGAAGAGGGAAGAAGATGATCCAGAAGTCCGGACCACCGCTGGCAAAAGAGCGGCAGAAGATAGCGGTGGAGCCGGCAGAAGATGCGGACACCGGGAGAAGACGCCGGAGAGACCCCCGAAGTCGGAAGAGGACCCCCGAAGTCGGAAGAAGACCCCCGAAGTCGGAAGAGGACCCCCGAAGTCGGAGGAAGACCCCGGAGCTGCCTAATAAATTACTTTAAAACCTGTGTACTGTGTTTTTTATTGACACTTTTTTCCCTAGCTGAATGGGTAGGGGTACCATGTACCCCATACTCATTCACATAGGGTGGGGGGCCGGGATCTGCGGGCCCCCTTATTAAAGGGGGCTCCCGGATTCCGATAAGCCCCCCTGCCCACAGACCCCGACAACCAATGGCCAGGGTTGTCGGGAAGAGGCCCATGTCCTCATCAACATGGGGACAAGGTGCTTTGTGGTGGGGGGCGGCAGGGCGCCCCCCCCATGCCCCAAAGTATCCACCCCCCATGTTGAGGGCATGCGGCATGGTACGGTCCACAAGGGGGGGGGGGGCACTCGCTCGTCCACACACCCATTCCTGACCGGCCGGGCTGCGTGCTCGGATAAGGGTCTGGTATGGATTTTGGGGGGACCCCACGCCGATTTTTCGGCGTAGGGGGTTCCCCTTACAATCCAGATCTAAGGGCCTGGTATGCCCCTGGGGGGGGGACCCACGCCAGTTTTTTTATTTAAAACTTGGCGTGGAGTTCCCCCTTATGATTCATACCAACTACTGTATGTTTTCATTTGTTAATGCCAAAAATGTGGCAAAGTCGTACAAAGTAGTACTGCTCCCAAATCGCTGTAAAATCGCAGCAAATCGCGGTAAAATCGTATAAGTGTGAAAGGGGCCTTACTGATACTACTAGAGCAATGAGTTCAATTCCCTGGATGAAGATGTCCCCATACTATTTTTTAGTAAAAATAGCTGTGGGTATTATTAATTCTAAGAAAAAGAAAAATATAAATGTTCTTTAAATGCCACTATGGGTTCTGACTTAGAGGGGGAAGAATTATTTTTTTTTTTATTTATTTTTTTTTAACTTTACAAACAGCCCATCTTCTTTTAGTGTGGAAGGGAAACCTCCTGGCTCCTTATCTTCAATATGATGAGTAGACATGTGCAATTCGTTTTGCTCCGAATTTCAACAAATCTGTTAATTCGGAAATATCCGAATGAATGAAAACCCGTTTAACGAATATCTCTGAATATTCATAAATTTGAATATTCGAAAAATGTATACATTCGTAAATGCGTACATTCGTACATTTGTAAATTTGCATATTTGTAAATTCGTACATTCGTAAATTCGTAAATTAGTGAATTAGTAAATTTGTAAATTCGGAAATCTGAAATAATAATTAACTAATAATAACTGAACTATTACTAACTATTAAATTATAGGTATTGTTATTTCCTTTCAAATTTGGCTGTTAGTGAACGCTACACATACAAATTTATCCGAAGTTACGAATTATCCGAAATAACGAATGCCGTATCTAAACGAATGGAACGTAATGAATTAATAATAATAAATAACAATAATAATAATAAAAACTTTTTATTATTATTATTTATTATTAATTTGTTCCGTTCCATTTGCTTAGATGCAGCATTCGTTATTTCAGATGATTCGTAACTTCGGATAAATTCGTATTTGTTACGTTCACTAACAGCCAAATTTGAAAGGAAATTACAATACCTATAATTTAATAGTTAGTTACTATTTCAGATTTTTGAATTTTCGGGTTTTTGGATTTTCAAACTTTGAATTTACAAATTTACAAATTTTCCTATTTACAAATGAACGAATTTACGAATATACAAATTTCCGAATGTACGAATTTACGAATGTATGAATGTACGAATTTACGAATGTATGAATGTACGAATTTACGAATGTATGAATTTACGAATGTACGAATTTACGAATGTATGAATTTACGAATGTATGAATGTACGACTTTAGGAATGTACGAATGTATGAATGTACGACTTTAGGAATGTACGAATGTATGAATGTGCGAATGTACGAATGTATGAATGTACGAATTTATGAATGTACGATATTACGAATTGCGATCATAACGAATGACCCGAAAAACGAAAAGAAAAATATACGAATGAAATGAAAATGAAAATGAATAATTTTTTTGGCAGTGCACCTGTCTAATGATGAGTAAACATGCTAATATGTTAAGCTGTTATTGTCACTTTTATTTTGAATAAATAAATACTTTTATGGAAAAAATATGTTAAGCTGTTAGTCTTAATTCAACAGTTTGGTTTTGCACTGTTTTGTTTTTTTTAGCATTTTTAGGACATAATTTTTTTACGTACGTTTTATTTTTACATAATTTTATATATAATTTTATATTTTTTTTACTTTTATGTTCATTTTGCATTTTTGTTATATACATCATTTAACCCTTCTGTACTTATAAATCTCATATTTCTTGGGATTATGACATTTCAATGCTTTCATTTAATTATAATTATGTTAGGTCTTTGTGGCATAACTAGGGGTGTATACCTATATGCATGCAAACTTGGAAATCATTATGATAATGTTTTATATTTGTTCTTGTAGCTATGAGGCAGGGGGGTAGTTTGGCTCCTGAAATGCTTTGGCTGTTTTTATATGACCTATGTACCAACAGTTATGCCCTGTACACACGATCGGACATTGATCAGACATTCCGACAACAAAATCCATGGATTTTTTCCGACGGATGTTGGCTCAAATTTGTCTTGCATACACACGGTCGCACAATGTCAGAAAATCTGATCGGTCTGAACGCGGTGACGTAAAACACGTACGTCGGGAATATAAACAGGGCAGTAGCCAATAGCTTTCATCTCTTAATTTATTCTGAGCATGCGTGGCACTTTGTGCGCCGGATTTGTGTACGACACGGTCAGAATTTAACCGATCGGATTTTGTTGTCGGAAAATTTTATAGCCTGCTCTCAAACTTTGAAATTCCGACGGAAAAAGTCCGATGGAGCCCACACATGATCGGAATTTCCGACAACACAATCTGATCGCACTTTTTCTGTCAGAAAATCCGACCGTGTGCACTGGGCATTAAAGTTGAACTTCAGGTATGATCCTAATTGCATGCTTACAATGGTCCAGCTTGGAGCAATGTAAATGTGCATATTTCATACCTGAGGAAAATGCTGCGGAGTCACTGTGGCAGTCAGCTCTGCTAAAATGACCGCTGCGGGTCTTGTGCCAAGCGGCTGCCCCATTGCACACTGACCACAAGGGGTCACTGCCCGGCACAATTTACAGAGCATTGGTTTAACATTATAAAACCGCTGCGCAAATACGGTGCGAAAAAAAAGCATTGCATTGACCGCCATTTTATTCTCTAGGGTGTTAGAAAAAAATATATATAATGTTTGGGGGTTCTAAGTAATTTTCTAGCAAAAAAACCTGTTTTAAACATGTAAACACCTAAAATCCAAAACGGGGCTGGTCCTTAAGTGGCTAGAGACAACCTACAACCCTCGACCTGTACTAATGATACAAAATAATTCTCAGTGTCTGTTCTTTGTTCACTTATAAATAGAGATATCTAGTAAAATAGTGGCATTAGTATAGTTCTTTGTCACGGTACTTTAACATCAATGGATGAAACAAAGTAGCGCCTTGCAGCTTTAACATTTTTAACCTATCAATCCAAATACGTTTTAGCAGGAGTTTGCACTTGTTCCTGTAACTTTGTAGCATGTTGATCCTGTGCTTACATTGTAAATGATAGAATAGAGGTGCCTATTTTTTTTTAGGTTTATGAAATGAGCAGTGAAAAATTGCTTCTAAATAAGGACTGAAAAAAAAAATGTATTGAATAATTATGGAAATGCATTAAATAATTTTCTGTTTTTTTTTTTTTTGTGTCAAATTGCGTTTTTACCCTCTGTTTAAAACCGGTTCAATACAGGGCAATTTCACCCCCTTCCTTCCCAGGCCAATTTTTAGTTTTCAGCGCTGTCGCACTTTAAACGCCAATTGCGCGGTCGTGCGACGTTGTACCCAAAAAAAATTGACGTCCTTTTTTCCCCACAAATAGAGCTTTCTTTTGGTGGTATTTGATCGCCTCTGCGGTTTTTATTTTTTGCGCTATAAACAAAAGAAGAGCGACAATTTTGAAAAAAAAACCACAATATTTTTTACTTTTTGCTATAATAAATATCCCAATTTTTTTTAAAAAAAACTAATTTTTTCCTCAGTTTCGGCCGATATGTATTCTTCTACATATTTTTGGTAAAAAAAAATCGCAATAAGCGTATATTGATTGGTTTGCGCAAAAAGTTATAGCGTCTACAAAATACGGGATAGATTTATGGCGTTTTTAAAAAAAAAATATTTATTTATTTTTTTAGCGGCGATCGCGATTTTTTTTCGTGACTGCGACATTATGGCGGACACATCGGACACTTTTGACACATTTTTGGGACCATTCACATTTATACAGCGATCAATGCTATAAAATTGCATTGATTACTGTGTAAATGTGACAGGCAGTGAAGGGGTTAACCACTAGGGGGCGGGGAGGGGTTAATATGTTTCCTAGGGAATGCTTCTAACTGTAGGGGGAGGGGACGTACAAGGGGAGGAGACCGATCAGTGTTCCTCCGTTCTGGGAACACAGATCGCTCTCCTCTGAGCTGACAGGACGTGGATGTGTGTGTTTACACACACACATCCACGGTCCGGCCCGGTTAACGGGCAATCGCGGGTGCCCGGCGGACATCGCGGCTGCCGGGCACACGCACCGGGTCCCGAGCAATGCGGCGGGCGCGCATGCGCCCCCTAGGCGGCCGGGAATCCCAGGACGTCATATGACGTCCACCCAGGATGGGAGATCCCATCTGTGGACGTCATATGACTATACGCCGGTATTGAAGAGGTTAACCATTCTAGATGCTGCTTTTCCTTTTACTTACAAGGCCACCCACAGCTCTGACCCCAGCTACATCATTAACTGATTCAGCCCTGGAAGATTTTACCCCCTTCCTGGCCAGAGCATTTTTTGCGATTTGGCACTGCGTGGATTTAACTGACAATTGCCCGGTCGTGCAACGTTGCACCCAAACAAAATTGACGTAATTTTTTTCCCACAAATAGAGCTTTCTTTTGGTGGTATGTGATCACCTCTGTGGTTTTTATTTTTTGCGCTATAAACAAGAAGAGCGACAATTTTGAAAAAAACTCAATATTTTTTACTTTTTGCTATAATAAATATCCCCCAAAAATATATAAAAAAAGTTTTTCCTCAGTTTAGGCCGATATATATTCTTCTACATATTTTTGGTAAAAAAAATTGCAATAAGCGTTTATTGATTGGTTTGCGCAAAAGTTATAGCGTCTACAATATAGGGGATAGTTTTATGGCATTTTTATTATTTTTATTTATTTTTTTTACTAGTAATGGCGGTGATCTGCAATTTTTATCTGGACTGCGACATTATAGGTGGACACATCGGACACTTTTTGACACATTTTTGGGTCAATTGGCATTTATACAGCTATCAGTGCTATAAAAATGCACTGATTAGTGTAAAAATGTCACTGGCAGGGAAGAGGTTAACACGAGGGGGCAAACAAGGAGATAATTGTGTTTCCTAGTGTGTGTTCTAACTGAAGGGGGGAGGGAACTGTGTACGGGAGATGACAGATCGCTGTTCATACTCTGTATGAACAGACGATCTGTCAGTTCTCCCCTCAGAGAACTGGAAACTGTGTGTTTACACACACAGATCCCGGTTCTCGGTGTGTCAGCAGCAAACGCGGGAGCCCGGCGGTGATCGTGACCGCGGGCACTCGCTTTGGCTCCGGGGGAGAGCAGCGGGTGCGCGCCCCTAGTGGCCACAAGGCGAAGTGACGTAACATAACGTCGTTTCTCCCAGCCATGCCATTTTGCCAAAGTAAAACTGTGGCAGCTGGTTCGGCAAGTGGTTAACCTAGTCTCAAAATACCAACCAAATTGTTCTCTCCGCTCCTCCCAAGAACTCCTGCTTTCCAACTCCCTTGTACCCTCCTCCCATGCTCGCCTCCAGGACTTCTCCAGAGTCTCTCCCATCCTCTGAAACTCCCTACCTCAATCTGTCTGACTATCTCCTTCTCTATTTACTTCTAGGCAATCCCTGAAAACCATTCTCTTTAGAGATGCCTATCCTGCCTTCACCTAACAACTGTACTTTTATTTTCTCCATAAGCCCATCTCCCACAGTTATTACCTTTTGTACCACTTGACCCTCCCTCATAGATTGTAAGCTCTAATGACCAGGGCCCTCTGATTCCCCCTATATTGAACTGTATTGTAACTGTACTGTCTACCCTCATTTTGTAAAACGCTGTGCAAACTATTGTTGCTATATAAATCCTGTATAATAATAATGATGATATAGTGACTAAAACAGCCTGCAATAAGATGACATACACAATAGCATATACAGTAGCTGTGATTGACAGTGTTTTACAGACAGTGGTCAACGGAGGGCAATTATGTAATTAATAATGGGCAGTTTTTATTGCCTAGTAATGCACCAAATTTTGTCGTTATTTTTTTTTTCTGAAATAACCAGGAACAATCCCTGTAAGATGTCTTACAAGTGAAACTTTGTCTTGAATCTCCACTTCCCACTGATCTCAATGAAAGCTCCAGAAATTGACAACTTCAGGCCAACGTTGGGCACAGGACTGATCTGTGAGCTGGGTAACTGGAAGTTACGGATATCCAAGCTAGACAAGAATAAAATGCCATGTTAAGAATTAATGACTGATTATGTCTGTTCATGTAATAAACACACAAGGAATACAACACAACAAATATAATATATTCTGCTGAAGAAAGCATACTTTAAAATCAACCTAACATGGCCTAAAAATGCAAAAATACTGTTGAAGTGCAAACACCTTGTAGTACCCGAAGGAACTTGTGTTAGTTAATTTCTGTGCCCCTAAGATGTTTGGATTTGATATATATGCCTCTATAAAAAAAGTATTTTTTAACCACTTCAGCTCCGGAAGGTTTACGCCCCTTCATAACCAGGCCATTTTTTGCGTTACTGCACTGCGCTACTTTAACTGACAATTGCGCGGTCATGCAACGCTGTACAAATTAAAATTGATGTCCTTTTTTTCCCCCACAAATAGATTTTTTTTTTTTGGTGGTATTTGATCACCTCTGCGGTTTTTATTTTTAAACCAATATTTTTCACTTTATGTTATGAAACATATCCAATATAAAAAATGTAAAAAAAAAACTAATTTCTTCATCTGTTTAGGCCAATATGTATTCTGCTACATATTTTTGGTAAAAAAAAAAAAACGAACAATAAGCGTATATTGATTCATTTACACAAAAGTTATAGGGTCTACAACAGCGATATGCAATTAGCATATCATAGCAAATAAATAATGATATTTGAAGCGCTTCACAATGTGCATAAAAATGAATATATAAGAATAAATATAAATAGTCAAATAAATCCAGCGGTGAGTAAAAATTCCTAAAAAATCCAGCAATCAAAATAGTGTAAAATTATAAAAAATTAGTGACACCAAATGTGTAAAAAATTCACATAAAAATCCACATAAAAATAAATATATAGGGATGTATTCAGAAGGTTCAATTATACAGGTGTAGAATCCTGATTGGTATAGAGCTTTTGATCACTAGCAAAGCTGTTTAAAAACACTTGCTTAATTAAGGTGCTCATTGATAGTACCAATGTGTTTTTTGCTTCTATTCACAACCAATGTGAGAATCATAAACAGGCAGATAAGAGAAAAAACCAATCATTGTGCAATAGTTAGGATACCAAGGTACACAGGCAAACTTCAATCCACTCACGTGTGCCTTATAATGATAAGGCATATGCAGGTTTTACTATAGCAGTCAGCCGCCTTAGACAGGAGCAGATTCAGTGCAGTACACTGTGTGAAACTGCTGATCTGCACAGAGCGTCCTTGGCTCCTCCCACGCGTTACATCACAGTCACGTGACTTTTTCAAGGATCCTTTTTTTAGGCCATGTTTGCCCCTCCGCCCGCTGGGCCGGGCGGAGGGGCAAAACGCAGGTGCTAGCAGGCATCTGGGCTGATCCCGCTAACACTGCGTTTTTGGGAACCCTAAACTGCTGGGGACGCTAGTATAGATCTGATTGGATCAGATATTGATCCGTTCAGATACTATACCACTAAGGGAGGTGTACGGTGCGCGAGTGGGTGTTAGCGGTACTGGCGCTAACCTGACGCTGCCTGGGGCTGGTGCTTACCAGTTCACCAAAACGCTACCAAAAAAACTGTTAGCGATCGCAGGGATCAGGCCTGACTCTGCGAACGCTGCAGTTATGCGTTTAGTGTTCTGTAAGTGACAGTGATCGATCGATCGATACTGCACTTGGGTGGGCTGGGCTAGGCTGGGCGGAGGGGCAAAACGCAGGTGCTAGCAGGTATCTGGGCTGATCCCGCTAACACTGCGTTTTTGGGAACCCTAAACTGCTGGGGACGCTAGTATAGATCTGATCGGATCAGATATTGATCCGTTCAGATACTATACCACTAAGGGAGGCGTATGCTGCGTGCGTGGGTGTTAGCGGTACTGGCGCTAATCTGACGCTGCCTGGGGCGATGCATATCACCGCCGGGCGATCAGGGGGCTAAACCTTTATTCGGTAATAAACGGCGGGTGCCCTGACACTATAAAAAATAAACAAACTAACCAGCGTCACCCGTAACAGTTATACGGTGATCAGTGGTGAAAGGGTTAACTAGGGGGCAATCAAGGGGTTAAAACATTTATTAGATAGTATATGGGGGTCCCTGTCGCTATAAAACGCTGACGGCGAACCTCAATATTTACCTCCCTAACTAGCGTCACCAGCGACACTAATACAGCGATCAGGTGATCAAGGGGTTAAAACTTTATTAGGGGGGGTTAGGGGGGTACCCTAGACCTACAGGGGGCTAACCCTAACTGTCCCAACACTGTAACTGTCACAAACTGACACTATGCAGCAATCAGAAAAAAAAAAAAAAAAAAAAACCTGCTTGGTGTCAGTTTGTGACAGGGGGGGGGGGGGGGTGTGTGATTGGGGGTGTTTAGTATGCCTGGCATGTTCTACTGTGTTGTGTTGTGTTGTGCACTTACTTACATGTCGTCTCTCCTCGGGCCGGAACGGAAACTCCCGAGCCGAGGAGAGATGACATCACATCCTCTGCCTCTGTGTACAATACAGAGGCAGAGGATGTTTCCCATTGGCTGGGAGCGATCGCGAGGGGGGGGGCCACGATCGGATGGCCTCCCCCTCGTCTCTCAACTCTCCCAGCCAAATGCCGACCGCAGCTGGCACCGGGGGGGGGGGGGGGTCCGATCGGTACGTGATTTTGCCTGCCCGTGCCATTCTGCTCACGTATATAGGCGTGAGGCGGTCGGCAAGTAGTTAATTAAGCAAATGTTTTTAAACAGCTTTGCTAGTGATCAAAAGCTCTATACCAATCAGGATTCTACACCTGTATAATTGAACCTTCTGAATACATCCCTATATATTTATTTTTATGTGGATTTTTTATGTGAATTTTTTACACATTTGGTGTCACTAATTTTTTATAATTTTACACTATTTTGATTGCTGGATTTTTTAGGAATTTTTACTCACCGCTGGATTTATTTGACTATTTATATTTATTCTTATATATTCATTTTCATGCACATTGTGAAGCGCTTCAAATATCATTATTTATTCTTTTTAAGTGACTCTGAAAACACTCTCTTTTGATAGCAGCCTCACTTGGTTTTATGTGTAATTAACAGCTATTTAGCATCACAGCGCTTTGTGTTTTATATATATTTTATATCATAGCAAATAATGTCACTGGTCCCCAAAAAATTTCAAAAGTGTCAGTTAGGTGTCCGATATGTCCACTGCAATATCGCCGCCATTACAAAAATTCCATAAAAATATCCCTTAGTTTGTAGACCAGGGATATGCAATTAGTGGACCTCCAGCTGTTACTACTACAAGTCCCATGAGGCATAGCAAGACTCTGACAGCCACAAGCATGACACCCAGAGGCATGATGGGATTTGTAGTTTTGCAACAGCTGGAGGTCCGTTAATTGCATATCCCTGGTCTACAAACTAAGGGAAATTTTTATGGAATTTTTATTTATTTATTTTTTAAGAGTAATGGCGGCGATCAGTCATTTTTAGTGGGACTGCGATATTGCAGTGGACATATCGGACACCTAACTGACACTTTTGAAATTTTTTGGGGACCAGTGACATTTTTACAGTGATCAGTGCTAAATAATCTGCACTGTAACTGTACTAATGACAATGGCAGGGAAGGGGTTAACATCAGGGGCCATCAAAGGGTTAGGTGTGCTCCTAGGGTGTGCTTTCTAACTGTGGGCGGAATGCTGTGACTGGAGGAAAACAGAGATTCGTGTTTCTGCTTATCTTCCTCTCTCACAGAATGGCGGTCTGCCTTGTTTACATAGGCAGACCGCCGTTCTGCCTCTTCTGCAAACGATTGCAGCCGCCGGACCCGCTGATTGGCTCCTGCTGAGTCCAATCACAGCGGGAGCAGACCCACTGCACAAAATCACGTACCTGTAGTACAACATTGCAGCAGTAGCATGGAACATTTTGGAGCCATGCAGGACACCTTCACTAGGTGTCTTTCTCAAGATCCATGATGTGCTGGTGATATGCACTGTACTAATGGTGTCATATTCATCCCAAATGTCTAGCACCTTATGTATCTATTCTAAAAGATTTATATATATTTATATATATATATATATATATATATATATATATATATATATATATATATATATATATATATACATATATATTCTAACCAGTACACAATGCTGCTTTGGCGTACTGGATTTCATCATGGAGGTTCCTTCACCAACCATGGAACGAAACATGACCCAATACTAACATTCACTTACAGGCAGGTCATATAGAAATAGCATGTAACCCAAAGTCATCTTTCCACTTGGAGATACTAATTTAATAGTTTTTGCTTAAAGCAGCCTTTCTCAATGTTTTTAACACAGCGAAACATGTGAAAAACATCCGTGTCTCATGGAAACCCTACTAATACTTATTATATCTATAACTGAGGATACATTGAGCTCAACAATAGAGGATTATGAAGGACCTGAGGAACCTGGGATGGAGCCAAACAATAAGTACTGCAGTATGAAGGATATGTATGGTATTTGGAAGAAAGGAAGGGAGGATCACTATGGTATATGGAAGAAAGGAAGGAAGAATCACTACGGTACATGGAAGAAAGGAAGGAGGGATCACTATGGTACATGAAAGGCAGGAAGGAAGGATCACTATGGTACATGGAAAAAAAAAGAAGGGATCACTATGGTACATGAAAGGCAGGAAGGAAGGATCACTATGGTACATGAAAGGCAGGAAGGAAGGATCACTATGGTACATGGAAAAAAGGAAGGAGGGATCACTATGGTACATGAAAGGCAGGAAGGAAGGATCACTATGGTACATGGAAAAGGGAAGGAGGGAATACTATGCTACATGGAAGGTAGAAAGGATTACTATCATACATGGAAGGCAGGAAAGAAGGATTATTATGGTACATGGAAAAAAGGAAGGAGGGATTACTATGGTACATGGAAGGTAGGAAGAATCACTATGGTACATGGAAGGCAGGAAGGATCACTATGACACCTGGAAGGCAGAAAGGATCACTATGGCACATGGAAAGCAGAAAGGATCACTATGGCACATGGAAGGCAGGAAGGATCACTATGGCATATGGAAGGCAGGAAGGATCGCTATGACACCTGAAAGGCAGGAAGGATCACTATGACACCTGGAAGACAGGATGGATCACTATTGTACATGGGAGGCAGGAAGGAAGGATCACTATGGCACCTGTAAGGCAGGATGGATCACTATGGTACATGGAAGGCAGGATCACTGTGGCACCTGTAAGGCAGGATGGATCACTATGGTACATGGAAGGCAGGATCACTATGGCACATAGAAGACAAGAAGGATCGCCTTCCTGTCTTCCTTTGATCACCAGTGAAAAAAGATCAAAGGTTTTGAAAGAAAAAAAAAACACTTTTTTTTACTGTTATAAAACATATCCAATAACAAAACAAAAAAATATAGAAATAACAATAGTTGTATATTAATTGTTTGTGTTATAGCATCTACAAACTATGGTATATATACTGGAATTTACACAGCTATAGACACTATACGGGTAATGGCATTTTGACAGGCAATTTGGCGCCAACTGACACTGGCTCTGAGGGGCACTCACTGACCTACTGACACTGATGTCGCCAGTGACACTAATACAGTGATCAGTGATAATATTGTACACTGACCTGAAAGTTGTAATAATGACTCTGGCTGGGAAGGGAGTAACATTAAGGGGCAATCAAGGGGTTAACTGTGTGCCTAATGCCCTGCACACACGATCAGACATTGATCGGACATTCCGACAACAAAATCCATGGATTTTTTCTGACGGATGTTGGCTCATACTTGCCTTGCATACACACGGTCACACAAAGTTGTCGGAAAATCCGACCGTTCTGAACGCGGTGACGTACAACACGTACGTCGGGACTATAAACGGGGCAGTAGCCAATAGCTTTAATCTCTTAATTTATTCTGAGCATGCGTGGCACTTTGTGCGTCGGATTTGTGTACACACGATCGGAATTTCCGACAACGGATTTTGTTGTCAGAAAATTTTATAGCCTGTTCTCAAACTTTGTGTGTCAGAAATTCCTATGGAAAATGTGTGATGGAGCCTACACACGGTCGGAATTTCCGACAACAAGGTCCTATCACACATTTTCCATCGGAAAATCCTATTGTGTGTACAGGGCATTACAGTGTGTAATGTGTGCTGCTTTTACTTACAGATCTGGCAGTTTTTCCTCCCGGCTTTTCAGAGGGAAGAAACTGCCAGATCGCTGTTCTGTGTATACAGAGTTCTGTGTGTTTATAAACACAGAACTCTGTGCTGTTATTGGACACAGCTGATCAGCAGGTTTCAGCAGAAATCATTGGTTGAAACCCGCTGACAAACTCGTGCTGTGTTCAATCACGAATGCGACCCAAACCCTGAAGAAAGCCGGCAATATACATGTGCGTTACTGTGCCTGCACATGCACAAAATATATTTACTGTGAGTTGGTTGGCAGCCTCCTAATTGTAAACACGGAAGCGACATCATGTCATCACTTCACGTTTACTCGGCTGCCAATGGCGCCAGTTTTAAAAAAATACACAGTATTCAGAATCGCCGAAAACAGCGATCTGAATACTGTGAAGTGCAAAGGAGGGATTGGAGGTATTTTAGACCCCTCGATCCCTCCATAAAGAGTACCTGTCACCACCTATTACTGTCACAAGGGATGTTTACATTCCTTGTGACAGCAATACAAGTGATCATTTTTTTTTTTTTTAAATGCAATTTATAAATATCAAAATAAATAAAATAAATAAGAAAACATTTTTTTTTTTTTAAAGCGCCCCCGCGAGCTCGCGCAGCAAAGAAAACGCATACGGAAGTCGCGCCCACATATGTAAACAGTGTTGAAATCACACATGTGAGGTATCGCCGCGATTGTCAGAGTGAGAGCAATAATTCTAGCACTAGACCTCCTCTGTAACTTTAACCTGGTAACCGTAAAAAAAATTTAACGCATCGCCTATGGAGATTTTTAGGTACCGTAGTTTGTCGTCATTCCACGAGTGCGTGCAATTATAAAGCGTGACATGTTTGGTATCTATTTACTCGGCGTAACATCATCTTTCACATTATACAAAAAAATTGGGCTAACTTTACTGTTTGTTTTTTTTTAAATTCATGAAAGTGTCCCTTTTCCCAAAAAGTTAAAACACCGCTGCACAAATACCGTGTGATAAAAAATATTGCAACAATCACCATTTTATTCTCTAGATTCTCTGCTAAAAATATATATATATATAATGTTTGGGGGCTCTAAGTAATTTTCTAGCAAAAAATACGGATTTTAACTTGTAAACACCAAAATGTCAAAAATAGGCTTAATCACGAAAGGGTTAAACACAAGGCACCTAAATATAAAAAAAACATGCATGCACTGCCACACCTGCATCGGTGGGAACGGAGCCTTGCAGAAAGTTAAAAAGATAATTGGTGTCTGTTGTTACTTATCTGAGAGGCGGAAATTGCTCACAGCTCAAGGAACCCCTAGTAACCACTGGAGGAACCCTAATGCCCCGTACACCCGATCAGAAATTCTGCCAGCAAAAGTTGGATGTGAGCTTTTGGTCAGAAATTCTGACCGTGTGCATGCTCCTTTGGACTTTTGCTGGCAGAATTCCATCCAGCAAAAGATTGAGAGCATGTTCTTCATTTTCCGGGTTGGAAAAAGTTCCTATCCGAAAATGTGTTCGTCTTGCGGACGCGCAAAAAATCACGCATGCCCGGAAACAATTCGACGCATGCTCGGAAGCATTGAACTTCATTTTCTCGGCTCGCCATAGTGTTGTACATCACCTCGTACTTGACGGTCGAAATTCCGGAGAACTTTTGTGTGACCGTGTGTATGCAAGGCAAGCTTGAGCAGAATTCTGTCGGAAAAACCGTCCACGTTTTTTCTGATCGAATTTCTGATTGTGTGTATGGGGCATTAGACTTCATAGAACCCTGATTGAGAAAGGCTGGTTTAGACAATCCCCTGCAATCTCCTTGCTTTTGCTTAGAACTGCAGTGGAGTAAAAAGCTTCAGCTTTGATCTGTAATGGGGCTATTGACCTCTAGAGGGCAGTATTCTCCCAGCATTTTACATTACTGCAGCAGAATAATAAGGCATGTAGCAACCTTTTTACTTCTCACCCATAGAAACTGTACTTGATTTTCCCCACGGGACTGTGTGTTGATCCTGAAAAATCCGGAATATGGACCTTTGCAAGCTCTTTCTGCAGAACGCTCATTCCCTCCTGGCGTGCTGTCATTGAGAAAATAAGATATCGCTGAATTCAAAATAGCTGCAAAACTCTTTTGCAAAATACAATCCCCCTCCAGCAATGATAGATTAGTAGGAGTATTTCATTCTGAACAGGTGAAGCAATGACAGTATTAGTTATGTAAATATATATTTAAAAAAAGAAAAATGTCACCTATTCTAACCAATGAACTGTAGTCCTAAAAGGGAAATTGTACTAGATTTGGTCAAATTATGTTTCAAATATTCTTTTAAAGGGTAACTCCACTTTCGTGGGGTAAAAAAATAGCAAATAAAGAAAAAATAATATAGCGTGTGCAACTGCGACACAAGTCATATTGTATTTAAATGTTATTAAAAATTACCTTTCCTTTTCAATCTGCAGTCGCTGTAATTTTCTATAAATGCAAAGCAATATGGCTACATGGAGTTGTTCTGTACACAGAGTATGTATTGACCACTCCCCAGAAACATAATTTCCTGCTTGTGTGATTGGCTCACCAATTTCCCCAGAAGTCTGCCTGAGATACAAGTCAGATTTCAGGCATCCCCTGCAACAAAAATTTCATTTTTGCTGGAATACTTCCAATAGGAACATGTCTAAAGGGATGCAGGCCCAGCAGATTTCCTCATTAGTGCTCTGCAGCTGCCACAGCTGACTGATAATTATGAAACCACTCCCATTAGACCCACAGCACAGCGGCACATACAGACACACAAGGATTTCTTCAGAATAACAAATGGTAGGAATCTGCAACAAAGGTTGTTATAATCCTTGCAGTGTACATAGATCACCCAGAGGGGAATGTTTTTTTTTCTCAACAAAAGTGGAGTTATGCTTTAAAGTTTACAATTTTATGTTTCATAGTGAATCTGTGCATTTTACCTCTTTTGGTCCATTTGGGTGTTTCGTCCTCAGGTAACTTCCTGAGGACGGCCAAACTAAGAGGCCGAAATGCATAGAGTTTGAGTCTCGTCATCGTGACAAATTCCACCCATACCCGGAAATCGAGCCCTTCACCGACGATAGCGGCTGCATGAATTGATCAGGCAGATTTCATGGATGATATTTTTACCTGCTGTTCACTCCGGGTGCCAGGATATCAGGCACTCATACATGTGAGTTGAATACCTTTTAATTGTTTGGAATAAAAGTTCTTGTTAAACGGTATGAGGCCTTTTCTATTGTATCTATCTATTTGAGGAACATTCATCTTAGTCAACCAACGGTCCAGAGGATATCTACAGGGGTTGCCCCATACATGCATTTGACCTAACTAGCGATAGTTGGTCCAATCCCAAGGGTGAGGGCACATCTACTAGGGGAGCACCCTATTTAAGCACATAAGGAGCACTGAACTACTTATCAAGTCTCAGCACTGTATATGAGTTCTTTATTATTGTTCCACAAGCACTTTTCACTGGGGACCATTTTATTTACTGATTGTTTTCAGTATTTCACATTTATTTTTCTGTATGTAGCATTATATTGCATATAGCATTTAGCGCGGTATATTTATTTTAAATCCAACTAGAAAGGGAGTGGGTACCTGTCAAAACCCGGTACAAGCTCCCACCATCCCCCCAAAAAAGTTCCAAAAAGTAGAAGAAGAGGAAGGGCATGAAGTGGAACTTCCCCTTTAGGGTAAAGTTCTGCTTTAAGATAACAAAGTCACCCCTCTGATTTACATATGAATAAAACAGAATAAAAAGTAACAATATTTTATTGTATTTTTCTATTGAGCTTCTGAAGAAGCTGTGTATTACATCTGCTGCTAATATGCATTTTTACAGCCAGGGATTGCCAGCGTGACAGGGTGTCCTACATATGCCATGTGCACTCCAATTAAGTTTTTTGGGCGCTCTCATAACACTCCCACAATCTCCCACCTCTTAAACAGTTGTACAGTGCTCAATATAGATGTTTAAAAGAATATCTCTGTTATAACTGGATTATTTGGAGGTGATATCTACTTAAAACTTTTATTCGTCTTTGGTGGGTAACAGTAGAAAAAAATCACACATGTTCTTCTATCTTTTGGAGACTCAAATAGTGAGCATGCCCCACAGCAGCTTGTCTCCACTTCTTCCTCGAGGTCATCACTAAAGCATTATTTAACGTATGGTGGACTGCCCAACTATTCAACTATTATGAAGTTTGTCCTTTAGAAGAGCCATTATTTGTCTTTGGAATAATGGCAGCAGTTGAGCGGAACTGGGCATTGTAGAGGGGAATTATTTTCTTTGGAGTGTCCGAGAAGTAGAATGGGTTAGCTTCAGCTTGTTCTGTTGGTTTACCATCAATCATGTAAAGCTGAAATATCAGTTTGGAAAGAGTTGGCGGAACCAAATGTTTCCTCAGTGGGGGTTGGCTCTTGTTATCACCTATACCACCATATTACAGTACTCTTAGGCCGGCCATAGATGGATCAAAAATGTGGCCAATTCAGCAGGAAACGGACGAATGGGCAGGCTGATTGTACTGGAGTTGGTCTATCGATCAACTTCAGTACAACCAGTCTGACTTTTTTTTTCACGCGATCGCTGCCAGCAGTGATCATTGTATTCTGATGGCAGGGAAACCTCCCATTGTCAGAATACAATAGCACTGCAGGAGGGATTCCTCCATCAACACCGACTATGTTGATGGAGGGAATCGAGAAATTTTCTTTCCTTCCACCCATGGTGGAAGTAAAAAGAATTGCATAATCTATGGCTTGCTTTGCTTTCTACTGTGCCCACCAACCCGACAGGCTGGTTGTACTGAAGTTGATTGATAGACCGACTTTAGTACAACCGGCCAGCCCATAGATGGATCAAAATTCGTCCAGTTCCTTCTGAACTGGCCAAATTTCAATCTATGGCCAGCCTAAGAGTACTGTAATGTGCCAGTATATGTGATAACAAGCGCCAACCCCCACTGAGGAAAAATTGAGTTCCGCTTCAAAGCTTCCAAACTGATATTTCAGGTTTACATGATTGATGGTAAACCAAAAAAAAAAAAAAAAAAAAACCCAACAGAACAAGCTGAAGCTAACCCATTCTACTTCTTGGAAACTCCAAAGATAAGAGTTCCCCTCTGCAATGCCAAGTTCCGCTCAACTTCTGCCACTATTACAAAGACAAATAATGTCGTTAGCAGGACTTTTTTTCCTCAAACAATAGGTGCTGGAACTCAACCACGACCCCCCAAAACCCTCCACCCACACACACCCTCCAAATCACATCAAATAGTGGGTATGGTCCGTCAAATTTCGCGAACATTAGGAGGGTCTTAAAGGGGCATTAAATAACAAGATTGCATTACATACAGAGTGCAGAGTGCAGGGGGGTTACACACAGAGTGCAGAGCTGTCACTTGTAAACACAGAAATGGGACTACTGTGTTTACAAATGAGTGTGGTGAGCAGCCCCCCCCAGGGTCTGAGCCAGAGGTGGTGGAACTGAGTTCCACCAAGTTCCCCCTGAAAAAAAGCCCTGGTCGTTAGGCTCTTCTAAAGGACAAACTTCATAATAGATGAATAGCTGGGCAGTCCACCATACGTTGAATAATACCATAGTTATGACCTCAAGGAAGAAGTTGAGACACAGGCTGCTATGGGGCAAGCTCTGTTGCTACCATCTACCTTGCTTCTTCCAGTTCCTGCAGTGCTTCACATCGGCCATTGGGCAGCCATTAATGATGTAGCTTCTGCTTGCTTGTTCTTGGGAACATAATCCAACAAAAATTGCTAGGATCTTGGATAAAAAGTTTTTGGGCAAAAAAGACCTTGCATGTCTCTACTGCCACAAAAAAACTTCTACCTCCTTGTATTTTTTACAATAGTAAAGTTTTTATTTTGTAAAGATTCTTTTTATTCCTTTTTACAATAGTAATTTTTTAAGCAGAACTACACTGCTCCTGAGCACCACAAAACCAAAAATGATATTTAATTAATTTTTTAACCGCTTCAGCCCCGGAAGATTTTACCCCCTTCCTGACCAGAGCACTTTTTGTGATATGGCTCTGCGTCACTTTAACTGACAATTGCGTGGCCATGCGACATTGCACCCAAACAAAAGTGATGCCCTTGCTTCCCACAAATAGAGCTTTCTTTCGGTGGTATTTGATCACCTCTGCGGTTTTTATTTTTTGCGCTATAAACAAAAAAAAAAGAGCGACAATTTTGAAAAAAAACTCAATATTTTTTACTTTTTGCTATAATAAATATCCTCAGTTTAGGCTGATATGTATTCTTCTACATATTTTTGGTAAAAAAAAAATGCAATAAGTGTATATTGATTGGTTTGCACAAAAGTTATAGCGTCTACAAAATAGGGATAGATTTATAGCATTTTTATCATTAATTATTTTTTTTACTAGTAATGGCGGCGATCTGCGATTTTTTTTTTGTGACTGCGACATTAAGGCGGACATGTCGGACAATTTTGACACATTTTTGGGACCATTGGCTTTAATACAGCGATCAGTGCGATTAACAATGCAGTGATTACTGTAAAAATGTCACTGGCAGTGAAGGGGTTAACACTAGGGGCCAGTGAAGGGGTTAAGTGTGTCTTAGGGAGTGTTCTTATGGAAGGGGGGAGGGGACTGTGCAGGGAAGATAACAGATCGCTGTTCATACTTTGTTTACACACACAGTTCCGGGTTCTCCATGTCTCAGCAGCGATCGCGGGAGCCCAGCGGTGATCGAGACCGCCGGGCACTCGCATCGGCTCGGGGGGCGAGCGCCCCCTAGTGGCCATAGGGCGTAAGGACGTTACATAACATTGTTTTGTCCAGCCGTGCCATTCTGCCGCAGTACAACTGCAGCGGCTGGTCGGCATGTGGTTAATATTCATACAAACTAGGCATGTGCAATTCGTTTCGTTACAAATTCGTTTTTTAACGAATTTCGACAAATTCGTAAATTCGGGAATATCCAAATTAACGAAAACCCGTTTAACGAATTTTTTCCGAATATTCGTAAATTCGATAAAATTGGACATTCGTATATTCGTAAATTAGTGTATTTGTAAATTTGTAAATTTGAAAATTCAGAAATCTGAAATAATAGTTAACTAATAATAACTTAACTATTAGTAATTACTAGTAACTTTTAAATTATAGGTATTGTAATTTCCTTTCAAATTTGGCTGTTAGTGAACGTAACAAATACGAATTTATCCGAAATGATGAATGATCCGAAAAAACGGAATGGAACGTAATGAATTAATAATAATAAATAACAATAATAATAATAACAACAACGTTTTATTATTATTATTTATTATTAATTTGTTCGGTTCCATTTGTTTAGATGCAGCATTCATTTTGGATAATTCGTAACTTCAGATAAATTCGTATTTGTTACGTTCACTGACAGTCAAATTTGAAAGGATATTACAATACCTATAATTTAATAGTTAGCTACTATTTCAGATTTTTGAATTTTTGGGTTTTTGGATTTTCAAACTTGAATTTACAAATTTCCGAATTTTCTAATTTACAAACGTACGATTTTACGAATTTACGAATGTACAAATGTAAAAATGTACGAATGAACGAATGTTCGAATTTACGAATGAACGAATTTACGAATCGCGATCATAACGAATGACCTGAAAAACGAAAAAAATAATACACTAATGAAACTAAAACGAAAATGAACGAATTTTTTGGCTGTGCACATGTCTAATACAAACCCCCCCATGAAGCTATGTCTCCATGCTCTATTTTACTGAGAAATCACTTTGAAAAACACCCCCTAGCATTTCTGGTTGTGGCTATCTTGAGTAAGATCAGATGATTCATGTAGCATTTTCTTCCTGGAATTCATCTACCCTTAGCTCAGCCATGCAGGCAGAAGGGTGTGCTTAGCTGAGAAAGCCCCTCCTCCTCTCCTGAAGACTACTGGAATGTATGACATAATTTGCCTTGGCAAGAAACCAGCAAGTAACTAAAGAAATGTAAAAAAAAATGTTTTTAAAACAAGCAAATATAATATACCTTCCTATCTAATTACTAATGCTAGCAGTGTAAGGATTAAACATAGTCAATGTTGCTTGAGAGAGTGAAGTTCTGCTTTAATATTTTACGAGTTGTCACATTGACAATGATTATGATATTATTAGACAGTCTACAGAATGATAGTAAATATACTACCCAGTATGCAAAGAACAACCAAGGTTTGCTGGAGCTGTCAGTCTTGACAGTGAAAAGGTTGGCGTATGCTTCATTTGAAGCTATTCAGTTAATAATACCTGTCATAGACAGCGAAATTAAAATGTATAAAGACACATTACAGCTCAGAAAAAGAATTGCTTGAAATGCCTAATGAAATGTTGAAGCTTACAAAAGTGTTCTTAAAGCGTTGAAGCATTTTAGTTTATCCAAAAGTTCTGCAAAAGTAAGTTGCATTACAACTTACCATAATCCAGTCCTTTTTGAGTGAGCCTCACCACAAATCCAGGGTTCCCGGCACCGACCAGACTCAGAAACATGGCCAGTGACAAGGTCACAGGTAGGACATGGGAAAATGCCATCGCTATGGTCTGCCCTGCTACCTGTCCGTGGCTTCACTAGCACTGTGGTTAAGTTGCAATCATTGCGTTTATATGTTACTGAAAATGAAACCTCAACAATGAGGAAGTGTCAGACTAATAATAGGGGACGTCCCTGTGCCGTGTAATGATTGTGCAAGGAGGCTGAAACTATTGTTTCTAAGGATATGTGCATAGCTCCCAACTGTCCCTGATTTCGAGGGACTGGCCCTGATTTGAAGCAATGTCCCTCTGTTCCTCTTTCCTCCTTATTTGTCCCTCATTTTGGTCTGATCCATAGAGTTGTATATAAAATGCTCTATTTATCTTTTAAAAGGTCTTTTCCTGTGCTAAACCTTTCATCCATTTTCTAAATTGCTGCATTTGTACATTTTAAAAGCCAATATAAAGGAATAGTAGTGGTACAAAAAAAGTCCTTGTGGATTTAATTAACCTTTTTTTGGTTAATTCTCCTTTAAGGGGGTGTGGCAGGGTGCGTGTCCTATGCCTACATACATTTGTTAGTAAGGTGTCCCTCATTCCCATCTCAAAATGTTGGGGTTGAGGTATGTATGTGTACTGTACAACTCTCCTCTTAATATGTTATACCCATACCCCCCAACTGTCCCTGACTTGGAACAAAGTCCCTCTGTCCCTCTTTCCTCCTCATTTGTCCCTCATTTGGTCTGATCTATATAGTTGTATATAAAACACACTTTTTATTTTTCAAAAAGTGTTTCCCAGTTTTAAAAATGTCATCCAATATCTAAATTGCTGCATTCAGGGCTGGAGCATGGATTTTTGACACCCTAGACGAGACCTCATTTTAACGCCCCCCCCCGCTCCATCCGTGACTCTACCCCCTTTTCCCTGCCCATGTATACCCCACCTTTTTAATGAAGCGCCCCCTAAAATGCAGCCTCACCAGCGAACATCAATGAAGCCTCAGCAGCGTGCATCAAATGCAGCCTCACCAGTGCCCATCAAATGCAGCCTCACCAGTGCCCATCAATGCAGCCTCACCAGCGCTCATCAAATGCAGCCTCACCAGCGCCCATCAATGCAGCCACACCAGCGCCCATCAAATGCAGCCTCACTAGCGCCCTTCAAATTCAGCCTCACCAGCGCCCACCAATGCAGCCTCACCAGCGCCCACCAATGCAGCCTCACCAGTGCCCCCATCAAATGCAGCCTCACCAGCGCCCCCATCAAATGCAGCCTCACCAGCGCCCCCATAAAATGCAGCCTCACCAGCACCCATCAATGCAGCCTCAAGAGCGCCCATCAAATGTAACCTCACCAGCGCCCATCAAATGCAGCCTACCAGCGCCCATCAAATGCTTCCTTACCAGCGCCCATCAAATGCAGCCTCATCAGCGCCCATTAAATGCAGCCTCATCAGGGTACATCAAATGCAGCCTACCAGTGCTTATCCATGCAGCCTACCAGTGCCCATCAAATGCAGCCTCACCAGCACCCATCAAATGCAGCCTCACCAGCGCCCATCAAATGCAGCCTCATCAGCGCCCATCAAATGCAGCCTACCAGTGCCCATCAATGCAGCCTACCAGTGCTTATCCATGCAGCCTACCAGCGCCCATCAAATGCAGCCTTACCAGCACCCATCAAATGCAGCCTAATCAGCGCCCATCAAATGCAGTCTCATCAGTGCTCATCAAACGCAGCCTCATCAGCGATCATCAAATGCAGCCTACCAGCGCCCATCAATGCAGCCTACCAGCGCTTATCAATGCAGCTTACCAGCAACCATCAAATGCAGCCTACCAGCGCCCATCAAATGCAGCCTACCAGTGCCCATCAATGCACCCTACCAGCACCCATCAATGCAGCCTACCAGCGCCTAGCAATGCAGCCAACCAGTGCCCATCAATGAATGTTTGCTTGCTTCCATTCATTCGGGAGTCGGGACACAGAAACAGACCTCAGCCACTGCTGCGCCTCTGACACTATGTGCAAATGAAGCCGCGGCTGCCGGCTGATGCTGAGACTTAGTTGCTTGCTGCAGAGAGAAGAGAGTAGAAACACCAGTGGCCGGGCGCCCTAGGCAGCAGTGCACCCTAGGCGGCTGCCTAGTTTGCCTAGTGGTAGCACCGGCCCTGGCTGCATTTGTAAATTTCAAAAACCAGGAGTTCTGCAAGTGAGTTAGTGCTGGAGTAAGTGAAGGAGTATATATAGACTGCGTATAGCAAACCTGTCCCTGAAGTTGTTTGAAGTCAAGTGGGCATCCCATAATTGTCTAATCTCTATCTAAGTTTTAATCCCTTAATATATAACAAAAACTCAAGTGTTCCTGTGAAGATTCGGTGTGCCTTGCCGTGCAGGGGGGGAGATGCACTACATTTGGGGGCTCGTCCGGGATATAGCCCATGGCAACCTGCACAGCCGTTGCTCCTAGCAGCTGGAGATTCATTGAGCCAGGGGACTGTGTTTTGTTCCAGGACCACTAGCTTTAAAACCAGGGAGATGGACTTGTGTGCTTTGCCTATTTGTGACTGTGTGCTGAAAGTCAAGTGTCATTGTCCATAGCAACCAGTGGGAGCTACTGCAAGTCAGGGGAGTTAGTGTCGCTCCGCATACCCAGTTGCCCCAACCGTGGCTGGGATGGTATGATGTGTGTTACAGACTTTGTGCTCTTGGCAACCACAGTAAACGCTTGCTACCACCTGCACCCAGTTGCTCGGGCACAGTCGATGCCAAGCGGCATGTCCTGACAAGTTCTGAAAGTGCCAGTGTGTGCATCATCATCATCAGTGTGCCTGCAAACTTCAGTTAACAAGAGGTTACAGAGGAGTATGTGGGAAAAGGCCTGTTTATCAGAGCTGCGGGCGCCAGTCAGTCTGGAAGCTTGGGGGTGGAGCCACACCCAGGAGGAGACCCAGCATGCACTTCTTACAGTGAGAGAGAAGAGCAAGATGGCGGAAAGGGCACGTGTGTGCCCAGCACTGACCTGGTTGCCTGACATGCAGGAGCTGACACTGGTGTCAGGCTGGAACATCGAGGGGGATCCGCCCTCTGGATGATCAAAGGGACTGAGAGGCTGTGTCTGCTGTGTCTTGGGTGCAGAAGACCGACTTCAGTGGTTAGTGCCTGGATCCGGTGCGGGCACTGTGACGAGCCGTTTACCAGGCTGACACCAAGCGATCAGGAGCCACTCAACTACAGTGTGGACCTGCAGTCAGGCCTCTGCACGGAACAGCAGTGGAAGTCCCGGAAGGCTGGTGCGAACCTTGAAGCATCTGCTAAAGGCCCATGCAAAGACAAGCAACATCGGGAAGAGAGTCAGAAGTATGCCTGCAGCCAGATCGGGGAGCTGGTACCTGCCAGTACTGCCCAGAAGGAGCCAGATGCTGTTCCTGAGATGCCGGCCGCGCCTTAAAGGAGCCAGTGCTGGAAGACAGTCCGTCTTCAGGTGAGCCAGTGGGGAGTGGTAGTGGTGGGTGGATAGAGTGGGGATCGCCCAGACTGCAGGCAGAATTTGGACCCATGGATGATGAGTTCGCAGACTGGTCATCCAACAGCAGCTCGGAGGAGGAGTGGGAGTGGGGACCCACTCAAGAGCAGGAGAAGGTGCTTTCCAAGGTGAAAGATAAACCAGGGTTATCGGATGGGACCGAAGGATCTGTGCAGATCCCAGTCAGTGTGAGGCAGAAATTCTTTAACAGACCCTCTACCACCCAGACCAGAGCAGCTGAGTACAGGCAGTGGGTTATAAGGCCGTCCAAAGCCTGCAAACTTCCTGGGAAGGGAAACAGGAGGTGCAGCGGAGAGTGGCTCTGAAGTGGGATCTGGACTACCCCTATGTCCGACCCAACATCATGGACATCATTGAGGACTCCCGGGGAGAGTGGGAGGATGATATGGTGTGGGAGTACGTGCATGTCCCCAAGCCCTTGCGGGGACCGCATTGTGATCAAGCTTGGACCCGGTTCCAGGACATTCGACAGGAATGAGCTATTTACAGAGACAGGGTGGTGGGTGTGAAAGCAGTACAGCCCACCAAGAGCCAATCTGTCATCGTTAGAGGAGCTGATGGCAACCTCAAGAGACTGCCAAATCCTCACTATTACCTGTGAAGGACTGATGTGGAAGTGTTCGGCTTGCAGGTAAAAAATATGGACAGTTGGGAAGATTGCTGTCTGTGTTTCGTTGGTGTCCGCGGACTAGGCCAACCTAACATCCTGTCTTGTTCGAGATGGATGTTCTATTCCCAGTGAAGAACTTTGGGTGAAGCCTAGTACTGTTTGTTAAAGCTTGGAGGCTCCTGCTACCAGAGACTCTTGGAAAAAAAATTGTGCTGCAGTTTATTACTGCCAGCAGGCTCATAACCCCCTGCTGACAGACTGCATAGTTAGATAGTGAGTTAGAGATAGGAATGTGTTTTTTCTTTGCTCTGTTTTTGCAGGTATCATTGTGGAGGGCTGTTCACCCTGCTTGTGATGGACTCAACATTTTCCAGCCTGCTGGGAGGGCTTTCCTCTAGGGGGAGGTGCTCCAGCTAAATGTTGTGTGCTTATACTGTGTAGACCTGTAGCTAGGATTTACAGCGGGTAAAATAAGTATTGAACACGTCACCATTTCTCTAGGTAAATATATTTCTAAAGGTGATATTGATGTGAAATGTTCACATGTCAGTAACAACACATGCAATCCATACATACAAAGAAACCAAAATAAATAAGTTCAGAAATTAAGTTATGTGTAATGAAATGGAATGACACAGGGGAAAAGTAATGAACACACTAACTGAAATTTGTTTAATACTTGATACAAAATCCTTTGTTGGTATCCTTTGACAGCTTCAACATGCCTCCTGTATGGAGAAACTAGTCGCATGCATTCTAGCAGCTTTATTTTATTTCTTTGAAACCAATTGAGAGTTTCCTTGGCTTTGTGTTTGCGATCATGGTTTTGCTAAAATGTCGTCGCCCCCCCTCCCCCCGTTTCATTGTCATCAGCCTGTTAGATGGCAGCAGATTTTTATCAAGAATGTCTTGGTACATTTTCCCATTCATCCTACCTTCAATGACATGAAGTTTGCCATAACGTATGCTGAAAAACAACCCCACACCATGATGTGCCACCTCCAAACTTCACTGTTGGTATTGGGGTGTTTTTGCAGTGCCATTTGACCTTCAAACATGGTGTGTATTATGCATCCAAAGAGTTCAATTTTGGTCTCATCTGACCAGACTATATTCCCCCAGTATATCACAGGCTTGTCTAAAGGTTCTGCAGAAAACTTTAAACAAGCTTCAACATGCAATGAAGTCTTTGCGCGGTGAGCGTGCATACAGGCAATGGCGAATGAGTCCATTACTTATTGTTTTCTTTGAAACTATTGTACCTGCTAATTCCAGGTCTTTCTGAAGCTCTCCACAAGTGGTCCTTGGCTCTTGGACAACTCTTCTGGTAATTCTTTTTACTCCTCTGTCAGAAATCTTGCGAGGAGCACCTGGTCGTGGCCGGTTTATGGTGAAATGATGTTCTTTTCACTTCTGGATTATGGCCCCAACAGTGCTCACTGGGACCTTCAGAAGCTTAGAAATCCTTCTGTAACCAATGCCATCATTATGTTTTGCAACAAAAAGGGTGCAAAGGCCTTGAGAGAGCTCTTTGCTTTTACCCATCATGAGATGTTTCTTGTGTGACAGCTTGGTAATGAGACATCGTTTTACAGGCCATCAGATGAGACTGAACCAGCTGATACTAATTTGCACTGACAAAGGGCAGGATTGCTTTCCAATTACGTACCGATAGATTTCAGCTGGAGTACTGGCTTTTCATGTCTTTTTGCACCTCTCTTTGTTCTTGTGTTCAATACTTTTTCCCTGTGTCATTCCATTTTATTACACATAACTTAATTTCTGAACTTATTTGTTCTGTTATCTTTGTACGTATAGATTGCATAGGTTGTTAACAACATGCGGTGAAAATTTAATGTCCATAGCACCTTTAGAAATATACTTACCTAGAAAAATGGTGACACGTTTAACACCTATTTTACCCACTGTATATACTTTTAATATATATCTGAGTCATCTACATAAGTGTTATTTGAAGAGAAAATGTCTATTTTTGATATATACTAATTTATTTGTGCCATAGCCCCGTCCAAGTTGCTTCCCCTTTTCCCCAACCACTGTATTTTTATGGGATGTCTTTGCTATTTTTGTTTTTTGTTTTCCAGCTGTGGGGACAGGCTGTTGTTTAGGGGGTGGGGAGTGAGTGTAGCACCCTCTATAAAATGGAATAAAGTATGGTGCTGCGCTAATCCCAATGAGATGGGCGCATATTAGCTCTATGCTCGTGAGTGTCTAATAGTGCACCCACTTTAAATCTTTGCAACTGTAACAGAGCAATAAAAAGATGACCTAATATGACAGTTGTACCAATATGTGCTAATAGTGTATATGGTCAAAAAAATCGTAGTAAAATACACAATAAATAATAATCAATAAAACGTGCACAGTGATTCGTGCTTAAACATCACAATAGCAAACATAAATATATGGGTGAATATAGCGTGAATAAAAATAGCATCTGGCTCAGACTATCACCAGTCGCCAACTAGCTTAAATCAATATAAATCAACACATTCAAAAGTGCATATATGACCAAAGTGCATCCAGTGCAAATTAAATGTGGCTAAGTGCCTAAAAGTTCATAAGTATGCATGCAAATCTGCATGCAAAATATTATCAGGTGCAATGCTCCTTGCGGTAAAAAACAATCAATCAAAGTCCATAAAACGTGTAATGACTTCCGTGCTAAACATGGGTGACAGTAGTGGTCAGTCTTCATGCAACAGTGTGCACATTGGTGGGCAGTGGCCCCTTACCTGAAGGTAATGGGGTAATCGCGTTTAGCCACTCAGAGGCATGGCAGCCTTTGTAGAGACCATGGGTGTAATCTGTAATGCAGGGTGGTGGAAATATGGTCCTATCCTGATCGCTTCTCTTGTAGGGGCGTCTGGTCCCTCATACACAGGAGAAGTGGGCGGGCAGCTCATGTCTCGGTCGGTCCTCTGCTCGGTGTCCGGGATTGCACGAGCACGAGTGATGAGAGAATCCCGGACACCGAGCAGAGGACCGACCGAGACATGAGCTGCCCGCCCACTTCTCCTGTGTATGAGGGACCAGACGCCCCTACAAGAGAAGCGATCAGGATAGGACCATATTTCCACCACCCTGCATTACAGATTACACCCATGGTCTCTACAAAGGCTGCCATGCCTCTGAGTGGCTAAACGCGATTACCCCATTACCTTCAGGTAAGGGGCCACTGCCCACCAATGTGCACACTGTTGCATGAAGACTGACCACTACTATCACCCATGTTTAGCACGGAAGTCATTACACGTTTTATGGACTTTGATTGATTGTTTTTTACCGCAAGGAGCACTGCACCTGATAATATTTTGCACGCAGATTTGCATGCATACTTATGAACTTTTAGGCACTTAGCCACATTTAATTTGCACTGGATGCACTTTGGTCATATATGCACTTTTGAATGTGTTGATTTATATTGATTTAAGCTAGTTGGCGACTGGTGATAGTCTGAGCCAGCTGATATTTTTATTCACGCTATATTCACCCATATATTTATGTTTGCTATTGTGATGTTTAAGCACGAATCACTGTGCACGTTTTATTGATTATTATTTATTGTGTATTTTACTATGATTTTTTTTGACCATATACACTATTAGCACATATTGGTACAACTGCCATATTAGGTCATCTTTTTATTGCTCTGTTACAGTTGCAAAGATTTAAAGTGGGTGCACTATTAGACACTCACGAGCATAGAGCTAATATGCGCCCATCTCATTGGGATTAGCGCAGCACCATACTTTATTCCATTTTGTTTTAGCTGGGGACAGACTGTACCCCATTCGGTGTATGCTGCTTTTCCTTGTTCTATTGAGATTGGGTCCCCTCCTCCTCTCTCCTTAACCCCGTTCACGATAGCGCAGGAATACCCCATAACTTTTTTATAGCACCCTCTATAGTGTGCTAGTGTGTATAGTTTGTAGTGTAGGAAAATCTGGCCTGGGTTGAATCTGGGTCAGGGTTAAGTGACTCAGGGAGGCTAGATGACTTAGCAAGCAGCACCTCTGGTAACTCCCCCTGCTCTCTGGAACCTTGGAGAAGCTTCCAGAAGTAGAGGATAACGTCTAGGAGGAGCTGCTTGGAGTATTTATGAGGACCAGCCAATCCCCAGCCAATCCCCAGCAAAATGGGCTGGCAGGCACCTCATAAATACTCATGGGTCATGCCAGCAGGGGCAGCTGGTGGAAGATGGAGATGGAGTGCTGAGGAGGCTATCGTTGGCCCTTGAGGGTGCCCCCTAGTCAGGGGTGGGAGTGACCTAGCCTGGGGCTTGGGTGCTGAAGCGACCCTCTACAACACACGGGGGAATCCTTCCTGCAGGCATAACAGCAAGGAGAGGACAGCAGGAGTGAGTCAGCACATCCGGGAGATCTCCTGAGTAGTCAGCTGGGTGGGCTGGTGAGTGAACAGTCTTGGAGGACTGTGGAGAGAGAGAGTGTCAGTCTGGGAGGACTGTGGAGAAGTAGCCAGGAGGGCTAGTGAAAGGGGCAGCTGCAGTCGGGCAGCCAAAGACATAAAGGAGTCAGTGAATTTTGTTTTTTTAAGTACTTATTGAGGGATATAACTTGGATGGGGATGGGAGCTATGGGATGCCCAACATGGATCAATAGAAACAGCAATTGGTTATGGGACAACTATGTACACTCCCTGTACATACTCTGTCAGCTTCCTCCTGCACAAACTTGCTTGCTTAGAGCCCACAGCAAACGATACTCAAGATTTCTGCAATGAGTTATCAAATTTCTTCATCGACAAAATCGACAACATCCGGAAATCAATCCAACGGAAAAAAACAACCAACCTCACCCAACCAAAGCAAAAAGAGGACATCAACACGAACATCACACAACCGCCGGACTTCTTCTTGACCCCGATCACCACTGACACGACTAAAACCATTATGAGAAGCCTTCGAGACAGCACATCACCAAATGACATAATTCCCACGAAACTCCTGAAAGAATGCTCCGATATCCTGGCTCCCACTATAACACACCTCATAAATCAGTCGTTCAAAGAAGGGATTGTGCCAACCTCCCTAAAGCAAGGCACCGTCAAATCCCTGCTAAAGAAACCCAATCTCGACCCTAAGGACCCTAACCACCGCAGACCGATAACAAGCCTTAGCACCATCTCCAAGATTATGGAGAAAGCGGTAGTACAACAGTTACAACGCCACCTGGACACACATCAACTTCTGGACACTCTACAATCAGGCTTCTGCCCAGGCCATGGCACAGAAACGGCACTTCTAAAAATATGGGATGATGCCCTCGAAGCAGCAGATGACGGAGAATCATGTCTCCTGATACTGCTAGACCTTAGTGCAGCATTTGATACAGTGGACCACAATACTCTACTTGTCCGCCTCACAGAAGTTGCAGGAGCCACAGATTTGAGTCTAAAATGGTTTGCATCCTTCTTAGAGAACCGCTCTCAGACAGTGAAACTGGGAGCATTCATCTCTGACACCCAGACAATTTCCTGTGGAGTCCCCCAGGGTTCACCCTTGTCGCCAGTGCTATTCAACATTTACATCCGCCCACTCCTCAAAATCATCAGAAAATAAGACCTCTGCTTCCACTCATACGCTGACGATACCCAAATCTACTTTCGCATCACCGGACAAAAAGACCACCATCAACAACTAGAGAAGTGTCTCACTTTGATAGATGACTGGATGACCATTAGTTCCCTCAAACTCAATGGGTCAAAAACAGAACTTCTCCTCCTACATGCTAACCAAAATCCCAAATCCAAGACTCCATGGATACCTCCCACCATCTTCGGACAGACCATCTCTCCGAGCACCAAAGCCAAGAGTCTCAGAGTTATCTTTGACTCAGAAATGACAATGGATGCACAAATAGGTTCAGTAATTAGCGGTTCTCACCATCTCCTCTGCCTGCTACGCAGACTCATTCCCTTTATCCCAGAAAAGGACAAAGCAGCAGTAGTTGGAACAATCATCAATTCCCGTCTTGACTACGCATACTCACTCTACATAGGCTTACCCCAATATCAGCTTGCACGCCTACAGGCCATTCAAAACGCGGCGGCAAGACTGATAACAGGAAAAGAACCCTGGGAGTCCATATCCCCATCCCTGAGGAGCCTACATTGGCTAACGGTAAAGAATCGGATCACATTCAAGACGCTCTGCCTCACCCACAAATGCATACAAGGTAACGCCCCTCAATACCTCCGAGAGAAAATAAGACACTACACACCCAATCGCAATTTGCAATCATCCAACCAAAACCTCCTCCTCGTTCCCAAATACCGCTACAAAGCAAGGGGAGAACGCAGATTCGCAGTCCAGGGACCTCGGCTATGGAATACTCACATCCGCATGGAAGAAAACCATCTGGCCTTCAGGAAAAAAGTCAAAACTTTCCTCTTCTAAGAAGCTGTTCAACACTAAACGCATTTAGCGCCTTGAGGCGATTCAGTTCGCATTCGCAGCGCTTTACAAATCATTCATTCATTCATTAAAGCTCATCACTCCTCACTCCACCAGCACATCACTTGCTACAGACTGGTACCTCTAGTCACCTCCAGCACATCACTTGGTTCCCCAGAAACAGCTAGCACTATTTGTTGGTTAGGCTTGACACTGACTCAGCCAGGCCTCAGCAAATGCCCTTTGCAGGCTAGGACCACGGGCCCCAATGGTGTAGCAGAAAAAGTCTTTGTGCTAGCTGCCCTAACTATGGCTACTAATCCCAGTTAGCCACTTCAGACCCTGCCAGCCCTCCTGGCTGCAGCTGCCTCTTTCCACTGCCCCTTCCACCACAGTTCACTCTTCTGGTTCTGCATCCATCTCAGACTGCAAGCTCCCAGTCCTCTCAGGTGTGCCTCCCCAGTCCTTCTGACTGTACCTCACTCACCAGCCCTCCTGGCTGCAACCAGTTGTCCTCCCTGGAGTCTTAGTAGTGCTCTCTCCTGCTGTCCTCTCCTTGCTCTCTCTTGTGCCTCCAGTCCAGGACCTATTCATGCATTCTTGAAAGTGGTCCCGACTGCACCCGAGCCCAGGCCCAAGGTCACCCCCCGCCAGACTGGGGAGCTCCCCCAAAAGCCCCCAACACCCTCTGCACCCTCTCACTCCAGCTCCTCCACCCGACAACTCCTCTCCAGTTGGGCTGACCCTGGGTATTTAAGGAGGCGTGCCCCCTGCCAATTCAGATTGGGGATTGGTCAAGGCTCTTCTGGAAAGAAATGGGAGGTCTTGATGACACCACCTGTGAGTCATCCAGCCCTATCAGGAGCCCTTCCCAGTCCAGAATGAAAACAAACAGGCCTAGCAACCAGCAGACCTGCTTAAATTTACCTATCCTCTCTAGCACACAACTAGAGGGTGCTACACTAGTGTGCCTGTGAAGATTCGGTGTGCCTGGCTGTGCAGGGTGGGGGATCCCATTTCACTTGCAGCTTCTTATGGGGTGTGCTACATATCAGGGCCTTCTTAAAAACATCATGGGCCCCTGGGCAAAGTAATGCTCTGGAGCCCCTACAATGGAGACAGCGCAGGTAAACAGACATCAAGTAGGTACCTTTTGGGTGGAGCTCCGCTTTAACTACATGAACAATCATTCTGTACAGCAAAGAAACAGTGGGCAAATACTACATACATAAAGTAGCAAAGCTGTCCTTTGCATATAATATATTTGCTAGAATGATGCTCAGGACAGTTGTAACAAGTATATTATATCCCCCCAGCACTCTGAACCCTCTACATCCGTGATATCCCCCCAGCATGGATCCCTCTCTTCACCCCAGATATTCCCCCAGCACTCGGATCCCTCTCTGCACCCCACATATCCCCCAGCACTCTGACCCCTCTACACCCCAGATATCCCCCCAGCACTCGGATCCCTCTCTGCACCCCACATATCCCCCAGCACTCTGACCCCTCTACACCCCAGATATCCCCCCAGCACTCTGATCCATCTCTGCACCCTAGATATTCCCCCAGCACTGTCATCATATACCATAAGATACCCATTGTATTGTGACCCCACTACATCCCTGATACCCCCTACACTGTAGCCTCTGTACATCCCTGATACCTCTAGCACCATAGCCACCCAAGATACCCCAAGCATTGCTACCCCCTATACACCCCAGATCCCCCCTCAGCATTGTTTTCCCCCATACACCCTTGATATCCCCCCAGCACCATTATCCATGTAGTACCCCCTTTTCCAGTGGAGATACAGTGCATGTGAACTTTTGTGCCCACCTCCAGCATTGGACTTACCTATACCAATCAAGTCATGCAGGCAGAAGAAGGGGTGGTGGAGGGAGCATCCCTCCGGCCATTCCAAGCCCTTCAGTGCAAACAGTGCTGGACAGCTGGGCTCACCATCCACAATGCTACTTCCGCAGACGGGCTCTCAGTGCTGCTGACTCAGCAGCTCCCACTCCAGTTCCTACCCCGCGGTCTCCGAGTCCCGAGCATTCAAGCTGCATAGGGCAGGGTCAGAGCATCACTGGCACTCTGGTCCCGCCCCTCCCTGCTGGCTGTGAAATAGGTATCGTTCTGCACAGCACGGCGCACCGCTGCCAGCCTGTCTCCCCTGTGTATCTATCACTCTCAGTGCCATCATGGGGCCCCCAATTTCTTTGGGGAAAGTGCAGGGGCCCCCCATGCAGCTGGGGCCCCTGGGCAGTGCCCAGGTGTGCCCTCTCATTAAGACGGCCCTGCTACATATGCAGTTGCAGCAGAACATTAATATGTCAGGAAGCACACTGTTACCTTTAATTAAGGAATTAATTACAAAATGCATTTTTTCCTCGCCACTGCTTCCCCACAATTTCCCCTTTTTAGATATTCCACAAATAACAGCAAATCTTCAGGTCCACTTTAATGGCTTGTAGAACGGTGCTCCTAAATGTTTCCACTTTGCCAAGCAGCTTTTGCAATTAAAGGTCTGAACAGCTGTGAAAATGATCTTTGACAGGGCTGGCCCAACTGAATAAGAGCATACATCAGAGGAGAACCATCTCTACTGACCTAGATAGCTGTACAGCAGGAGGCCGAAAGACTAAGGTAGAAGTCGTCTCTAGGATCACAGTGAAGTATTAAAACAACTTTTATTTGGTATGGAAAAGTGAATGAGATCACAGCTGAATGCTGGCGGATTTCATACTCACCTCATCGCTTTTTCAGGGGTTTCAGCATGGAACACAATCTGAGGAATTCAGTCAAGCGCTTGCAACACTTTTCTAGCGATAGTTCCCTTTAAAACTACCTTTGCCTAATTCAGGCATGCATTTGCACCAGTTTCGACCAATTTGGGTAGTTCTTACTACTGCCACTTTCAGACAATTATGGAGACCTACAGTTCATAAATTAGGAAATTAGGCAGTAATTAAGACCATGAGCTGTCATACATGTGCTGGGAAGCAGGGGGTTCCCAAAATCATTTGGTGGAGGGGGGATTATGGTGTGGGGTTGTTTTTCAGGGGTTGGGCTTGGCGTCAGCATACCAAGACATTTTGGACAATTTCATGCTCCTAGATTTGTGAGAACAGTTTGGATATGGCCCCTTCTTGTTCCAACATGACTGCACACCAGTGCACAAAGCAAGATCCATAAAGACATGGATGAGCAGCGAGTTTGGGGTGGAGGAACTTGACTGGCCTGCACCTCAACCGGAGAGAAAGCCTTTGGGAAGAATTAGAGCGGATACTGCGAGCCAGGCTTTCTCATCCACATCAGTGCCTGACCTCACAATTTCGCTTCTGGAAGAATGGTCAAACATTCCCATAGACACACTCCTAAACCTTGTGGACAGCCTTCCCAGAAGAGTTGAAGCTGTTATAGCTGCAAAGGGTGGGCCAACTCAATATTGAACCCTATGGACCAAGACTGGGATGGCAAAAAGTTAATGTGCGTGTTAAGGCAGGTGTCCCAATACTTAATACTTCTGTTAATATAGAGTGTGTGTGTGTATATATATACATATACTGTGTATGTGTGTGTATGTATATATAGATATAGATATATATCTATATATAGATAAAGATATATATCTATATACATATCTATATATCTATATCTATATCTATATATATATATATATATATATATATATATATAGATATATCTATATATCAACAGTATCTCTCTCTCTCTCTCTCTCTCTCTCTCTATATATATATATACACAGGATCTCACAAAAGTGAGTACACCCCTCACATTTTTGTAAATATTTTATTATATCTTTTCATGTGACAACACTGAAGAAATGACACTTTGCTACAATGTAAAGTAGTGAGTGTACAGCAGTGTAAATTTGCTGTCCCCTCAAAATAACTCAACACACAGCCATAATTGTCTAAACCGCTGGCAACAAAAGTGAGTACACCCCTATTGAAAATGTCCAAATGGGCCCAATTAGCCATTTTCCCTCCCCTGTCATGTGACTCGTTAGTGTTACAAGGTCTCAAGTGTGAATGGGGCGCAGGTGTGTTTAATTTGGTGTTATCGCTCTCACTCTCTCATACTGGTCACTGGAAGTTAAACATGCCACCTCATGGTAAAGAACTCTCTGAGGATCTGAAAAAAATAATTATTGCTCTACATAAAGATGGCCTAGGCTATAAGAAGATTGCCAAGACCCTGAAACTGAGCTGCAGCACGGTGGCCAAGACCATACAGCAGTTTAACAGGACAGGTTCCACTCAGAACAGGCCTCGCCATGGTCGACCAAAGAAGTTGAGTGCATGTGCTCAGCATCATATCCAGAGGTTGTCTTTGGTAAATAGACATATGACTGCTGCCAGCATTGCTGCAGAGGTTGAAGGGGTGGGGGGTCAGCCTGTCAGTGCTCAGACCATACGCCGCACACTGCATCAAAGTGGTCTGCATGGCTGTCGTCCCAGAAGGAAGCGTCTTCTAAAGATGATGCACAAAAAAGCCCGCAAACAGTTTGCTGAAGACAAGCAGACTAAGGACATGGATTACTGGAACCATGTCCTGTGGTCTGATGAGACCAAGATAAATGTATTTGGTTCAGATGGTGTCAAGCCTGTGTGGCGGCAACCAGGTGAGGAGTACAAAGACAAGTGTGTCTTACATTCAGTCAAGCATAGCAGCTTGACTGCTTAACAGAAAAGTTTCAATTATTTAGTGAAGGTATCCTGTGTGACTCATAGTGCTGCTGCTGTGATTGGCTCCTTTGTATCCAGGCAACCTTGAAAGGTTCTGGGTGAACAGTAGCATAAAGCAGCAGCATGAATATGAATGCCCTCCCAGCCAATTACTGGGAGTGGTGCCCCTGAGCATGCTGGGTGCTGGTATTTATATTTAGTGAGCACATGCAAACTGGATCTTTTTCCTTAAAAGGGGGGGGGGTCCAGTTGGGGAGGGGGACTATCACCTCTCCCCAGCACAGGCTGCCATGCGGCCTCAGGTGGGCGACCTGAGGGCCTGAACAGTGAATGCTGGAGCCCAGGGTTCTCCTGAGAGCTGACTGAGGGAGGATGTCCATGGATCCTGTCTGGTATCACGGAGGAAGGTGACCAGGGCCTTGTGAGTACAGACCCCCTAAAGGGATCCTAGAGACTGGTGTTGCTGAATCCCCCTCTGGGTGCTAGAAGTCATTTGCTGGGTGTAGGCTAAAGGGGACGCCGGCTGGTGTCTTAAAGAGGAACTGCAGTCTGCTCACATAATTTGTAATAAAAACATGTTTGCCATTCTGAAGCTTCCCCCCCAACCACTTTGCATATTATTTTATATATATTGTGATTCTGTACTTGCCAAATATGCTGCAGGAATCTCCCTCCACTAAGTCTGGCTGCATCCATTTTAACTGTGGGCAGCTGAAGCTGCTGCCTGTTCACTTCCTGGATTTACACAGACACACAGAGGCACACCTCCAGCTCTGCAGCTCTCATTGGCCCTCTTATGACTCATCCCGCCACCCTTCCTGGCAAACTCTCACAAGAGTGATAGAGAGAGAACTGTGCATGATCTCATATGCCTAGCCTAATGACCAGACAAGAAACAGGAAGTGAGCTGTATAAGGTATTTACTGGTAGAATTTTTTTTTTTACCATCCAAAGTTAAAACAATACAGCCCATCCAATTCCTACTTGAAAAAAAATAAATGGAGCCATCTTTGATATTTTTCAGTATAGATGTCAAGGTTGGAGGTTTCGGCAATGTCAATGGATTGTAATGCTGGCTGGAGACAGGGAATGAACATCAAAACAACTCTGCTGAGATACTTCATAGAAGCAACACAAGTATTTACAAAGTGCTCAGGGGGCAAAAAAGTTTGCAAACCTTTGCAAATTGTGCAAATTATCCCAACCTGGGTCAAACTAGGAAAACTAGGAAAATCAACCTGTTATATAAATACACTGAGCAAATCTATAAACTTTTGTGTTTGCCCCGATTTATCATGAGCTGAACTAAAAGATCTATGACTTTTTCTATGTACACAAAAGGCCTATTTCTCTCAAATATTGTTCACAAATCTGTCTAAATCTGTGTTAGTGAACACTTCTCCTTTGCCGAGATAATCCATCCTCCTCACAGGTGTGACATATCCAGATGCTGATTTGACAGCATGATTATTGCACAGGTGTGCCTTAGGCTGGCCACAATAAAAGGCCACTCTACAATATGCAGTTTTACTGTATTGGGGGTCCCCAAAAACTAGTCAGTATCTGGGGTGACCACCATTTGCCTCACACATTGCAGCACATCTCCTTCGCATAGAATTAATCAGGTTGTTGATTGTGGCGTGTGGATTGTTGATCCATTCCTCTTCTATGGCTGTGCGAAGTTGCTGGATATTGTCAGGAACTGGAATACGCTGTCGTATACACCGATCCAGAGCACCCCAAACATGCTCAATGGGTGACATGTCCGGTGAGTATGCTGGCCATTCAAGAACTGGGATGTTTTCAGCTTCCAGGAATTGTGTATAGATCATTGCAACATGGAGCCGTGCATTATCATGCTGCACCATGAGGTGATGGTCATGGATGAATGGCACAACAATAGGCCTTAGGATCTCGTCATGGTATCTCTGTGCATTCAAAATGGCATCAATAAAATGCACCTGTGTTCGTTGTCCATAGCATATGCCTGCCCATACCATAACTCCACCGCCACCATGGGCTACTCGATCCACAACATTGACATCAGCAAACCGCTCACCCACCCCACACCATACACGCGGTCTGCCATCTGCCCTGTACAGTGAAAACCGGGATTCATCTGTGAAGTGAACACCTCTCCAAAGTGCAAGACGCCATCGAATGTGAGCATTTGCCCACTCAAGTCGGTTACGACGACGAACTGTAGTCAGGTCGAGACCCCAATGAGGACGACAAGCATGCAGATGAGCTTCCCTGAATACTCTGCAATACTCTGCAATACTCTGCAATACTATGGCAATACTCTGCAATACTATGGCAATACTCTGCAATACTATGGCAATACTATGCAATACTCTGCAATACTATGGCAATGATCTGCCAATACTCTGCAATACTATGGCAAACTCTGCAATACTTTGCCAATACTCTGCCAATACTCGCCAATACTCGCCAATACTCTGCAATAAATTTTAACAGAAACAAATAATTTTTTTTTTTACCAAATTTTCAGTCTTTTTTGATTTATAGCGCAAAAAATAAAAAACCCAACAGTGATTAAATACCACCAAAAGAAAGCTCTATTTGTGTGAAAAAAGGACAAACATTTCAAATGGGTACAGTGTTGCATGACTGAGTAATTGTCATTCAAAGTGTGAGAGCACCGAAAGCTGAAAATTGGTCTGTTTAGGAAGGGGGTTTAAGTGCCCAGTGGTTAAGGGGGCTTGGCAAAGGGGTGCGCCCTATGCCTGCATGCCTTTGCTGATAGGTGTCCCTCATTCCCATTTCAAAAAGTTGGGAGGTATGCCTGAGTGGTGGATGGATTATCTCAGCAAAGGAGAAGTGCTCACTAACACAGCTTTAGACAGATTTGTGAACAATATTTGAGAGAAATAGGCCTTTTGTGTACATAGAAAAAGTCGTAGATCTTTGAGTTCAGCTCATGATAAATTGGGGAAAACACAAAAGTGTTGCATTTATAATTTTGCTCAGTGTATGTATGCAACAGCTTTATTTTCAGGTTTAAAACCATGCAAGTGAAAGTCTAGGCACATTTCATTGTAAAAGCACATACAGTGGCTTGCAAAAGTATTCGGCCCCCTTGAACTTTTCAACCTTTTGCCACATTTCAGGCTTCAAACATAAAGATATAAAATTTTAATTTTTTGTGAAGAATCACCAACAAGTGGGACACAATTGTGAAGTGGAACGAAATCTATTGGATATTTTAAACTTTTTTAGCAATTAAAAAACTGAAAAGTGGTGCGTGCAAAATTATTCGGCCCCTTTACTTTCAGTGCAGCAAACTCACTCCAGAAGTTCCGCGAGGATCTCTGAATGATCCAATGTTGTCCTAAATGACTGATGGTGATAAATAGAATCCACCTGTGTGTAATCAAGTCTCTGTATAAATGCACCTGCTCTGTGATAGTCTCAGGGTTCTGTTGAAAGCGCAGAGAGCATCATGAAGACCAAGGAACAAACCAGGCAGGTCCGTAATACTGTTGTGGAGAAGTTTAAAGCCGTATTTGGATACAAAAAGATTTCCCAAGCTTTAAACATCCCAAGGAGCACTGTGCAAGCGATCATTTTGAAATGGAAGGAGTATCAGACCACTGCAAATCTACCAAGACCTGGCTGTCCCTCTAAACTTTCAGCTCAGACAAGGAGAAGACTGATCAGAGATGCAGCCAAGAGGCCCATGATCACTCTGGATGAACTGCAGAGAACTACAGCTGAGGTGGGAGAGTCTGTCCATAGGACAACAATCAGTCGTACACTGCACAAATCTGGCCTTCATGGAAGAGTGGCAAGAAGAAAGCCATTTCTCAAAGATATCCATAAAAAGTCTCATCTAAAGTTTGCCACAAGCCACCTGGGAGACACACCAAACATGTGGAAGAAGGTGCTCTGGTCCGATGAAACCAAAATCGAACTTTTTGGCCACAATGCAAAACGATATGTTTGGCGTAAAAGCAACACAGCTCATCACACTCAACACACCATCCCCACCGTGAAACATGGTGGTGGCAGCATCATGGTTTGGGCCTGCTTTTCTTCAGCAGGGACAGGGAAGATGGTTAAAATTGAGGGGGAGATGGATGCAGCCAAATACAGGACCATTCTGGATGAAAACCTGTTGGAGTCTGCAAAAGACCTGAAACTGGGACGGAGATTTATCTTCCAACAAGACAATGATCCCAAACATACAGCAAAATCTACAAAGGAATGGTTCACAAATAAACGTATCCAGGTGTTAGAATGGCCAAGTCAAAGTCCAGACCTGAATCCAATCGAGAATCTGTGGAAAGAGCTGAAAACTGCTGTTCACAAACGCTCTCCATCCAACCTCACTGAGCTTGAGCTGTTTTGCAAGGAAGAATGGGCAAGAATTTCAGCCTCTCGATGTGCAAAACTGATAGAGACATACCCCAAGCGACTTGCAGCTGTAATCCCAGCAAAAGGTGGCTCTACAAAGTATTAACGCAAGGGGGCCGAATAATTTTGCACGCCCCACTTTTCATTTTTTTATTAGTTAAAAAAGTTTCAACAATCCAAAAGATTTCGTTCCACTTCACAATTGTGTCCCACTTGTTGGTGATTCTTCACAAAAAAAAAATTTTTTATATCTTTATGTTTGAAGCCTGAAATGTGGCAAAAGGTTGAAAAGTTCAAGGGGGCCGAATACTTTCGCAAGCCACTGTAGGTGCTGATGCTAGAAATCAGCAGTACAAATGTTCAGATGGGATGAGCCTGAGTTAAAACCAAACCGCAACAAAACCACATTATCGACCATCTGTGCCAGCCCTAAGGAGCATCTCTGTAGTGATTGAGGATAACTAGTAGAAAAGCAGATTGGAACAAAGATTTGCCCTGGGAGAAGCTCTAAAACTTCACACCATATGCACTGTTTGTCAGTGCTCATTCTTGTTTTATGATCCTCAACTCACATACAGTACTTAAAAGAGAAGTGTGGGAATATAAAATAATAAACCTATATACACTATATTACACTATATTACCAAAAGTATTGGAACACCTGTCTTTACGAGCACATGAACTTTAGTGGCATCCCAGTCTAAAGGCGACGGCGAACGATCTGACGATTTTCGGATCGTTACTATGGTGCTTTCGACAGCTAATTCCAATTTTTCTTCCGACAAAAGCTGGATGTGCAGACTATAAAATTTTGGGCGTATGTGAACTCAACTTCCGATTTTCATTTAATTAGTACGGTTTTCGCCCAAAATATATTGTAAGAGCCAGACTACGCATGCTCAGAAACGAAAGAATACATACGAAACTATTCAACTGGCTTCACTGGCTTCCCCTACCCCACCGTGTAAAATTCAAAATGCTAGCCATAACATACAAGGCCATTCACAAGGCCATTCACAACTTCACAACCCATCTACATCACCAACCTCATCTGCAGATATCGCCCAAATTGTCCCCTCCGCTCCTCCCAGGACCTCCTGCTCTCTAGCTCCCTTGTTACCTCCTCCCATGCTCGCCTTCAGGACTTCTCCAGAGCCTCTCCCATTCTCTGGAATTCCCTCCCCCAGTATGTCCGATCAGCCCCTACCCTGTCCACCTTTAGGAGATCCCTGAAAACTCATTTATTCAGGGAAGCCTATCCCACACTCACATAACTGTCCCTGAGCGACCCCCATCAAATCATTCTTTGCAGGTATTACCTTTTGTACCACCACCGCCTCCCTTAGAATGTAAGCTCTACGAGCAGGGCCCTCCTGTACCTTTTGTATTGAACTGTACTGTAATTGTGTTGTCCCCCTTATACATTGTAAAGCGCTGCGTAAACTGTTGGCGCTATATAAATCTTGTATAATAATAATAATAATTCAACACATTACTTCACTTCTGAAGTTGTATTCTGTCGTATGAGAATTTTCGTATGGTGGGTAACCTCTTCACTTTCGACATGAGACTAGGATGCAACAAAAAACAGACGAACAGTCGTCCGAAAATCTGATCGTATGTACGAGGCTTTAGTCCGTAGGATTCAATATTGAGTTGGCCCACCCTTTGCTGCTATAACAGCTTCAACTCTTCTGGGAAGGCTGTCCACAAGGTTTACGAATGTGTCTATGGGAATGTTTGACCATTCTTCCAGAAGCACATTTGTGAGGTCAGGCACTGATGTTGGATGAGAAGGCCTGGCTCGCAGTCTCCACTGTAATTCATCCCAAATGTTGAGCTCAGGACTCTGCAGGCCAGTCAAGTTCTTCCACCCCAAACTCCCTCATCCATGTCTTTATGGACCTTGTTTTGTGCACTGGTGTTCAGACATGATGGAACAGGAAGGGGCCATCCCCAACCTGTTCCCACAAAGTTGGGAGCATAAAATTGTCTTAAATGTCTTGGTATGCTGGCACCTTAAGAATTCTCTTCACTGGAACTAAGGGGCCAAGCCCAACCCCTGAAAAACAACCCCACACAATAATCGCCCCTCCACCAAATGATTTGGACTGCATATGCAAATTGGACACTCTATGGGCCCTCTGATCCACCCAGATGGAAGGGAACGGATCCCCTTCTGTTTTTTAGTGGATTGGATTGGAGGTAGGCGGGTGTAAAGGGACACATGTCCGTTTACATGTCCCGCTCCATAGGAGGTGAATGGAGGGTCAAATTTGGCCAGACTGATCTTGTGAAAGGGGTCTAGGGCTGCTTTCACACTGATGCGCTGTGGTTTAACCACTTCAGCCCCGGACCATTATGCTGCCTAAGGACCAGAGGACTTTTTCCAATTTGGCACTGCGTCGCTTTAATTGCTAATTGCGCGGTCATGCAATGCTGTACCCAAACGAAATTTGCATCCTTTTCTTCCCACAAATAGAGCTTTCTTTTGATGGTATTTGATCACCTCTGCCGTTTTTATTTTTTGCGCTATAAACGGAAAAAGACCGAAAATTTTGAAAAAAAATGATATTTTCTACTGTTTGTTATAAAAAAAAATCCAATAAACTAAATTTTAGTCATACATTTAGGCTAAAATGTATTCGGCCACATGTCTTTGGTAAAAAAAATGTCAATAAGCGTATATTTATTGGTTTGCGCAAAAGTTATAGCGTCTACAAACTGGGGTACATTTTCTGGAATTTACACAGCTTTTATTTTATGACTGCCTATGTCATTTCTTGAGGTGCTAAAATGGCAGGGCAGTACAAACCCCCCCCCCCAAATGACCCCATTTTGGAAAGTAGACACCCCAAGGAAATTGCAGAGAGGCATGTTGAACCCATTGAATATTTTTTTTTTTGTCCCAAGTGATTGAATAATGACAAAAAAAAAAATATTTACAAAAAGTTGTCACTAAATGATATATTACTCACACAGGCCATGGGCCTATGTGGAATTGCACCCCAAAATACATTTAGCTGCTTCTCCTGAGTATGGGGACACCACATGTGTGGGACTTTTTGGGAGCCTACCGCGTACGTGGCCCCGAAAACCAATCACCGCCTTCATAATTTCTAAGGGCGTAAATTTTTGATTTCACTCCTCACTACCGATCACAGTTTTGAAGGCCATAAAATGCCAAGATGGCACAAAACCCCCCCAAATGACCCCATTTTGGAAGGTAGACACCCCAAGCTATTTGCTGAGAGGCATGTTGAGTCCATGGAATATTTGATTTTTTGACACAAGTTGCGGGAAATTGACAAATTTTTTTTTTTTTGCACAAAGTTGTCACTAAATGATATATTTCTCACACAGGCCATGGGCATATGTGGAATTGCACCCCAAAATACATTTAGCTGCTTCTCTTGAGTATGGGGATACCACATGTGTAGGACTTTTTGGGAGCCTAGCCGCGTACGGGGCCCCGAAAACCAATCACTGCCTTCAGGATTTCTAAAGGCATAAATTTTTGATTTCAATCCTCACTACCTATCACAGTTTTGAAGGCCATAAAATGCCCAGATGGCACAAAACACCCCCCAAATGACCCAATTTTGGAAAGTAGACACCCCAAGCTATTTGCTGAGAGGCATGTTGAGTCCATGGAATATTTTATATTTTGACACAAGTTGCGGGAAAGTGACAATTTTTTAATTTTTTTTTTTTTTTTTTGCACAAAGTTGTCACTAAATGATATATTGCTCAAACATGCCATGGGCATATGTGGAATTACACCCCAAAATATATTCTGCTGCTTCTCCTGAGTACGGGGATACCACATGTGTGGGACTTTTTGGGAGCCTAGCTTCATACGGGGCCCCGAAATCCAATCACCACCTTCAGGATTTCTAAGGGCGTAAATTTTTGATTTCACTCCTCACAACCTATCACAGTTTTGAAGGCCATAAAATGCCAAGATAGCACAAAACCCCCAAAATGACCCCATTTTGGAAAGTAGACACCCCAAGCTATTTGCTGAGAGGCATGGTGAGTATTTTGCAGCTCTCATTTGTTTTTGAAAATGAAGAAAAACAAGAAAAATGTATTTTTTTTTTCTTTTTTCAATTTTCAAAAGTTTGTGACAAAAAGTGAGGTCTGCAAAATACTCACTATACCTCTCAGCAAATAGCTTGGGGTGTCTATTTTTCAAAATGAGGTCATTTGGGGGGGGGGGGGGGGTTGTGCCATCTGGGCATTCCATGGCCTCCGAAACTGTGATAGGCAGTGAAGAGTGAAATCAAAAATTTACGCCCTTAGAAAGCCTGAAGGCGGGGTTTTTGGGGTCCCGTACGTGGCTAGGCTCCCAAAAAGTCTCACACATGTGGTATCCCCGTACTCAGGAGAAGCAACAGAATTTATTTTAGGGTGTAATTTCACATATTCCCATGGCATGTTTGAGCAATATATCATTTAGTGACAACTTTGTGCATAAAAAAAAAAAAAATTGTCTTTTTCCCGCAACTTGTGTCACAATATAAAATATTCCGGGTTGCGGCAGTCTCCGCCGCTGGCACCTGCGCTGTAGCCACCCTGAGAGCGAGGTTTGGCTCGCGCATGCGCAGTACGGCGGTTCGTTCGTCGTCCGCGCAGGCGCCGTACGGTGGTCCCCCATTGCGCGTGCGCAGTAGGGGATAATGACGTCACGAGCGGGGAATTTAAATTCCGCCCTCCTGTCCTGCTGAGTTGGGATCTCCCTTGGTAGGGAAAGGAGGAGCGGATCCCTGCTGGTCTCCAGGTGAGTGGTTGAAACCTCTGCAACTCTTATAAAAAAAAAAAAAAAAGGAAAATAATGGAAAATGTTCTTTTATGAATATCATTATATATATTTATTTAGGTATATATATATATATGCGGCAGGAAGTTGTTTCCTTTGCCTTGAATATGCGTTGATACATGCTTCTTTTGCACATATGAAAAAAAAAAAAAAAAAAAAAAGAGGCAAGCAGAGTTTTTTCTTTCTCTAAAACCTTCTCATATTTGATGCCTAGGTTTTCTTAGACCATTATCCCTGCAGACTATTAAAGTGACATTTCGCGTCCTAGGTTATGGACAATTCACCGCCTTTAAGTAGCCAGCCCTCACGCACAAGGTATGTGCTCGTGAGGGGAGGGGATGAGATTTATGCACATTTATTGTCGTGCTGATACCATGTTCTGCCTTTCTTCTCTCCCCTTCCCCTATTTTTTCTCTTTCCAGTCCTTCTAGGTCGGACCCGCTAAATGCGGTCCAGAATGCCAATGACCTTGCCAAGCCACAATACAATTCATCTTCATCCAGACGAGACTCACAGTCCGGATCCCACCAGAGGAGACGCTCTCGTTCCTCCTCAAGACACCGCTCCCACCGCCATGACAGCCGCTCAGACCACAGAGCCTGCTGGGGATGTAGGACACGAGTTCCGGAGGGCAAGTCCTTATGTGACCGTTGTTTTGCCCGTGCGGTTGGGGAAAAAGAGACGGAAAACCAGCGTTTAGAGTCTCTTGTGAAACGAGTGGTACAGCAATCCCTAATGGAGAGGGAAGCACCTCTCAGCCCTATATTACCTCTCCTGACTCCTCAGAGGATGAGTCTATTAATGAGGAGGTCATTGGAGGGTTCGACTTCGCGATGGTTTCCCCTTTAATCAAAGCGATCAAGGAAGCCTTGAAGTGGGAAGACCCTTCCACTCCCCCAGCCAAGCAGAAAAAATTCTTCAAGCACCTGGGGAGAGAACGCGCAAACTTTCCGCTCCTTCCAGAGCTAAAGGAAATCATTGAGGAAGAATGGAGTAAAACAGAGAAAAAATCCTCCATGTCTAATAAAACCTCCAGATTGTACCCCTTCAAGTCAGAAGAAGTAAAGAGTTTGGAGAATACTCCCCTTGTGGACGCAGCTCTTATGCGTCTGGCCAAACATGTGACTCTTCCTCTAGAAGACGCAGTATCTTTCAAAGATGGGCTCGAGAGGAAGATAGATCTAGATCTTAAAAGAATCTATGGGCTCGCGGGTATGGCCTGTAAACCAGCCCTGGCATTAGCGGCCATGTCCAAGGCCATGGAGGCCTGGACGGAGAACGTGGAATCCTTCCTTAAAGGCGTGTCAGAAGAGCTGGCTGGAAGTTCAGCAGCCGCAGAGCTGAAGCTTGCAGCGGTCTTCCTGGGGGAGGCGTCCATCGACCTGATCCGCCTTCTGGCTCGTATTATGCTGTCCTCAGTTACGGCCAAGAGAGCCCTCTGGTTGCATCCCTGGCTTGCTGACCCAGGTTCTAAGCAAGCGTGGTGTAAAATTCCGTTTGAGGGGTCCTCACTGTTTGGCAATAAGCTTGACGATGCCATTTCGCGAGCCACAGGTGGCAAATCGGGTTTTCTCCCCCAGGACAGGCGCATGCTGGGTCGAAAGAAGCCCCAGTTCAGAAGACGAAGTCCGGAGTGCTCCAGGGAAGCACGCTCCTACAAGCCTGGCCGGGACTTTAAGAAGAATTGGAGCAGAGGGCAGTCATCCTTCCGCAAACCTGTTAAAAATCAAACGTCCAGTGCTCGTGATCAGGCTAAATCTTTTTGAGATTACGCCCGCCCAGGCGGGCCGGGTGGGGGCTCGTCTGCTCCTCTTCCGGCACGTCTGGGTGGCCTCGATCTCAGGCTTCTGGGTCATAAGGACGGTCTCGTCAGACCACAGATGGGCCTTTTCCAGGACTCCGCACCCAAGGTTCGTCTCCACTCTTCTCCCTCGGGCAGAGGATCAGAAACAAATTTTGCTGTCCTATGTGGACCTCCTGAAAATTCAAGGAGCAGTGGTACATGTACCACAGGACGAATGGTTCCAGGGGATATACTCCCCTCTCTTCCTAGTTCAAAAAAAGGGGGGCTCTTGGCGCCCAGTCATAGACCTCACATATCTCAACGAATTCATAGAGAATGGAAGGTTCAAGATGGAAACCTTGGTGACCATTCAGAGAGCCATACAACCAGGCGACTGGATGATATCAATCGACCTGAAGGACGCTTATTTCCACGTTCCAGTGGAAAAAGAATTTCACAAATACCTCCGCTTCCAAATTGGGTCAGATCATCTTCAATTTATTTGCCTCCCCTTCGGGCTGACAACGTCCCCCCGGGTCTTTTCAAAGGTCCTCCTAGCTACGGTGGCACTAATAAGATCCAAAGGGGTACGTCTTTACCACTACCTGGACGACCTACTGGTGCTGTCCCAGAGCAGGGAGCAGTTGCTGGTCCACCGGGATCAAGTAATCTCCACTCTGTCCAACTTCGGGTGGCTCCTAAACATAGAAAAGAGTCAACTGAGCCCAACTCAGCGTCTAATATATCTGGGAGCCCAGTTCGATACAGTGGCAAACACTATCTCCCTTCCTCTACAGAAAATTCCTACAGTTCGAGACAGAGTCTCCCGGGCTCTACATGCCCGGCAAATGAAAGCCTCTCAGTGCCTGAAAGTCGTTGGCACGATGGTTTCTACGACTCCCATGGTCAAATGGGCCTTATGGAGATTGCGTCCCTTCCAGTCAGGCCTCCTACGGCAATGGAAGTCAGGGGACAAGAATCAGGTCATCCGCATAACATCTACAATGAGAAACAGCCTCTTCTGGTGGCTTCAGCGCAAGAACCTCCTGACTTGCCACTCCATCGCTCCCATCTCCTGGGTGACGGTCACGACCGATGCCAGCGGTACCGGTTGGGGAGCCCTTTGTGGGTCGAACCTGGCCCAAGGCAAGTGGGAAACATGTCTCCCCAACCCAGGGTCGAATGTCTTGGAACTTCGTGCGGCCTGGTGTGCCCTACAGTTCTTCTCTCATCTCCTGATGGGGGAGTCAGTGCTGTTGAGAATGGACAACACCACAGCAGTATCGTATATGAAGAGGCAAGGGGGTACTCGGAGTCCCACACTCCTTCGGGAAGTCGAGCCCATCCTATCGTGGGCGCAGAAAAACCTTGCCAACATCTCGGCAGTCTTTGTCCCAGGTGTCCAAAACACTCAAGCAGACTTCCTGTCACGGACCGAGTTGGACAACAACGAGTGGTCTCTTCACATAGAGACGTTCAGGTGGATCTTATCACTGAAGACCGATCCCGAAGTAGATCTGTTTGCTTCCCCCTGCAATCGCAAGCTGAAGAAGTTCTACACCCGGGGGCCCTGCAGTCAAGCCATCGGGACAGATGCCCTGACGGATCAGTGGAGGTTCAAGCGGGCATATGCCTTTCCGCCACTGCCAGTTATGCTGAGATTCCTGCAGAGGCTCTGAGCAGAGCCAGTGGAGGTGGTGACAATAGCTCCCTACTGGCCGAACAGGCCTTGGTTCCCTCTCCTGGTCCAGCTCAGCTGTCGGGACCCAGTGCCTCTCCCTCTCAGACCGGACCTTCTTTCTCAAGGGTCAGTCCTGCACCCTTGTCCTGCAGTGCTGAGACTGATGGTCTGGTTCTTGAGAGGGAGAGGCTGGAATCCCTAGGTTGTGCCTCAGAAGTAATATCCACTCTCATGAGCTCGAGAAGATCCAGTACAAATAAAGTCTATGGAAGGATCTGGTCCAAATTCGTGGAGTTCTGCTCTCCTCAGGGCAGGTCTTTTAGACATCCAAAAGTCCAGGACGTTCTCACTTTCCTCCAAACGGGCCTAGATTTACATCTATCTGTCAGCTCTCTGAGAGTCCAAGTTTCGGCACTTTCGGCCTTCTCCGGCACTTCATGGGCAGTTCATCCTCTGGTTAGACAATTTTTCCGAGGTGCATCGAGACTCAAGCCCCAGAGAAAGCCTAGGTTCCCCAAATGGGACCTTCTGTTAGTCCTTGACTCAATCTCTGGACTAAGTACTTCGGGGCCCTCCCCGCTCCCTATCAAGGTCTTTTCAGCAAAGGTGGCCTTCTTAGTGGCCATTACCTCAGCCAAAAGGGTCTCTGAAATTGCATCACTTGGTCACGAAGAACCCTTCCTAACGTTTTTCCCGGACCGGGTAGTCCTCATTCCTATGCTGGGTTCCAACCCGAAAGTGTCTTCAGTATTCCACGTCAATCAAGAGATCGTTTTACCTACATTTAGGACCCCAGGGTCCACTGAGAATCACCCTCTAGATGTGGGCGAAGCTATCAAAGAATATCTCAAAGTTACTTCTCCCTTTAGACGTTCTAGTCATCTCTTCGTGCTTCACTCAGGCAGCAATATAGGGAAGAAAGCCTCAACCAGGACTATCGCGTCCTGGATCGTACAGACCATACAACAGGCATATAGGGCTAAGGGCTTGGCTCCTCCAAAGGCGGTGACAGCCCATTCCACCAGAGGAATGGCAGCCTCGTGGGCAGCGGCTCGACATGTGGCTCCAGATACCATCTGCAAGGCAGCTGCATGGGCTTCTATTAATACCTTCATGTTGCATTATTGTATAGAGCCTGCCTCTCTATCCTCTGTAAACTTTGGGTTACAAATCCTATCGACCGATAGGACAAATTAAAATTTATGTTTATTCAAGCATACCCACCCGTGTGGTTGGCTAGTTATTTCCCACACGTAGGCTGCCATGGAGTCTGTCAGGAAAAAGGAAAATTTATTATCAAATACTTACCGTAATTTTCCTTTCCTGATGGACTCCATGGCAGACGGAGTTCCCACCCATTGGTCAACGAGTAGGCTAGTTACGGAACGCAGTAGCTAGTGGTGAGTACTCATTTGTGGGAATGGGGTCCTATAGCATTGGAGAGGAGGCGGGGTTAACCCACACGTAGGCTGCCATGGAGTCCATCAGGAAAGGAAAATTACGGTAAGTATTTGATAATAAATTTTCCTTTTTTTTTGCAAGAAAATTACTTTGAACCCCCAAACATTATATATTTTTTAAAGCAAATGCCCTACAGATTAAAATGGTGGGTGTTTCATATTTTTTTTCACACAGTAATTGCGCAGCGATTTTTCAAACGCATTTTTTGGGGAAAAAACACACTTTTTTAAATTTTAATGCACTAAAACACACTATATTGCCCAAATGTTTGATGAAATAAAAAAGATGATCTTAGGCCGAGTACATTGATACCAAACATGACATGCTTTAAAATTGCGCACAAACGTGCAGTGGCGACAAACTAAATACATTTTTAAAAGCCTTTAAAAGCCTTTACAGGTGACCACTTTAGATTTACAGAGGAGGTCTACTGCTAAAATTACTGCCCTCGATCTGACCTTCGCGGTGATACCTCACATGCTTGGTGCAATTGCTGTTTACATTTGACGCCAGACCGACGCTTGCGTTCACCTTTGCGCGAGAGCAGGGGGGGACAGGGGTGCTTTTTTTTTTTTCTTTTTTTTTTTTTGATTTTTTTATCTTATTTTTAAACTGTTCCTTTTATGTTTTTTAATCATTTTTATTGTTATCTCAGGGAATGTAAATATCCCCTATGATAGCAATAGGTAGTGACAGGTACTCTTTTTTTAAAAAATTGGGGTCTATTAGACCCTAGATCTCTCCTCTGCCCTCAAAGCATCTGACCACACCAAGATCGTTGTGATAAAATGCTTTCCCAATTTCCCAATGGCGCTGTTTACATCCGGCAAAATCTAAGTCATGAAATGCTCGTAGCTTCCGGTTTCTTAGGCCATAGAGATGTTTGGAGCCATTCTGGTCTCTGATCAGCTCTATGGTCAGCTGGCTGAATCACCGGCTGCATTTTCAGGTTCCCTGTTGGGACAGGAGAGCCAGAGAAAAACATGGAAGACGGTGGGGAGGTGGGGGGCATTCTCTCCCACTGCTTGTAAAAGCAGTCTAGAGGCTAATTAGCCGCTAGGATTGCTTTTACATGAAAGCCGACCGCTGGCTGAAAACAATGATACCAAGATGGTACCTAAACCTGCAGGCATCATTCTGGTATAACCACTCAAAGTCCAGCAACATACCAGTACGTTGCTGGTCCTTGTTGGGCATATATTGTAAACTTTTTTTCATGCAGCCTGTGGGCTGAACGAAAAAAAGATATTGATCGGTGGGTATGCCCACCATTAGAATACCTCCCTTCATCCACCCACTTCTAATGATGGGCATACATGCACCGTTTATATATGCCGAAGCATGGGGGCATCCTCCCGCAAAAGGCAGGAGCAAATCGCTCCTCCACCCACTGCTGCCCCCACGCTTCGGCATATATGCTGAAGTATGTAACTGTGGTGGTGAAATCACCTCCGACAGCGCTGGAGTCACGGCTTTATGTATCGTGGGAGCAAACGCTGTTGCTGTCAAGATAAATAAATCCGCGCTGCAACTGAATGGCGTACCTGCTAAGCAAATGATGGTTAACAAAAAACAAAGTAACATTACAGTATAACCGTAAGACTTACCATACCTGCAAAGCAAATACAAAAAAAAACATAGTAAAAAATAAAACATTTAACTCAACCTGCGCCTACCTAAAATATATATATGCCGAAGCATGGGGGCATCTTCCCACAAAAGGCAGGAGCAAATCGCTCCTCCACCCACTGCTGCCCCCACGCTTTGGCATATATGCTGAAGTATGTAACTGTGGTGGTGAAATCACCTCTGACAGCGCTGGAGTCACGGCTTTATGTATCGTGGGAGCAAACGCTGTTGCTGTCAAGATAAATAAATCCACGCTGCAGCTGAATGGCGTACCTGAAAACAAAAAAATGGTTAAAACACAGTAAACTATAAAAAAATTACATACCTGAAAAGCAAACATGATAAAACATAACAACGATAAAACATTGCAGAATAGAATACAGTAAAAAAGAGCAGAACAATAGAGAGAAAATAGAGAGAGAGAGAGAACAATAAAACGACAACTAGTTTTGGTTTTTTTATTTTATATATTTTTTGTGTATTTTTTTTTTTTTTACTTTTTTTTTTTTTTTTTTTACATTTTTTTTTTATAACTGTAACTTTTAAAACTGTAACGGTTCCAGGTTTGGGTCTCTCAAAATGTAATGGCATCTTGGGAGACCCTGTGAAAGTGTGTCCTAGTCTGTGCAATGCTGTACCCTACGCTAAAACTCAACTAGTGTATGGTAGCGCTCAAAACATTCACCAATGCAAAGACCAGGATTGCCAGGACAGGAGGGACAATAATACCGGGTGTCACGCCTAAATCCGCGCTTTCTGCAGACACAACATTTTCTTTGGGGGGCTCGTTGGGTAGGGGTACTCAGGAGGACATAAGAAAAATGCCTCTCATGCAGCCGGCTTACTGCATTTGGTTGGGGATGGTGAGGTGGAGCACGGTCTGGATACAGAAGGGCTCTAACGATCTCTTCCTGGAATGTAAGGAAGGATCCAGTCCGTCCTGAAGCTCTGTATAGCACATGAGCGTTCAGCAAAGCCAATAGAAATAAATAAACAGACACTTTTTTGTACCAGCATCTGGCCTTACGGGCAACTAGGTACGGCGCCAACAACTGGTCGTTGAGGTCCACCCCTCCCATATTTTGGTTATATTCGTGGACACAGAGGGGTTTCTCCACAACACCAGTCACCGTAGTCATTTGGGCCGTCTTGTCTGCATGAAGGGAGGTGAGAACGAAAACATTCTTCTTATCCCTCCACTTCATAGCGAGCAAATTATTACACTTCAAGCAGGCTCTCTCCCCCAGCCTAAGACGGGAATCTACAAGCCGCTGGGGAAAGCCCTGACGATTAGGTCGCACGGTGCCACATGCTCCAATCTGCTGATCAAACAAGTGACTAAAAAGTGGCAATAATTAATAAGTAATAATTGTCCACATATAAATGGTACCCCTTTCTGAATAAGGGTGACACCAAGTCCCAAACGATCTTGCCAGCACTTCCTTTGTAGTCAGGGCAGTTTGTCGGCTGTACGTGACTATCTTTGCCCTCGTAAACCATAAATCTACATGTATAGCTTGTGCCCCTGTCACAGAGCTTATACATCTTGACCCCGTATCTGGCACGCTTGCTGGGAAGGTACTGTTTGAATGACAAGCGGCCAGAAAATTTAATCAGGGACTCATCAACGCAGACAACTTGATGGGGAGTAAACAAGTCTGCAAAACATTGGTTGAAGTGGTTTACGAGGGGCCGAATTTTGTAGAGCCGATCGTATTCAGGGTCTCCACGAGGACGACAGAGTTCAATGTCGTTGAAGTGCATGAACCGCAAAATCTGCTCGTATCGTGCCCTGGCCATGGAGGCAGAGAACAAGGGCGAATGGTAAATTGGGTCAGTGGACCAATATGACCGCAACTTACTCTTTTTATTCAAGCCCATGTTGAGGGAAAGGCCCAGAAAGAGCTTAAATTCGGAGACCGTAATTGGTCTCCAATCTCTGGCAAGGGAGGACTGGGGATTAGCGGCGATGTGTTGACCAGCGTATAAATTGCTTTGGTCCACAATAGATCTTTAGAGATCTTCGGTGAAAAACAGTGAATAAAAATCCAGTGGCGTAAAATCAACTGTTTCCACCTGAATTCCGGGTTGGCCAGTGAATGTGGGAAGTACGGGTGCTGCGGAAGTGGTGGGTTCCCAATTCGGATTGGCCAATGCAGCAGGAAGGGCACTATGGGCACGACGGGCCAGTCTTTGTCTTCTTGGTGGCAGCGGGACACTACTTGTGCTTGCCACCTCGCCAGCTTGAACTGCACTTATGGGACTCGCCACGTCACCAAGTGTTACTGCAGTGCTGGATGTACGACCAGGGTGTACTAGGCCGCTGGTGCTTGCCAGTTCACCAGAAGGAATAGCGGCACTAGTACTTCTCTGCTCCATACGAGAGCCCTGCGGTTCTTGCACTTCAAGGAAAGAAGAAGAAGATTGGGGTCTGGTACGCCTGACCTTAGCAGGGACCACAACTCCGTCGTCAGAGCTATCTGTCATGGAGCTGCTGTCCTCTACAGGATCGTATTCTGAGCCTGAATCTGACAGATCAGTGACTTCCTCTTTACTATCTGTCATGCTCAGAAACGTGTAGGCCTCTTCACTAGTGTACCTTCGATTTGCCATTTTGGGCTCTAAATTTAGGGGTACACTAGTGAGACTCACAGGCAAAAAAGCTCCTGACTGTCAGCGACTGTATCAAAACGCTACCAAAAAACTGTTAGCGATCGCAGGGATCAGGCCTGACTCTGCGAACGCTGCAGTTATGTGTGCTTAGTGTTTTGTAAGTGTCAGTGATCGATCGATACTGCACTTGGGTGGGCTGGGCTGGGCCGAGGGGCAAAACGCAGGTGCTAGCAGGTATCTGGGCTGATCCCGCTAACACTGCATTTTTGAGTACCCTAAACTGCTGGGGATGCTAGTATAGATCTGATCGGATCAGATATCGATCCATTCAGATACTATAGCACTAAGGGAGGTGTATGCTGCGTGCGTGGGTTTTAGTGGTACTGGCGCTAACCTGACGCTGCCTGGGGCGACGCAGACCTTATCTGACCCTAAAAACTTAACTTATATCACCACCGGGCGATCAGGGGGTTAAACCTTTATAAGATAATAAACGGCGGGTGCCCTAAAACTATAATAAACAAACTAACTAACCAGCGTCACCCGTAACACTTATACGGTGATCACTGGTGAAAGGGTTAACTAGGGGGCAATCAGGGGGTTAAAACCTTTAGTAGGTAGTATATGGGGGTCCCTGTCGCTATAAAACACTGACGGAGAACCTATATACTTACCTCCCTAACTAGCGTCACCTGTGTCACTAATACAGTGATCAGAAAAACGATCACTTAGTGACACTGGCGACGGGGGGTGATCACGGGGTTAAAACTTTATTAGGGGGGTTAGGGGGGTACCCTGGACCTAAAGGGGGGTACCCCAGACCTAAAGGGGGCTAACCCTAACTGCCCTAACACTTATAACTGTCACAAACTGACACCAATGCAATAATCAGAAAAAGAAAAAACTGCTTTTGGTGTCAGTGTGACAGGGGGTACAGGGGGGTGATCAGGGGGTGACTGGGGGGTGACAGGGGGTGACAAGTGTGCCTGCGTGTTCTACTGTTAGTGTAGTGTTGGTGCAAACTTACTTGGATGTCTTCTCTCCTCGGCGCCGGGAACGAAAAGACCGGCTCAAGGAGGGATGACATCACTTCCTCTCCCTCTGTTTACATTACAGAGGGAGAGGAAGTCTATCATTGGCCAGGAGCGATCGCGAGGGGGGAGCCACGAATGAGTGGCCTCCCCCTCACCTTTGATTGACCCTGACCTAAATGCGACCGCCGCTGGCACCGGGGAGGGTCCGATCGGGCCCCCCACCCGCGGGCAGGCAAGGACGTACAGGTAAGCCCTTTTGCCTGCCCGTGCCGCTCTGCCGACGTACATCGTCGTGCGGCGGTCGTCAAGTGGTTAACCACACAGCCGGTGCAGCGCAGTGCACCTGTGGCTTTCCTGCAGGTTAGTTGCACTTTGCCATAGAATTCTAATATATCCTGCAGGTGTAATGCACTGAAAGCAAACCAAACCAAACCCGCAGGTAAAAACAGAAGTCTATGGCTCAGTGCAGGTAATCCGCAGGTGCACTGTGCTGCACCTGTGGATCAGTTTGAAAGCAGCCCAATAACCACTGCAGAACAGATATGCCCATATATACACTGTAATTTTAGTAATAAACTGACCTTTAATAACAGTCTTCCATTCAGGTATCGCCGGCTGTTGCTGTCCCAGACGGAGTGCATTTGGTATCACTTTGCCTGTGACAGGAGCCGGCGCTATACAGGAAGCATTATGTGACTCTGCTCGGCAGCCACTTGCTTCCTCTACCACCGACCTCATTCACAACCCTGATGCTCTGGGGTGTCGGGTCGGAAAACCATGATCTGGGCTTGCCAACCCGCTTTCCCAGAGCAGGAGGTCACGGACCACATCAGAGGGCCACTGGTTGGGCACCACTGTCCTAGGGGATCAGGAAGGATATTTATTTCCCCACTGGGGCAAATTGGATAATGCTTCACAGGGTTTTTTCTGCCATCCTCTGGATCAACTGTGGGTGTGGGATTGTGTATATGCGGGTTTTCTATTTATTTACAGTATTTTTTCTATTGGCTGAACTAGATGGACTTGTGTCTTTTTTCAACCTATGTAACTACTGTATGTATGTAATTATTTAACTAAGAATTCACACTGTTGATATACAGTTATGAGGCTGTAAGCACGGAACTGCCTAGGCACACTTACATGGAAGTGCACTGCTATTTTTAGGGAGAAAAAAATGAAAGTTTTTAGCTTACAATTAACATTTCTCTATAACATAGCAATTACAGTTATTTCGGTTTTTAGTTCCACTTCAACTGGATGAATCGATAAGGTCATAAAAATCAGGCTAACATCAGTGGTTGTTTAAAGTCTGCCTGAAATATACTGTATGTCTCTAGGAGGTTAGATTTGAGACGCACGTCCGACCTCCTTTGTATGTCTCGGTTCTCATACTCAAATACTTAATATATAGTGAACTCAAAAAAAAAACAAAAAAACATTGAGTAAAAATGTTATAGGGCTGGAAGTTTCACTGACCACATGCAGAATGAAATAGAGAAGCAGAAACAGAATTCTGCTGAAAATAGCAGATTTACATTCACAACAAAAAAAATCCTTTATGTAGCTTCAGATTTAAACCCGACCATATGATGCAGTGCACAGATCTACTATAGAACACATCCAGTATTAAATACACTACCATTGCAAATACTTCTTTAGAGTTGGCCATATAGTGATACAGTATTGTCACATTATAAAATGATTATTTCTAGATAATAGTGACTCCATTGGTAAAAGCAATCTTTAAAATAAAAGACTAGCTGCAATGAAGACATGGTATAGTAAACTCCCTTGTTGCCCATCCTGTCCATCTCTGCTGTAGTGAAGAGAAAGTGCCAGATGAAGATTTTGCAGAATCGGACACATATGGAGGTGTCACGTTCCATTTCCCCCACTGTATTTAGCAGTTTGACTTGCTGTCCCCTACGTCTATTAAGTATCCTACAGTGACCTAAAGGCAGGAAGTTGATACTTCTGGAAGTGTCGGATTCTGCAGGGTCTTAAGCCTCGTAAACACGGTACGATTGTTGGCCGACCGGGCGTCTGATTTTTGTCAAAAGGGCGTGTGCCAGGTTCTTGACTTGCATAGTAACGGCCAACAAACACGAACGTAGTGACATGCTGGATGTACTACGAGACTATAAAGAGGAAGTTCATTTCTCAAGCATCACCCTTTGGGCTCCTTCTGCTAATTTCGTGTTCGAAGTTTGGTGAGTGGGAGGCGTGGCTGGATGTGATCGAGGCAGCACACATCTCTCTGAAGCTCCATTTCTCCTGAGAATCCGCAGTTTTGGAGCAAACTTACCCATCTTCTAACACCATCACTGGCTGGGGGAAGGTATAGGGACCAAAAAAATGCACTCCTCTGCTTCCAAAAAGAACCAGAAGGCTCTTAAAGACCATCGAAGGACTCGCTCCACTAAGGACGCTGACCGAGACTCCGCCCCCACCATCTTGTCTTTCCAGAGGCCGGATCAGCGCGCCAAATTGAAAGCTGGAAAAATGGAGCTAACAGGAGAGGCAGCGGAGCTCGGAGCTGACACTGAACCGTCAGAGGACCAGCTGTTTGCTGTGGACACAGGTGATCACCAGACCGATCCTGGAAGCCATCAATGCCAGTAAGTCTGAACTAATGGGGCGCATAGATCACCTCTCCTCGGAATGCATTCTGATCAGACACGATTTGGACAAGATCTGGGGCAGGCTCACCACAGTGGAGGCCAGGGTATCTGATGTGGAGGACACCTCTCACACACAGGTCACTCAGTTATCAGAGCTCCATGACCTGGTGAGATCTCTGCAATGCAGGGCGGACGACGCCGAGGACAGACAGAGGAGGAACAATATCCGAGTGGTTGGCTTACCAGAGGGAGCTGAGGGGGACAAGCTGGTTCAGTTTGCTGTGGCCCTGTTCGCTGAAAGATTTACCCCCCACATATGTTGGGTCCCCACAGGCAACAGACCCCCAGGAGCTTTTCCCAGACCCTTCCTGGTTAGGGTCCTGAACTACGGGGATAGAGACATGATACTGGCCCAATCAAGGAAAATACAAGAGCTCAAGTATGAGAACGCCAGGGTGATGCTTTTCCCTGATTTCTCAGCAGCCACCCAACAAAAACGTTGCTCCTTTAATGATGTTCGCAAGAGGCTGAGGGAAAAGGAGATTCAATATAGTATACTGTACCCAAGTAAACTACTGGTTAAATACAGAGGCAATGTGAAGTGCTTTGAGAACCCTGCAGAAGCATGCGATTGGCTGGATAAAGAGCTTTCATAGTTGTTGCACTCCTGGCTAAACCTTATTTGAATACTGGAGCAGGGATGCACTGAATTCAGCAGCACCTGTTGTGCATCGTTATCTGAACTCCCATTAATGTTGCAGACAAATGCACGTTGCTTTAATGTCCGGATTGATGGTCATATCAGATCGTTACAAACCATCAGGGGGGAGCATACCCACGCAATGGATCTACATGGCAACACTTCCCATATATCAACCTGAGATGACCGATCACAGTATATGGAGAAATGTGGGACTCATACAGCTTGGCTCCTCAGTGAGTTTCCCTTGCTGCAACTACCCAGTTTCTCTCAAAATTGCATGTTTGCACCATGCTCTATTGCTTGTTAATTTTTTCTTTTTTTTTCTTTTTATCCCTTTTTTTGGTTTATTTGGGCCACAAGTCTTTTTCCTTCCTCCAGTGGGGGGAGGAGCACTTCCCCATGCCACTTTGAAGTCGTTGATTATTCATGTTACATATACTTCAAGGCTCCATGTCCCTGTAATATGGAGTACAAGAGGATGTGCCAAACTAACAAGAACTGCAGAACATTTGACAGAACTTGCCGGAACTCACCGCAAGTTTTTTTTGGTTGGTTTTTGGGATGAAGCTACAGTACATATCTGAACTTTTTGTGTTTTTTTAAGTTTGGTTTCCGGTATAATAGCTGGGGGGAAGTTTTACTTGTTACAGCTCATACATTTGTACTCAATATATGTTCTTATTTCCTGGGGCAGAATCCTGTAGCAGGTATAGCCGTTGAGCGGGAGGGGGAGGTTCTCTGTATACCCTGTAGAGACACCTATATTAACAAGTATGACCATAGCGAATAAGATCAATGTTGTGTCATGGAATATCAGGCCTCAACCACAAATTCAAACAGGCCTCCGTAATCCAATATCTGAAGCATACTAAACCACACATCATTATCCTGCAGGAAACCCATCTAGATGGCAACAGGTATTAGCACTACGCAAGCAGTGGATTCAGAGAGCCATGCATTCAACTTACTCTACTTTTGCTAGAGGAGTTACAGTGCTAATTAGTAGAACTGTCCCTTGCACCATCCATCAGGTAATTACAGATCCGGGGGGTAGATATGTGGCGGTTGTAATGGATATGTACTACTGCAAAATGTTGTTGGTGAATGTATACATACCTCCTCCCTTCCAGGTCCAATTACTGTATGACATGCTAGCTCGGCTGGCTCAATATGTGCATCTGCCCTTGTTTCTGATAGGAGACTTCAATGCCGTCCTTGATGCGGCGTTGGACTCTTCTAATCCAAATAGGGGGAGCTCTGCTGATTTGAATGGTTGGGCTTCCGCAGTGGGTTTGCTGGAGTTATGGCGATGGAAGCACCCCACAGATCGCTGCTTCTCTCACATATCGACGGCACACAGCTCCCCAGCCAGGATTGATATGGCCTTTGGTAATGATCACCTGCTGCCATATGTGGAGAGCATTGAATACCTGGCAGGGGGTCTGTCGGACCAAAATCCTCTATCCCTTACCCTGGCCTTCCCAGCTGTAGCGAGGAGGGGAGGATGGCGTCTATCACACAGCTGGTTGCAGCACGAGCAGGTTGCTGCCCAATTGGACAAAGCAATCAAGGGGTATTGGTCCACGAATATTGACACAACGGAGCCCCCGGTGGTCTGGGATGCATTTAAGGCAGTGGCTAGGGGGAATGCATATCAGCCATTAAGACTGCTCGCATAAATGACAATGAGGAACTTACCCGCTTACAACAGGAGGAGACAGAATGCGCGGAGACACATGCGGGGTCCCCAACAGGGGCCTCATATAAGTCCCTATTAGACGCAAGGCGCCGCTTATCCTTACATATCAAAGGGCTGACAACATTGGAAGTAACCCAGAGAGCACACACAATATTTGCAGAAGGGGACAAAAATGGCAAGCTACTGGCAATGATGGTGGCGGATCACTGCCCAACTGCTCATATACCAGTTATTAGAAACAAAGGGGGAGCCTTGGTTACTGACCTGTCACTCATTATGCGGAATTTGTGGACTTTTTCTCGTCCTTATACTCCCCCATTCCACAATATGACACTGCAGCCTTGGATTCATTAATAGAGAGGTTGTCCCTACCACGGCTGTCTGGGGAAGACTGTAACACACTAGATGCCAAAATAACAATTAAGGAGGTGCATCTTTGCTTTCCCACCAAATAAAGCCCCCGACCCAGACGGTTTCCCAGCTGATTTTTACAAATCAAATGTGGAACTGTTGGCTACTAGACTCAACTGGCTACTAGAACATTGTATTGAAAAGATCTCATTACCAGCCTCTATGTTGGAGGCTTATATGATACTTTTACTGAAACCAGGAAATGACTCGACCGAATGTGCCTCATACCGTCCTATATCTCTTTTAAATGTGGACCTAGACTTGCAAAAAGTTATTTCGACTATAGTTAACATAGACCAAACAGGTTTCATGCCAGGTAAATCCACAGACACTAATCTCAGGAGATTATTTACTCAGCTGCAACTCCAGCCTACTGACTCAGAGACCAGAATAGTAGTATCTATAGATATAGAAAAAGCATTCAACTTAGTTGACTGGACGTACATGTTTAAGGTTCTGGAAGCTATGGGATTCGGACCGCAAAATAGGAGGTGGATCTCTATTCTTAACAGAAACCCCAAGGTGGCTATTAGAATGGGATTGGCAATTTCAGATTTTTTTGAGGTGGGCAGGGGCACCAGACAGGGTTGTCCATTATCCCCCTTTCTGTTTGCCCTTGTTATGGAGCCCCTGGCCATCGCCCTTAGATCTTCTGGGAAAATACAGGCAATTAAAGTGGGTACAATTCACAAAACACTTGCACTGTATGCAGATGACATGCTCCTGTTCCTGAACAACCCAGGGGTCTCATTGAAAGCAGTCCTGGAAATCTTTAATGACTTTGCCAAAATTTCAGGGTTGAAGGTAAACTGGAGTAAGTCGTCAATTCTCCCCTTAAACGATAAAGCCAAGGAGAAGGCCGATCTCAGTCTCCCTCTACCATTGCCCTATAGATAAATATGTAGGAGCTCATCGGGCAAAGATCCAACTAAAAGGATCTTTGCCCGATGAGCTCCTACATATAGTTACATAGTAGGTGAGGTTGAAAAAAGACACAAGTCCATCAAGTCCAACCTATGTGTGTGATTATGTGTCAGTATTGCATTGTATATCCCTGTATGTTGTGGTCATTCAGGTGCTTATCTAATAGTTTCTTGAAGCTATCAATGCTCCCCGCTGAGACCACCGCCTGTGGAAGGGAATTCCACATCCTTGCCGCTCTTACAGTAAAGAACCCTCTACGTAGTTTAAGGTTAAACCTGTTTTCTTCTAATTTTAATGAGTGGCCACGAGTCTTGTTAAACTCTCTTCTGCGAAAAAGTTTTATCCCTATTGTGGGGTCACCAGTCCAGTATTTGTAAATTGAAATCATATCCCCTCTCAAGCGTCTCTTCTCCAGAGAGAATAAGTTCAGTGCTCGCAACCTTTCCTCATAACTAAGATCCTCCAGACCCTTTATTAGCTTTGTTGCCCTTCTTTGTACTCGCTCCATTTCCAGTACATCCTTCCTGGGGACTGGTGCCCAGAACTGGACCGCATACTCTAGGTGCGGCCGGACCAGAGTCTTGTAGAGCGGGAGAATTATCGTTTTATCTCTGGAGTTGATCCCCCTTTTAATGCATGCCAATATTCTGTTTGCTTTGTTAGCAGCAGCTTGGCATTGCCTGCCATTGCTGAGCCTATCATCTACTATGACCCCCAGGTCCTTTTCCATCCTAGATTCCCCCAGAGGTTCTCCCCCCAGTGTATAGATTGCATTCATATTTTTGCCACCCAAATGCATTATTTTAAATTTTTCTACATTGAACCTCATTTGCCATGTAGTCGCCCACCCCATTAATTTGTTCAGATCTTTTTGCAAGGTTTCCACGTCCTGCAGAGAAGTTATTGCCCTGCTTAGCTTAGTATCGTCTGCAAATACAGAGATTGAACTGTTTATCCCATCCTCCAGATCGTTTATGAACAAATTAAATAGGATTGGTCCCAGCACAGAACCCTGGGGAACCCCACTACCCACCCCTGACCATTCCGAGTACTCCCCATTTATCACCCCCCTCTGAACTCGCCCTTGTAGCCAGTTTTCAATCCATGTACTCACCCTATGGTCAATGCCAATGGACCTTATTTTGTACAATAAACGTTTATGGGGAACTGTGTCAAATGCTTTTGCAAAATCCAGATACACCACGTCTACGGGCCTTCCTTTATCTAGATGGCAACTCACCTCCTCCTCCTCCTTTACATATTTATCTATAGGGCAATGAGGTTGTAAAAAGGTGAAGGATCTCTGATAAATGTGGTCTCTATTCACTCTGAAATCGATACAGAGAAGAAGGCTATGGAGTGACACGGATCCAGCAGCTTCAGACATCTATATAGGTTTTTGGGAGACCGAATTCCCTGTGCTTGGTGAGACCGCTTCGGCGGGCATTTAAGTCGGTAAGGAGACTACATACTCATTTTGGGTGTAAAGCATTCTGGAGGAGGGATTTTTCTTCATGATTTTTCATTGACATTTCGTTTCTACACTTGTATGAAAATCCACCAGCTAATTTTTCATCACATGGTATATCTATTTGGAACTTTCCTTCAGTTTTTCAATTTTCATTCTTGGGACACTGCCTTAGTCTTTTCTCTCAGATTATTTTTTTCAGAATTTTGGTAAAAAATTCCATTTACCTTTTTCATAATATTAGAATACACAATTTGTACAAGCCCTGCACCCACATTTATTTCTGTTTATCTGAGTTTTCTATTTAAGACTTCTGGTGCTGGCAGCTTTTTATTCACCTGATTCACTTTGAGTTTTTTATATTCATTTCTAGCACAGCGTTAACCTTCGGGTTCTTTTTTACCATGTAGTGCAAGGGCCCTGATTACCTACAAATTGAAACTTATTATATTTTTGTCTACTATTATATTGATTGGTTAAATCATAATGTCAAAATGTGCTGCAATTTGGACAGTGTGTATCCAGCTTTTTAGATTGTGACACTTCTTACCTGTCCACTGGGCTGCCAATAGTGTAAGTAAGGAGGGGCTGGCCAAAGTATCACTGATTATTTATGCAAACAGCTCTCATGGCTGTGGAGAGGGTTACCTTTCCAAAACATCTACCCATTACCTCCCCCCCTAAAGTTTGTCTAATGGGCCACCAGAAGGGGGGGGGGGGGATCAGCTAAGTTGACCTTCCACTTTTGTCTTTAAATACTCATTAAAGTGTATCCCTATGTTGGCTAAGCATGTTTGGGTCAAATTTGCTTGCAATGTTATTTGCAGAAGTAGTAGTTTATTTTTTATTTTTTTAATCCACAGTTTCCTTCCAACCCAGAGCAATGGCAGGACGTTGCAGTCCAGTTCCATCATCAGTTGGATTTTCCCAACTGTGGTGGTGCTATTGATGGCAAGCATGTCCAGATTGTACCACCACCCAACTCTGGCTCCTATTATTTTAATTATAAGGGCTTTTTGCAGCATAGTCATGCTAGCTGCAGTGTTTGCCAACTACGAGTTCTTGTGTCTGGATGTTGGGAAGAACAGCCGCAACTCTGATGGATGAGTGATTATGCAGACGGAGTTCTACAAGTGGCTCCAGAATGGCACCTTAAACTTGCCACCTACTGAGGAGAATGTTGAGGGCCTCAAGTTAGTTTTTGTGGCAGATGAGGCCTTTGCTCTGCGGGAACGTTTGATGAACCTGTTTCCTATATGGTAAGGTTCCTATAGAAGAACCTTACCACAGAGCAGAGAGTCTTCAATTACAGGCTCTCTCGTGCCAGAAGGATGGTCAAATGCCTTTTGGCATCCTATCGAGTCGTTTCAGGCTGTTTTTGACTCCAATCAACCTGCCACTCTACAAGATAAACCATGTGGTCCTGTGCTGCTGTATTTTACATTATTTTTTAAGGAGGAATGTTACCAGCTACCTAGCCTCACTCCCAAGTGATGTGGACCCTGCAGCTCGTCCGTCTGTGGGCGCGCTGACGCTTATTGAAAATGCCCGTGCTGGATTGCCCTCACAAAATGCCTGCGATTTACGGCAGAAATACCTGGAATATTTTGTGGGTAGAGGGGCAGTGGTTTGGCAGCAAATTGTAGATGATCATTTCTAAATTTTTATGTAGATCATAAACTCCTATTTCATTTGAACTACTGTTGTCTGTGTTTCTTATATATCTAATACATTCCCAAATAGGCTTTATTTTGGCTACTTGCTCCAATAGTGCAAATGTACCTTAATTGCTACATGAGGTAACAATATCTTCTTCAGCTAACTATTATGATGTGCTGTGGGTCTGCTACACTCACACACAATGTTTTTGCTCTTATTGGATCTAATGCATGAAGTTCAAAAACATTATGCCTTTACAACTCCTTTAATTTTTTGGAGGTCTAAAAATTGCAGGAGTTGTCCACATTTAAGAGCATATTATCACTGTAACTACAACCACTTACGAAATATACTGGTATTAAGCAATGAAATAAAACCACACATTGTTTAGTAAAAAACATTTTACTCAAAGCACATTCACATGTGCGTTTTAAGGTTTTAAAACAAACCAACATCTTGGTGTATAATATGTATCTTTTGCATTATTTCTCCTTTTTTGGAGCTAAACAGGCATGTTCTAAAACATAAGATACACATCCCAAACTCAGGAACTTACAAAGATCGAGTTTGGTAAAGTTAAGGCCAAACGAGACATTAGTATCCCAAGATACTGTGGATGTTGCCTTCATCAGATGGGGGATCTCACCCCTCTAAAAGCCAACATTTGAAGCTACCTACACGTAGAGGGCGTAATAATTAAATGTCCCTTATGATCCCATGCCTAAAATGTGTGTAGTTACAAACATCTATTTTTTAAAACACAGTGTGTCAACATGTGCTAGCTCCCATCACGGGGTATCAATGGACGCGTTTCGGGGGGGCAATCCCTTCCTCATAACTAAAGTAGCTCAGAGGAAGGGGTTGCACCCCCGAAACGCGTCCATGGATACCCCGTGATGGGAGATAGCACATGTTGACAAAATGTGTGTTTTTGGGTTTTGGTAAAATAGATGTATGGAACTACACACGTTTTAGGCATTGGATCATGGGGCAAATAAGAATGTTAAGGCCCAATTTGGGGGGCACCTTCAAATTTTGGGTTTTAGATTTGAAAAAACCCCATAAACATTACAATTCACATTAGTTAGGGCAGTGTTTCCCAACTCTCCTCCTCAAGATTCAAACCCAGGTCATGTTTTTGAGATTTCTTGAATTTAGGACAGGTGATGTTTTTTTTTTCACCTTTGAACACCTTTGGGATGAATGAGCGGAGACTGTGAGCCAGGCCTTCTTGTCCAACATCAGTGCCTGACCTCACAAATGCCCTTCTGGAAGAATGGTCAAACATTCCCATAGACACACTCCTAAACCTTGTGGACAGCCTTCCCAGAAGAGTTGAAGCTGTTATGGCTGCAAAGGGTGGGCAACTCAATGTTGAACCCTACGGACTAAGGCTGGGATGCCGTTAAAGTTCATGTGCATGTAAATGCAGGCGTCCCAATACTTTTGGTAATATAGTGTATCTTAAAATTGTTTTGTACTCGCATAGCTATCAGAAGTGAATCTTCCTCTTTCCTGACACTCTCTTACAATGGCACAAATCCAGGACTGCCATTAGGGCAGTAAAAGGATTACTCTTGTAGGGGACTTGGACATATATCTGCCAGGTAAGGGCCAAGGCCATCCAGAATTTGTCATGAAACCTATCATGCAAAAAAATAATCAGCACTAAGAGAGGTAGTTTTCAGATATAAAATAAAATAAATGGCAGAATGATTGAAACAATACTTTATTTGTTTGCAATCTGCATGGAAAGTACGCAAAGCATACGTTTTGATGTTACACTGAAAATAGTCAAATTCAAAGTTACTGTCTGCAATACTGTACACTGCTGGCTTTGTATTTTTTATTTTTTTTCCCCTCATATACAAAGCATGTAAAAAAATGTTATCTGGTTGCAAGGTAACCCAGCAGAATAGGACACAATATACACAGACCATTAATAGTATGAACCCCCCCCCCCCCCCCCGTTTAGCATAATAATTAATGCGGAACTCCAGGCACAAAGATAAACGCACAGTTTAAATGCATGTGTGTTTTCTGTTTTACGTGTCAGAGGATTTGTATTTGGTGATATCCATTCTTGTGACACATATACTTCTGTCACTTCAGATGTCCACACTGATTCTTCCTCCTTTGTCTTTTCAGCGTCTATTTTTTTTTTTTTATTAAAGATGAATATGAGCTATTGCAATAAGTTGCTTACAGAGCTCAATAGCTCAAGTGTACACACTTTGCGAGTCAGAGAAGTGACACTTTCCCATTTCTAGTTATATGGATACCATATGGAGTTTCAATCAGAAAGAGGATGGTTAGAGGCAAGCAGCATCTGTTGTGCTCCTATCATGCTGACAGACATCAGTGCCAAGGATGCATCTCACTCTCTACCACTGCCAAAGAATCTTCTGCATGTGATACTCCAATGTGGGTTTCTGATTCTTGGTTCTCCGCTGTGCTCTGTGGTTTCTTTGACAGCTTCTGCATCACTACTATATGCTATAGTGATGTGGGGTTCAGTGGGATTAAATCACAGAATGCAGAGTGGGAACTGAATGGAACTGAAAGGCAAAGCATTTGTGTACAGATACAAAAAAACATTATAAATACCTTTTTGTCCCCTTTTTTTAAAAGTGATTACATTCTCTTTTTTCTCAACTGGTACAGTTGGCACATATCAGGAATATGAAATGTTGGGTTTACATGTTCTTTAACTGTTATTTTACAGGTACAGGTGTGTTCAGATTGTCTTAGCCTGTCAACTGTGTAAGTATAATAATTAACTTGATTTTTTCAGACAGTCCAGATGAAGGCCGATTCAAGCCACTTAACCACTTCAGCCCCGGAAGAATTTACCCCCTTCCCGACCAGAGCACTTTTTGCGATTCGGCACTGCATTGCTTTAACTGACAATTGCGCGGTCATGTGACGTGGCTCCCAAACAAAATTGACGACCTTTTTTTTCCACAAATAGAGCTTTCTTTTGGTGGTATTTGATCACCTCTGCGGCTTTTCTTTTTGCACTATAAACAAAAAAAGAGCGACAATTTTAAAAAAAACGCATTATTTTTTACATTTTGGTATAATAAATATCCCCCAAAAATATATAAAAAAACATTTTTTTCCCTCAGTTTATACGTATTCTTCTACATATTTTTGGTAAAAAAAAAATCGCAATAAGCGTTTATTGATTGGTTTGCGCAAAAGTTATAGCGTTTACAAAATAGGTGATAGTTTTATGGCATTTTTATTAATAATTTTTTTTCTACTAGTAATGGCAGCGATCAGCGATTTTTATCGTGACTGCGACATTATGGCGGACACATTGGACATTTGACATATTTTTGGGACCATCGTCATTTATACAGCAATCAGTGCTATACAAATGCACTGATTCCTGTGTAAATGACACTGGCAGCGAAGGGATTAACCACTAGGTGGCAATGTAGGGGTTAAGTGTGTCCTGGGGAGTGTTTCTAACTGTGGGCGGGAGGGGCTGTGTGTGGCACATTCACAGATCTCTGCTCCCGATCACAGGGCGCAGAGATCAGTGACACTGTCACTAGGCAGAATGGGGAGATGCTTGTTTACATTAGCATCTCCCCGTTCTTCCTCTCCGTGAGACGATCGCGGGTATCCCAGCGGACATCGAGCCCGCGGGACCCGACTCACGAAGCTTCCTGTGGGCGCGCGTGCGCATGCCCGCAGGCCGCCTCTTAAAGGGCAATGTACAGGTACGTTAGTTTGCCGGTACGAGCCCTTCTGCCGCAGTATATCTGCATGAGACGGTCGGCAAGCGGTTAAAGCTCCCCTAAGATTAATTGCAATTCAGAAAGCCAGACGTTATGGTTTGTCTTGTGTTCTGTCTTGCAGTCATCATATCATTTATCATGACAGACAAATTTACTTTGCCTGATTTTCTACCCCAATTCATTGACCTGTACCGGGAGCTGCCCTGTCTCTGGAAGGTCAAGAGTAGAGACTACTCCAATAAAATATTGAGGAAGGCAGCTTTGGAGAAACTGCTCGAGTTGGTGAAACCTGTGTACCCCAGGGCAGACATCAGCCACGTAAAGCAAAAGATTTCTAACTTAGGACTACATTTAAAAGGGAGCTGAACAAGGTCCTGGACTTAGAGAGATCTGGAGCAGCAGTGGATGACCTATATGTCCCCAGGCTGTGGTATTACCACAGCCTGTGGTTTTTGACAGATCATACAGAACCCAGGCCATCGATGTCTACGCTCCCTTCGACATCCCCTGAGGCCACAGCTCCTGAGGTCCGCACAGGTCCTGCTGCACAGGATGAAGATGTGGAGGAGCCCAGCTTGACCCAGGTATAGCATTGTTGAACATACTGTATTTGTATCCAAAAATACAATGATGATAACTAGACATTATTGCTAAAATATTTCTGCCTTAACAAAGTGGTTTCCATATCTATAGACAGTAGTGACCAAAAATGATGTGAATAAGAATGAAAAATGCTGGGATGAGAATACTATTTTCTATTTCTCCACATTCAATTTGCAACAGTGAGGAGATCAAAATTGTGTGTGATTGATTACCAAACCCTTAAAAAAGATTCTAATTATGTCCCATTTTCATACACAGGAAAGTGTCAGTCTGGAGGAGACAGCGGCCAGCAGCCAGATGGAGTCGGAGATCCCTTCCCTACGCCCTCCTGCTAAAGGGGCCAGGAAGAGCAGGAATCTGGACGAGGCTACAGCTTTCTTCCTCAGCCAGGCCACTACTGCCCTCCGTACAGACAGGGCCGGTGCCAGACTATTTTGCGCCCTAGGCAAGACCAGCTACTTGCGCCCCCCAAAAAAAAATCAAAATTAATACAATAATTTTAGCACCAGAACTCCTGCTGGAGGGATGGAGCTAGGAGGGGGGTGCAGCCAGGAGGGGGGTGGAGCCAGGTAGGATGGAGCCAGGTGGAGGGATGGAACCAGGTGGACGGATGGAGCCAGGTGGATGGATGGAGCCAGGTGGAGGGATGGAGCCAGGTGGAGGGATGGAGCCAGGTGGAGGGATGGAGCCAAGTGGACGGATGGAGCCAAGTGGACGGATGGAGCGAGGTGGATAGGAGGCAGGTGCAGCCAGGAGGGGGGGGGGAGCCAGGTGGATGAATGGAGCCAGGTGGAGGGATAAGCCAGGTGGAGGGATGGAGCCAGGTGGAGGGATGAGCCAGGTGGAGGGATGAGCCAGGTGGATGGATGAAGCCAGGTGGAGGTATGGAGCCAGGTGGAGGGATGAGCCAGGTGGATGGAAAGAGCCAGGTGGATAGGAGGGGGGTGCAGCCAGGAGGGGGGTGGAGCCAGATGGAGGGATTGAGCAGGTGGAGGGATGGAACCAGATGGAAAGGAGAGGGGGTGCAGTGCAGCCAAGTGAAGGGGGTCACACACCAGTGATAAGGTCTGGAAGTCTTCATCCCCAGCGCCCCCCAGCCCACCACTACCACCTGACAAGTTGTTACCTTGGATCACTGGCACATGTCAGGCAGCGGCAGCAATCCCAGGCTCAGGAGATGGGGTCTCCCTACAGGCTGTGACTCACAACTCATGCACGGGAAACCTCTTCCAGCTACTCCCCCATCAGATCAGCTGATCATTTGGTTCCACCCCTGGGCTCTGGCAGCCGGCCACGGAGAGACCTGAGAAGCAGGGCGGGCTGCTGTATCAGCTTTGCTTTGGGCTCCTCGCTCCTCCAGGACCGAGGAAGGGGGGGGGAATCTGCCTGCATCTTCTCCCCACCCAGCGACTATGCAGCCAGCCAGATGGAGCCGCCTCCCCACCACCCACCAGGGGGGATCCGTTCCTCTGGAGGGGACCCAGCGGCTGTGGTTGCGCCCCTAGGCAGCAGTGCGCCCTAGGTGGCTGCCTAGTTCGCCTAGTGGCTCTGCATACAGACCCATTTGAGGCTGAGGGATTTGCCGTGGTGATGGCCAATAAATTAAGGCAGATGGCCAGTGAGCAAAGGAGCAGGTGCGAGGAACTCATCCTGCAGCTCCTCAACATGGGGGTGAGGGGCCAAATTTCAGAAAACATCCACCTGGGTGATTTTCTGGCCCCACCTCCACAGCCAACCCACACACCACAGCCACCCCACCCACCACAGCAACATGGCGGTCAGTGGCAAAATAAGCCCCAAGACACCCAACAAGCCCACTGGTCTGGGGATTTGGACCCCTTCCTCACTTACTAAATTCTATTATTTTGTTTGTTTTGTAATAACGTTTTTATTTGTTATATTTTCTATATTTTTGGATGCATAGAATGCACTTTTTGGTTAAGTTCTTTCTATTTGGAAGACAGATAGCATGTCTAATTTAATTTATTTTATTTTTTTCTGCACAATAAAAAAAATTGTGTAGAATACTTGGCTATGTGTTTTACTTCAAATGACAGTTTGGGAGTAGGCAGTTACATTTTAAAAAATACAATGTAAAATTAACAAGGGACACCAACATAATTGTATCTTTGATCTTAAAAACTCAGTGATAATAGTGTTGTGGTAACTTGACCAAAAAAACAAACAAGCATTATAATAATATTATTATAATGCTTATAATATTATTATTATAATGCTCATTATAATAATATTCTTGATATCACTAGAAAACAAAAGCCTTTTAAAATACATTTATCATAACTCCTGCATTTCGACATTTTATAATTTGCCACGTCACGAATGTTAATTCTCCATTACAAATGCTAGTTTACAAGACCGTCCACTTCCGTCTCGTTCATTGCTTCCAATCATGCGTGTTTGTACTTTCAACTTTTGTGTGACGGACTTGTGTACTGACCATCAGAAAATCTGACAACCGGTCACTGTCCGCTAAAAATTTACTAGCCTGCATCCAACATTTGTTGGCTGAAAGTTGGACAACGATTGTCAAAAGGAGTGTACTAACGGTCAGATTTTAGGACAACAGTCTGTCAACAGACAATCCCCTGCCAACAATCGGATCGTGTGTACGAGGCTTTAGCCTGCCCTTTCTCTTCCCAGAAGTCAATGGTGCAAGTAGCAAGAAGGATGAGTATTGAAGGGAGCCCTTGATTTTGAAGACCGAGTTTAGCAAAAGAGCTGCTTTATAGTCCCTCTCAGTACACATTTCATTTTTTTGCCCCCCATTTACACCCTAGTATAAAGTACCAAACATACTCCACCATACTTTCCTATGATTACTCTACGCACCCCATTGACAAAACTTGTAGCTTTTGGCAGCTTTCCATTACTCATGTATTTCTTGCAAATTGCTAACTGCTGACTACAGTATGAAGGCAAATAGCTGTGTTGTGGCAACAGGATTTGCACTATACAGGATTGGAAAAATGAGCATCGTTGAAATACTGTGATACAGTATATACAGTAAATACAATGCAAACTATAGAGCTTTAAAGCCACTCTGGGCCGACGGAGAAAAAAGCAGTTGCACACCGATGACATCACATAGATCGAGGTTTATTTGCATAAACAACCGCAATGACAGTCCCCACCCTTTGGCACCTCCTGGCTAACGCGTTTCAGCTGACAGTGCCCACTCCAGGCTGTTAAATTTACCCAAGCAGTTGGGTCCCCCCCTGCACGCATGGGTTAAATTGTTTTACCAGGGGGAAAGGAATAAGGAAACACATTTACTTTATTCCTCACTGCTACTTGCTCCCTCCTCTCTATGCAACCGCTCCCTTGAGACCTCTTCACTTTCCTGTCCTGCCAGTCACAGCTTTATGGTGTCATTACGTACAATGCAGGACTAGTAACCCTGCATTGTATGGAAGAAAAGCCGAAATATTGGAGCATTGGACAGCAGAGGAGAGTTTTGTCCCTGCTCTAGGGGAAAGGAGGAGTAAGGTTAGCATATGTACTTTTTCATTTACTGCCTTAGCCAAATGAGCATTTAACCCATGCAGTTCAATGGTAAATTTATTAGCAGCTTGGAGCAGGGCTTTAAATAATGCACAGTGATTCCTGTTTCTTGCACAGTTGTACAGGTTCCGCTCCTGTACTGGATTTGCCTACTCTGACTTCACTGCACAATGTTAGTTGTCAGCATACCAATACATTTTGGACAATTTCATGCTCCCAACTTTGTGGGAACAGTTTGGGGATGGCCCCTTCCTGTTCCAACATGACTGCGCACCAGTGCACATAGCAAGGTCCATAAAGACATGGATGAGCGAGTTTGGGGTGGAGGAACTTGACTGGCCTCCACAGAGGTCTGACCTCAACCCCATAGAACACCTTTGGGATGAATGAGCGGAAACTGTGAGCCAGGCCTTCTCGTCCAACATCAGTGCTTGACCTTACAAATGCGCTTCTGGAAGAATTGTCAAACATTCCCATAGACACACTCCTAAACCTTGTGCACAGCCTTCCCAGAAGAGTTGAAGCTGTTATAGCTGCAAAGGGTGGGCCAACTCAACGTTGAACCCTACGGACTAAGGCTGGGATGCCGTTAAAGTTCACGTGCATGTAAAGACAGGCGTCCCAATACTTTTGGTAATATAGTGTATCTTAAAATTGTTTTCGTACTCACACAGCTATCAGAAATGAACCTTCCTCTTTCCTGACACTCTCTTACAATGGCAAAAATCCAGGACTGCTATCAGGACAATAAAAGTATTACTCTTGTAGGGAACCTGGACATATATCTGCCAGGTAAGGGCCAAGGCCATCCAGAATGTGTTACCTGTCATGCAAAAAAATAATCAGTACTAAGAGAGGTAGTTTTCAGATATAAAATAAAATAAATGGCAGAATGATTGAAACAATACTTTATATGTTTGCAATCTGCATGGAAAGTACACCAAGCATACGTTTTTATGTTACACTTGAAATGGTCAAATTCAAGGTTACAGTCTGCAATACAGTGGAACCTTGGATTATGAGCATAATCCGTTCCAGGAGAATGCTTGTAATCCAAATCACTTGCATCAAAGCGAGTTTCCCCATAGAAGTCAATGGAAACAAAGATAATTTGTTCTGCATTGACTTCTATTACATGCAATACCGCATGTGGCCAGAGGTGGGGGGGGGGCGCCGGAAAGCCTCGGAAATACTCGGGGACAGCTCGGAAACACTCGGGAACTGAGTATTTCCGAGTCATTCCGAACGTCCCCGGCACCTCTGGCCAAATGCGGTACTGCACTGCTTTGAATTCTGCTCGTTTTGCGAGACAACACTCAGAATTTAAAAAATGTCTTTCAAAGCGCTCGTTAACTGCGTTACTCGTAAACCAAGGTTCCACTGTACTGTACACTGCTGGCTTTGTATTTTTTGTTTTTTTCCCCCCTCATATGCAAAGCATGTAAAAAATGTTATCTGGTTGCAAAGTAACCCAGCAGAACCTTGGATAGACTGGTATGAAATTAACAAACCTAAATAACAATCCCCATTCCAAGACCACATTTAACTGAATTGTATGACACTCACACATACATCCTTCCCTATATACACAGAATATACACAGACCATTAAGAGTATGACCCCCCCCCCCCCCCCCCCATTTAGCATAAAAGTTGAAGCGGAACTCCAGGCACAAGGATAAACGCACAGTTTAAATGCATGTGTTTTCTGTTTTACCTGCCAGAGGATTTGTATTTGGTGATATCCATTCTTGTGACACATATACTTCTGTCAATTCAGATGTCCACACTGATTCTTCCTCCTTTGGCATTTGTATTTTCAGGGTCAGCGTCTATTTTTTTTTTTAGTAAGGTGAATATGAGCTATTGCAATAAGTTGCTTACAGAGCTCAATAGCTTAATTGTACACAATTTGCGAGTCAGAGAAGTGACACTTTCCCATTTCTAGTTAGATGGATACCATATGGAGTTTCAATCACAAAGAGGATTATTAGAGGCAAGCAGCTTCTGTTGTGCTCCTATCATGCTGACAGACATCAGAGCCAAGGATGCATCTCACTCTCTACCACTGCCAAAGAATCTTCTGCATCTTCTGCATGTGATACTCCAATGTGGGTTTCTTATTCTTGGTTCTCCGCTGTACTCTGTGGTTTCTTTGACAGCTCCTGCATCACTACTATATGCTATAGTGATGTGGGATTCAGTGGTATTAAATCACAGAATGAAGAGTGGGAACTGAATGGAACCGAAAGGCAAAGCATTTGTGTACTTATACAAAAAAACATTATAAATACCTTTTTGTCCCTTTTTTTTTTTAAGTGGTTCCATTCTCTTTGTTCTCAACTGGTACATATCAGGAATATGAAATGTTGGGTTTATATATTCTGTTATTTTACAGGTACAGGTGTGTTTAGATTGTCTTATCCTGTCAACTGTGTAAGTGTAATAATTAAACTTGATTCTTCCAGACAGTCCAGATAAAGGCCGATTCAAGCCACTTAAAGCTCCCCTAAGATGAATTGCAATTCAGAGAGCCTTTTTGTTCACTGCAGCCTTGAGCAACCCTGGCTTGCTATGCCATGTGTAACCTTCACTGCTTGGCACGTTAATTGATTACCACCAATGGCGACCCTAGGGGGGGGCAGAGGGGGCCCTGACCCCCCCCAACATTATGCTGGGCCCCACCATGTGCCCCCCCCCCCCCCAAAAATTTTTTTTTTTTTTTTTTTTTTTTTACAAAAAGGCAATTTCTTTTTGTTTGTATTCATATCGGATGTGCCGCATCTTACTCGGGCCACCGCTGGGGTAACACAGTCTCTATTGAGAGGGAGAACGTCCCCAGTCAGCTCCTGCGGGTGATTCCTCCCCCCTCCCTCTGCTCGCTGACACTGCATAATGCGAGCGCTCACACAACCACGGCCGCCCGATCTGCTCCTTCCTCTGCATCCTCATTGGCAGGGAGAAGAGCGAGTTGCAGGAAGGACTCCACCAGGACTCTCAGTTACTGAAAAAACAGACTGATTTCTCCCGTCCTTAGGACAGGAGAACCAGCCTGTAAATTCCAAGAGATGCCAGACCAGCGCTGTCAATAGCAGGGGCAGGACAGCAAGAGGTGGCTGGGGAACCCCACAGTTGCAGAACACCAGGGCCGGTGGCAAGATAACCTTTGCAACCCTGATAGTTCTCCCACTGCTTTGGACCCTTATATTTTCTTGGTATGCTGGTGACATATATCTCTTGTTCTCTGTCACCCTGGGGGGGGCCCCAGTAGGAAGGGAGCTCACTGCAGAACATGTGAAAGGGCCGTTGTGGGATAGTAGTAAAGGGTAAAGGGCCCCAGGATAGATAAAATCTATCTATCTATCTATCTATCCTATCTATCTATCTATCTATCTATCTATCTATCTATCTATCTATCTATCTATCTATTTGCATTTTATATTGCCCCCCTATTTTTGTCCCTGTCCCCCCATGTGCCCCCCTAAATATGAAAGCTGGAGACGCCACTGATTACCACTACCGGAACAGGTAGTTGTGTGTGTGTTGTGGGGGTCAGGTATCTGAACACTTAGCCACATAAACATTTTGTGGGATGTGGAGAAGACTTTGTCTGGGGTGTAACGCAGCATGCATTGATTTCCTTAACCACTTCCCCTCTTGAGCAATTTTTCATTTTTCACACACAGTAAATTCAAAGTGTTGTAAGAGTTGAAAATTTGTATGTTGCGCAATATTTGCATAACTGTTTACCAAATCTATACTTTTTTTTTTTTTTCTTCCATTTTTTTTCCCCACCACAGTGACACTATACTACTCTGGGAGAGTGATCAGAGATTTGTTTTACACTGTTATTGCTAATACAGTGATCATACAAATGATAGTATAAATACCCTTTTTTTTATAAGCGATCACATACCCTTTGTTCTCAGCTGCATATGGAGTTTAGAGAGCAGGAGGAGGAAAAAACATCTGCGCACTGGTCTCCCCAGGGGGGGGGGTGTCAGGACAAGTCTGATCATTGGAGGAGAGCAGGAGGAGTTTTCAGCATAGCCAGAAAACTGACCACGCTGTGCTCTCATGCCTAGTGTGGTCAAATTTTAATTGGAAAGCAGAGAGACTGGCAGGAAGACCAGGTATTTCACATATAGGAAACAATGCAAAGAGAACAGAATACTTTTTAACACAAGAATAAAAAATACCCCCAACAGTGACTATGGGTTTTTAAAGGCAACCAAGTAATAAAAAGACAGTTTTATTAAATACAAAAACACATATACAAAAATGAATACAAAATACAAATATATCATATAGAAAAGCGTGTAATATGGTAAATTTGTATTTTGTATTGATTTTTGTTTATGTGTTTTTGTATTTAACAAAACTGTCTTTTTATTACTTGGTTGCCTTTAAAATCCCATATTCACTGTTGGGGGTATTTTTTATTCCTATATTCAAGGATGATGACAACATCTGTGGTCCAAATGGATGGTCCCTCTCCTTTTTACTTTTTAACACAAGTGCATAGTACAACAGACACATATCAGGAATATGGAATGTTGGGTTATATATTCTTTAAGTATTATTTTTTAATCCTGATCCCTAAACATAGTACATTAAAAAATATTCCGTCTCTAGAAGCTAACAGAGGGCCAAGGACTGGCTTGGTAACTGGAGAATTTTTTACTGGGGAATTTCCCTGGCCATATCCGTGTCCAGCAGAAACTCCAAGAACAAGCAATTCAAGATTTTCTGTAAACATTGCATACCATGATTTAACATTCAATAGATAACTCGAACAAGATAAGGACATACTTGGGTAAGTGAAGCAACACTTAATAATCTGTTTGCAATCTGCACAGAAAGTACGACAAATATATGTTCTGATGTTACAAAAAATGGTCTAATTCAAGGTTACGGTCTGCAAAACCATAGGTTGACGATTTTGTAAATTTTTTTCCCTGCATACAAAGAATATAAAGAATGTGGTCTATTTGCAAGGAAATTTTGCAGACTATGACAGACTAATGCCCCGTACACACGGTCGGACTTTGTTCGGACATTCCGACAACAAAATCCTAGGATTTTTTCCGACGGATGTTGGCTCAAACTTGTCTTGCATACACACGGTCACACAAAGTTGTCGGAAAATCCGATCGTTCTGAACGTGGTGACGTAAAACACGTACGTCGGGACTATAAATGGGGCAGTGGCCAATAGCTTTCATCTCTTTATTTATTCTGGGCACTTTGTCCGTCGGATTTGTGTACACACGATCGGAATTTCCGACAACGGATTTTGTTGTCAGAAAATTTTATAGCCTGCTCTCAAACTTTGTGTGTCGGAAAATCCGATGGAAAATGTGTGATGGAGCCCACACACGGTCGGAATTTCCGACAACAAGGTCCTATCACACATTTTCCGTCAGAAAATCCGACCGTGTGTACGGGGCATTAGGCCGTGTACACACGGGTGAACTTTTCGACCAGACTGGTCCGACGGAACGAATCCGTCAGACAATCCGACCATGGGTGGGCTTCATCGGACCTGCAGCGGACTTTTTTGGTCAAAAATCAGACAGACTTTAGATTTGGAACATGTTTCAAATCTTTCCGCCGGAACTCCGCCGGACCCAGTTCTTATTGAGAAATCCGCTCGTCTGTATGCTAGTCCGACGGACGAAAACCGACGCTAGGGCAGCTATTGGCTACTGGCTATGAACTTCCTTATTTTAATCCGGTGTACCTCATCACGTACGAATCCGTCGGACTTTGGTGCGATCGTGTGTAGCCAAGTCCGTTCGTTCGAAAGTCCGTCAGAAGTCCGTCAAAATTCCGTCGGAAAGACCGTCGGACCTTTGATGCCGAAAAGTCCGCCCGTGTGTACACGGCATAAAACACAAAATACACTGACCCTTAACAGAATGACAATACATACAGCAAAATTGTTAAAGCGGAACTCCAGGCACACAATGTAAATCCCCCCATGTATATCCCCCCAGAGTAACCCCCTCCCGTGTAAATCATCCTAGTGTAATCCCCCACAGTGTATTCCCCCACAGTGTAATCCCCCCACAGTGTAATCCCCCCACAGTGTAATTCCCCCACAGTGTAATCGCCCACAGTGTAATTCCCCCACAGTGTAATTCCCCCCCGCAGTGTAATTCCCAGCAGTGTAATTCCCCCCGCAGTGTATTCCCCCAGTGTAGTCCTCCGCAATGTAAACCCCCAATGTAATCCCCCCCGCAGTGTAATCCTCAATGTAACCCCCCCCTGCAATGTAATCCCCAATGTAATCCCCCAGTGTAATCCCCCACAATGTAAATCCCTGCAATGTAAACGCCCCTCACCCAGTCTCTCGTGCAGTGTAAATCCCCCCAGTGTAAGTCTCCCTAGTGTAATGCCCCAAATGTAATTCCTCCAGTGTAACTCAGTGTGTGCTCACGAAAATCTTCCATTTCAGACCTCAGATGAGCACGGCTATGTTCAGACAGATGTCCCTCCTCCTAGGCTCCTCCTCCTGTTGTGGATGTAACGTCATAAGGGAGGAGAGGCCTAGGCTTCGTTGGTGGTTAGGTGTATTATTGTGATAGGAAACTGGCACCTCTGCCCGCCTGCCTGTCACAATCTTAGACCGAACAATTGCGTCCTCGCTCCCAGGAGGACATGCGGGGCAGGTACCCAGAACAGCGAACCCCGTGAGGTGAATTAGCAGAGCCAACACTAGGCGCCGGGACTAAAGCCTGGTTCTGTGGGCTGCCTGTATTCACGGGAGGTATGCGCTCCGAGCCATGGTCTAGTCTGTATAATGTGTCTGGGTTTCAGGTGGACTGAAGCCAGACACATGATTCAAGTCCCGGACTGGTGGCAACTAGGGATGGGCTTTATGTTCGGGTCAAACATGAGTTTGACTCGAACACTGGCTGTTCGCCGCACAGCGAACAATTTGGGGTGTTCGTGGCAAATTCGAAAGCCGCGGAACACCCTTTAAGAGTCTATGGGAGAAATGCAAAAAAAGTTTTAAAAAACAGACGTTTTTTCGGGAGCAGTGATTTTAACCACTTCAGCCCCGCAAGGTTTTACCCCCTTCCTGACCAGAGCACTTTTTACATTTCGGCACTGCGTCACTTTAACTGCTAATTGCGCGGTCATGCAATGCTGTACCCAAACGAAATTTGCGTCCTTTTCTTCCCACAAATAGAGCTTTCTTTTGATGGTATTTGATCACCTCTGCCGTTTTTATTTTTTGCGCTATAAACGGAAAAAGACCGAAAATTTTGAAAAAAAATGATATTTTCTACTTTTTGTTATAAAAAAAATCCAATAAACTAAATTTTAGTCATACATTTAGGCCAAAATGTATTCGGCCACATGTCTTTGGTAAAAAAAATGTCAATAAGCGTATATTTATTGGTTTGCGCAAAAGTTATAGCGTCTACAAACTAGGGTACATTTTCTGGAATTTACACAGCTTTTAGTTTATGAGTGCCTATGTCATTTCTTGAGATGCTAAAATGGCAGGGCAGTACAAAATCCCCCCAAATGACCCCATTTTGGAAGGTAGACACCCCAAGGAAATTGCTGAGAGGCATGTTGAACCCATTGAATATTTATTTTTTTTGTCCCAAGTGATTGAATAATGACAAAAAAAAAATAAAAATTTACAAAAAGTTGTCACTAAATGATATATTGCTCACACAGGCCATGGGCATATGTGGAATTGCACCCCAAAATACATTCAGCTGCTTCTCCTGAGTACGGGGATACCACATTTGTGGGACGTTTTGGGAGCCTAGCCGCGTACGGGGCCCCGAAAACCAAGCACCGCCTTCAGGATTTCTGAGGGGATAAATTTTTGATTTCACTCCTCACTACCTATCACAGTTTTGAAGGCCATAAAATGCCAAGATGGCACAAAACCCCCCCAAATGACCCCATTTTGGAATGTAGACACCCCAAGCTATTTGCTGAGAGGCATGGTGAGTATTTTGCAGCTCTCATTTGTTTTTGAAAATGAAGAAAGACCAGAAAAAAATTTTTTTTTTCTTTTTTCAATTTTCAAAACTTTGTGACAAAAAGTGAGGTCTGCAAAATACTCACTATACCTCTCAGCAAATAGCTTGGGGTGTCTACTTTCCAAAATGGGGTCATTTGGGGGGGGGGGGGTTTGTGCTACCTGGGCATTCCATGGCCTCCGAAACTGTGATAGGCAGTGAAGAGTGAAATCAAAAATTTACGCCCTTAGAAAGCCTGAAGGCGGTGCTTGGTTTTCGGGGTCCCGTGCGCGGCTAGGCTCCAAAAAAGTCCCACACATGTGGTATCCCCGTACTCAGGAGAAGCAGCAGAATGTATTTTGGGGTGTAATTTCACATATCCCCATGGCATGTTTGAGCAATATATCATTTAGTGACAACTTTGTGCAAAAAAAAAAAAAAATTGTCTCTTTCCCGCAACTTGTGTCACAATATAAAATATTCCATGGACTCGACATGACACTCAGCAAATAGCTTGGGGTGTGTACTTTCCAAAATGGGGTCATTTGGGGGAGTTTTGAACTATCCTGGCATTTTATGCACAACATTTAGAAGCTTATGTCACACATCACCCACTCTTCTAACCACTTGAAGACAAAACCCTTTCTGACACTTTTTGATTACGTGAAAAAATTATTTTTTTTTGCAAGAAAACTACTTTGAACCCCCAAACATTATATATTTTTTTAAAGCAAATGCCCTACAGATTAAAATGGTGGGTGTTTCATTTTTTTTTTTCCACACGGTATTTGCGCAGCGATTTTTCAAACGCATTTTTTGTGGAAAAAACACACTTTTTTAAATTTTAATACACTAAAACACACTATATTGCCCAAATGTTTGATGGAATAAAAAAGATGATCTTAAGCCGAGTACATGGATACCAAACATGACATGCTTTAAAATTGCGTACAAACGTGCAGTGGCAACAAAATTAATACATTTTTAAAAGCCTTTAAAACCTTTACAGGTTACCACTTTAGATTTACAGAGGAGGTCTACTGCTAAAAATACTGCCCTCGATCTGACCTTCGCGGTGATACCTCACATGCATGATGCAATTGCTGTTTACATTTGACGCCAGACCGACGCTTGCGTTCGCCTTAGCGCGAGAGCAGGGGGGACAGGGGTGCTTTTTTTTTTTTTTTTTTTTCTTTATTATTTTTTTGCTTTTTTATCTTATTTTTAAACTGTTCCTTTCATTTTTTTTTTTTTAAATCATTTTTATTGTTATCTCAGGGAATGTAAATATCCCCTATGATAGCAATAGGTAGTGACAGGTACTCTTTTTTGAAAAAATTGGGGTCTATTAGACCCTAGATCTCTCCTCTGCCCTCAAAGCATCTGACCACACCAAGATCGGTGTGATAAAATGCTTCCCCAATTTCCCAATGGCGCTGTTTACATCCGGCGAAATCTAAGTCATAAAATGCTCGTAGCTTCCGGTTTCTTAGGCCATAGAGATGTTTGGAGCCACTCTGGTCTCTGATCAGCTCTATGGTCAGCTGGCTGAATCACCGGCTGCTTTCTCAGGTTCCCTGTTGAGACAGGAGAGCCAGAGAAAAACACGGAAGACGGTGGGGGGGGGCATTCCCTCCCACTGCTTGTAAAAGCAGTCTAGAGGCTAATTAGCCGCTAGGATTGCTTTTACATGAAAGCCGACCGCTGGCTGAAAAGAATGATACCAAGATGATACCTAAACCTGCAGGCATCATTCTGGTATAACCACTCAAAGTCGTGAATGGCGTACCTGAAGACAAAAAAATGGTTAACAATAAAGCACAGTAAACAGTAAAGTATAAAAAATTGCATACCTGAAAAGCAAACATGATAAAACATAATAACAATAAAATATTGCAGAATAGAACACAGTAAAAAAGAGCAGAACAATAGAGAGAGAATAGAGAGAGAGAGAACAATAAAACGACAACTATTTTTTTTTATTTTTGTTTGTGTTTTTTTTGCAAACTTGTAACTTTTATAACTGTAACCGGTTCCAGGTTCGGGTCTCTCAAAATGCGATGGCATCTTGGGAGACCCTGTGAAAGTGTGTCCTAGTCTGTGGAATGCTGTACCCTACGCTAATACTCAACTAGTGAATGGTAGCGTTCAAAACATTCACCAATGCAAAGACCAGGATTGTCAGGACAGGAGGGACAATAATAGCGGGTGTCACGCCTATATCCGCGCTTGCTGCAGACACGACATCTATTTTGGGGGGGTTTGTTGGGTAGGGGTACTCGGGAGGACATAAAGAAAATGCCTCTCATGCAGCCGACTGCATTTGGTTGGGGATGTGAATGGGGGAAGTACGGGCGCTGCAGAAGCGGTGGGTTCCCAATTAGGATTGGCGAATGCAGCAGGAAGGGCACGACGGGCCTGTGTTTGTCTTTTTGGTGGCAGCGGGACACTACTTGTGCTTGCTACCTCACCAGCTTGAACTGCACTTATGGGACTGCAGTGCTGGTTTGACTACGACCGGGGTGTACTAGGCCGCTGGCGCTTGCCAGTTCACCAAAACGCTACAAAAAAAACTGTTAGCGATCGCAGGGATCAGGCCTGACTCTGCGAACGCTGCAGTTATGCGTTTAGTGTTTTGTAAGTGACAGTGATCGATCGATACTGCACTTGGGTGGGCTGGGCTGGGCCGGGCGGAGGGGCAAAAAGCAGGTGCTAGCAGGTATCTGGGCTGATCCCGCTAACACTGCGTGTTTGGGAACCCTAAACTGCTGGGGACGCTAGTATAGATCTGATCGGATCAGATATTGATCCGATCAGATACTATACCACTAAGGGAGGTGTACGGTGCGTGCGTGGATGTTAGCGGTACTGGCGCTAACCTGACGCTGCCTGGGGCTGGTGCTTGCCAGTTCACCAAAACGCTACCAAAAAACCTGTTAGCGATCGCAGGGATCAGGCCTGACTCTGCGAACGCTGCAGTTATGCGTTTAGTGTTTTGTAAGTGACAGTGATCGATCGATACTGCACTTGGGTGGGCTGGGCTGGGCCGGGCGGAGGGGCAAAACGCAGGTGCTAGCAGGTATCTGGGCTGATCCCGCTAACACTGCGTTTTTGGGAACCCTAAACTGCTGGGGACACTAGTGTATAGATCGGATCAGATATTGATCCGTACAGATACTATACCACTAAGGGAGGCGTATGCTGCGTGCGTGGGTGTTAGCGGTACTGGCGCTAATCTGACGCTGCCTGGGGCGACGCATATCACCGCCGGGCGATCAGGGGGCTAAACCTTTATTCGGTAATAAACGGCGGGTGCCCTGACACTATAAAAAATAAACGAACTAACCAGCGTCACCCGTAACACTTATACGGTGATCAGTGGTGAAAGGGTTAACTAGGGGGCAATCAAGGGGTTAAAACATTTATTAGGTAGTATATGGGGGTTCCTGACGCTATAAAACGCTGACGGCGAACCTAAATATTTACCTCACTAACTAGCGTCACCAGCGACACTAATACAGCGATCAGAAAAATGATCGCTTAGCGACACTGGTGACGGGGGGTGATCAAGGGGTTAAAACTTTATTAGGGGGGGTTAGGGGGGTACCCTAGACCTACAGGGGGCTAATACTCACTGCCCTAACACTTCTAACTGTCACAAACTGACACCATGCAGTAATCAGAAAAAAAAAAAACCTGCTTGGTGTCAGTTTGTGACAGGGGGGGAGGGGTGATTGGGGGGGGATCGGGGGGCGATCGGGGGGGATCGGGGGTGTTTAGTGTGCCTGGCATGTTCTACTGTGTTGTGTAGTGTTGTGCACTCACTCACATGTCTTCTCTCCTCGGCGCTGGAACGGAACTCCCGAGCCGAGGAGAGATGACATCACATCCTCTGCCTCTGTATACTATACAGAGGCAGGGGATGTTTCTCATTGGCTGGGAGCGATCGCGAGGGGGGGGCCACGATCGGATGGCCTCCCCCTCGTCTCTCAACTCTCCCAGCCAAATGCCGACCGCCGCTGGCACCGGGGGGGGGTGTCCGATCGGACCCCCCGCCCGCGGGAAGGCAATCACGTACCAGGTACGTGATTTTGCCTGCCCGTGCCATTCTGCTCACGTATATAGGCGTGAGGCCTTCGGCAAGTGGTTAATAAAGCTTAAAGTGAAACAATAAAAGTGTAATATTCCTTTAAATTTCGTACCTGGGGGGTGTCTATAGTATGCCTGTAAAGGGGCGCACGTTTCCCGTGTTTAGAACAGTCTGACAGCAAAATGACATTTCTAAAGGAAAAAAAAGTCATGTAAAACTACTATCGCTAGCGCCGGCTATAATGAATTTTCGGTCCGACAATACACATAAAAGTTCATTGATAAAAACGGCATGGGAATTCCCCACAGGGGAACCCCGAACAAATTTTAAAAAAAATGCGTGGGGGTCCCCCTAAATTCCATACCAGGCCCTTCAGGATTGGTATGGATTTTAAGGGGAACCCCACGCCAAAATTTAAAAAAAAAAGGCGTGGGGTCCCCCCAAAAATCCATACCAGACCCTTATCTGAGCACGCAACCTGGCAGGCCGCAGGAAAAGAGGGGGGACGAGAGAGCACCCCCCCTCCTGAACCGTACCAGGCCACATGCCCTCAACATTGGGAGGGTGCTTTGGGGTAGCCCCCCAAAGCACCTTGTCCCCATGTTGATGGGGAGAAGGGCCTTATCCCCACAACCCTTGTCTGGTGGTTGTGGGGGCCTGCGGGCGGGGGGCTTATCGGAATCTAGAAGCCCCCTTTAACAAGGGGACCCCCAGATCCCGCCTCCCCCCGTGTGAATTGGTAATGGGGTAAAAATGTACCCCTACCATTTCACAAAAAAAGTGTCAAAAAGGTTAAAAAACACGAGACGGTTTTTGACAAGTCCTTTATTAATTTCTTCTTCTTACATCTTCTTTCTTCTGGTCTTCCTTCGGTGTTCTTCTTCTTCCTCCATCTTCTTCTTCTCCATCTTCTTTTTCTCCATCTTCTTCTTCTCCATCTTCTTCCTCCGGCTTCTTCTCCGCTCCGTCCGCATGATATGCCTCAGTGGGAGTCTTCCGCCGTGTGACGCTTCGGTTCATCTGACACTTCTTATGTAACGGAGGGCAGGGCCACCCGGTGACCCCGCCCTCCTCTGACGCACGGGGACTTCACGGGGACTTCCCTATGGCTTTCCCTGGGTGTTCAGAGGGGGGCGGGTCCCCTGGTTATGTAATAGTCAATAGCAACCATCCATAGCAACCGTCCATGGCAAACATCCATAGCAACCACTCCATAGCAACCAGTCCATAGCAACCATCCATAGCAACCATTCCATAGCAACTATCCATAGCAACCAGTCCATAGCAACCAATCCATAGCAACTAGTCCATAGCAACCATGCATAGCAACCATCCATAGCAACCGTTCACAGCAACCAGTCCATAGTTACCATCCATAACAACCAGTCCATAGTAACCCTTTTCAAAACAAGGGAAACAATTTTTTTTTTCAAAACTAAAATTTTTTTTTCAAAACAAATTTTTTTTTTATTTTTTAATCAATGAAATTTTTTTATATTTTTTTTGAAAACAGGAACAATTTTTTTTCAAATGAATTAGCAAACATCCATTGCAACCGTTCATAGCAACCAATCTCTAGCAACCAGTCCATAGCAACTGTGCATGGCAACTGTCCATAGCAACAATCCAAAGCAACCAGTCCATAGCAACCAGTCCATAGCAACCGTTCATAGAAACCATCCATAGCAACTAGTCTATAGCAACCCATCCATAGCAACCATGCAACCATCCAAAGCAACCATCCATAGCAACCATTCCATAGAAACCATTCATAGCAACCATTCCATAGCAACCATGCATAGCAACCGACCATAGCAACCAGTCCATAGCAAACATCCATAGCACCTGTCCATAGCAACCAGTCCATAGCAACTGTCCATAACAACCAGTCACTAGCAACGGTCCATAGCAACCAGTCCATAGAAACCATCCATAGCAACCAGTCCAAAGCAACCATCCATAGCAACTGTCCATAGCAACCAGTCCATAGAAACCATCCATAGCAACCAGTCCATAGAAACCGTCCATGGCAACCAGTCCATAGCAACAGTCCATAGCAACTGTCCATAGCAACCAATCCATAGTTATAATTCATAGCAACCATCCATAGCAAACAGTCCATAGCAAACAATCCATAGCAACCATCCATAGCAACTGTCCACAGCAACCAGTCCATAGTTACCATCCATAACAATCAGTCCATAGCAACAAATCCATAGCAACCATCCACAGCAACCATTCCATAGTTACCATCCATAACAATCAGTCAATAGCAACCTTTTTCAAATCAAGGGAAACTAAATTTTTTAAAACCAAAATAAAATTTTTTTTCAAAACAAATTTTTTTTTTTAATCAAGGAAATTTTTTTATATTTGTTTTGAAAACGTGAACAATTTTTTTCCATAGCAACCATCCATAGCAACCAGTCAATAGCAACCAATCATATGAAGATATGTTTGTGGATGACATCTAGTGGGCAAGAATACGTACATACATATCTTCATATAGGATCCACTTGGCAGTATAATCCAAATATTGCCCACTAGATGTCACTATAAAGCATTTATCTCTCCCGTTTTTTTATTATAATTCATTTTAATTTAGTTAGGGGGTGTTTTCTCTAAACCCCTTTAGGATAATGTGATTATTATTTATAGCCCTCCTTTAATAAATTCATTGTATTTATTTGTGTTATTGTTTATATTTAATACTTAATTTTCCGTATTAGTCTGCATTTTATCATTGTACCTATTGTATTGAATTCATCCTATCAGCCTTGGTTGTTGGGTAGTTTTCTGGCCATTACCTGTGTTTTTTCCCTATTGGGCAATTAATTACATAGGACACAAATGAACTGATGACTCACTTGTTCTTAAGGCAAACCCATTGGTGCAGATGGGGTATAAATACCCGGCGCTCGTCACAAGGCTTTTATTTATGAGGATGTCACGCGACCAGTGACGCAACGCGTCGGGTGGAGCCTTGTGACTTCACTTCCGATGTCTATTGTGAACGGAAGCGTGGTGAGGAGGCGAGTGTGTCACTACTCCCATTTTATATTGCGGATTTTGTTCTTACTTGATGTAAGCGTTTTTTTTTTATTAAAGTTTTATTATATTATATATATTATATTTAACTACAAGAAGTAGTTGTTTTTTTTCTCTATATATGGAACTATCCAGTGATGAGCGCAGGATGTGTTGGTGTTAAGATTCCATGCAGCATTTCATCTTCCCCATTTGCCTGATGAGCCTTGTTTGACCTTTTGGTCATTGGAGGTGAGCGGCCAATCTATACATTTTACAATCGATGTTGGACTGATGCCTTGTTTTCCTCCCATCAAGTTACTGTTCTATGAGACATCTATTTATATATAAACTGATTCCTACCATTTGTCTTTACTTGGACTTTTTTTGCACTTTATTTTATTTTTGGGTTTTGTGTTAACAGCACACTATATTGAATAAGCGCACCACTCCCCCCTTCTTTTTCATGTATTTATGTACCTTACTTTGTGCACTGGTGCACAATCATGTTGGAACAGGAAGGGGCCATCCCCAAACTGTTCTCACAAAGTTGGAAGCATGAAGTTGTCTGATGCCTTAAGAGTTCCCTTCACTGGAACCAGGAGGCCAAGCCCAACCCCTGAAAAACAACCCCACATCATAATCCCTCCTCCACCAAATGATTTGGATCAGTGCACAAAGCAAGGTCCATAAAGACATGGGTGAGCGAGTTTGGGGTGGAGGAACTTGACTGGCCTGCACAGAGTCCTGACCTCAACCCCATAGAACACCTTTGGGATGAATTAGAGCATAGACTGCGAGCCAGGCCTTGCCATCCAACATCAGTGCCTGACCTCACAAATGCACTTCTGGAAGAATGGTCAAACATTCCCATAGACACACTCCTAAACATTGTGGACAGCCTGCTCAGAAAAGTTGAAGCTGTTATAGCTGCAAAGGGTGGCCAACTCAATATTGACTAAGACTGGGATGCCATTAAAGTTCATGTGCGTGTAAAGGCAGGCATCCCAATACCTTTGGTAATATAGTGTATGTTTCTAGGAGGTTAGATTGTGCAAGTATATACAACTGCCCTGGTAGGTCTCAGTTCTCATTATCATATTTTTAGTTTATAGTGAAAAACAAGTAAAAATTGAATTGGGGCTGGAAGTTCTACTGAACACATTTAGGATGAAAAAGAGAAGTAGAACAGGATTCTGCTGAAAATAGCAAATTTACATTCACAACAACAAATAGTCAAAGATTTAAAGCGGGAGTCCACCTAAAAAAAAAAATATTAAAAGCCAGCAGCTACAAATACTGCAGCTGCTGACATTTAATAAATGGACACTTACCTGTCCCAGGGTCCAGCGATGTCGGCAGCCGATGCCGATCACTCGCTCGACTCTCGGGAGCTGCCGCCGCGTTGCGGCTTCACTTCCTGGTTCCCTACTGCGCATGCGCGAGTCGCGCTGCACTTCGTAACTGGTCCCCGCTATCTCCTGGGATCTGTGTGTTTCCCAGGAGACAGCGCAGAGGGAAGGGAAAAGGCGTAGACTCCCATGGGAGTCTATGCCAGGAAGTGGGTGCAAATACCTGTCTTAGACAGGTATCTGCACCCCCCTCCCCCCTGAAAGGTGCCAAATGTGACACCAGAGGGGGGGAGGGTTCCGAAAAGCGGAAGTTCCATTCTTGTGTGGAACTCCGCTTTAAACTGACTCGATCACTGTATAATTCATATGAAGCAGTGCTCAGATTTACTATAGTTCCATGGTTCCTTTGACAGCCCCTGCATCACCAGATAAAGGCTGATCCAAGCTACTCAAAACTTGTCATTTCAAAGGAAAATCCCTCAAACAGCCTCAGTTCTCCAATTAAGAGCGCCTTTTTGTTACCTGCAGCCTTTACAAACCCTGGTTTGTTATTTCATGTATAACCTTTGTTAATTGATTAGTGCTCTGGAATAGATTGTATTAATGCTCAAATTTTCAATAAGGGACATTCTATGCATTAAGGTGAAAAACCTTCTGTGTCACAAAATCCTCCCTAGCCCCCACTTATTATTACAGTCAGGTCCATAAATATTAGGAGATCGATAGAATTCTAATCTTTTTGGCTCTATACACGACCACAATGGATTTGAAATGAAACAAACAAGATGCTTTAACTGCAGACTCTCAGCTTTAATTTGAGGGTATTTACATCCAAAGCAGGTGAACGGTGTAGGAATTACAACAGTTTGTATATGTGCCTCCCACTTTTTAAGGGACCAAAAGTAATGGAACAATTGGCTGCTCAGCTGTTCCACGGCCAGGTGTGTGTTATTCCCTCATTATCCCATTTACAAGAAGCAGATAAAAGGTCCAGAGTTAAAGTCTGCTATTTGCATTTGGAATCTGTTGCTGTCAACTCTCAATATGAGATCCAAAGAGCTGTCACTATCAGTGAAGCAAGCCATCATTAGGCTGAAAAAACAAAACAAACCCATCAGAGAGATGGCAAAAACATTAGATGTGGCCAAATCAACTGTTTGGAACATCCTTAAAAAGAAAGAACGCACCAGTGAGCTCAGCAACACCAAAAGACCCGGAAGACCACGGAAAACAACTGTGGTGGATGACCGAAGAATTCTTTCCCTGGTGAAGAAAACACCCTTCACAACAGTTGGCCAGATCAAGAACACTCTCCAGGAGATAGGTGTATGTGTGTCAAAGTCAATAATCAAGAGAAGACTTCACCAGAGTGAATACAGAGGGTTCACCACAAGATGTAAACCATTGGTGAGCCTCAAAAACAGGAAGGCCAGATTAGAGTTTTCCAAACAACATCTAAAAAAGCCTTCACAGTTCTGGAACAACATCCTATGGACAGATGAGACCAAGATCAACTTGTACCAGAGTGATGGGAAGAGAAGAGTATGGAGAAGGAAAGGAACTGCTCATGATCCAAAGCATACCAAATCATCAGTGAAGCATGGTGGTGGTAGTGTCATGGCGTGGGCATGTATGGCTGCCAATGGAACTGGTTCTCTTGTATTTATTGATGATGTGACTGCTGACAAAAGCAGCAGGATGAATTCTGAAGTGTTTCGGGTAATATAATCTGCTCATATTCAGCAAAATGCTTCAGAACTCATTGGACGGCGCTTCACAGTGCAGATGGACAATGACCCGAAGATATACTGCGGCAGTAGGGCTCGTACAGGCAAAACCACATACCTGTACGTTGCCCTTTAAGAGGCGGCCAGGCTCCGTGAGTCGGGTCATGGGTCCCGTGGACTCGATCGCTGCGGGGATACCCGCGATCGCCTCACGGGGAGGAGGAACGGGGAGATGCTGATGTAAACAGCATCTCCCCGTTCTGCCTAGTGACAGTGTCACTCGATCTCTGCTCCCTGTCATCGGAGCAGAAATCAGTGACGTCACACACACAGCCCATCCCCCTGACAGTTAGAAACACGCCCTAGTCAGGACACACTTAACCCCTACACTGTCACCTAGTGGTTAACCCCTTCACTGCCAGAGTCATATACACAGGAATCAGTGCATTTTTATAGCACTGATTGCTGTATAAATGACAATGGTCCCAAAAATGTGTCAAAAATGTCCGATGTGTCCGCCATAATGTCGCAGTCATGATAAAAATCGCTGATCGCCGCCATCTAAAAAAAAAATAAATTATTAATAAAAATGCCGTAAAACTATCCCCTATTTTGTAAACGCTATAACTTTTGCGCAAACAGATCAATAATCGCTTATTGCGATTTTTTTGACCAAAAATATGTAGAAGAATATGTATTGGCCTAAACTGAGGAAAAAAATTGTTTTTTTATATATTTTTGGGGGATATTTATTATAGCAAAAAGTAAAAAATAATGCGTTTTTTTCAAAATTGTTGCTCTATTTTTGTTTATAGCGCAAAAAATAAAAAACACAGAGGCGATCAAATATCACCAAAAGAAAGCTGTATTTGTGGGAAAAAAAGGACGTCAATTTTGTTTGGGAGCACGACCGCGCAATTGTCAGTTAAAGCGATGCAGTGCCAAATCGCAAAAAGTGCTCTGGTCAGGAAGGGGGTAAATTCTTCCGGGGCTGAAGTGGTTAAGGGAAAGAAGTGGAATGTTACGCAATGGCGAAGTCAATCACCTGACCTGAATCCGATTGAGCATGCATTTCACTTGCTGAAGACAAAACTGAAGGGAAAATGCCCCAAGAAGAAGCAGGAACTGAAGACAGTTGCAGTAGAGGCCTGGCAGAGCATCACCTGGGATGAAACCCAGCGTCTGGTGATGTCTATGCATTCCAGACTTCAGGCTGTAATTGACTGCAAAGGATTTGCAACCAAGTATTAAAAAGTGAAAGTTTGATGGATGATTGTTAATCTGTCCCATTACTTTTGGTCCCTTAAAAAGTGGGAGGCACATATACAAACTGTTTTAATTCCTACACCGTTCACCTGATTTGGATGTAAATACCCTCAAATTAAAGCTGAAAGTCTGCAGTTAAAGCAGATCTTGTTCGTTTAATTTCAAATCCATTGTGGTGGTGTATAGAGCCAAAAAGATTAGAATTGTGTTGATGTCCCAATATTTATGGACCTGACTGTATGTAGCGCCCTGGGGTTTAGTCAGGGAGCTCCTCCCCAACTTTCTTGTCAGGAGTAGCTACTGTGGATAGTTGTTAGAGATCCATTGATTTCTTCCTAAGTTTGGGCTTGTTGTACTTTTCCCTTTTGCCACTAGGTGGCCGGGCACTTGATGACATTGATGAAAAAGAAATTAATACTCAGCGCTGCCTCTCTATATCATAATTTGCATCTACTTACATCAAATATATGTCATATAACAACATATACAGCAAAGTGCTAAAGTGCCAATAAATTCATACAATATGATACAATAAGGTGCAAAGAATAAAGTGCAATCAATAAAGTTCATCTATTGTGGAGTACGGAAATGGTGACACATAGGTGTAATCTTGGTGACTTCCTGTGTTTCCCTCCTGGGTCCCCACTCACCAGATAGTGAAAATCAATGTGCATTTGTGTTTAAAGATGGTATCTTCTGTCCAGCAAAATGGATAAGTTGGTTGTACCTCAGAGAATGGAATGGAATGGAACCTTCTCTCCTCCACCGCTTGGTGTGGGTCCTACATACTTTACTCAATCATAGGTGATTGCAATGGTAAAGTTCGGACAAGTGAAGAGAGAGAGGATATAGCGTAATACTGCAAGATTTATTTAAAAGGTTTAAAATCATTACACTTACATCAAAAATCTTTAAAATGTGCAAAATTGCCGCCTTGGCATCCAAACAGCCTTCACAGATAGTCCTTAGCTTGACTTAACTTGGTGACATTAGATGTGAGAAGGACATTTCAAGGTCAAGTTATGGGTATATGGGATATCTCAGCCAATGGGTTTTCTTGAATCCCTTGGCCTGCTGGGAGAACCTATATATTCGGGTGGAGTCAGGTGAAGTCAGGTGATCTATGTTCTGTGCTACCCAGACTGCTGTCTGGGTGGATGTGTGTCGTCTGCCCCGGGTTGCTAGGCCGGAGATTGGGCCTATCCCAGGGGCATCTTGCTGCCAGGCTGTGTGAGGGCCTATCCAGAAGTAAGAGAGCAGCGCAGGGTTGGGACTGCGGCCTGCAGTCTAACCAAAAGTTACGGTTCTGCCGGCCGGAGAACTTGTCGTGGTCGGAGGTAGAAGGGAAGCTGTCGCCTCTAAGGGACCAATCACCTTTACCAGGGACCACAGGGAGTAACTGAAGCAAGTACCGGAGCAACATTCTTACCGAACGGGCACGGTTGAGAATCTAGAAACTTTAGGTGGTGATCAAGTCAGGGACCCAACCAGCAGAGGAGACGCTTGCGGAGCAGCCTTGTGTGTCAAGCCAGGGGCCGAGCCGGTTAGCAGGGGTGAAGCTTGAGGAGTATCTGGAGTGCCAAGCTAGGGACCCAGCAGGGAAGTGTGGGTGACGCTTGAGGGAGATACCACCGCAAAAGCCTTGAGGAGCTCACGGGATCCAGATTCAGTGAATCAGGGAGTCCAGTGGGCAACTAGGAGCTCAAGGGGCTGAAGAACTACAAGTAGACGTTGTAGTGAAGCTGAGAGAACTGTTGAACTTTGTGTTAGGAACTGTTAAAGGGGTTGTAAAGGTAATTTTTTTTTTCTTTAAAAATAACAAACATGTTATACTTACCTTCACTGTGCAGCTCGTTCTGCACAGAGTGGCCCCGAACCTGCTTTTCTGGGGTCCCTCTGTGGCTGTCTCAGCTCCTCCCCGCAATAACTAACCACCTAATGCGAGCTCCCTCGCATGGTGGTTAGTTATTGCGGGCGTGCTCCCGTGATACAGCCGGCGGCTATAGCAGCTCGCTGTATCACTCGGCCCCGCCCCCCGGCGCGCCGCGTCATTGGATGTGATTGACAGCAGCGCGAGCCAATGGCTGCGCTGCTTTCAATCCATCCACTATAGCCAATCAGCGACCAGGCTTATCGGCTGAATGGAGGTCGGGAACGAGCAGGCGAGTTTTTGAGGTGTCAGGTAAGTAAAACGGGGGGGCTGGGGGCGGCGGTATTATCAAAAGTTTTTTCACCTTAATGCATAGAATGCATTAAGGTGAAAAAATGTATACCTTTACAACCCCTTTAAGTACTGTTGCCATAGGAGACAGCAATCCTGTACGTACAGAAGTGACGTCTTGCTGGGGCCTTTCCCTGTACGGCTGTCCTCCTATTGAAGACTCGGAGTCTGCCAATTGAAATTGCAACTACTCAAGGGTGTCCTGGCCCTAACCCTCTTTCCCTTCAAAATATAAAAAGGACTGTTAAAAGAAATAAAACCTCTTTTGCATCCAAGAAGTGTCTGGCGCCCAATGACTTTCACCATCTTTGCACCCAGTATGCCTGACGACCCACTACATATTGAAGAATGTCAGCTTTCTTTGGCCTTGAAGGGTCTCATTAGACTGGAAGAGGTTAAAGACTTTGCTACACTTAACTGAGCCCGATCCAGCGATCTGCACGAGAACAGCAGCTCTTGCAGCTGTCTCCCTCCTCCCTGGGCAGACTAATAGTAGCGGGAGCCATTGGCTCTCCTTGCTGTCAATCTAATGCTGTGCAAAGCAGGGATAAGAAACAAAGAGATGTGTTAGTAAAAGCAGCACACATTTAACTCCTTAATCTCCCTAGATGTTAACTCCTTCCCAGCCAGTGTCATTAGTACAGTGACAGTGTATATTGGATGTTAGTGACAGTTAGTCACCCCCCCCCAGTGTCAGTTAGTGTCAGATTGTCGGCCGCACTATCGCAGTCCCATTATAAGTCGCTGGTCTCCGCTATTAGTAGTATAAAAATAAAAAAATAAATACAAATTCCAATATAATATACCATAGTACATAGATGCTATAACTTTTACACAAACCAATCAATATAGCAGAATGTAGCAGGATACATTTTGGCCAAAATCTATGAAGAAATTTATAAAGGAAATTTTTTTTTACATTTTTATATTGGATATGTTTTTTAGCAGAAAGAAAAAAATATTGTTTTTTTTTCAAACTTTTCGGTTATTTTCGTCTATATTGCAAAAAAAAAAAAAAAAATGTGAAAATGTGGTAATCAAATACCACCAAAAGAAAGCTCTATTTGTGTGAAAAAAAAAATATACATTTCAGGGTACAGTGTTGCATGATCGCACAACTACCAGTTAAAGTAGCACAGTGCTCAATAGCAAAATATGGTCTGGTCATGAAGGGGGTAAAACCTTCCGGAGCTCAAGTGGTTATAAGCAATAATTACTATTTTGCTAAGAAAAACTGTACATTTTATGTTTTTAAAGTTATTTTTTAATCCTGACTCCTGAAACATAGTCAGTTTAAAAATATTCAGTCTCTAGACGCTAACAGAGGGCCAAGGATTGACTTGACAACTGGAGAATTTTTTACTGGGGAATTTCCCTGGTCATCTCTGTGTTCAGCAGAGACTCTAATGGTGGCCATACACTAGACGAAAAATCATTTGAAAATCTGTCATTTGGACAGTTTTTTCGTTTATCGTCTAGTTAATGGGCACAAGTTGAAAAATCGGTTGTGACATTTTTGGGCCAAAAAAACGAAGGAGAAGTTTGGAAAACTTCAGCCAAGCAGACGATAAATTGAAATGCTAATGTGTTTCTCGCCAGAACAGTTTGCACTGGGCTTATGTGACAAAACGAATGAAAAATTGATTCATTTATGTCAGTTGAACGATTTATCGATCAAATTTCGGTCATTACATGATGGCAAAATCGTTTGCTCTCACGACCATGTGTTCGTTTTTCGAAAATTTGTTCAAACAATTTTTCAACAGATAAATGGCTAGCATAAGGACAAGCAAAAAGATTTTCTGCAAACATTGCACACCATGATTTAACGTTTAATAGAAAACTTGAAACAAGATAAGGACATACTTGGGTAAGTGAAACAACACTTAGGCCCCTTTCACACGGACGGATAGAATGGTGCTTTTAGCTGCGGATTTTCTAGTTTTCTACTGCAGCTAAAAGCACACAATTCTTTCCTATGGCCCCATTCACACACTGCGTTTAGCTGCGTTTTGGTTACATGCAGTTTGGTGCGGATAGAAAAAATAGAATTGACGGCGTCCAGGTGCGATTTAGCGCAGCTATCCGCACATAATCGCAGTGCACTGTGTCAGCTGCGGATAACAGCGCCGAGCTGCTCATCGGGAAAGGAAAAATGTTTCTTCCTTTCCCAATGAGCGTCAAGAACGGGGATCCTTGCCGCACACCGTGGGAGTGTGCCTGCGGGTCCCACAAACTCGATGGACACACTCAACCCCTTGAGTGCCCCCTAGTGTTTAACCCCTTCCCTGCCAGTGTCATTTATACAGTAATCAGTGGCTATTTATAGCACTGATCGCTGTATAAATCACAATGGCTGATTCTTGGGTCTGCAAGAAAGCTGCAAAATACCTGTTGACTGGCTGTGTGTAAAGGGAAGGGCCGAAAAAATCCAGTGGCTCCTACGGGAGCAAGGGCTACAGCAGAATGGGAGCGCAGGTCAGGTAAAAATGAGAGTAGTGCTAAAGGCTTGTCCTTAAAAAAACAACAACACATCGGTATTGATGAATATTGCACAGGATAACAATACATTCTGCTAATGTTCAGAAACATTTACACTCCTCTTTTTTTCTAGAGTACCCCCCACTTCCCTGAACTTCCAGTCGGGGAGCATAAACTCGTAACATCCTTACCAGTTAAATGATCTAAATCTAAAGGTCTACATGTCCTATCATCAGGGCTTTTTTTCTCAGAGAATGGGTGCAGGAACTCCCCCTTTTGGGAGTTACCCATTGTCTTTGCCCCTACCTACCTCTGAGCACCAGTCCTTGGTTCCACCCCCTAACAACCTCCCAGAACTGCCCCTTTTAGAGAATACAGAACCAAGTAACATTTGTGGTACTAAGTAATTTGTATTGATAACAAGAAAAGTATTAAAATAGACCCCCCACAGCCAATAACAATAGGCCCACCAGCAACAATAGATCCCCCCTGCAACAATGGACCACCTACAACAAAATACCCCCAGCAACAATAGACCCTCTAGCAGCCAGCTATAATAGACTGCTCCCTCAACAGTAGATCCCTCCCAGCGACAACAGACCCCCCAGCAACATAAGACCCACCCCAGCAACAATAGATCCCCCCACCAGCAACAATAGACCTCCCCAGCAGCAATCAACCCTTCTGCAGAAGTAGATCCCCTCTAGCAACAATAGATCCACCAGCAGCCAGCATCAATAGACACTGTAGCACAACCCAGCACTCCTTGCCATTACATACATCCAGTGCTGGAGGTGCCGGAACTGCGTTCCCCCACGTTCCTGCTGAAAAAAAGCCCTGCCTATCATTCATTGTTCAACTCATGATTTCTATAATATGAAGATGCTACCTGAGCAAAGGCAGCATGAGAAGGCGTCACAAAGAAAACACGTCTCTGCTCCTTCCCCAAGGGAAGTGTTTGTCAGCGGACTTCGTCTTTAAGGAGTACAACACTGTCAAGCTGCCTGTGAATGTCAGCAGCTTCCACACTTTAGCATGTAGTCCTGTCCATGGGAGCCTACCAGCCAATGAGACACCCTTATTTTGAAAAGTGGGGCTAACTGTAAGGTAGAGCTAACAGAAAGGAAGCATTTCAAATATACAGGAGCAGACTATACGGTAAGTCTCAATGTCAGCTGCTAAAATTAAAAAAAAAAAAAAAAAAATACACTGATCAGCTATAACTTTATGACCACCTACACAATATGGAGTAGGTCCCCCTTTTGCTGCCAAAACACTCCCACCATAAGGAAGCTGATCAGAGTTGATGGGAAGATGATGGAGCCAAATACAGAGCAATCTTAAAAGAAAACCTGTTATGCCGCGTACACACGACCGGTTTTGCCGTCGGAATAAACTCCAAAGGTTTCTCAGACGGAACTCCAATGGAATTCCGCTCTAGCAGTCTTGCCTACACACGGTCACACCAAAGTCCGACCGTCCAGAACGCGGTGACGTACAACACGTACGACGGGACTAGAAAAAGGAAGTTCAATAGGCAGTAGCCAATAGCTTCCGTCTCGTACTTGCTTCACAGCATGTGTCGTTTTTGGTCCGAAGGAACAGCATACAGACGAGCGGTTTTCCCGATAGGAATTGGTTCCGTCGGAAATATTTAGAACATGTTCTATTTCTAGGTCCGTCAGAATTTTCGAAAAAAAAGTCCGATGAGGCCCACACACGATCGGAATAGATGATGAAAAGACTCTGTCGGACTTTTTCTGTCGGACATTCTGCTCGTGTGTATGCGGCTTTAGAGTCTGCAAAAGACTTGAGACTGGGGCGGAGGTTCACCTTCCAGCAGGACAACATCCCTAAATATACAGCCAGAGCTACAATGGAATGGTTTATATCAAAGCATATTCATGTGTTAGAATGGCCCAGTCAAAGTCCAGACCTAAATCCAATTGAGAATCTGTGGCAAGACTTGAAAATTGCTGTTCACAGACGCTCTCCATCCAATCTGACAGAGCTTGAGCTATTTTGCAAAGAAGAATGGGCAAAATTGTCACTCTCCAGATGTGCAAAGCTGGTAGAGACACCCCAAATAGACTTGCAGCTGTAATTGTAGCGAAAGGTGGTTCTACAAAGTATTGACTCAGGGGGGCTGAATACAAATGTACGCCACGCTTTTCACAAATTTATTTGTAAAAAAGTTTGAAAACCATTTATCATTTTCCTTCCACTTCACAATTATGTACCACTTTGTGTTGGTCTATCACATAAAATCCCAATAAAATACATTTACGTTTTTGGTTGTAACATGACAAAATGTGGAAAATTTCAAGGGGTATGAATACCTTTTCAAGGCACTGTGAATACAGTATAGTATATAGCCCCGAACTAACAATTTATACAAATGAAAAAATTGTACAGCACTATTGGCCACTAGGGGGCAGGATTGCCTTTTTTTTTAACCTGCATTAGACTAGCAATTTGTGAAAGGTTTGGAAGCAAATGTTTAATCCCCCTATTAAAGACATGCACCGTTTATTATTTAAAAGGTAAAATGTGCATAATCTCTAACTAAATAGCAATAACAGCACTACCCTTAATTGTCCACTTTTCATGCAACATTTTAAATAAATCTGGTTTCAAAGGGAATTTATTGTGAGAGAATATTGTTTCTAACATCTCCTTCTTAAAATGCTGGTTGCCTGGCTAGAAATCAAGGGCTTTTAAACTGGGCTCCAGGAATTATCTGCATTGCATAGTTACATTGGTCTAGCTTTGTCCATTGCAAATTTGTATATCTCATACTTGGGGGAGCGCTGTGGAAGCTGACAATCACTGTAGTATTTGGCGCTGCTACTGTGATCACTGTAGTCTTCAAGGTCCTGTAAATGGAGGAGAGTCTCATCAGTCACAGGATTCTCACCCCCTTTCACAGATTCTGTTACAAGCAGTGTAATCAATGAAAGAACTTTTCATAGTGGAGGACGATGAAGGAGGGGGCATATTCCTGATGTGGACCATCTGTACTGCTGTTCTATCTGAAGACCTGAAACTGTGAACCATTGCAACACCAGAAGAGGAGGAAGGGGACAGGGCATCCCTGCAGTTAAGCAGTGAACCATTGCAGCACTAGAAGAGGAGGAAGTGGACAGGGCAAGCTGGGAACCATTGCAGCTCCAGAAGAGGAGGAAGGGGATGAGGCATCCCTGCAGTGAAGCTGTGAACCATTGCAACACCAGAAGAAGAGGAAGAGGACAAGGCATCCCTGCAGTGAAGCTGTGAACCATTGCAACACCAGAAGAGGAGGAAGTGGACGGGGAAAGCTGAGAACCATTGCAGCACCAGAAGAAGAGGAAGGGGACAGGGCATCCCTGCATTGAAGCTGGGAACCTTTGCAGCACCAGAAGAGGAGGAAGTGGACGGGGTAAGCTGAGAACCATAGCAGTACCAGAAGAAGAGGAAGGGGACAGGGCATCCCTGCATTGAAGCTGGGAACCATTGCAGCAGCAGAAGAGGAGGAAGGGCACGGTGCATCCCTGCAGTGAAGCTGAGAACCATTGCAACACCAGAAGAGGACGAAGTGGACCGAGCAAACTGAGAACCATTGCAGCACCAGAAGAGAAGGAAGGAGACGAGGCATCCCTGCAGTGAAGCTGTGAACCATTGCAACACCAGAAGAGGAGGAACTGGACGGGGCATCCCTGCAGTTAAGCAGTGAACCATTGCAGCACCAGAAGAGGAGGAAGATGACAGGGCATCGCTGCAATGAAGTGGACGGGGCAAGCTGAGAACCATTGCAGCACCAGAAGAGAAGGAAGGGGACGAGGCATCCCTGCAGTGAAGCTGTGAACCATTGCAACACCAGAAGAGGAGGAAGTGGACGGGGCATCCCTGCAGTTAAGCAGTGAACCATTGCAGCACCAGAAGAGGAGGAAGATGACAGGGCATCGCTGCAATGAAGTGGACGGGGAAAGCTGAGAACCATTGCAGCACCAGAAGAGAAGGAAGGGGACGAGGCATCCCTGTAGTTAAGCGGTGAACCATTGCAACACCAGAAAAGGAGGAAGTGGATGGGGCAAGCTGAGAACCCTGCAGCACCAGAAGAGAAGGAAGGGGACAGGCATCCCTGCAGGGAATATGGAAACCATTGCAGCACCAGAAGTGAAGGAAGAAGACAGGGCATCCCTGCAGTGAATATGAGAACCATTGCAGCACTGGAAGAGGAGGAAGAGGACAGGGCATCCCTGCAGTGAAGCTGAGAACCATTGCAGCACCAGAAGAGGAGGAAGGGGACGAGGCATCCATGCAGTAAAGGTGTGAACCATTGCAACACCAGAAGAGGAGGAAGTGGACGGGTCAAGCTGAGAACCATTGCAACACCAGAAGAGGAGGAAGAGGACAGGCATCCCTGCAGGGAATATGGAAACCATTGCAGCACCAGAAGTGAAGGAAGAGGACAGGGCATCCCTGCAGTGAATATGAGAACCATTGCAGCACTGGAAGAGGAGGAAGAGGACAGGGCATCCCTGCAGTGAAGCTGAGAACCATTGCAGCACAAGAAGAGAAGGATGAGGACAGGGCATCCCTGCAGTGAAGCTAAGAACCATTGCAGCACCAGAATAGGAGGAAGGGGCAGGGCATCCCTGCAGTGAAGCTGTGAACCATTGCAGTGCCGAAAGCATTCAGAGACAGGAAGAGGACAAGGCATCCCTACAGTGAAGATTTCTCCTGGATCCAGCTGACTTTCTACTGGGTCACTCAACAAGGAGCCAGTCACTTTAAAGGAACATTTTAAGGCCATTCACTTTAATTGACAAACAGGGAGAGAATGGAAAATAGTACAGAGGAAAAGTAAAGATTTGTGTATAAATGCAGCTGCCTATATATCTCTGTATCTACTTATTTTTACATGCCTTTTTCATGGAAGGTAACCTCTGCTTATACATTTTTTATTGTATATTCAGTTTGATTTGACCAGATTTATTTATCAGTTATTAATGTTTGGTAATGTATTAAAGACCTTGTTTCTATATATGGTTTGTAATTATGTGCATACGGGCAATCCTGGATCTGCTTATTTGTTTGATTCTGCAGTAACAATTGGTATCTAAGGACCATGTAACTTGGGCTGCCTAGACTGGGAACTGAGTAAGGGCTCTCAGGCATTGAAAATAGGTGGTTGAGTCACCTTTTAAAGTCTATTGATTCATGCAAAGTGTGAATTTGAATGTCGGATCTACTTTAACCACTTCTGCGCAGGAAGGTTTTCCTCCCTTAATGACCAGACTATTTTGTGCGATACAGCATTGCATTACTTTGACAAATGCACAGTCGTGCGACGCTGTACCCAAAATAAAATTTGGGGAAAAAAATCCCAAATAGCGTATATTGATTGGTTTGCGCAAATGTTATAGTGTCTACAAACTATGGGATATTTTTATTTCTTTATTTTTTGGCTAGTAATAGCGATGATCAGCGACTTATAGCAGGACTGTGATATTTCGGCCGGCAAATTGGACACCTAACTGACACTTTTTGGGGAACCAGTGCTAGAAAATATACACTGTCACTGTACTAATGGCACTGGTAGGGAAGGGGTTAACATTAGGGGCGATCAAAGGGTTAAATGTGTGCCTAGGTTGTGCTTGCTAACTGTGGGGAGGTGCTTTGACTAGGAGAAGTGTCAGGGCTGGGCTCAGCCCTTCCTTCTCTGAGCTGGCCATCAGCTGTTGGCTAATTGCCAGCCCCTTTATCTCCACAGTGATATCCTGCTCGTCAGTCCTGCCTACTTAAGCCGTCCAGCCCAGATGATCTCTGCCTTCGCCTTGGTTACATCTCTAGAGACGCTCTCCTGTGTTCCTGTTAAAGACTTGCTTGGCTGACATTCCTTCTGGCTCCAGATCCTGCTTGCTGTTCTACTACGCTCATCTCTGGCTCCCTGATGTTTTGGCTTGTCTGACTATCCGTTCTGGTTCCTGAACTCTGGCTATGTTTTGACTACATTTACTCTGTTTACCTTTTTTTATTATTATTAAACAAGTGAGATTTAACTGTACTTCTGTCTCAGTCTGCCTCAGTCTGATTCATGGTTTCTGACACGAAGGCAAAGATCTGTGTTCCTGCTTAGCAGAAACAAGATCAATACCTTCCCTTCTGACAGAACGACAATCTGCCTTGCTTACAAGGATTGTCGTTCTGCCGCTGTACTGTCTAATTGGCGGGCGCCGGCAGACATCGAGTCTGCGGTACCCGCCGCTGGGCTCCTGCTGTGCATAATCATGGCAGGAGTGGGTCGTTCACGCACCCCAGCCCCCGAAGTGTCAGATTACGTACTAGGTACGTGATCTGGCACAGATCGGCCGCCCTGCCGCTGTAAATGTATGGTGGACGGTCCGCAAGCGGTTAACAAACCTGTTGTTTTAATGAACCTACTGGTGTCCAACAAAACTGAGAGATCGGCTTTGAGCAGACTTATCCTTTAAGAATAGGGATGAGCTTCGTGTTCGAGTCGAACCCATGTTCGACTCGAACATCGGCTGTTCGGTCGTTCGCCGAATTGCGAACGATATGGGCCATTCGCGCCAAATTCGTGTGGCGCGTCACGGCCCATAATTCACTGCGGCATCGCAGTGCATTGCTTGCTGATGATTGGCCAAGCATGCACTATGACCCGCATGCTTGGCCAATCACAGCGCCGCCTGAACAGAGAGCCGTAATTGGCCAAAGCCAAGGAGGCTTTGGCCAATTATGGCTCAGGGGATTTAGTACACGCCCCACACTATATAAGGCCGCCTGCACGGCGGCCCTGTGTAGTGTGTGTTCCGGCGTTGAAAGAGATAGACAGAGAGAGAGACAGTGTCATTTGATTTGAGTTAGATAGATTAGGCAGAACAGTCAGTCATTTAGCTGCACTTACAGTGTATTGTCTATATATATGCATCCCAGGTGTTGCATATATATATATACACTGTATTCAGTTTAGCTAGATCCGTTCCTGTTATCTTCTAGACTATTTACATTTAGTGCAGTGCGTCCTGCTCACAGTGTTCAGCTAGATCCGTTCCTGTTATCTTCCTACTGACAGGCAGGCTTGTCTTGTTACAGTATTAACAGCTACCTAAAGAAAATTACTGGTGTTCTTTTGATCCTATTAGTACCACGGTCAGGCAGCTAGACTATTTACATTTAGTACAGTGCGTCCTGCTCACAGTGTTCAGCTAGATCCGTTCCTGTTATCTTCTAGACTATTTACATTTAGTGCAGTGCGTCCTGCTCACAGTGTTCAGCTAGATCCGTTCCTGTTATCTTCCTACTGACAGGCAGGCTTGTCTTGTTACAGTATTAACAGCTACCTAAAGAAAATTACTGGTGTTCTTTTGATCCTATTAGTACCACGGTCAGGCAGCTAGACCATTTACATTTAGTACAGTGCGTCCTGCTCACAGTGTTCAGCTAGATCCGTTCCTGTTATCTTCTAGACTATTTACATTTAGTGCAGTGCGTCCTGCTCACAGTGTTCAGCTAGATCCGTTCCTGTTATCTTCCTACTGACAGGCAGGCTTGTCTTGTTACAGTATTAACAGCTACCTAAAGAAAATTACTGGTGTTCTTTTGATCCTATTAGTACCACGGTCAGGCAGCTAGACTATTTACATTTAGTACAGTGCGTCCTGCTCACAGTGTTCAGCTAGATCCGTTCCTGTTATCTTCCTACTGACAGGCAGGCTTGTCTTGTTACAGTATTAACAGCTACCTAAAGAAAATTACTCGTGTTCTTTTGATCCTATTAGTACCACGGTCAGGCAGCTAGACTATTTACATTTAGTACAGTGCGTCCTGCTCACAGTGTTCAGCTAGATCCGTTCCTGTTATCTTCCTACTGACAGGCAGGCTTGTCTTGTTACAGTATTAACAGCTACCTAAAGAAAATTACTGGTGTTCTTTTGATCCTATTAGTACCACGGTCAGGCAGCTAGACTATTTACATTTAGTACAGTGCGTCCTGCTCACAGTGTTCAGCTAGATCCGTTCCTGTTATCTTCCTACTGACAGGCAGGCTTGTTTTGTTACAGTATTAACAGCTACCTAAAGAAAATCACTGGTGTTCTTTTGATCCTATTAGTACCACGGTCAGGCAGCTAGACTATTTACATTTAGTACAGTGCGTCCTGCTCACAGTGTTCAGCTAGATCCGTTCCTGTTATCTTCCTACTGACAGGCAGGCTTGTCTTGTTACAGTATATAAAGCTACCTGAAGAAAATTACTGGTGTTCTTTTGATCCTATTAGTACCATGGTCAGGCAGCTAGACTATTTACAGTTAGTGCAGTGCGTCCTGCTCACAGTGTTCAGCTAAACCTACAAGTTAGTGGGGTGGGTCCACCTCACAGTGTTCAGCTAAAGCTACCTGTAGAAGGTTGGTGGTGTTCTCATACTACAGGCAAGCAGTTGATTTTGCTAGCTGCAGTATCAGTACATATATATATATATATATATATATATATATATATATATATATATATATATATATATCCCAGCTTAGTGCAGCTACAGGCCATTAGTATGTCTGGAAGGCCAAGAAGGAGAGGCAGACAGTCACAAGCCAATAAAAGAGGGCAAGCAGGCTCTGTGTCTAGTGCTGGTCGTGGAGACGGTGCATCCTCATCAGCACGTGGCCATGGGACACGCTTGGCCTTTTTTTCGGCAGCTGGCCGTGTTGAGCCGCAACATGCGGAAGACTTGGTCGAGTGGATGACCAAGCCGTCCTCATCCTCCTCACCCTCTCTCACCCATGCCCAGGGTGCTTTGTCTGGCAAAGCAGCGGCCTCTTCCCTCGGCTCAATGTCATCAGTGACTCCTTCCCTAGCTCCACCATGTCCTCCTGAGGAGTCCGTCGAACTGTTTGACCACAGTGTTGGGTACATGCTCCAGGAGGATGCCCAGCGTTTGGAAGGCTCTGATGATGATACTGAGCTCGATGAAGGCAGTAACATGAGCACGGACAGAGGGGGTGCCCAAGAAGGACAGCAATCTGGCAGTCATGCTCCCCCTGCTGCAGCATACTGCCAGGTTTGCTCCAGTGATGAGGAGGGAGGGGATGATGAGGTCACTGACTCAACGTGGGTGCCTGATAGGAGAGAGGAGGAGGAGGCGGCACATCACCAACGAGGCAGGATGCCCTCCAGGGGCCAGCCTAAGGGCAGCACATTGACTGCATCACACCCCAAAGCTGCACATGTGCAGGGCGCTGCAGTCTCTGCGCGTTATTCAAAAAGTTCTTTGGTGTGGGCCTTTTTTGAGACGAGTGCATCAGATCGCACCGCTGCTATTTGCAACATATGTCTCAAGCGTATCTCACGTGGCCAAAGCATCTCCTGCTTGGGTACCACATGCTTGACCAGACATATGTTGACCTGCCATGCAGTTCGTTGGCAAGCGTATCTAAAAGACCCACACCAAAGAACAAAGAGGATCTCTCCTTGCTCCTCATCAGCTGAGATTTCCAACCCCACTAGACCTCCAGTCCTCTCTGAGACCTGCAGTGAGAGGAATGAAGGTGTAGAATTAGGTGTGTCACAGCCAAGTACTTGTGGGCAATCTGCTTTTGGTACACCGACGTCAGATTGTACCAGGCAAATTTCCCTGCCCCAGCTGCTGCACCGCCGAAAGAAGTTTGCTCCCAGCCATCCACATGCCCAGCGGTTGAATGCTAGCTTGGCAAAATTGCTAGCACTTCAACTGCTGCCTTTTCAGTTGGTAGACTCTGCCCCCTTCCGTGAGTTTGTGGAATGTGCAGTTCCTCAGTGGCAGGTACCCAAACGCCACTTTTTCTCACGGAAGGCGATTCCGGCTCTCTACTGGCATGTGGAAGGCAATGTCCATGCCTCGCTGGACAGGGCGGTCAGCGGTAAGGTGCATATTACCGCTGACTCATGGTCCAGCAGGCATGGACAGGGACGTTACCTAAGTTTCACGGCGCATTGGGTGACTCTGCTGGCAGCTGGGAAGGATGCAGGACAAGGTGCAGTAGTGTTGGAGGTTGTTCCGCCACCACGCCTCCAAAATGCTAATGATTGTGACACACCTCTCTCCTCCACCCCCTCCTCTTCTTCTTCCTCCATGGCCTCTTCCTCGGAACCAGCGGTGCTCCGTAGTCATTCAAGGGGCTACGCAAGTACGCAGGCCAAAAGATGCCATGCGGTGCTTGAGCTGGTGTGCTTGGGGGACAGGAGCCACACTGGGGCAGAGGTTCTGTCAGCTCTGCAGGGGCAGGTTCAGAGGTGGTTGACGCCACGCCAACTTAAGGCAGGAATGCTGGTTTGCGACAATGGCACCAACCTCCTCTCTGCCCTCCGACAGGGACAAATGACCCATGTGCCCTGTTTGGCTCACGTCCTTAACTTGGTGGTGCAGCGGTTCTTGGGCAGGTACCCGGGCTTACAGGATGTCCTGAGGCAGGCCAGGAAAGTCTGTGTGCATTTCCGCCGGTCATATAATGCCAGTGCTCGGCTGACGGACCTCCAAAAGGAGTTTAACCTGCCCAAGAACCGCCTAATCTGTGACATGCCCACCAGGTGGAACTCAACGTTGGCCATGCTGCAGCGGCTGCACACGCAGCAGAGGGCCATCAATGAGTACCTGTGCGACTATGGCACCAGGACAGGATCAGGGGAGCTTGGTTTTTTTCCCCACGCCAGTGGGCCATGATCAGGGATGCATGCACTGTCCTGTCACCATTCAAGGAGGCCACGAGGATGGTGAGCAGTGACAGTGCATGCATCAGTGACACTGTCCCCCTTGTCCACCTGTTGGAGCACACGCTGCATGGAATAATGGACAGGGCACTTGAGGCAGAACAGAGGCAGGAAGAGGAGGACTTCCTTAGCTCTCAAGGCCCCCTTTATCCAGACAGTGTTCCTGCGTGCCCGCCGATCACACAGGAAGAGGACGAGGAGGAGGAGGAGGAAGATTGTGTCAGTATGGAGGTGGAGCCTGGCACTCAGCATCAGCAGCAGTCTTTAAGGGATCAGTCCCAAGAAACACATGGACTTGTACGTGGCTGGGAGGAGGTGGCTGCAGACGTTGTCGTCCTTAGTGACCCAGAGGACTCCGGACCGAATGCCTCAGCAAACCTACGCTGCATGGCCTCCCTGATCCTGCAAAGCCTGCGTAAGGATCCTCGTATTCGTGGTATCAAGGAGAAGGACCAATACTGGCTGGCAACCCTCCTTGATCCACGTTACAAGGGTAAGGTTGCGGACCTTATCTTGCCATCGCAGAGGGAGCAGAGGATGAAACATCTTCGGGAGGCCTTGCAGAAAGGTCTGTGCAACGCGTTCCCAGAGACTGGGAGGTTACAAACTCCTGTTTCTGGACAACGTGTTGCTGAGGCTTCGGTCAGTCAAAGAAGGAGCGGTGGAGAAGGTGGCCGTCTGACCGATGCGTTCAGACAATTTTTTGGTCCGCAGCCCCAAGGTATGATCGGTTCCAGCAACCATCGCCAGCGTCTGTTTTACATGGTGCAGGAATACCTAGGGGCAAGATCAGACTTGGACACCTTTCCCACCGAAAATCCTCTGGGTTACTGGGTCTTGAGGATGGATCACTGGCCAGAGCTTGCACAGTATGCAATTGAGCTACTGGCCTGTCCTGCATCCAGCGTTCTTTCGGAACGCACATTCAGTGCTGCTGGAGGCGTGGTAACCGATCACAGGGTGCGTCTGTCCACCGACTCGGTCGATCGACTGACCTTCATAAAAATTAATCAGTCTTGGATCACCACCAGCTACCAAGCACCTGATGCTGATGTAACCGAATAATTTTTTTTGAAATCTCAGATCCCTTCAAAGACTGCCTATGCTGATGCTGAGTGACTATCCCTGAGTAATTATCCTCTTCCTCCTCAATCATCACGCTGATAGCTTGTAAGAACATTTTTGGTTCTGGGCGCCACCACCAGTGCCTAAGGCACAATTTTTCAGCCCCTGTTTAACAGGGGCGTGTAATTACAATTTTTGATGTAATACTTTGCAGCAGGGCTCGTTCCTGCATTCCAACTAGTGTGTCTGTGAGGGGTTGCAGTGTTGTGGCACCAGCACCAGTGCCTAAGGCCCAATTTTTCTGCCCCTGTCTAACAGGGGCGTGTAATTACAATTTTTGATGCAATACTTTGCAGCAGGGCTCGTTCCTGCGTTCCAACTAGAGTGTCTGTGAGAGGTTGCAGTGTTGTGGCACCAGCACCAGTGCCTAAGGCCTAATTTTTCAGCTCCTGTTCAACAGGGGCATGTAATTACAATTCTTGATCTAATATTTCACAGCAGGGCCCTGTGAGGGCTTACAGTGTTGTGGCCACAGCAACACCTAAGGCCCAAATTTCTACTGAGTATATAGGGCAGGACCCTACTTTCAAACATATAACTTACAAATGACTCCTACTTGCAAACGGAAGGAGACAACAGGAAGTGAGATAAAATCTACCCCTAGGAAGGGAAATTCTCTCCTGTAATGCCCCGTACACACGGTCGGACTTTGTTCGGACATTTCGACAACAAAATCCTAGGATTTTTTCCGACGGATGTTGGCTCAAACTTGTCTTGCATACACACGGTCACACAAAGTTGTCAGAAAATCCGATCATTCTGAACGCGGTGACGTAAAACACGTACGTCGGGACTATAAACGGGGCAGTGGCCAATAGCTTTCATCTCTTTATTTATTCTGAGCATGCGTGGCACTTTGTCCATCGGATTTGTGTACACACGATCGGAATTTCCGACAACGGATTTTGTTGTCGGAAAATTTTATCTCCTGCTGTCCAACTTTGTGTGTCGGAAAATCCGATGGAAAATGTCCGATGGCGCCCACACACGGTCGGAATTTCCAACAACACGCTCCGATCGGACATTGTCCATCGGAAAATCCGACCGTGTGTACGGGGCATAAGAGTTAATATGGGAAAAAAATTCTCCTTTCCACTGATGCTTTCCAATCCTTGTTCCACAAAAAAACCCAAATTTTCAAAAAACATTTTTCATTGGGACAAAAAGTGAGGTTAAATCTTCTGAAGAGGAGGAAAGACAGCAAAACAAATGTCACAGGGGTGATAACCCTTCCCTATGTTTTTTTGGCTGGAGCTAAACACGTTAAAAATGTACCCGTTCAAAATTACAAACAGATTCTACTTAACAACAAACCTACAGTCCCTGTCTTGTTTGCACCGCCTGTATACTGCTGTTCAGAGTATATAGGGCCTGGTGGCCCCACACCTTTCCTTATTTTAATTTGGGTGCGGGGTTCCCCTTAATATCCATACAAGACCCAAAGGGCCTGGTAATGGACTGGGGGGTACCCATGCCGTTTGTCTCACCGATTTTCATCCATATTGCCATGACCCGACATTACATTAAACACGCAAGCAGTTTTAAATGAGATTTTTTCCTTTAAAAATTACATTTGGTGCAGGGACTGTTCTAAACACGGGAAACACGCGTCACTTTACAGGCATACTATAGACACCATATGCAAGTGAAGGCGCAAAAAACTGGTGATAACAACAATAACAACAATGGTAAGAACAGAGGGATAAGGAACAAACTGAAATCTTTCCAGTCTCACATTACATTAAATGGATAGATAATGTCCACATGTATATGTCCAAAGTGGAGAGATTGAATATCTCATTAACATATATAGGGTAAAGTCTCACTGTCATGTGAACATAAGGATTTCAAGGGTCCAGTTTGTCATGATAGGTCCACGAGCAGGGCTGCCTTCATCAAGAAGTGAAACCACATTCTAGTCCTGAGGAAAAGCAAAAAAGAGAGAGGCGCCTCTGGGTGCAGACTAAAAACAAAGTTTATTTCATAAAAAAGTAGTGATCATCAAACTCACATTTGGAAGGTCGTCAGTAGGCATAAAGTAGTGGTCAATACTGAGAAGAACATCATCCATCAAAGGTACAAGACAGTCAGAATCAACTCCTAGCAGGGGGCTCTGCCTGTGTGTGAGGAGAGGTACCGCTGAGATGTGAGGCCGGCCGCAGCGGTGACAGGTCACAGTACTAGGCCGAGAGCATGGAAGACTGTAAACATCCGACGAGGAGTGATGACGTCATGTGTCGAGCAACGCGTTGCAGGGCGTACGGGCTGTGATGACGTGACAGCCGCGCCCCTTCATCAGGCTGAGGATGGATGGGATTGGGCGGTTTAAGACAACCAGAGGTTGTGGTGATTGGTGTGGGTGAGGAAGGGGAGGGGCGGGACCGGGAAAGAACAGGAAGTGACCTAGAGAAACGATCAAGAAGTGTCAGCAGTGGAGTATAAAGTGTAAGTGTCAGCAGTTAAATGTAAAAAGCATGACAATAATGGGGAAGCAGTTGTGTGAAGAGAAGAAAAAGAAAAATGATGTAAAAAATGTTGTAAAAAAAGAGAGAATAAGGATGGAGGAGATAAAATGAAAATGGTAATAATGGAAAAAATATGTAAAGAATTTATGAATGAAAAAAATGAAAAAAATATGAAAAAAATATAATAATAAATAAAATTAAATATAAAAATAAATAATAAAATATAAAAAAATTAAAAAAATATTTATATGGTAAAAAATTAATTAAGGGAAAATAATAAAATAAATAAATAAAAAATGGAAAATGATAAATATATGTAAAAAATATATATATAGATGTCTGTTGATATATACATGAATATCAATCTGGGGGGGGGGGGAGGGGGGGGGATAAGCATATACATATATCTATACATATACGTATACATAAACATATACAGTCCCATATGAAAAATAGAACTGGAGGGAAAGGGGGAGGGGAGGGGGAAGGGAAGAGAATATATACAGGCACATATGATTATGATTATAATGAGGAAAAAAATCTAATAGAACTGAAGGGACGGGTAAAAAGGGGGGGGGGGGAGGGGAGGGGGAGGGAAGGCGGAGAGAAAAAAGAAGATTCGGCATGTATCTCTCCATCACACACAAATCAGACCTTATGTAAAAAGACACACACAGTTAATAAATAATTGATTAAAAAAGAGGCAAACAATTTCAATTATCACTAAATTAGTGATAATTTGATAAAGGTTCTTATTTAAAATTGTAGCACATGTGTGCGCATGTGTGCGTACGCGAAAAATGCACATGCACACAGCGCACACGGATACGGAACAAGACTTCAAATTTACACAAACCTAGACAGCTAATGATCTGGTAAAGAAGCAGAGAACTAAAATATGTGTATAAAATATTTTAAAGGATGGTGGAAATCTCTATACTTTCATTAATTCCTCCTGGCGATAGGGCATCTAAGGTATATATCCAAAAAGTTTCCTGGGAACAGAGCTTCTTGAATCTTTCAGCGGGAGACAGGGATCTGGGAATTTGTTCAATTACCCATACCCTGAGTCCCACTGTCGAGCTCTGATGGGCCGCCGCAAAGTGTCTAGGGACACTATGTGGATCGGTGCCACCTTCAATTAGCCTTCGGTGCTCACCGAACCTCTGTCTGAGAGCCCTGATGGTACGGCCTACATAGATCAATCCGCATGGGCAGCTCAGGCCATAGACTACAAAGTCTGATGAACAGTTGAAGAAGTCTTTTAACATGTAGGTTTTACCTTTTGTAACAAAAGACTTCTGACCATGATGGACGAAGTGGCAAGTTTTGCACAAGGCCTTGCGGCACTGATACATACCCACCAGGGGTATGAGTGTGGGTGCAGCAGGAGAAGGTACGGTGGATTTAAGTTTGCTGGGGGCAATTTTGCTCTTAAGGTTAGGGGCCCTACGGTAAGTGACTTTGGGATGTGAAGGTATTACGGCTGAGAGGTGGGGATCCTGTTGTAAGATATCCCAATGTTTGGATAGAATTTTTTCCATATGTTTGAATTTGTGGTGGAAAGTGGTGACAAATCTACTACAACAGTCCTTGGGAGATGTACTATCTCTAGGAGGTTTACCGTGAAGATAGTGATTGTAAGCTTCATCAACCAAGGACTCAGGGTATTGTTTATCCAAAAACTTCCTTTTAAGATTAACACTAAGTGCAGTGTAATCAGACTCTTTTGTGCAGTTTTGTCGAAGACGACAAAACTGTCCCTTTGGGATGTTGGTGATCCACTTTGGGAAATGGCAACTGTTGTAGTGTAAGTACGAGTTGCCTGCGGTAGGCTTGGTATAGTTTTTGGAGGTGATGGCTGAACCTTCGTGACCCAATTCTAGATCCAGAAAGGCTATGGTAGCACAGTCTGTGACAGATGTAAATGAAAGTCCATAAGGATTACTGTTGCAATGTTTCACAAAGGGAGTAATGAGCTCGAAGTCACCATCCCAGATGATAATCACATCATCGATGTACCTGCCAAAAAACACTATGTTTGCTGCGAAAGGGTTATGATTGTAGATGTATTCGTTTTCCCAAAAACCCATAGCTATATTGGCGTAAGACGGAGCGAAATTAGCTCCCATCGCCGTACCCTGTATTTGATGAAAGAAATCTCCATTGAAAGTAAAATAATTGTGCGTAAGGCAGAATTCTGTAGCTTCTATGATAAATCTGGCCTGGCGTGTATTCATTAAGGGATCCATAGATAAAAACTGCTCCAATGCCATCAATCCGAATTGATGTGGAATAGAAGTGTACAGAGAGCATACATCGAGTGAGAGCCATGCATAAGAGGACTCCCATCTGTAAGAGGACTCCCATTCTCTTCCCTTCCCCCTCCCCCTCCCCCTTTCCCTCCAGTTCTATTTTTCATATGGGACTGTATATGTTTTATGTATACGTATATGTATAGATATATGTATATGCTTATCCCCCCCCCCCTCCCCCCCCCCCCCAGATTGATATTCATGTATATATCAACAGACATCTATATATATATTTTTTACATATATTTATCATTTTCCATTTTTTATTTATTTATTTTATTATTTTCCCTTAATTAATTTTTTACCATATAAATATTTTTTTAATTTTTTTATATTTTATTATTTATTTTTATATTTAATTTTATTTATTATTATATTTTTTTCATATTTTTTTCATTTTTTTCATTCATAAATTCTTTACATATTTTTTCCATTATTACCATTTTCATTTTATCTCCTCCATCCTTATTCTCTCTTTTTTTACAACATTTTTTACATCATTTTTCTTTTTCTTCTCTTCACACAACTGCTTCCCCATTATTGTCATGCTTTTTACATTTAACTGCTGACACTTACACTTTATACTCCACTGCTGACACTTCTTGATCGTTTCTCTAGGTCACTTCCTGTTCTTTCCCGGTCCCGCCCCTCCCCCTTCCTCACCCACACCAATCACCACAACCTCTGGTTGTCTTAAAACCGCCCAATCCCATCCATCCTCAGCCTGATGAAGGGGCGCGGCTGTCACGTCATCACAGCCCGTACGCCCTGCAACGCGTCGCTCGACACATGACGTCATCACTCCTCGTCGGATGTTTACAGTCTTCCATGCTCTCGGCCTAGTACTGTGACCTGTCACCGCTGCGGCCGGCCTCACATCTCAGCGGTACCTCTCCTCACACACAGGCAGAGCCCCCTGCTAGGAGTTGATTCTGACTGTCTTGTACCTTTGATGGATGATGTTCTTCTCAGTATTGACCACTACTTTATGCCTACTGACGACCTTCCAAATGTGAGTTTGATGATCACTACTTTTTTATGAAATAAACTTTGTTTTTAGTCTGCACCCAGAGGCGCCTCTCTCTTTTTTGCTTTTCCTCAGGACTAGAATGTGGTTTCACTTCTTGATGAAGGCAGCCCTGCTCGTGGACCTATCATGACAAACTGGACCCTTGAAATCCTTATGTTCACATGACAGTGAGACTTTACCCTATATATGTTAATGAGATATTCAATCTCTCCACTTTGGACATATACATGTGGACATTATCTATCCATTTAATGTAATGTGAGACTGGAAAGATTTCAGTTTGTTCTCTATCCCTCTGTTCTTACCATTGTTGTTATTGTTGTTATCACCAGTTTTTTGCGCCTTCACTTGCATATTGTAACTTTCTGAAACCTCCTGTGCTGCATACTGGTTATCACATAATTACTAACAAGTTTTCATATTGCTTCCCCTCCAGTTGTTCTCTTCCCTTTTCCTTTTTCCCCCTTCCACCCCCCCCCCCTTCCACCCCCCCCCCCCTTCACTTCTTCCCCTCCGCCATCCCCTTCCCCCCCCCTCTTCTTTTCCCCTCCCCCCCCCCCTTTTTTTCATCTTTATTACACTACATATATTTTTTCCTTTTTTTCTTTTCCTTTTTTTGGATTTATTTTTATGGTGTCTGACCATATATCATCATGGATATTGTTTCTGCTATTACCAGCAATAGGTATGTGACCCTTGAACAAATGTACATCTTACTTTCCCCTATCACCTTTTCAGATACTATAAAACTTTCAGGTAAAATACGCCACACTTTGTGTGGCAAATTTAAACAACTAGAAAGAGTAATCCACACCACCAATTTCCAGTGGTGGGATAAATTCTTTTTACAGCAATATATCGATGTAAAAATCTCACCGAGGGGACTACGAGTAACTAAAGACTGCCCCAATGGTTTTAGCACAGATCAGACAAAAGAATGGGCCAATATTGCAGAATTCTGCACTACTAAATGGATGGGAATATTGATTTCCCATAGAGCCCACAAGCTCAATACCCTCACTGAGCAAGTTCAAGCTATCATCAAAGATATTACCAGTTTCCAAGTCCATATTCCACTATCATGGCTTGAGATACTGAAGGAAAAAACCAAAAAAGATGAGGATGCTTTCATTGATGTCAAGATGGGGAAATTTAAACGTGATTTGGAGGATTACAACTCCAACAAAGTTTTTTCATGGAACAAAAAGCAGAAACCTATACCCAATATGACTACTTCACACTCACCCGAACAGAATGGGTGCGATCAGGCACCTTCTAATCCCCCCATCCCTTCCCTGTTGGATATCAAACCATATGATGCTGTCATTCCTATGAGACAGCCTGAGAATCCCTCGATTCATTCCCTTTCTCGTACTTCACGCGCCTCCACACAGCCCAACATTTCAAAACATCCGTCCAAAACATCACATAAACAGGTTTTCCATAAACACAGGAATAAGAATTTGGGATTGATCAATGCTCTCAATCAATTCTACAATAGACCCAGCACTCCTTGTAGTGCCCCTAAAGATGGTCCTCCCATCTGCACTAATGTTGCTGAAATTCCCACTACTGTTTCCACCAGTCCGAAATTAAGTAATTATCCAGCTACTTCCAACCTCAGGCCTACAGAACCTATAGTGCCTCTGAGAGAAAACCGATCTTTGAACACCCCGTCATTGAACACCTCTAACGTTCCTACAGTGAACAGTTCCACCTCCCCTTTTTTAGTGTTCGGTCCTCCTCCAGCCTCCATATCAAGAAAAAGAAAACTTACAGAAGAGGCTGTAGAGGAGGACGACCTAAAAAACAGGCCAACACACTGAAACACCCAAAACGGTAAAGATTTTCAACTTATCCTCCCACACCTTGTCCCCTGCTGACACTTCCCTTTTAAATCGCGGACTCAATTTTGCCCCGGTAAACAAACCTAATCCTTTCGTCCTCTTCAAGGACCTAAACAGCTACATACGCAAACTAACCTTGACAAGGACATTTTCAAATAAAATCACTCAAAGATCAGAATACAGATGGCGTATCCAATACTCAGACCTCCACCATATCCCCCACTGTTTCATTTGATCTCAGTATAGAGGTACCTGACCACAATATTGAGGACTTGGGTAGTTTTGACTGTGATGAATTCACATCACTGATGCTTACCCAACATCTAGCCACATCTCCGCCGATCATACGGTCCACACTAAAACCCAAGTCCATCTTTTTTCCCACTCAATCAAAAGGCCCATACATTGAGAGCTTTTATAGAGTGGTCTATGCTGATCTAATAAAAATGTGCAATTACACATCTAAAACTCATAACCTCTCACCTTCTGAAATCACAGCGCTGAACCACCTTACCCTTGCCGGGGACTTGGTCATCAAGTCAGCTGACAAGGGGGGTGGTATAGTGCTGCTTAATAGGTCTGACTACCTAAGGGAAGCATATCGACTCCTCTCAGATAGAGCCACTTATGCTAAGCTCAACAAAGACCCCACTGCAGAATTTGCACTGGAGGCTGACACCCTCATAAACAAGGCTCAAAAAGAAGAAATCATCACGAAAGCAGAAAGTTTATTCCTGCGGAAACCTTTTTATCAAATCCCTTATTTTTATTACCTACCCAAGATTCACAAAAGTCCAACGAATCCTCCTGGCAGACCCATTGTAGCAGCGATGGAAAGTGTCACCACAGGTTTCAGTTTGTACATAGACCAATTCTTACAGCCCATAGTCTTATCTTTACGGTCATACATACGTGATGGAACGCACCTTTTAGAGCTCCTGTCTTCTTACAGATGGGAGTCCTCTTATGCATGGCTCTCACTCGATGTATGCTCTCTGTACACTTCTATTCCACATCAATTCGGATTGATGGCATTGGAGCAGTTTTTATCTATGGATCCCTTAATGAATACACGCCAGGCCAGATTTATCATAGAAGCTACAGAATTCTGCCTTACGCACAATTATTTTACTTTCAATGGAGATTTCTTTCATCAAATACAGGGTACGGCGATGGGAGCTAATTTCGCTCCGTCTTACGCCAATATAGCTATGGGTTTTTGGGAAAACGAATACATCTACAATCATAACCCTTTCGCAGCAAACATAGTGTTTTTTGGCAGGTACATCGATGATGTGATTATCATCTGGGATGGTGACTTCGAGCTCATTACTCCCTTTGTGAAACATTGCAACAGTAATCCTTATGGACTTTCATTTACATCTGTCACAGACTGTGCTACCATAGCCTTTCTGGATCTAGAATTGGGTCACGAAGGTTCAGCCATCACCTCCAAAAACTATACCAAGCATACCGCAGGCAACTCGTACTTACACTACAACAGTTGCCATTTCCCAAAGTGGATCACCAACATCCCAAAGGGACAGTTTTGTCGTCTTCGACAAAACTGCACAAAAGAGTCTGATTACACTGCACTTAGTGTTAATCTTAAAAGGAAGTTTTTGGATAAACAATACCCTGAGTCCTTGGTTGATGAAGCTTACAATCACTATCTTCACGGTAAACCTCCTAGAGATAGTACATCTCCCAAGGACTGTTGTAGCAGATTTGTCACCACTTTCCACCACAAATTCAAACATATGGAAAAAATTCTATCCAAACATTGGGATATCTTACAACAGGATCCCCACCTCTCAGCCGTAATACCTTCACATCCCAAAGTCACTTACCGTAGGGCCCCTAACCTTAAGAGCAAAATTGCCCCCAGCAAACTTAAATCCACCGTACCTTCTCCTGCTGCACCCACACTCATACCCCTGGTGGGTATGTATCAGTGCCGCAAGGCCTTGTGCAAAACTTGCCACTTCGTCCATCATGGTCAGAAGTCTTTTGTTACAAAAGGTAAAACCTACATGTTAAAAGACTTCTTCAACTGTTCATCAGACTTTGTAGTCTATGGCCTGAGCTGCCCATGCGGATTGATCTATGTAGGCCGTACCATCAGGGCTCTCAGACAGAGGTTCGGTGAGCACCGAAGGCTAATTGAAGGTGGCACCGATCCACATAGTGTCCCTAGACACTTTGCGGCGGCCCATCAGAGCTCGACAGTGGGACTCAGGGTATGGGTAATTGAACAAATTCCCAGATCCCTGTCTCCCGCTGAAAGATTCAAGAAGCTCTGTTCCCAGGAAACTTTTTGGATATATACCTTAGATGCCCTATCGCCAGGAGGAATTAATGAAAGTATAGAGATTTCCACCATCCTTTAAAATATTTTATACACATATTTTAGTTCTCTGCTTCTTTACCAGATCATTAGCTGTCTAGGTTTGTGTAAATTTGAAGTCTTGTTCCGTATCCGTGTGCGCTGTGTGCATGCGCATTTTTCGCGTACGCACACATGCGCGCACATGTGCTACAATTTTAAATAAGAACCTTTATCAAATTATCACTAATTTAGTGATAATTGAAATTGTTTGCCTCTTTTTTAATCAATTATTTATTAACTGTGTGTGTCTTTTTACATAAGGTCTGATTTGTGTGTGATGGAGAGATACATGCCGAATCTTCTTTTTGTGCCTGTATATATTCTCTTCCCTTCCCCCTCCCCTCCCCCTTTCCCTCCAGTTCTATTTTTCATATGGGACTGTATATGTTTATGTATACGTATATGTATAGATATATGTATATGCTTATCCCCCCCCCTCCCCCCCCCCCCCAGATTGATATTCATGTATATATCAACAGACATCTATATATATATTTTTTACATATATTTATCATTTTCCATTTTTTATTTATTTATTTTATTATTTTCCCTTAATTAATTTTTTACCATATAAATATTTTTTTAATTTTTTTATATTTTATTATTTATTTTTATATTTAATTTTATTTATTATTATATTTTTTTCATATTTTTTTCATTCATAAATTCTTTACATATTTTTTCCATTATTACCATTTTCATTTTATCTCCTCCATCCTTATTCTCTCTTTTTTTACAACATTTTTTACATCATTTTTCTTTTTCTTCTCTTCACACAACTGCTTCCCCATTATTGTCATGCTTTTTACATTTAACTGCTGACACTTACACTTTATACTCCACTGCTGACACTTCTTGATCGTTTCTCTAGGTCACTTCCTGTTCTTTCCCGGTCCCGCCCCTCCCCTTCCTCACCCACACCAATCACCACAACCTCTGGTTGTCTTAAACCGCCCAATCCCATCCATCCTCAGCCTGATGAAGGGGCGCGGCTGTCACGTCATCACAGCCCGTACGCCCTGCAACGCGTCGCTCGACACATGACGTCATCACTCCTCGTCGGATGTTTACAGTCTTCCATGCTCTCGGCCTAGTACTGTGACCTGTCACCGCTGCGGCCGGCCTCACATCTCAGCGGTACCTCTCCTCACACACAGGCAGAGCCCCCTGCTAGGAGTTGATTCTGACTGTCTTGTACCTTTGATGGATGATGTTCTTCTCAGTATTGACCACTACTTTATGCCTACTGACGACCTTCCAAATGTGAGTTTGATGATCACTACTTTTTTATGAAATAAACTTTGTTTTTAGTCTGCACCCAGAGGCGCCTCTCTCTTTTTTGCTTATACTATAGACACCCCCCAGGTACGATATTTAAAGGAATATTTCACTTTTTTTTTTTTTACTTTAAGCATCATTAAAATCACTGCTCCCGAAAAAACGGCCGTTTTTAAAAGTTTTTTTTGCATTGATACATGTCCCCTGGGGTAGGACCCGGGTCCCCAAACCCTTTTTAGGACAATACCATGCAAATTAGCCTTTAAAATGAGCACTTTTGATTTCGAACGTTCGAGTCCCATAGACGTCAATGGGGTTCTAACGTTCGTGCGAACTTTCGGTCCGTTCGCAGGTTCTGGTGCGAACCGAACTGGGGGGTGTTCGGCTCATCCCTATTTAAGAACATTTGTTTTCAAATTTGCATGACATCACACCAGTCTGTGCACAAAAAAAGACAGATAATCAGCCCATAGATGGCCAAAAGGTCTCAACTGATGAGCAATACTCAGTTTCGTGTCAGGCCATCCATTGGTGTGTGGTAGGCAGCATTGCCGCCTCAGTGTCAGCTTACTAGTTATGAGCCATCATTGAGCCTTGTTAATGTGTCATGCATACAGCTCATGCTATGCACCCAAGCACTTAAGTGCCAGTCTGGGCTGCTGGCCAAAAAAACAGGAATATGTTGTAGATGAAAGGTGAAATCCCTGTGTACATGCCTGCTGCTTGTAAGTGACTCATATCCCTATCAAAACACACCACTGCTAGGTTCAGCATCACTTCTTCAAATTTGCTCTGTCAATGATTCATCAGGTCCGCCCTGATCTGTTTGTTGGTGGAAAAAAGCACACATTCACAAATATTCTCATTTTGGGGCCAAAGCCCAACTACGGACAGAAATGTAAAAGCAATTTTGTAATTGAGATATCTTACCTTGCAATATTCTGTAATAATTGTTTCAATTGTTGCAGCATCCATAGAATAATTCCCCCCCTCGGATTCCCTCATCTTCAGTTGCATTTCTTAACTAAAACCGTCAATTTAACAGTTTCAAAAAACAGTTACGGCACATGCCAGCAATGTAACTGTCACATTGGTTGTGCTCTCAATCCAACTGTCAAATGGCTGGTGTCATAACTGATCACATGTACAGCTGTACATGGCAGCTTTCTTGGCTGAAAACGATAGGAGGGTTTAGTTCAGTTTTAGGACAGGTGGCAGATATGCCCTCAACACCCATGGCTGCCAGTCATATGAATGCCCCCTAATCTATGTGTGGAACCATAATGACATACTTGCTTCCTATAGTGGGAGGACCCAGGCTGATCTGTCCAGGCCATGCATGACTGCAAGGCTGATTGACAGAAGACTCCTGATCAGGGGCGGACTGATAACTCATGGGGCCCCTGGGCAATAGGAGATTATGGGGCCCCCAGGCAATCAGAGATTATGGGGCCACACAGTATACAATCACACAGTATACACATACATGTACACACAGTATACACAGACAGATGTAAAAAAAACACAGATTTATACATACTGTCCCTGTTTTTACTGAGGCTGGCAACCCTGATGGGGCCCCCTAGTGGCCCAGGGCCCTCGGGCAGTGCCCTAATCACTCAATGGTCAGTCCGCCCCTGCTCCTGATCTCTCCCACTCATCCACACAGTTTGTAGGTTATCCAAATACAAATTATGAGATGTTGCGCCAGTCTCATCCCTCTTCTGGTATTTCTGCATTTTTTGATTAGCAATGATGAGGTACTTTAGATATACGATTTCTCAGAATATATATAAGCAATTGAAAGAAAACCTACTCATTTTTATTGGGCATAGGAATGGGAAGTGTTGGGGGGGGGGGGGGGGATGTAAGTGTATTCCGGAGTTTAGCTTTTATATAGATAAAGCCTGACTCTGAGCAAAAAAAAAAAGTTTTCCCATGCAGAAGGTCTGTGCCCGCACTGCACGGGTCAACTTCTCATTTTTGTTAGGGGTGGGAAGAAAATTTATACTCACCCAATCTTTTGTTCCACTGAAAAATGGCATCCCCCCATGGTCCAGTGGTGGACTGTTTCTGGTCTGTGGAGCCTGCTCTGGGCTTGATGACCCCAGGAACAGTCCTCAACTGAAGACCACTGAAGAGCGGGGGGTGCCGGAACAGTCGTGTGCTGTGTGGATTGGAGGACTAAGTAAATCTCCCCTCACCAATCCTCTTGACAATAATGAGCTGTTAACCAGTTTGGGCACAGCTCCACTGCTTGAGAAACTTTTTTTTTTTGCCCGGAGATATAGTCCACTCTATCGTTAGTTGAACACTCTACCAGAGAGAGATGTGAGGATGAAAGTGTTGTAGGGGAAAAGTAGGTTACTATTTTTTTCTAATTTCTGTTATTTGGGGTGTTATACTGGGAACATTTAAGTATGTAAGGCTCATCAAGTCGTTTGAATTGAAAATGCAGCAATCTCGGTATGAAGCATCAGCTGAGAAACTGAAGATAATGTAGAAACTAGGACCTTTTTCTGCTTTTCTCTTATTAGGGGCTACTATATTGGAGCAGCACCTTTAGGTCTCAGTTGGCATGGAAGCTGATGGTAAAAAATTAGGTGGAGGATTTACCGAAAACTTAACAGGTGTGAGGAAAACATGTTGAGCCTCTTTTTGGTGACAGCCTCATTTAACAATAACAATGTCCTATCTACCCATAGCAACCAATCAGAACTCTACTGCACACAAACCAGTACAAGATAGATTCTGACTGACTGCCATAGGTGACTGCACTTAAAGTATATCTAAACTTAAAGCCCGATCCCAGGAAAACTAAAAATTATCCCTTACAGTGGGGCTGCACCCACACTGCAAGGATTACAAGCATGTTTAGGTTAGGTGAGAGTGAAATCACCTACCTGATCCTCTGCTCCCCTGGCAGATGGAGCTCCCCCACACTTCAGCAGTGGACTGTCCCTCTGTGTCATCACTTCTAGTTCAGGACTACGAACCCTACATTGATCTTGTTGACCTCAGGACCTTAGCCCATTTGCAAGGGAATTACAAGGAATCATTTTATAAGTTTCCCAGAGTCGGGCTTTAAGAACAAACTATTATTATTTAGCATTATACACTGTATATTTTTTAGCTTACTGTGTCTAACTTAAGTCGGCCAAAGACAGATCAAAATTCAGCAGGAACCAACCAAATTTTGATCCGTCTATGGGTAGGTTGGTTCTACTGAAGTTTGTAGAATCAATTTGTAGAAAATTGATCACATGCTCGTGTCTCAAGTGACGAGTTGGCTCTAATTGTAGACAGGTAGTAAAAGGGTTAAGGGACAGAATGGCATCTGATGGAATTTAAACTTGTGACCCCAGAAAGTCTCATATAAATTCCCCCATCAGGTGGTAATGCTGCCAGCACATGAAAGTAGACAGCGCCAGCCATAAAACTAGGAATGGGAAGTCTCTGTGATCCAGAACACCTGCTGTATCCTAGCAAATCACTCCATTCATGATGTCCTCTCACCCTGACCTCACCAGGTTATCTCAGCTGTTCTGTTGGGGACACAGAGACGCAATAAATGGCTGGTGAACTGTACATGACATGGACAAATGATGGCAGTCCTCAGGCTTCATAGGATTGAGTACTAGCAATATGTATAAATCTTCCGTTGGGGATATTTCATTAAAATGCATTAATATTTTTATTATTATTATCAGACCTGGATTTACTCCCTTTGCCGCCCCAAGGCCGGGTCCTTCAATTCCATCCCCCCCCCCCATCAGTCCTCTGCCCCTAAAGACACACATTAGACTGCCTTACAGAGAGCCATTTAGAGCCAGGAAATGTGGAAGCCGGAGTTTGGGGGCGGAGCGAAGCTGCTCTACTGTAATGCTATTTTCCTTCTTTCCTTCCATTGTGCGGAGGGGCTTGGAGAGAAGGCAAAGTAGAGGCAGGTGCTGCATCGCTGTGCCCAGTGTGTTGGCAGTAAACAAAGGAATCAAAACATATCCGAACTTGTGCACTCACTCACAGGGCCGCTGTTAGGAATCCCCTGAGGGGGAGAAGAGGTGGGGGAGGGAGGTGAGAAAGGGTGAGAAGAGGAGGTATGGGGGTGAGAAAGAGAGAGGGGGAGGGGATTGGGGTTGTGAGGGGGAGTGGGGTAAGAGAGAGAGGAGGGGTGGGAGAGAGAAGGGGGCTGAGAGGGAGGAGGGGTGAGAGAGAAAGTTAGTAAGAGAGGGGGGTAGCTGACAGAGAGAGGGGGGGTAGCTGACAGAGGGGGGGTAGCTGACAGAGGGGTGGAGTAGCTGACAGAAGGGGAGAGTAGCCGACAGAGGGGAGAGTAGCCAACAGAGGGGAGAGTAACTGACAGAGGGGAGAGTAACTGACAGAGGGGGAGAGTAGCCGCCAGAGGGGGGGAGTAGCCGACAGAGGGGGGGAGTAGCCGACAGAGGGGGAGAGTAGCCGACAGAGGGGGAGAGTAGCCGACAGAGGGGGGGAGTAGCTGACAGAGGGGGGGAGTAGCTGACAGAGGGGGGGAGTAGCTGACAGAGGGGGGGAATAGCTGACAGAGAGGGGGGGAATAGCTGACAGAGAGGGGGGGAATAGCTGACAGAGGAGGGGAATAGCTGACAGAGGGGGGAATAGCTGAAAGCAGAGGGGGGATAACTGACAGAGGGGGGTAACTGACAGAGGAGGGGTAACTGACAGAGGGGGGTAACTGACAGAGGGGGGGTAACTGACAGAGGGGGGGTAACTGACAAAGGGGGGGAACTGACAGAGGGGGGGGTAACTGACAGAGGGAGGTAACTGACAGGGGGGGTAACTGACAGAGGGAGGTAAATGACAGAGGGGGTATCTGACAGAGGGGGGTATCTGACAGACGGGGAGTGGCTTACAGAGAGCGGGATGCTGACAGAGGGGGGCGATAGGGCATATGAGAAAGATACCTCAGTGAGGACTCCAGGAGACACAGCAGAGCACACACCAGGTAAGGAGGCGGGACTCCGGGCGGCCGCGATCACCCACAGTCCAGCCCCACCTCCACATGTGATCAATCACAGACTCTCGTGTCCGCCGCCTGCACGTGACCTATTCAGCCAATCACAGGCTGAATAGGTACGCCCGCTGCCCACCGCTGAGCTCGGTTAGGATGCGGAGCACACAGGCAGTGATAAATGTGTAACAGTGATGGCACGGGAATCGGGATGCTGAACTGCTGCTATATGTGCCCGGATTTCAGGCGGCTTGAAAACCGGGCACATGTGTCCAAAAACGGACAGGTGGCAATCCTAGCGGCGCCGCCCCTGCACCACTGCCGCCCCGAGGCCTGGCCTCGGTGGCCTTGTGGGAAATCCGGCCCTGATTATTATTATTATTATTATTAACAGAAAGTTCTATTCAAAGTACATCATTCATGTAAAGCAGAAATGGCAAATTGAAAAGTTATTTAACCACCTCAATACTGGGTAGTTTCACTCCCTTCCTTCCCAGACCAATTTTCAGCTTTCGCATTTTCAATGACAATTACTCAGTCATGCAACACTGTACCCAAATGACATTATTATCATTTTGTTCACACAAATAGAATTTTCTTTTGGTGGTATTTAATCACCACTGGGTTTTTTATTTTTTGCGATATAAGCGAAAAACAAGTTTGAAAAAAAACAATATTTTTTCTTTTCTGTTTTAAAAGAAATCCAATAAAATCAAATTTCGGCATACATTTAGGCCAGAATGTATTCTGCTACATGTCCTTGGTAAAAAAAAATCCTGATAAGTGTATGATAATTGGTTTGTGTGAAAGTTATAGAGTCTACAAGCTATTCTACGTATCATTCAAAATTGATCAATCCTGATGTACTGACGGCCAATCTCATTTCTTGAGGCCCTAAATTGTCAGGAAAGTTCAGATACCACCCCCCCCCAAATGCAAATGACCCCTTTTTGTAAATATGACAGTCCAAGGTATTTAGTAAGAGGCATAGTGTTTTTTTTTAAGTTACTATTTTTTGCCCACAATAGTTTGGAAAATTTTTATTTTTTATTTTTTTCCCCACAAAATTGTTGTATTAACAAGTTATTTCTCACACATGGCATAGAAAAACTTGCAATTACAACCCAAAATATATTCTGCTACTCCTCCTGAGTATGGCGATACCACATGTGTGAGACTTTTTCACAGCCTGGCCACATACAGAGGCTCAACATGCAGGGAGCACCATTTGGTGTTCTAGGGACATAAATTACACATTTAGTTTTCCCGACTACCTATCACATTTTTGAAGGCCCTAGAGCACCAAAACAATGGAATTACCTACAAAATGACCCTATTTTGGAAAAAAAACACCCCAATGTATATTCAACGAGGCATAATAAGTCTTTTGAACATGTAATTTTTTTCCACAAGTTTTTGGAAAATGGGGAAAGAAAGTGAAAACTTATTTTTGTTTAAAAAGTTGTCAATTTATAAGATTTTTCTAACACATAGCATGTACATAGCAAAAATTACACCCCAAAATACATTCTGCTATTCCTCTCGAGTATGGTGATACCACATGTGTGAGACTTTTACAAAGCCTGGCCACATACAGAGGCCCAACATCCAAGTAGCCCCGTCAGGCGTTCTGAAGGCATAAATTACACATTTAGTTTACTGAGTACCTATCACTTTTTTGAAGGCCCTGGAGCACCAGGACAATGGAATTAGATGTGCTAGATGATCACGGACAGATGTGCCAGATGATCCCTGACAGATGTGCCAGATGATCCCGGACAGATGTGCGCAGATGATCACTGACAGATGTGCCAGATGATCACTGACAGATGTGCCAGATGATCACAGACAGATGTGCACAGATGATCACGGACAGGTGTGCACAGATGATCACGGACAGATGTTCAGTGTGGCAGATGTTCAGTGGGACAGATGTTTACTGGGACAGGTGTTGGTATTTTTTACTGTTTGGGGACACTAGCTGGGTGATCAGTGTCTAAGAAGCTGTAAAAAACAGCTCATATACACTGATCCCCAGCTCGCCTATCCGCTCTCCTTCGCCTCACTGATTCTGTGTGAGGAGAAGCAGAACCGATTGCCTGGCAAAGGCTGTCTGTTTACATTACATGACGGCTGTGATTGGACAGCTGCCATGTGGTCAGGAGGGCAAAACACAGAGTCCTCCTGCCGATCCCAGATACGGCATGTCCGGGGGACATAAGCGCATCGGGATAGTACGGCTGCGCGGGCACGTGGTCATGCGGTCCCGCTCCTTCTGAAGTACGCTCAGGAATGTCCACTCAGGAGGAGGAAGCGCCCACCCAGCCATTTATGTGCAGTGGCTTTTCTTATTTGACCCCTTTTGGTCTGTTAAACATACCATGTTCCCTTTTGTTTTATACATATCTTTGAAATTTGGCTGGTTCAGCAGGAACAGGCCTAATTTTGATCCATGTATGGGCACTGGGGTTGTACAGAAGTTTATCTACCGATTCACTTCTATATAATCAGGCTGCTGGATTTTCCCCGCTTAATCAGTGCTGCAGGCTATAGCCTACAAAGCAGATTGTGTATTCTGATGGATGGGAAGTCTCCCCGCTGTCAGAATACAACAGCCCAGTGGGGAGGATCCCTCATCCACATCCCGTGTGTGGATGGGGGAACCAAGTTTTTTTGTTCAACCTGCTGGTATCTATGGGCTGCTTTTAGTCTTTTGAGCAGATAACTTCATGTGCTCCGTCTGGGCTGACTGTTATTAGTTACAATGTTCTCAGCTATCTGTAAGGATTACAGAACCATGCTCCTCTAAAGCTGCCCATACATGGATACTTTTGTTTGTGATCAGCCAGCATGCAGAATTAAAAAAAAAAAAAAAATCCTCTATCCACACACAGTTGATGGTGGATGGAGCAAACCTACCTGCTGCACAATTGTATTCTGACAGCAGGGACTCCATCGTTGTCAGGATAAACTGATCAGCATTGCAGCCGATTGGCTGCAGGTTCTGCTCAAACAAAAATTTAACAGTCCCGTTCAAGAGGAGTAAAGATTTAGATCAACTTCTCTCTAATGGCAATGGCCATAGATGGATCAAAGTTTGGACCGTCCCCGCAGAACTGGCAAATTTCAATCCATCTACGGCCAGCTTAAATCAATAAGAAACAAGAGGGTGGAGTCATGTAGTTCTATCTTGCTTCTGTTGTCCTGGTACAGTAGGGTGAGTGCATTTTCATCTTCACACTAGAAATGTGTTACTGGCCGAATGAAAGGAAAATGAAAGGAAACATCTAAATACTGTTAAGCTGCAATATATTACATTTTTGTTTTGGGGTTTATATATGCTTTAAAATTCCAGGCAAACCGCTAAATCCAGAGTTAAAATATATTTCCATTTAAGATTTTATCTGCTTGACCGCTTGCCGACCCCCGCACACAAATGTACGTCGGCAGATTGGCACAGGCAGGCAAATGGGCATACCTGTAGGTCCCTTTAAATTTGCCATCTATCGGACCTGCGCACGCCGCGGATCCCGGGAACTCGATGTTCGCCAGCGGCCCGCGATTGCGGTGTGGAGAGGTAGAACAGGGAGATGACTATGTAAACAAGGCATTTCACCGTTCTGCCTTGTGACATGACAGAGATCTACTGCTCCTTGTCATCGGGAGCAGTGATCGCTGTCATGCAGAGCCGATCCCAGGCGGGTGCACCCAGGCGCCAGAGAGGTGGGGGCGCTGAAGCGCCAGAGTGCTCCCCTCCCTCCTCCTCCTCCCCTCCGTGTTCAGAGGTGGCTCTGTCCACAGGTCACCACCGCGGAGCGGCCGCTGTGTTCTACGCTGCTAGAGCCCGTCCCCCCTCCCTCCTCCTCCTGTCAGAGAAGGAGAGCAGCCACTGGAGATCAGAGCGGCTGGTCTCTGTGTTGAGAGAGACCAGCCACGCAGTGACTTCGCTGGGGGGGAGGGCGGTCTGTGCCTGCAGCCTGACACAGGTTCTCTCCTCCTCTGTCTCTCACTCCCGCCTAAGCCTGTCTAGATCTGCTCTTCACTCGGGCGGCGCGGCTGCACACTGTCCTCTCTAGCTGCCGCCCGGGTTTTAATGGGTCTGTACTAATGGAGGGGGGTTTGTCCTTGGGGGTCTGTACTAATAGGGGGGTTGTCCTGGGGGGTCTGTACTAATGGGGGGGTTGTCCTGGGGGTCTGTACTAATGGGGGGGTTGTCCTGGGGGGGTCTGTACTAATGGGGGGGTTGTCCTGGGGGTCTGTACTAATGGAGGGGGTTTGTAATGGGGGGGTTAATGGAGGGGGGGTTTGTCCTGGGGGGGTCTGTACTAATGGAGGGGGAGTTGTCCTTGGGGGGTCTGTACTAATGGGGGGTTGTCCTGGGGGGGTCTGTACTAATGGGGGGTTGTCTTGGGGGGGCTGTACTAATGGAGGGGGGGTTGTCCTGGAGGGTCTGTGCTAATGAAGGGAGGATTTGTCCTGGGGGTCATTACTAATGGAGGGATTTGTCCTGGGGGTTTGTACAAATGGAGGGGGGTTTGTCCTGGGGGTCTGTACTAATGGAGGGGGGTTTATCCTGGGGGGTCTGTACTGATGGAGGGGGGTTGTCCTGGGGGGGTCTGTACTAATGGAAGGGGGTTGTCCTTTGGGGTCTGTACTAATGGAGGGGGGTTGTCCTGGGGGTCTGTACTAATGAAGGGGGGGTTGTCCTGGGGGGTCTGTACTAATGAATGGGGGATTTATCCTGGGGGGTCTGTACTAATGGAGGGGGGTTTCTCCTGGGGGGTCTGTACTAATGGAGGGGGGTTTCTCCTGGGGGGTCTGTACCAATGGAGGGGGATTTGTCCTGGGGGGGTCTGTACTAATGGAGGGGGGATTTGACCTAGGGGGGTCTGTACTAATGGAGGGGGTTTGTCCTGGGGGGATCTGTACTAATGGAGGGGGGTTGTCCTGGTGGTGGTCTGTACTAATGGAGGGGGGGTGGTTTGTCCTGGGGGGTCTATACTGATGAAGGGGGGTCTGTACTGAGAGAGGGGTTTATACTTACATAGTTACATAGTTACATAGTAGGTGAGGTTGAAAAAAGACACAAGTCCATCAAGTCCAACCTATGTGTGTGATTATGTGTCAGTATTACATTGTATATCCCTGTATGTTGCGGTCATTCAGGTGATTATCTAATAGTTTTTTGAAGCTATCAATGCTCCCCGCTGAGACCACCGCCTGTGGAAGGGAATTCCACATCCTTGCCGCTCTTACAGTAAAGAACCCTCTACGTAGTTTAAGGTTAAACCTCTTTTCTTCTAATTGTAATGAGTGGCCACGAGTCTTGTTAAACTCTCTTCTGCGAAAAAGTTTTATCCCTATTGTGGGGTCACCAGTACAGTATTTGTAAATTGAAATCATATCCCCTCTCAAGCGTCTCCTCTCCAGAGAATTTAAGTTCAGTGCTCGCAACCTTTCCTCATAACTAAGATCCTCCAGACCCTTTATTAGCTTTGTTGCCCTTCTTTGTACTCGCTCCATTTCCAGTACATCCTTCCTGAGGACTGGTGCCCAGAACTGGACAGCATACTCCAGGTGCGGCCGGACCAGAGCCTTGTAGAGTGGGAGAATTAAAGTGTGGGGGGTCTGCACTGATGAAGGGGGGTCTATACTTAGTGGAGGGGGGTCTGTACTTAGGGGCGACTAAAGTTGGTGGAAGGGGGGTGACACCATGTTATACCGCACCTGGTGACACCAACCCTAGTGACGTCACTGCAGCTGCGGGCTCTTCCTTCGCCCCTTCCCCTCCCTCTCCTCTGCTTGTGCACTGCTATACTAGTGAGCGGCGCTGGCCAGAACAGCCTTCCACTATGTTTCTTCCCCACCTTCATATCAGCCAGGGAAAAAATAGAATAGAAAAAGGAGCAGAGAAGAGGATTGTGGGACATGTAGTCCCGAGGACTGGCAGCCCCACTGTAACACAGAAACTGCAGCCCACACAGCATGCTCAGCTGAATGGAAGAGAGAGAGACAGGAGCCTGGGAAAGCTTTCAGGGAAGTATATGCAGGACTCCAGAGGGAGAGGGCAGTGCTGAGGGAACACCATCAGAGAGGGAACCCCACTGCCCTGTGCCACCAGAGGGAAAGACACACAGCCTAGTGCCATCCCTGGTGGAGAAAGGAATGGAGTCACTGCCAGAATACAGATCTGGGTGCTACCCAGCGGAGTCGCCACGGGCAATTCAGAGTGAGCTGACTCCTGATCAGAGGAACCGTTGCTGTATCGCTGGGTCAGGTGAGAGGGCCGATCGGCCATTATCTACTAATGTCCATAGGAACTGCAGTCTCTGACCATCTCCTGTATTATATCTGCAGTCTCTGACCATCTCTTGTATAATGTCTGCAGTCTCTGACCATCTCTTGTATCATGTCTTCAGTCTCTGACCCTCTCTTTTATCATATCTTCAGTCTCTGACCTTCTCTTGTATCATGTCTGCAGTCTCTGACCATCTCTTGTATCATGTCTGCAGTCTCTGACCATCTCCTGTATCATGTCTGCAGTCTCTGACCATCTCTTGTATCATGTCTGCAGCCTCTGACCTTCTCTTGTATCATGTCTTCAGTCTCTGACCTTCTCTTGTATCATGTCTTCAGTCTCTGACCTTCTCTTGTATCATGTCTGCAGTCTCTGACCTTCTCTTGTATCATGTCTGCAGTCTCTGGCCATCTCCTGTACCATGTCTGCAGTCTCTGATCATCTCCTGTACCATGTCTGCAGTCTCTGATCATCTCCTATACTATGTCTGCAGTCTCTGACCATCTCCTGTACTATGATTGCAGTCTCTGACCATCTCCTGTACTATGATTGCAGTCTGTGACTGTCTCTTGTATCATGTCTGCAGTCTTTGAGTTTATAGCGCAAAAAATAAAAACCGCAGAGGTGATCAAATACCACCAAATAAAAGCTCTATTTGTGGGAAAGAAAGGACGTTAATTCTGTTTGGGTACAACGTCGCACGACCGCGCAATTGTCAGCTAAAGCGACGCAGTTCCGAATCACAAAAAATGCTCTGGTCGGGGGGGGGGGGGGGGGGTAAAATCGTCCGGGGCTGAAGTGGTTAAAAGATTGGTAGATCCCTATATTGCTTCCTAGTTTATCACCAATTTCTCCTGCGTCTGCTTTCTTGACTTCTGGTTCAGATCCTTTTTCATTGGACAGAGGTGATTATTATCTAATTATCAGACTTGAGATGGAGCGATGACATAGGAATCCACAAAGCTGAACTAGCAGATACTGTGGGCATGTCACCTGTCTGACTGTGCAGTGGGCAGCAATTGGAATTGTCAATCACAAGATTGGCTTACCAGTATCACAAATCCTTCGTCAGGTAGAACATTTAATATTTTAATATTTCAACTGCATATCTAGCAAAAAAAAAAACCTATTCAATTTCAGCTTGGAAAGACCAATCTTTCCCTGACTCAGGCATACATGTAGATGGGTGGACATTCAGTACTACTGCCAACATACAGATGGGGATAGTTTCCGGATGACCTAAACAATTTTTTTTAACTCTGCATCCAATTTATCTCATAATAAATTAACTTCTCTTATAATTAGGCCATGTTAATTGGAGGCTTTATTTTTAGGATTAGTTTAGTTTTTGGCTTACCTTAAAATGTCCCTTTCCTATGCCCATGCCATGCAGGGCAAAGTAAAATAGTCACTTAAAATGATACTAAACACACACTGTTTCATTTACATTGTTCCTTCTCTTTCTGTATATGGATGATGGCATGATGGCACTGTAATTATTTTTATTAAAAAAACACCTAAGTACCTTTTTCCCAATCTCTATACAGCTGTCACATGACCCAGCTCTTTCCCAGTCTTTCTGCAGGGAAACATAAGCAGGAGGAGCTTCTAGTCCTGCTGGTCACATGTTCAAAAAAAAAACAGCCTGGAATACCCCATGTGAGCTCCCTCAAGTCATATAACATTTTTTATGGGGCCTCATAAATTGTAATTATGCGCCTTTTTGGTATTGACTTGAAAGTCCACACAAATGAGCCATATTGCAAAATCATAATTTGCCCATTAAAGAGTTTTTTTTCATATCAATGAAGTAGTAAACTGCCTCCACCTTAGGTCCTCAGGGGACTGCCTCACCTCTTGAATACACATGAACTGCACAAAATAAAAAACATATTTTTGAATATTTTCTATATGATATCATACAACCCAACCCACAATGACATTATTTTCCGGATCTATTTTTACAGAGAGCCTCGGGGATTGTCGTGGTTCTTGTACACAAGATGTTCTGTTCCCGAGCTTCATAAACAGATACATCAAATTATGGGGAGGAGAGATCACAGGGATATAAAAATTTGGATGAACCATTCTTTTGCATTAAAAATTCATCTAAAGCGGGACAAGAAAATTCTATTTTTATTTTACAAGTGGCACAGCATTTTCCTGTCTCCATAGATATGAGATGATGTCTTCAACTCTTAAAGCTGAACTCCGGGCACAAAATCTCTCATTTAACCACTTAAGGACAGAGCCTCCTTTTGAGATTAAAGGTTTAAAACAGGTTTTTTTTTGCTAGAAAATTACTTAGAACCCCTAAACATTATATATATTTTTTTCTAACACACTAGAGAATAAAATGGCAGTTGTTGCAATACTTTCCGTCACACCATATTTGCGCAGCGGTCTTACAAGTGCACTTTGTTTGGAAAAAATACATTAAAAAATAAGACAACAGTAAAGTTAGCCTGATTTATTTTTTATATTGTGAAAGATGATGTTAAGCCGAGTAAATTGATACCCAACATGTCACGCTTCAAAATTGTGCCCGTTCGTGGAATGGCGACAAACTTTTATCCTTAAAAAATCTCCATAGGCGATGTTTAAAAAAAATCTACAGGTTGCATGTTTTGAGTTACAGAGGAGGTCTAGGGCTAGAATTATTGATCTCGCTCTAACGATCGTGGCGATACCTCACATGTGTGGTTTGAACACCGTTTACATATGCAGGCACTACTCATGTATGCGTTCGCTTCTGCACGTGAGCTCAGTGGGATGGGGCGTGTTAAAAAAAAAAAAAAAAAAATCTTATTTATTTTACTTTTTATTCTTTATTTTGACACTGTTCTTTTTTTAAAAAAAAATTGTGTCACTTTTCTTACTATTACAAGGAATGTAAACACCCCTTGTAATAGAAAAAAAGCATGACAGGACCTCTTAAATATGAGATCTGGGGTCAAAAAGACCTCAGATCTCATATTTACACTAAAATGCAATAAAAAAAATGTAGTTTGAAAAAAAAAATGTCCCTTTAAGAGCTATGGGCGGAAGTGACGTTTTGACGTCGCTTCCACCCTGCAATGGTATGGAGACTTATGGGGGCCATCTTCCCCTCACACAGGGAGAAGGATCCGATCACCTCCGCCACTGCTGGCGGCTCCGGAAAGCCACAGAGGGCACCGGAGCGCGACGGGGGGGGGCCTCTCCCACCATCGATAAAAAGTGATGTCACTGCGAATCTGCCACTGAGACCACTTTTATCTGAAAACCGACTGCCCACTGAAGAAGTGGATACCGGGGTTATGGCAGCTAGCGTCTGCCATAACAACGATATTCTACTTCAAACAGCCGATGTATAACGACAGCAGGCGATCGGCAAGTGGTTACGTATATTCCCCGAAAGTCACAAAGGACATCAATCCACTTTGTGAGCAACAAATGTCTTTGCAAATGTCTTTGCAATCCCATATATTACCATGTAAACATAGCAATGACATAATGACTGTAGTGTACATTCTCTGTGCACATAGCAGAGTTGTGGATGAGGTCCTGCAGGCTCCACCCACTACAGGTTGCCTGCAGAGGAGTACCGGAGGAGGCAGAGATAAGACCACTCACCTTCCATAAGAGAGAGAGCAGCAGTGACTGGTCTTTATTAAAGGTTTCACACTGGATTACTGCACAGATCTGAAAGAAAAACGCAAAGCACACCAAGATTCAAGAAAGAGTACACATGGCTCTTTAGACAAATTTTCTTATTCCAGATTCAGATTAAAGTGGACTCAGATATACACTCACCAGATACTTTATTAGGTACACCTTGCTAGTACCGGGTTGGGCCCCCTTTTGCCTTCAGCACTGTCTTAATTCTTCGTGGCATAGATTCAACAAGGTGTTGGAAACATTCCTCAGAGATTTTGGTCAATATTGACATGATAGCATCAAGCATCTCCCATTCCACCACATCTCAAAGGTGGAATGGGAGATCTCTATCTCTATTGGATGAGATCTGGTGACTGTGGAGGCCATTGGAGTACAGGGAACTCATTGTCATGTTCAAGAAGCCAGTGGTGAGATGATTTGAGCTTTGTGACATGGTGCATTAGCCTGTTGGAAGGAGCCATCAGAAGATGGGGACACTGTAGTCATAAAGGGATGGACATAGTCAGCAACAATACTCAGGTAGGCCGTGGTGTTTAAACAATGATCAATTGATACTAAGGGGCCCAAAGTGTGCCAAGAAAATATCACCCACACCATTACACCACCACCAACAGCCTGATGGATGCAGGATGGATCCATGCTTTCACATGCCAAATTCTGACCCTACCATCTGAATGTCGCAGCTGAAATCGAGGCTCATCAGAACAGGCAACGTTTTTCCAATCTTCTATTGTCCAATTTTGGTGATCCTGTGCAAATTGTAGCCTCAGTATTGAATACCAGTAGATGGTATTCTGCATAACTTGGTTGTAACAAGTGGTTATTGGACTTACTGTTGCCTTTCTATCATCTTGAACAGTCTGCCCATTCTCCTCTGACATCAACAAGGCATTTTCATCCACACAACTGCTGCTCACTGGATATTTTTTTCTCTTTTTTGGACCATTCTCTGTAAATCCTAGTGATGGTTGTGCGTGAAAATCCCAGTAGATCAGCAGTTTTTGAAATACTCAGACCAGCCCTTCTGGCACCAACAACCATTCCATGTTCAAAGTCACTTAAATCCCCTTTCTTCCCCATTCTGATGCTCGGTTTGAACTTCAGTCATCTTCTCCATGTCTAGATGCCTAAATGCACCGAGTTGCTGCCATGTCAATGGCCGATTAGCAATTTGTGTTACCAAGCAATTGAACAGGTATACCATAATAAAGTGGTTAGTGAATGTATTTTATCTATGTTAATGTTATGCACACTAATGTGTAAGTGTAATGCCGCATACACACGACCGGTTTTTCCGTCGGAGTTAACTCCGAAGCTTTCTCCAACGGAACTCCGACGGAGTTCCGTTCAATCGGTCTTGCCTATACACGGTCAACCCAAAGTCTGACCAAAGTCCGACCGTCCAGAACGTTGTGACGTACAACACTTACGACGGGACTCGAAAAAGGATGCTCAATAGCCAGTAGCCAGTAGCTTCCGTCTCGTACTTGCTTCACAGCATGCGTTGTTTTTTGGTCCGTCGGAACAGCATACAGACGATCGGTTTTCCCGATAGGAATTGGTTCCGTCGGAAATATTTAGAAAATGTTCTAGGTCCATCAGAATTTTCGAAAAAGAAGTCCAATGAGGCCTACACATGATCGGAATAGACGATGAAAAGCTTCCATCTGACTTTTTCTGTCAGACATTCCACTCGTGTGTACGCAGGTTTTCACTTCCAGGTTTTTATTACTTTCCACAGAGATCACGGAACTCCCCCTGACAATGCCTTCATTAGATTTTTCTTATTAGGAGGACAGCACCATCTATGTTCTATGTTATGTATCTACTTCTTGGACTGAGATGCTAGCCTAGAAGCAGCTGCTTTGAACTAATGGCATCATGCATTTTAATAGAAGGTACAGACTGGTTTGCAAAAAAGGTTTGCAAAAAAATTACACTGCAATGTAAGTTGTATACTTTTCAGGAATTTATTCATTCAAACATCTAAAGTTACTGAGGCTGGGTTCACACCTATGAGAATTGGATGCAGATTTCCCCACATCCAATTTGCATGACAGGAGACTGTGACCGGCTCTCTATGTTTCACATATCTCCATTGCGGCTGTGGAGCAGCTTGCACAGAAACACAGTGCGTCTTTGGCTCCACTTCAGGGCCGAATTCAGGCAAAGATTCGGCCCTGATTTGTCCCTGAAACGGAGAACAAGGACGCATTGGACCCCCGCTGCATCGGTATTAGGTGTGAGCCCAGCCTTGGGGTTCCCTTTAAGCAGATTCCTGATTTCTCTATACTTTAATTACAGCGCTGATTATACCTTCTAATCGTGATTCACTTGTAGAGGGTGCTTGCTTTATAATTACATTTCTGACGTAATTATGTTTAACAGCTGAAGGTGATTCAGAAAGAAGAAACCCTTATAGTGATAAGCCTTGAGTTGCTATATAACCCACCACTTATTACATGTTTCTAGTAAGGAAGAAGTGCATTATGATTTTTGCAGTAATTTTGACCTCCATTCCATATGTACATATTTTGTCAGAGGTATTTAGATACATGATTGGGAAAAGCTCTGATTCGGTAAATTTGGTAAATTAGTTGTGAAGTAGTTGTGGGTACATCCACGTAAATCTAGGCCAAAAATTCAAAGAGAACCTACAATGTTTTGTATATATTTCCTAATTATGTTTAATATTCAAAATACAATTTAAATGTCAAGTAATACAGTTAAATGTGAAGTATATGGGTACACTATGGGGGTGATTTACTAAGAAGAAGGCACTGCACCAATTCATTCATTAATTGGTGCGCCGGAAAAGTCATTAATTGAACGTGCAAATAACGATAATGAATACCTGCATATGTTACCCAACTGGCGCTAGGGTAACTGCGGTTTTCTCATTGATAATAGTGCACGCCCAATACAATTGGTTAATTTCATCTCATTGGGTGTGTCTTGTTAGGCAATTAGTAGATGTACTCAGTTAATTAACCCTTTTGATGCTGATCTCATTCCTATCACTTCTAATATATCTTTGAAATGTGTTTTTTTCTTTATTTTTTACCCAAATCTTTCAATGTTTCTAAACCCAATAAATGAATATTTTTTGTTAATTTTGCGAGTCTCCACTTGGCTGGCTTATATTCTAGTTATTGGCCTTAAAATGGGTATGGGGGGCCAGGTCCCACCCTGAGGGACATATATCAATGTCACAAGTTTGGATAACCCCAAAAACGAAAGAAGAAGTGCCTTTAAAAATGCTAAATTGCTTAAAAGCTAGTAACTTGGGGGGGGGGGGGGGGGGCCTTACTCTGCCTGTAAAGTGGTGCATCTGTAGCATGTATCCAAAATGCTGCTTCAAAGATGTACGGCTTTAGAGAAAACTTACAAATATACATTGAAGCTGCAAGATTTTAATCCAAAATAAAAAATAGCCTGCCCCCCAATACATACAAGGCCATTTGGGTCTGTTTAGGCGTAAAATGAGAACACCACGTGAAAAATACCACCCCAAACTAAAAAAATATTGAGCCCCTCCCACACACTAACAAACCCCTAGCCAAACACACAGCAAGCCAGCCCATGAAAGGCGGGTGGATGCTTGGGGGCAGGAGGGGCTCGGGCACCCCAAAAGTCAACCACCTTGTTCCCATATTCAGGGGGACAAGGGCCTCTTCCACACAAACCTAGGCTAGGGATGTGGGGGGCTACAGACAGGGGGCTTTAAGGAATGTGGAAAGCCCCTTTAAACTAGTGGGTACAAGGTGCTTTGTGGTTGGTATTGGGCTGAGCCCAACATGCCCCAAAGGCAGCCAGATATGTTGAGTGCATGTGGCCTTGTATGGTTCAGGGGGGGGTTGGGCGGTCGCTCTTCTCGACCATTTCCTAGCTGGCCCTGTTGTATGCTCTGAAAAAGGATGTGGTTTTGATTGGTGAAGGCAGCTTACACCCTTTGAGAATAGAGTGGAGTGTGGAGTTCCCCTTTAAAAGCAAAAGTTAGCCCATGGAAATCCAAGGGGTTAGAGGGGGAGACAAGAGCATTGGAGAATGGAGTGTGGAGTTCCTCTTTAAAAGCAAAAGTTAGCCCAAGGAAATCATATGCATTAGAGGGGGAAGGTTAAATACCCTTTTAGGAGGAGGTCTTTTTACATAATTTTAACAAGGTGCATGTCACATGTTGGCAACATAACACTTAACATGACCTGTGTGCGAATCTTATTAAAAAAATACATAGAGGTGAACCAGCGTAAAAAAAAATGTGTCAAGTTTAGAGGTGTGCCCGTTCAACCCATGCAATTGCATGTACATTGCTTAACATTTACTAAGATTTTGGCCGCGCAGTGAACGAGCGCAACAGCCGCTTGCGCATGCGCACTGCTTACATTGATCTTACACAGTTCTTAAACCGACTTGCAGGCACAGCAGGCTTTCTCTGAAAAAGTCACTTTCTCGTTCTATTTTGGGCATATTTGTTACTTAGGCAGTTGTTACTAAACTTCCTAACATCACCCCATAATATTGGCACCTTCATCTTCTGTCAATATTGATTTGGAGACGCTGTGCGCCATGTCCATAGTGGCGCACAGATTGCATTCTCCCGTGCGCCGAGATCGCTGTAGTAAATGGGGGATACGCGCGCTGTTACCGGTGCACCATTTCGTAAATATGAAAATGTGCTTTGTACCTCGTCGTGCGCCACTACTGATGGCGCACGGCTTTCGTAAATCACCCTCCATGTCATAGTTACCGTACTTGTTTATCCAGCAGGTGGGGGTCTAGGTTCCTTTTCATAGCCTGTCCACAGCCGCTTTGCATCAAAATCTGCTCTTAAAAAGCGCAATTGAGAAAGCTCAAATTTACACACAACTGAATGAGCCAGGATGACTCACAACTACTCGAGTGGTAATTTCTGTTAAGGAGAGGTTTCATTTAAAAGAGATAGTTTGAGGGCAAACAGCTTCTGCTGAGCTATAACCTACAATACTCTGTGCCATCAATGTCAGAGTTGCTCTGCTTACAGTGCCACTGTGCACCCCTTAAGAAAATACATTTTTATTTGCTTAAATGTCGTTAAACTCAGAAGTAGGTGATTGCGATGGGCTCGGTTTACATGGTTTGTTATTGCACTTTGAGCTGCCGTGCAAAATTCTTCTGTGTTGTACAGTATTTTACTCTAAGTTTTTAATTCATGCAGTTGGTTTAGGCTCCATTCACACTTTAACCACCTAAGGACTGCCCCACAGACATTTGCTGCGGTAGGGTGGCCCTTAAGTGCAAAATCATGTAACTGTACGTGATTCTTGTTGTCGGCTCTGGCGCTGCTGGAGCTACATTCCCATTGTGTCCAATCACAGAGCCAACCAGTCCGGTGGCCGTGATGGCTGCTGGGACCCACTGATCGTTCGTAGGAGAGGCAGGACTCTGTTCTGTCACAGAAGGAGAGAGAGATCTTTTGTTCCTGCTAATCAGGAACACAGATGTCTCTCTTCCTCCAGTCAGTCCATCCCCCCCCACAGTTAGAAAGCATTCCCTAGGAGCACACTTAACCCTTTGATCGCCCCTGATGCTAACCCCTCAGAGCATTTTTTTTTAGCACTGATCACTGTATTGGTGTCACTGGTTCCCAAAAAGTGTCACTTAGCGTCAGATTTGTCCGCCACAATCTCGCCAAAAAATCGCTAACCACCGCCATTACTAGTAAAAAACAATAAAAAAATCTATCCCATAGTTGTAGACATTATAACTTTTGCACAAACCAATCAATATACACTTTTTGGGATTTATTTTTACCAAAAATATGAAGCAGAATACATATTGGCCTAAAGTGATGAAGAAATTAGATTTTATTGGATAAACAAGAAAGTAAAAAATATTGTTTTTTTTTTGTCAGCCTTTTTTTGTTTATAGCGCAAAAAAATAAAACCCACAGAGGTGATCAAATACCACCAAAAGAAAGCTCTATTTGTGGGAAAAAAAGGACATCAATTTTGTTTGGGTACAACATCGCACGACCGTGCAATCGTCAGTTAAAGCAAAGCAGTGCCGTATCGCAAAAAAATGGCCTGGTCAGGAAGGGGGTAAAACCTTTCCGGAGCTGAAGTGGTTAACAACTCCAAAGTTACATTGACTTTGGTGCAACTTTGACGCAACTTTGGATGGGTGCAACTTGGATACGACTTTGGCTTTACCAGTGATTATGGACAACTGTTGCGTTGTATACCATTCAGGTACGTCTGCCATGCAACTTTTGAGGGTTAACATTGAAGTCTATGGCCCTCAAGTTGCTTGAAACAGCCCTTTAATGGTAGAACATCATCATATATAGAACATGTTAAATAAAGCATATTGTGTATCTTGTGAATAAAGACTTCACCAAGAAGCCAAGGCACAAAATCAAGAAAAAAGCATCCAAACCAGAGAAGCATTTTTTTGTGATTTGAGCCTATTGTCTCTGAGGCCTGGTTTACACTTATGCATATTTTAATACATTTTCAGCTTTGCAGAAACACACTACAGTCCATTGAACATGGTTTCCTATGGGTCATGTTCACATCTGTGCATTCTATAGAAAGGGCCAGGGACTTTTTTCTGGTCTTTGGTTCCATAGACTTCAATGGATCAAAAACGTGTATTGAAAAGCGCAAAATGCACCTGGAGTATGCAAACTGCAACCTGGATAGGGGTGGACCCGGCCTAAGGCTGGATTCACACCTATGCATTTTTAGTGCTTTTTGCATTTTGCAGATTTGCACTACAGTCCATTTAACATGGTTTCCTATGGAACACGTTCTGTAGTGCAAATCTGCAAAATGCAAAAAGCACTAAAAATGCATAGGTGTGAATCCAGCCTAATGCTGTGTACACACGAGCGAATTTTCGACGGACTGTACTCTGAAGGACTTTTCGACGGACTTTTGACTGAGTTTCGACGATTCGGACTTGTCTACACACGATCACAACAAAGTCCGACGGATTCGACCGTGATGACGTATGACCGGACTAGAATAAGGAAGTTCATAGCCAGTAGCCAATAGCTGCCCTAGTGTCGTTTTTCGTCCGTCAGACTAGCATACAGGCGAACTGATTTTTTGATCGGACTTGGGTCCGTCAGAAATATTTGAAACATGTTCTGTCAGATTTTTGACAGAAAAGGTCCGCTGAAGCCCACACATGGTCAAATTGACCGCCAGATTCGTTCTGTCGGACCAGTACGGTCGAAAAGTCCGGCCGTGTGTACATGACATAAGGCTCCATTCACACTAATGCGTTTTTTGATGCATTTTGCCGAAATGCAGGGAATTTTTTTTAAATGGGTTCCTATGGAACATGTTCACATTATTGCATTTTTCTGCCTCTGCATTTTTGGAAAGGGTCGGGGACTTTTTGGCTCGATTCATATCTATGCATGTTGCTTTTGAGCGTTTTTGGAGTTTTTTTAGTGATGCTTGCCACGTTTTTGAGCAGTGTTTTTGTAGCGTTCTTACAGCGTTTTTGCGGCGTTTTTGCCGCGTTTTGCGTTTTTTTGTTTTGTTTTGGTTTTTTTTACAGTTTTTTTTTAGACTGTATACAGTCTAAAAAAAATTTTAAAAAACGCCAAAAACGCATCAAAAACGCTGTAAAAACGCTGCAAAAACGCTGCAAAAACGGTGCACTTGCGTTTTTGATGCTTGTCCATTGAATTCTATTACATGCAAAACGCTGCATTTTGCATGAAAAAAAGTCCCTTAGGCTCCATTCACACTAGCGCGTTTTTTGATGCATTTTGCATTTTGCAGAAATGCACGGGAATTTTTTAACATGGGTTCCTATGGAACATGTTCACATCAATGCCTTTTTGTTTCTCTGCATTTTTGGAAAGGGTCAGGGACTTTTTTTCATGCAAAATGCAGCGTTTTGCATGTAATAGAATTCAATGGACAAGCATCAAAAACGCAAGTGCACCGTTTTTGCAGCGTTTTTGATGCGTTTTTGGTGCGTTTTTGATGCGTTTTTGCCGTTTTTTTTTTTTTTTTTTTAATTTTTTTTTTAAGACTGTAAAAAAAAAATGTAAAAAAAAAAAAAAAAAACGCAAAACGCAAATCGCGGCAAATTCGCGGCAAAATCGCGGCAAAACGCGGCTCAAAAACGTGGCAAGCATGAAAAAAAAACCTCCAAATACGCTCAAAAGCAACATGCATAGGTGTGTATCGAGCCTTAGGCTGGCCATACACTATTCAATTTTCCTGTTCAACTTTCCTTTAGATTTACCAAAACCATATAATATGAGGTGAAACCTAAACACTTTCAATTTGGATGCAATCAGGCAGGCCCTTGTACTACATAGTTGAAGGTAAATCTAAAGAAAATTGAACAGGAAAATTGTATGGTGTATGGCCAGCTTTACCCTTTCCAAAAATGCAGAGGTACAAAAAGGCATTGATGTGAACATGTTCCATAGGAACCCATGTTAAAAAATTCCCATGCATTTCTGCAAAATGCAAAATGCATCAAAAAACGCGCTAGTGTGAATGGAGCCTTTATCCCACAAAATGCAGCATTTTGCACGTAATAGAATTCAATGGGCATGCAAGAAAAATGCAAGCCCTGCATTTTGAGGAGTTTTTGATGCATTTTTGATGCGTTTTGCGTTTTTGGAAGCAGCATGTGATCAAACACCTGCCCTTTAAAGATAAACTTCCCAGGATGCCTTGAGAACCAGCAAATCCCAGTTTGGGCTGCAGCAAACATGGTGAGGACTGAGCATCTGATCAACCTGGCGAGGCCAAGAACCTATCTCTACACTCCTGCTGATCCCCAACACAAGGATCGTAGAAGACGGGACCAGGGGTGGCTTGAAATTGCCAAGGAGCTGTATCCACAATGGGATAGTTTCTCCAAGAAGCAGACATCAAATGTAAGTAAACTGGACAGTGGATTGAAAAAGTTTACACACTCTTGTTAAAATGTCAGGTTTCTGTGATGTTAAAAAATGAGACAAAGAAATCATTTGAACAACTTTTTCCAATTTAATGTGACCTATAAACTGTACCAACTCAACAGAAAAACTAACTAAACTTTTATGGGGGGGGGGGGGGGAGTCAAAATAATAAACTTAAATAATGTTGCATAAGTGTGCACACCCTCTTATAACTGGGGATGCAGCTGTGTTCAGAATTAAGCAATCACATTCAAACTCATGTTAAATAGGAGTCAGTACACACCTGCCATCATTTAAAGTGCCTCTGAATAACCCCAATGAGACTTCAGTATTAAAGGTGGAAAAAGTTCAGAAATTATTTATCTTTGTTTCATTTTTTTTTACATTACAGAAGCCTGACATTTTACCAGGGGTGTGTAGACTATTTAGATCCACTGTAACTATGCATGTGTCCATGTTCCACTGTACAATTTTTGCTCTCTTTTGTATCTATTAGACTCGTACAGGACGAAAACATTTTTGAGGGTTTTGTTTGGTTTGATCAGTTATTCACCTAAATGAATATAGTTAAATTTGCTATATTTTTTAATTTTTTTTTATGGAATTAGTGGAGTTTTGCTTTAGAATTCAGCAAAATACAACAAAATTGGGCCAAATTCCCAACAAATTGGGCCAAATACCCCAAAAATTGGGCCAAATTCCCCACAAGTTTGAATTTCACTTTAGAACAGTCCATGGTGGTAATCCGGAGTCCTTTTTCTTTTTGCGGTCTGGAACAGGTGAGAAGATCTGTCGGGGGGGGGGGGGGGGATACACACCATGCCCTACTTCAGCGGGAGGTGTGGTGGATACACAGATTGAATACTCAATTTCCTAGTGGAATGAACAGTAGAATGGATGTGAACTTGTTCTTAAAATAAAATATCATTTGATTCCACAGGGGGTTAATAATTGTTTGCCCTTGAGTTTTCAGTCTGTGCTTCCATTCTCTTAACCCGACTCTTAACCCTAACCCGACTCTTAACCCTAACCCGACTCTTAACCCTAACCCGACTCTTAACCATAACCTGACTTTTAACCCCAACCCTAATCTGACTTTTAACCCCAACCCTAATCTGACTTTTAACCCCAACCCTAACCTGACTTTTAACCTTAACCTGACTCTTAACCATAACCTGACTTTTAACCCTATTCCTAACCTGACTTTTAACCATAAGCTGACTCTTCACCATAAGCTGACTCTTCACCATAAACTGACTCTTCACCATAAGCTGACTCTTCACCATAAGCTGACTTTTCACCATAAGCTGACTCTTCACCATAAGCTGACTCTTCACCATAAGCTGACTCTTCACCATAAGCTGACTCTTCACCATAAGCTGACTTTTCACCATAAGCTGACTTTTCACCATAAGCTGACATATAAACCTGATAGGGTTGAAATAATGACTTAGAGTTCCACTGTAATTGTGTACGTATCAATTGTTCTATTTAAATTGTTTGTGCTCCTTTCTTACCTGTGTACGTATCAATTGTTCTATTTAAATTGTTTGTGCTCCTTTCTTACCTATGTACGTATCAATTGTTCTATTTAAATTGTTTGTGCTTTTCTCTTCTGTGTACGTATCAATCTGTATCTAGATGGAATTTGGAACTGCTGAATAATCATTACATGTTCGCTCATGAGAAACTCTTTGTACCTTAACCTCATTTGGTAATGCCGATAAGATTACTGCTTGTATAAAAGGCCTTTGAAAGAGTAAAGGCAGCAGTCCTTTATGCTGAGAACTGTGATACAGACATACCTGACTCCGTGTCATCTTTCTTATAGAAGCAATAATTTGGCAAAGCAATATAAACTTAAGCAACTTGTTTAAAAGTTGCCCCTAACATTTTGGCGCCCGAACAGGGACCCACCAAGTTGCTACAAGAGGTGGCTGAGCTACGCTGACGGAACGAAAGGACAGGCATTCCGGGAACCACAGATCAAAAAACCTGGCCAGGTAAGAAAAAGCTTTATTTTTCTTATATTCTGTGCTCCCCTGATTTGTGCCTATCCGTTCTGTCAGTTACGGTTCTCCTGGTTTTAAAACACCAGCCTCTGTAGTGGTGAGTCTAGAATTACTGCATATTTTAGTTTATATTGCTGGAATTATTTGTTTGTTTTGTTGTCTGTGTCTGTCTTGTCTGTCTTGTTGAGAAAGTGAATGAGCCTTGTCAAGGATGGTATGAGTTAGAAGGGGATTGCCGAACTAAGCAACGGAATGCGCCTTACCTCACATGATTGGGAACTTGAGGGCTTGTGAGCTTGGGGGTCTGACGCTTATGCTTAACCTCACATCTAACTCATAAACCATAGACGGGTTGAGAGTATAAGCCCTGTCTGCTCCATAAAGCAGGGATAAGAGTGTATGAGAGGGATTCCCAAATACGGGGAGGGAATAAGATCTCCAAAAGTCCGGAGATCTAGTCGGATACCTGGCCACTTAAAGGAATGCTTGTATATGTTGTAGCCGCATTTTTGTATATGTTGTAGCCGCATTCTGGTTTGTTATTGGGCTAGCATATAAAGTAATTATTTGTTATTGGGCTAGCATATAAAGTAATTTGATTTCAGAAATCTCATTCCGGAAGAGGTTTCTAGTATTCTAGCACCCTAGGAGGAAGGCAACGAGGAACTAGTGTAACTTAGCTGGTTTGTTATTGGGCTAGCATATAAAGTAATTATTCATTCTTGTATATGTTGTAGCCGCATTATATTGTACACTAAGTGTCCCACACGCTACCTAGGCAGGACTGTTAGAATGGGCCAGAGGAACACAAAACCCCGTCAGGGAATTGTGGCGCACTATACGGTGCCACAGATAATTAAGAACATTTATGGGAAAACCGAAGCACAGGACTTAAAGGATGTCCTTCGTAAATTTAAGGTGAAAGGAGCAGCGGGCTTAGACCCGGATGTATGGAGTGAAATAAAAAGGGACAGACAAGGAGAGGTGTTAGAGAAGCAATGGATGCGTCAGGTTCAATGCTTAATTAAGGTCTCAAATAGAGCGAAAGAAGAGGGGTGGAAGTATAATCCAGATTGTGATGGTTGGGATATGAAAGATAGAAGAACAAAAAATGTCGAGGCTCCCAGCTCAGCCATCCCACCCCCATACACTGACGTAGAACGCAAACCACACAAGATATATCCGGTACTTGAGGGGAGAGGATGGGTTTGTCAGGATTGTGGAGCACAAAACCCAGAATGGGCAGTAGAATGTGTGCATTGTGGGGCACAACAACCTCATCCAGAAACTGTAGCTCCCGTACGCACTGATACACGCATTGTTCAGGTAAACAATCCAGAATTTGGACAAGCAGCCCATCCAAATGCCCCACCTACTGTCACTCGTAGAATGCAAATAAGGACTTGGGCACCATGGTCGGCAGACACCCTTATGGCATTAATACAGAGCGCCCCAGACCCGGTAACAAAGCCAGCTGCTTTTTGTAGATTTGTGACACAGTTAATGAATACACATGAAGCGACCTGGCAGGATGGGGAGGATCTATGCAGACACAAAATAACTCTGACCCTGTTTAACCAGTTTATGACAGAAATAGGTCCACACAGACCTGCAGGACAAGTTGATGGGGAGGGCAACCTGGAGGCAGGACATGTCAGACATATAGACTCAAGGGGCCCTTTTATTGCTAGATTAGAAGCTTTTTGTCAGGCAAAACAACAGGAGAGGGGGTCCATATCACCCATGAAGCAAATGCCAGGACAGACTGTATCGGAATTTTACTTATCTATGGAAAGTATGATGGCAGATGAGGGGTTGGACTTGGCCCTGCCAGTCACAATCCGAGCCTTCAATAGACAATTTATGGAGGGATTAATTCCACAGATAAGTGAGAGACTGAAAGCCTGCACACCAGAGTGGAGGGCAACTAGAGATAGAGGGACGTTGTTACAAAAAGCGCAAGGCATAGAGGCGGACTTAGCAGAAACCAAAGGGAGGAAATCTCATGCTATCAACGCACTCGGGGGTCCCCAAGAGCAAGGTAGAGGTTCCTTTCGCAAACCCCTTACCTGTCACTACTGTAACAAGATTGGTCACATCAGACGCAACTGTAGGAAAAGAATAAGGGATGAAGGAGAGGAAGGTGTTGATTCTCCAGTTAATCAGAGAAGGAACCAGCCCAGGGACAACAAAAATAGTCATATCAGACAGCAGGGAGATGGTCCACGAGCATGACTCACCCCGGTTTTAGAAAAATCCAAAACAACAATGCTTAAGACAAATATAACGGTTAGTAATAAGAAAATCTCTTGTTTAGTCGATACAGGAGCTTCACGCTCGTTATGTTAGATGCAACTGTTAAATAAGTTGCTTATAGTTTATATTGCTTTGCCAAATTATTGCTTCATATAGGAATTAAGACACAGAGTCAGAAATCCGTGTATCAGTTCTTGAGCATAATGGACTGCTGCTCTTTAATCTTTCCAAGGCCTTTTATACAAACAATAGCATTAGCACAACCCCCCCACACAGGGCAAGGGTAAACAACAACAGGAGTCACCTGGGTTACGAACACAAGCTTCAACACCATGGCAATATAGTTACAAGAAAACAAAAGCAGCTTCAATTGAGTTCAACAGCCAAAAAGTTAAAAACAGATTTACATGTAGGCATCATATTAAGTGAGAACTCTAAATTAAATCCCTGACCTTATCAATTTCCCCCTTTGACATCATCCTCTCCTTCCCCCTGGGTCCTCATGAATAAGTTCTAGTCAGTTTTTCCCCAGAGTCCTTTCCCTGACCGCGAGTTGTCAGAGGGGTAGAACCCATCCCCCTAGGTATTACCAACATCTTAAAATTCAAGAAGAGGAGTTTTATAGGAGTAGGGTGATGTCAATACACATTTATCGGTATGCCCTGTCTATTCTCCTAATTTTCCTATTTATTTTCCTGTATACACATATATTCGTGATTGTAAGTGATATTAATATTAGAATAATAATTACCATTGGACTTAACAACCAGTGAAAGGTATTGGTTGCTGTAGAAGACATTCCACTGAATATATCCCACCAATGTGGTGCAGTATCCTGTTGTATCTGTGAGGAAAGATGTACTAGTCTACCTTTGTCAATAATTGCGGATACAAGGTTATTCTGTAGGGTATGTTCTAGTGTTTCTATGTGTTGTCTTAACAACTCTGATTGTTCCAAAACCTGTTTTAGTGGGTCTAAAGAAATTATAAAGGGTGTAGTGTCAGTGAGATTATGTACCTTATAGACTGAAGAGAATATCTTATCGGCGTCTGGTTCAAAAAAGATAGGTGTCGTTACCCCATTGTAATATTTTAATCTTTTTTATACATCCCGCAAACGGCGCCGATTTATTTAATGCTGACATGGTGCGGTTATCATTAGTAATGATACAAATATGCTGGGGTCCTATTTCTATGAATCTATTGTTCACATTTATCGGTGTTCTTTGCATTTTGCATATACTAGTTTGGTATTTTAACAAGCAAGGTTCATATACTGGGGAACTTCTGCCACATACCATTCCCTTATTAGTTCCTTCACATAGAGTTAAATCATGGGTTCTGTTTCCTTTATCTACATATTTCCCATATATTTCTGGATACCAAAACTCGTCTTTAATTACTAGTGGCATGACCACTATTTTACACATTTCCATTACATCTGCTACCCGGTATGCTTCGAACCTTCCTACACACCATTTCTCCTCACATTCTATCTTGTCCCCTTTTACTTGGAACCATACACCATCGTCAGTTAAACCCTTAAAATATTTCATCCAGGTATGATAATTTCCCAACTGTAGTTCAGTCCTGGCCCTATTTATTTGTATATGATAGGATAAGAGGTTAAAAGAGCACTGTGTGAAATTTACAAACTGTTGATTTTGATTCCACAGCTGGAGCTCTGCTCCTATCGTGTGATTTATTAACCCTCCCAAAAATTGTAATAGGGGTATTTCTTGCAATTGGGTTTCAAAAGTGGTGGGTAACCATTTGCTTGTGATAGTCAAGCTGTCAGCTATGTGTCCCCCTGCATGCTTCCATCTGTTGTTCATTTCTTCTATCTCGACCGAGTTTAAAATTCCCATCCCTGTACCTGTCAGTCCCAATAGTGTGTCGTACCATTCTCGTTTATACCTACACTCCGGTATCGAGGGAAAGGTGATATTGAATTTTATTTTTGTTTTCTGTTGTGATGTTGATACATTTATGCAAGTGTTTGGTACGGGTGTTAATATGGAAGATTCAATTGTTGGCATTACTTCTTCCTCCATTTGTATGTGAAACCCATAGGCCTCTGCACTCCAATACCACCCATCATTTCTCTCTTCCCTCCACCAAGAGGCACAGAGGAAAGTACTGGATTGATTAACGGTAATATCTGTCAGATTAAACATCCCTTCGGTTATATTCCCTCCTTCTGCCATGACTGTTAATATTTGGTACATTTGTCCCACTACCCGTTCCCGGGCTTGTTTCCATGTCTGTGAAAGGGATATTTTATGACACCTATGGTTCTTACTAGGGTTGTCCCGATACCGATACTAGTATCGGTATCGGCACCGATACCAAGCATTTGCCCAAGTACTTGTACTCGGGCAAATGCTCCCGATGCTTCCGCCGATACCTTGACTGTCAGCGGTGATGGACGTGTGGGGGAGTTACAAGCTTCTCCCCCCGCGGCTTTCAGCTGCTTAGTGACATACAGCGGTGATCGGTGCTTGTAATTCCCTCACACGCGATCACCGCTGACTGTCACCTCCTCCTCCTTAGTCCTCCTCCGTTCCTCTGTCCCCCTCCGCTGTCCTGCTCCATTGCTGTGTCCCCCTCCGTTCCTCTGTCCCCCCCCGCTGTCCTCCTTCTTTGCTCTGTCCCCCTCCGCTGTCCTCCTCCGTTCCTCTGTCCACCTCCCGCTGTCCTTCTTCTTTGCTCTGTCCCCCTCCGCTGTCCCCATGCGTTCCTCTGTCCCCCTCCGCTGTCCCCATGCGTTCCTCTGTCCCCCTCCGCTGTCCCCATGCGTTCCTCTGTCCCCCTCCGCTGTCCCCATGCGTTCCTCTGTCCCCCTCCGCTGTCCCCATCTGTACCGGCTTTCCGTTGTCCCCCTCTCTCTTCGTCTGTCCCCTCCGTTCTGCTGTCTCTCCGCTGTGTGTATGGAGAGAGTCAGCTGACTCTTTCCATTCACATAACTGAAACATTGTAATCTTCTGTGATTACAATGTGTCAGTTTATGAATGGAGAGAAGCTGCTGTGTTCTCTCCATTCATTCTCAGTGCAGCTGACGCTGCAGAGAAAGGGACTGGGGAATCTCTATCCTCAGTCTATTTCTCTGTCTCAAGGGGGAGATATCAGAGGTCTGTTAAGACCCCTGATATCTCACCAAAGCCCCCCAACAGGGCTGATTAAAAAAAACAAAAAAACACACACATAGTGCAATAAAGAATAAAAAAAAAAATTGTAAAAAATAATAAATGTAAATGAAAAAAACCAAAACAAAAACACACACACAGACACCGTTCACTATGCCCCCACCCCCACCCCCACCCCACCCCCCCCTCAAAAAAAAAAAAAAAACTGTCACGTGACATTAAAAAAAAGTATCGGTAATCGGTATCGGCGAGTACTTGAAAAAAAGTATTGGTACTTGTACTCGGTCCTAAAAAAGTGGTATCGGGACAACCCTAGTTCTTACTATTGTTAAAGGGGAAACCCATATTATCATTCCACTGGAAAGTTACGGTTACTTCTGAGAGGGGGTCTGCCTGTATCCATGCTATACCTACATCTACATGAAATGGTCGCCTATGTCCTTCAACAGTATAATTACCCACAGTGTAATCCTTATTTATCTCATATCCTGATACATTTGCTACTTTAGGATCATCTATACTCCATTCAAAAGTCATTGTTTCTTCTACCTCAAGTACATTAATACCAGGAGTCCATGCATATATTTGTAAAACAACAATCTTCAACAAAAAATATGTAAGTAGATATTTCATCATGTTGTTTTCTCGGGTTGTTTCTTGCAATGTGATGCGTGTATCCAGGTAGGTTTTCCTTCCAGCTTTACTGAGGTGGCTGTGGTCAAGAGTACTTGGTAAGGACCTTCAAACCTGGGTTCCAATGTCTTTCTGGTGTGTTTCTTTACATATACATAATCCGCTGGTAGCAGCGTATGTGTACCTGTTATTGAATTAGGGTCTGGAAGAGAAGAATACACACTTTTGTGGATCTTAGTTAGACGTTGTTGTAATTGTATCACATATGCAGTCAAACTATCACATTGCAATTGCATACTCTGTGGAAAGTATAAACCCAATCTAGGTGCATTCCCAAAAAGTATCTCATATGGGGATAATCCTGTCTTTCCTGTTGGAGTGTACCTTATAGAGAACAAAGCCAAAGGCAGGCATTTTGGCCAAGGCTTGTTTAACTCTTGCATGGCTTTTTGTATTTTTAACTTTATTGTCCCATTTACTCTCTCCACTGATCCTGAACTCTGTGGGTGGTAAGGGGTGTGAAAACTTTGTTGAACCCCTAACATGGTCATCACATTCTGCATGATTTCTCCTGTAAAGTGTGTCCCCCTATCTGATTCTATGGTTTCAGGAAGACCAAACCTAGGTATTAACTCAGTGATCAGTTTCTTAGCTGTGGCTTTAGCTGTAGCCGATTTTACTGGATAACTTTCGGGCCAACCTGAGAATAAATCGATACACACAAGGACAAATTCAAAAGGGCCGCTCTTAGGCATTTGTATGTAATCAATCTGCAGTCTCTGGAAGGGGTATTGGGCCCGGACCTGGTGTTTTCGTGGGGTTTTCACTTTCTGTCCTGGATTATTCAGGAGACAGATTTGGCAGGCTGCACAGTAGTTTCTTGCAGTACTACTGAATCCAGGGGCGAGCCATCCTTGGTTCACAATCCTATACATGGAATTGGAACTGACGTGTGTGGGTAGGTGAACTGCCGCTGCCATTGCTGGGTACAGAGAGGCAGGTAGGCATATTTTGCCCCCTTCCCTCCATACATTGTCAAGGTCTGGTGCTGCTCCCATTCTGACCCACTTATCTTTCTCGCTCTCCCCTGCTTGCTCCTGTAATTTACTCAGCTGCTGCCATGTTGGTTCTGGGATACTCACCTCTACCGCTGCTAAGGTCTCAGGGCTTCCTTCCCCTAGAGCTGCCTGTTTTGCAGTCAAATCTGCAAATGCATTTCCTTTTGCCTCAATTGTTTTTGCGCTCGTGTGTGCCGCTATCTTCATAATGGCTACTCGTTTAACCTTTTGAAGATTGTTCAGGACTCTCTTAATCCCTTCTCCATGTTTTACAGGTGTACCTGCTGCTGTCAGATAACCTCTAGCCTTCCATATATGGCCATAATCATGCGCTACACCATAAGCGTAGGCAGAGTCAGTGTAAATATTCCCTTCTCATTCTTTTAAGTATTCTAGGGCTTGTTCTAAAGCTTTTAATTCTGCTTCCTGTGCTGACATGTGGGCTGGTAAGGGCTGTGCTTCAATCACCTGTGTATCAGTCACTACGGCATACCCTGTGTGATATTTACCCTTGTCATCAGCAAACCTACTACCATCTATATACAAGGTGTGCTCAGCATTTAAAATCGGTGTATCTGTAACATGTGGGAATCCCATTGTCTCCTGTTCCATGAGCCGAAAACAATCGTGTTCATCTACTTGTTTAAACAAAAGAGTGTCAGGTACCTCATTTCCTTTCTCACTAGTACTATTAGCACTATCATTCCCCCTTGCCAAATCTGGTGACTGAAGAGGCAAAAAGGTAGCCAAATTTAAGGTTGTACAGCGCTGAAAAGTAACATTTGGAGGTAAGAGTAAAGTACACTGTAATCTTAATTGCCTAGCCATTGAAATGTGTTTGGGCTGTACCTGAGACAAGATTGCATGTATGTCATGTGTGGTATGCACTACGACTGGATTGTCTAGAACAATTTCTGATGACTTATCTATGATAATTGACACTGCAGCTACCGCCCGTACACAGGACGGTGAACCTCTAGATACTGGATCTAATGCTGCTGAAAAGTAAGCGACTGGTCTTTGTTTTACATGTGCCTGTGTCAGAACACCTGTGGCGTGTCCAGTGATCTCAGCAATGTACAGATTAAATATCTTGGTGTAATCTGGTATACCAATAGCCGGAGCAGAAATCAACAACTTTTTCAAAGTGATAAACGATTCATAAGCTACTTCTGTAAGCACATACGGTACAATTTTCAAACAATCGTATAATGGCTGTATCAAAGCGCTAGCATGTGGTATCCACTGTCTACAATATGACACGATACCTAAAAACATACGCAATTGTTTGAAATTCCGTGGGGGTAACATTCCCTTTATCACTTGAACCCTCTCCTCAGTGAGATGTCTCGTACCCTGTGATATACAATGTCCCAAAAAGATAACTTTTTCCTGACACACTTGTAACTTTTTTCTTATTAACCTTGCAACCTTTTTCTGCCAAAAATCGCAACAAATCAAGGGTGGTGGCCAAACAAGTTTCTTTGTCAGGGCAGCATAACAATAAATCATCCACATATTGTAACAATACACAGGAATCTGGTGGTACCCATTCTCCCAACACCGTTTGCAATGCTTGCGAATACAAGGTAGGTGAATGCGCCATACCCTGAGGTAGGCGTGTCCAGGTTAGTTGCCGATTTTTTATTGAAAATGCGAACCAAAGTTGGCATTCTTCAGCAAGCGGGACGGAAAAGAAAGCATTCGCTAAATCTATAACCGTAAAGTACATACTGGTTGATGGTATTTGTGACAGTAATGTATGTGGATTGGGTACTAAAGGTGTCATCGGGGCTAGTATTTTGTTGACCGCTCTAAGGTCTTGGACCATTCTATACTTAACCGGACTACCGGCTACTGATTTCTTTTTAACCGGGTACAAGGGAGTGTTTGCCGGTGATTTTACCTCTTTTAGAACTCCACTTTTTAAGAAGGATTGGACCTGCATTTCTATGGCCGTCTCTTGGGGTGCACTAAGTGGATACTGCTTTTGTTGGGGAAGCACTGCTCCTGGAATCAGCTGTAGGGTAACCGGAGGTATGGGCAAAAGTCCAACATCAGCTGGATGTTTTTCCCATAGTTCTCCTGGAAGGGACGACAAAATCTGATCTAAGTCTGAAGGAGGTGTACCGGACAATTCCGATTCCTCCTCTAGGTATTGTATCAGGTTCTTGATTATCCCCTATAGCTAAGGTGACAGTGCCATCTGGGTGATAGGTAATGTTAGCTCCTATTTTCTGCAAAATGTCAGCTCCTAACAAATTAGTGGGGGCTCCTCTGGATACCAGAAAGCGTGAAAGGAACATGTGGTTTCCTACTTTAACTTTCAGAGGTTTTGTAAGCGGGGCGTCGGCTAAAATGCCATCATATCCAGTTATTAGTAAAGTGTCAGGTGATTTTTGGCCAGGGAGTAGTTCAGAGTCAGAAAGTAACGAGCGTGAAGCTCCTGTATCGACTAAACAAGAGATTTTCTTATTACCAACCGTTATATTTGTCTTAAGCATTGTTGTTTTGGATTTTTCTAAAACCGGGGTGAGTCATGCTCGTGGACCATCTCCCTGCTGCCTGATATGACTATTTTTGTTGTCCCTGGGCTGGTTCCTTCTCTGATTAACTGGAGAATCAACACCTTCCTCTCCTTCATCCCTTATTCTTTTCTTACAGTTGCGTCTGATGTGACCAATCTTGTTACAGTAGTGACAGGTAAGGGGTTTGCGAAAGGAACCTCTACCTTGCTCTTGGGGACCCCCGAGTGCGTTGATAGCATGAGATTTCCTCCCTTTGGTTTCTGCTAAGTCCGCCTCTATGCCTTGCGCTTTTTGTAACAACGTCCCTCTATCTCTAGTTGCCCTCCACTCTGGTGTGCAGGCTTTCAGTCTCTCACTTATCTGTGGAATTAATCCCTCCATAAATTGTCTATTGAAGGCTCGGATTGTGACTGGCAGGGCCAAGTCCAATCCCTCATCTGCCATCATACTTTCCATAGATAAGTAAAATTCCGATACAGTCTGTCCTGGCATTTGCTTCATGGGTGATATGGACCCCCTCTCCTGTTGTTTTGCCTGACAAAAAGCTTCTAATCTAGCAATAAAAGGGCCCCTTGAGTCTATATGTCTGACATGTCCTGCCTCCAGGTTGCCCTCCCCATCAACTTGTCCTGCAGGTCTGTGTGGACCTATTTCTGTCATAAACTGGTTAAACAGGGTCAGAGTCATTTTGTGTCTGCATAGATCCTCCCTATCCTGCCAGGTCGCTTCATGTGTATTCATTAACTGTGTCACAAATCTACAAAAAGCAGCTGGCTTTGCTACCGGGTCTGGGGCGCTCTGTATTAATGCCATAAGGGTGTCTGCCGACCATGGTGCCCAAGTCCTTATTTGCATTCTACGAGTGACAGTAGGCGGGGCATTTGGATGGGCTGCTTGTCCAAATTCTGGATTGTTTACCTGAACAATGCGTGTATCAGTGCGTACGGGAGCTACAGTTTCTGGATGAGGTTTTTGTGCCCCACAATGCACACATTCTACTGCCCATTCTGGGTTTTGTGCTCCACAATCCTGACAAACCCATCCTCTCCCCTCAAGTACCGGATATATCTTGTGTGGTTTGCGTTCTACGTCAGTGTATGGGGGTGGGATGGCTGAGCTGGGAGCCTCGACATTTTTTGTTCTTCTATCTTTCATATCCCAACCATCACAATCTGGATTATACTTCCACCCCTCTTCTTTCGCTCTATTTGAGACCTTAATTAAGCATTGAACCTGACGCATCCATTGCTTCTCTAACACCTCTCCTTGTCTGTCCCTTTTTATTTCACTCCATACATCCGGGTCTAAGCCCGCTGCTCCTTTCACCTTAAATTTACGAAGGACATCCTTTAAGTCCTGTGCTTCGGTTTTCCCATAAATGTTCTTAATTATCTGTGGCACCGTATAGTGCGCCACAATTCCCTGACGGGGTTTTGTGTTCCTCTGGCCCATTCTAACAGTCCTGCCTAGGTAGCGTGTGGGACACTTAGTGTACAATATAATGCGGCTACAACATATACAAGAATTACTTTATATGCTAGCCCAATAGCAAACCAGCTAAGTTACACTAGTTCCTCGTTGCCTTCCTCCTAGGGTGCTAGAATTCTAGATACCTCTCCGGAATGAGATTTCTGAAACCGAATTACTTTATATGCTAGCCCAAAAATAAATAATTACTTTATATGCTAGCCCAATAACAAACCAGAATGCGGCTACAACATATACAAAAATGCGGCTACAACATATACAAGCATTCCTTTAAGTGGCCAGGTATCCGACTAGATCTCGGGACTTTGTTGAGACCTTATTCCCCCCTCGTATCTGGGAATCCCTCTCATACACTCTTATCCCTGCTTTATGGAGCAGACAGGGCTTATACTCTCAACCCGTCTATGGTTTATGAGTTAGATGTGAGGTTAAGCATAAGCGTCAGACCCCCAAGCTCACAAGCCCTCAGGTTCCCAATCGTGTGAGGTAAGGCGCATTCTGTTGCTTAGTTCGGCAATCCCCTTCTAACTCATACCATCCTTGACAAGGCTCATTCACTTTCTCAACAAGACAGACAAGACAAACACAGATAACAAAAACAAACAAATAATTCCAGCAATATAAACTAAAATATGCAGTAATTCTAGACTCACCACTACAGAGGCTGGTGTTTTAAAACCAGGAGAACCGTAACTGACAGAACGGATAGGCACAAATCAGGGGAGCACAGAATATAAGAAAAATAAAGCTTTTTCTTACCTGCGCAGGTTTTTTGATCTGTGGTTCCCGGAATGCCTGCCTTTTGTTCCGTCAGCGTAGCTCATCCACCTCTTGTAGTATCATCGGTGAGTTCCTCGTCCGGGCGCCAAAAATGTTAGATTCAACTTTTAAATAAGTTGCTTATAGTTTATATTGCTTTGCCAAATTATTGCTTCATATAGGAATTAAGACACAGAGTCAGAAATCCGTGTATCAGTTCTTGAGCATAATGGACTGCTGCTCTTTAATCTTTCCAAGGCCTTTTATACAAACAATAGCATTAGCACAACCCCCCCACACAGGGCAAGGGTAAACAACAACAGGAGTCACCTGGGTTACGAACACAAGCTTCAACACCATGGCAATATAGTTACAAGAAAACAAAAGCAGCTTCAATTGAGTTCAACAGCCAAAAAGTTAAAAACAGATTTACATGTAGGCATCATATTAAGTGAGAACTCTAAATTAAATCCCTGACCTTATCAGTTACTTTCTGACTCTGAACTACTCCCTGGCCAAAAATCACCTGACACTTTACTAATAACTGGATATGATGGCATTTTAGCCGACGCCCCGCTTACAAAACCTCTGAAAGTTAAAGTAGGAAACCACATGTTCCTTTCACGCTTTCTGGTATCCAGAGGAGCCCCCTCTAATTTGTTAGGAGCTGACATTTTGCAGAAAATAGGAGCCAACATTACCTATCACCCAGATGGCACTGTCACCTTAGCTATAGGGGATAATCAAGAACACATGGAGATGTGTAACCTGATACAATACCTAGAGGAGGAATCGGAATTGTCCGGCCCACCTCCTTCAGACTTAGATCAGATTTTGTCGTACCTTCCAGGAGAACTATGGGAGAAACATCCAGCTGATGTTGGACTTTTGCCCATACCTCCGGTTACCCTACAGCTGATTCCAGGAGCAGTGCTTCCCCAACTGTGCTCTACAGGATTTAACTGATTTGGCACATGAGTCAGATCCTTGTCCTCTAAATCCCACAGATGTACATATTGAAATCTCCAGGGGTAGATCAGATTTTTATCCGGTGGCGGCCAGAGGTAAGAATCTTGACTCATTCCAAAAACTGGTGGAGGGGGACTTGGTACACCTGGCTCACAGCTGCAACAGAAAGAAATTTACACAGGACAATCTGTCCGTCAAGGAGAGACAAGCCTTTAAGAGGCTCTCCGCAGACGACCAGATTGTCATCAGAAACGCAGATAAGGGGGGTATGGTGGTGGTTTTAGATGTAGAAGTCTACAAAAAAGAAGCTCTGCGTCAACTATCTG